>JAOWBW010000241.1:100860-793170 GCA_026119855.1 Campanula takesimana
CTCCGTGCTCAAGTCGGTTTCCATGTACCGAGATTTCCCTAAACTAATGTCTTCAAATCATATATGCCACCTTGTTGAAATGGACGCAATAAAAAATCCTCCCCCAAAGTGGTTATTTTGGACGAAAATAAAAATCCGTCCACCGCATAGTATGCTTTACTACATTAATTAGTTTAATCCCGATACATGTAGGATTCACAAGCGCGATGGAATCCGATGAGTATATGGGACCGCGAGATGGTCTATATACAGTGTGACGATTCCATTATTTTCTTAGAAACCCCAAGGGATTCATTCCTCCGCGACTTATAAAAAAAAAAAAAAAAAAAGGGTCTTTTCTTATGTGGTTCGAGTCGTGTGCCCAATCTGTGTTTTCTAAGCCTCTTCATGGACCGCAAGTGTTACTCAAGACTGACAAGGGCCTCTTCTGCATATAGGTTCAATTGGTACTTACAAAGTCTAACGGGATTCAGCAAATCGGTTAGTCCGTGAAGAGATCACTCCAAGCTCCACATCAACCATGACCGGCAGCAGCACACCATGTCTCTCGACAGCTCTCAACCATGGTCCAACTCCTCCAAGAGCAAGTCTCCACCCTTAACAAAGAGGCACAAGCAAAGACGACATTTGGCAATCCCACCTCGAGCCAAAGGAGCCCACGAGGCCGAAATGGAGCTAATGAAAGAAAGCTCACCAACCTTGCCAAGGGAAAGAACAAGAACAATGACGATGAATCCGAATGGACCGAGGGTTTGTTCAAGAGTCCTTATGTCACCACCGCGCACCAAGAATAGGGGAACCAAGTTCGAGAACAATGAGCCCAAAATGGTGGATTCTATCATGGCCTACATCGACCAAAAATTCAATGGGCTCACATGGGGAAAGGCTCCGACACAAGCCTTTATCAATCATCCATCCTCATGAGTACTATGGCCGCTCTTCCCGATAGTTTCAAGATCCCAACATAAGCAAATTCAAGGGCAACTCTTGTCCTATGGCTCACATTGAGACTTATATTTGGGCAATGGTTCCAAAGAAGGTCTCCACCAAGGTGATGTGTCAATGGCTTCCTCCTCTCTCTGAGGGGGCGGCAAAAGATTGGTATGCTACTCTCCCGCTCACTGTCCGTCTTGATTGGGACTCCGCCATGCTTTCCTTCAAGAACCAATACCAAGGCAACACCACTCACCGGCCCACAAGGAAAGAGCTAGAGAACACTACTCAACAGACAATGAGTCCTTCATCGACTTCACAAGGAGATGGAATGACAAACTCTCTGAAATTGTTGAGAGGACCCGAACACAAAAGAGCAATGGACATATTTCTCAAGTGTCCTCAAGATGATCTCCGCACTCACCTAAGTGGGGCTTGCTACTCCGACTTCTCCCCAATGTATGAGGCGGGGGTACGCAATGGATTCTTGCTCAGGAGATTAAGCAGACCCTCCTACTTACCGCTACAAGGCCGCTTCCAACTCCACAAAAGAGCCTCGGTCAACGCCGTCACTATTGACAAGGGAATTACAAAAAGGTTTCCACCTCAAGGGAAGAAGTCCGAAGTGACCGTGTCTACACGCCATCTCCAAGGCATGACTCAAACCGAAGTTTTCGAGGTCCTCAAGGTAAAGGGTCAAGTCACACCCGTGCAGGGTACCAACCCAAGACGTCCACCCAATCATGCTCACCACAAGTATTGTGGCTACTAACCAATATAGTGGCCACACCACCGAGGAATGCTTCGTTCTCCGCAATGTCATTCAAGATCTCATAGATAAGAAAGAATTTGTAGTGACTAATGACGAGCATGTCAATGTATAGAGATAGGAGAACTCGAGGGGACCACCCATCAATCCAATTGTGAATGGGGGCCCCCAATGTTATGAATAAACTTGACATTCTTGTTATGTAGTGACTTACGATGAAGTAATGAGGGAAGTACTAGAGAATAGGAAAAAGAAGCAAGATGGGAACGTCAACATGCTAACTCGATCCGGTCGAGTCATAGCAAGCAACCTTCCACTTCCGCACCGAGCTCCTCTTCTCAAAGGCCGCAATCTCACAACGCTCCGAAGATCCTCTACTTGTCCAACTCAAGAAACTCAAGCCAACATCTCTATTTGGGACCTCATTGCATCCTCAAAGAAACACTGAGATCTTGTCATCCGCAATCTCGATGATACATCATTCTCTCCCGATACTTCTCCCGAGGACCTCACGGCAATGATTGGTCACATTCCTTTTGGCAACGTCATCACCTTTGCCGATTGGACCTTCCACCGTTTGGTTCCGACCACAACGAAGCTATTTACCTCAAGGTACGAGCAAGGGGGAGGCCCATCTCAAGAGTCTTAGTGGACGGTGGTTCCCCACTCAATCTCATGCCTGTAGAATCATGGGCATACTGGGGCTTAAGGATTCTGATTTGAAGCCTTCTACTCAAGTAATCCGAGGTTATGACAGCACCGCCCGTACAGTCATGGGGATGATCGAAATAGACATTGAGTTTGGGAGCATGGTCATGTCCGTCCATTCCAAGTGCTTGATATCCCGGCCTCGTTCAACTTACTGTTAGGTCGACCATGGATTCATAGTGCTAATGCCGTACCGTCAACTCTCCACCAATGTGTCAAGATCCGAAATGGTGATGAAAATAGTGACCGTAATGGCTGAAAACATCACTATCCACAGAAAAGGTGAGCCCGTCCACCAAGTTCAGCATGGTCTACCAGACTCCACTCTCTCCGGCGTCTCAATCAACGCCATTGACAAAGAAAGGGAAACGGATCATGGCCCCCAGCAATCACAAAGTCCTCCGCATGATGAGGAATATGGACTACTTCCCTGGTTAGGCTTAGGGAAATATCAGCAAGGAATCCTACACCCGTTGCAAGTCCCATTTGTCAAGAACACCTTCGGTTTGGGGTATGAGCCTTCCAAAGAAGACTTGAAACAAGAGCAAGCGATCAAGAACGAAAAGGCCCGAGCTCGTAAAGAAGGCCGTAGGTATGAAGTCCCTAATCTAGGCCTTATCGCAAGACGTTGAATGGTTATTTTGTCCGCCAAGGGGAAGACGTTCCATACATTCTTTTCCCGAGCCGTGGGTTAACATAAAGGTGTCAAAAAGCCCGGCCTCGAAATCTTCTCCGATTGTGAGGTCCAGATATCCGACAGAGAACCAACTCCCATGTCGCCCCGTGAATAGTGGGGGAGGAAGATGACTATAGAGTCCGAGACAGAAATCACCGTGGGGGAAGAACTGACAGATGTAGCCTCCATGTTTGAAGAGCTTGCCATGATGAATGAATGCCAAGTTAACGCCATCCATGACACCGTCATCATGAACGAAACTATCAGTGAGATCCCGCCAAGCTCCGAGCCGATCAACAATTGGTATTCAACAAAAGGGCCCGTGGTATCCGAGGAATTCTTAGTCCAAGAAATGGGTTGCATACCCCGCACAGCAACAAAGGAAGAGCAGCTCACACTTACCTTTCATGTCCGAGAGTGTCTCTAATACCCTCACCCAAGAGGATTTGGAGGCCATAGCCGAGCGTGTGTTTCCTTTCTTTGCTAATGAAAAATTTGATATTTCTGAGTACCCTGAGATTGCAAACATCATAAATGATGAATTAACTAATAATGAACTTAACGAACAAGTTAATAACGATTCAAATTATGATGAAATAGACCACGAAAACACAACATACTTAAATGAACTTGCTCAACAAGTCCGTAGTCGTGGCGAGAATGGTCCAAAGGCTGACGAAGAATTGCATGTTGTTAATCTGGGTACCGAAGAAGAGCCAAAAGAAACCAAGATTGGAAGCTTCTTCAAGGGGGACGACAAAGACAGATTGACTGCACTACTACGGGAGTTCGTGGATGTGTTCGCATGGTCATACAAAGACATGCCGGGTTTAGACAGAAAGGTAGCGGAGCACAGGATTCCGATCAGAGAAGGTACCAGGCCAGTAAAGCAGAAGCTCAGAAAGATCAAGCCAGAATGGTCTCTGCAGGTCAAAGAAGAGATTGAGAAGCTCCTCAGTGTGGGTTTCATCAAGGTTATCGAGTATCCGACATGGTTAGCCAACATTGTGACAGTCAGGAAGGCAAACGGCAAGGTTCGAGTTTGTGTAGACTTCCGGGATTTAAACAAAGCTTCCCCAAAGGATGATTTTCCACTCCCTAATATCGACATGCTAGTCGACTCCACTGCTGCCTACGAGGTTCGCTCATTCGTGGATGGGTTCGCTGGGTACAATCAGATTCTTATGGCCGAGGAAGATCAACATAAGACAGCCTTCACAACACCGTGGGGTACCTTTTGCTACACAGTCATGCCATTTGGGTTAAGAAATGCTGGGGCTTCCTACCAAAGAGCCGTGACAGACTTGTTCCACGATATGATTCACAAAGAAATCGAGGTCTATGTGGACGACATGATCATTCACTCCAAGGAACCGATGGTCAACACCTAATCGATCTCCGCAAGTTCTTCGAAAGGCTTCGTCAACACAAGATGAGGCTCAACCCTGCAAAGTGCACATTCGGGGTTATCCGAGGCAAAGTTCTTGGTTATATGGTCACTGAAAGGGGAATCGAAGTAGACCCCTCCAAAATCAAGGCAATCATTGACATGCCTCCTCCAAAGACGCAGAAAGAGATTAAAGGTTTCATGGGAAGACTACAATACATCAGTCGGTTTGTGCACCAATCACTTCCATGTGCGAGCCAATCTTCAAGCTACTCAAGAAGAATGTGGCTCTAGAATGGACCGACGCGTGCCAAGAAGCCTTCGATCAAGTAAAGCATTACTTGACGTGCCCTCCTGTTCTAGTTCCGCCGCACAAGGAGAAACCTCTGTTGCTTTATCTCACTGTCAATGATGAAGCCCTAGGGGCTATGTTAGCACAAGAGCAACGAGAGTCCACAAAGGAGAACGCTATTTATTTTGTCAGTCGCCGATTCCAAGGAGGCGAAAAGAACTACTCTGTCTTAGAAAAGTCATGTGCAGCATTGGTTTGGGTCACTCAAAAGCTCAAACACTATATGGAAGCTTTTCCGATCAAGCTAGTAGCAAAGGTGGACCCGCTCCGCTACATCTTCGAGAAGCCTTTCATGTCAACAAGAATAGCCAAATGGTACTTCATGCTCGCCGGCTATGATATCACTTACGTCACACTAAAATCCGTCAGGGGGAAAGTGTTCAGTGACCAGCTTGCCGAATTCCCGTGTGACGAAGTGAAGGGGGAAGATGTACAGTTCCCCGACGAGCATTTAATTTGTACTGCAACCGAGGAAGACAAGTGGCAACTTTTTTTCGATGGCGCCGCCAATAAACACGGTTTTGGTATAGGGGTATTGCTTGTCGATCCAAAAGACATCTACACTCCCATTGCCATACGCCTGGAATTCGAAGCTACCAACAACATTGCCGAGTACGAAGCATGCATAGCAGGGCTCGAAGCAGCTCTCGAAAGAAACGTCACGGAACTAGAAGTGTTCGGCGACTCTTTGCTCCTTATCAATCAGCAATCGGGTAAATGGCGAACCCAAGACCCGACTCTCCAACAGTATGGTCAGCACCTTGAAGAACTGGTTGAACAATTCCAAGAGATCACTTTCAACTACCTGCCAAGGGATAAGAATCGCTTCGCCGATGCACTGGCCACTATAGCTTCATTAGTTGAAATGCCCAAAGGGAAAATGGTGAAGCCTTTCAAAATTGCTCGAAGGAACAGTCCGGCATATTGCATGAGTATCGAGATCAACGAGGTTCAAACAAACTCTCCGTGGTATTCGGATATCATGAACTTCCTCAAAGACGGCACTTATCCCGAGAACATCAATAAGAAGTCTCAAGCAGCTCTGCAAAGGTTAGCCTCTCGGTACGTACTGATTGGGGACCGAGTCTATAAAAGGCACCACGACGGGATCAATCTCTTATGCGCCAATGAGACCGAAGCTCAAGAGATAATGTGTGAAGTGCACGAAGGAGAATGTGGACCCCACATGAATGGGTTTATGCTAGTCAAGAAGATACTTCGCATTGGTTACTATTGGAGCACTATGGAACGAGACTGTATCGAGAAAGTCAAAAGGTGTGCCAAGTGCCAATTCCACGCTAATCTGCAACATGCTCCACCCTCACAACTTTACAACATGGTCACACCTTGGCCTTTCTCTTGTTGGGGGATAGACATCATCGGTAAAGTTCATCCTGCCGGAAGCAATGGGCAGTCATTCGTCCTAGTGGCAGTCGACTACTTCACAAAGTGGGTCGAAGCACAAGCCTATCGAACCCTCAACGCCAAGAAAGTGGCCGAATTTGTAAAGATTAATATCATGTGCCGATACGGCGTGCCTCATGAAATCATTCCGACAACGGCTCTCACTTCGAGAAGGAAATGGATGCACTTTTGGTAGAATACAAGATCACCAAGCACAAGTCATCTCCTTACCGGCCCCAAGCAAATGGCGCAGTCGAAGCAGCAAATAAGACCATCGAGACCATCGTCAAGAAAATGGCCTCAACAGGAAGGGATTGGCCCGAGAAGCTACCATTAGCATTGTGGGGCTACCGCACATCAATACGATCCGCAACAGGAGAAACTCCTTATGCATTGGTCTATGGTTCTGAAGCCGTACTCCCTATCGAACTTGAAGTCCCATCTCTACGGGTCCTCCTCGAGAATCAAGTCAACGAGGTCAACTGGATGCAAAGTCGATATGAACAACTAGCCTTGCTCGACGAGAAAAGGTTAAGAGCACTCGAACGCACAAGGGCGTATCAGCAAAGGATGGCAAGAGCTTTCAACAAAAAGTGAAGCCTCGAAACATCAATGTGGGAGATTTGGTTTTAAGACAACATCCTCCTAATGCCATGAATCCCCTGGGGAAATGGGGACCCCGATGGATCGGTCCGTACGTGGTCAAAAAGATACTAAGCGGTGGTGCAGTCCGGCTCGTGGATTTAGATGGTGACCAGCTGCCAAAGGAGGTCAACCTCGACAAGCTCAAGAGGTTCTACGCTTAATAAACAAAGACCATAAAAAAAAAAAAAAAAAAAAAAAAATCGCTCGCTAGGTTGAAAACCCGCAAGGGCGGCCTAGGCAAAAATTAGAGCACGTGCAAAAAAGAAGCCCGCTAGATTGAAAACCCGAAAGGGCGGTCTAGGCAAAAAACAGGGTGCACAACAAAAAAAAAAAAAAAAAAAAAATGGTCTTTGTTTGTTTGAACTACGAAGACCTGAGCCTCCCAACTGGAGGAACGTAGGCAACCTTCGGGTGCGGTCTAAAACATATCAAAAATACCCAATTCACTTCAAATAACAAAATGCAATTTTTATTCATTCAATGAATTATTCAAACCATTACAACGGATTTATTGAGCAACAAAAGACATCAAAATATTAAATCCTAAAACAAAGTGGTCTAATTGCAATCTCTTGGGGTACAAAGAAAAATCTAATCTTTCTTAGGTTTGGGAACCCATTGCTTCTTGTTATGTACTTTAGTCTTCTTGGATGGGGACGGAACATTCTTGGGACCGCCAAGACGGGAGAAAACGCTAGGACGGGACGGAGCTTCATCAACGGCTTTCCCTTTACCCTTATCAAGCGGAACCTTAGCGGGGACAACCATGGGACGCTTCCACACATATGAGGAATTTCCCTTACCTTTCTTCTTCTTGGGAAAATGACGGGGTCTATAGTCCCGCACATGAACCACCGGTCTCACGGGGTCAACAACATCGTCATTGGGCCTTCCCAAACGATCAAAAACGCTCGGACGTTTCTCCACCATCGAGACGGACCCTACAGCTGGAACGGCGTTCACCATTGGAACGGACTTCTCACCCTCGGGGACGGAAACCTTAACTTCAAAGGAGAAAGTCATTGGGGCCATTATAACAAGAATTTTGTGGTTTTGGGGGAGAAAGTGTTTGCAAAAGAATGCTGTGTGGCCATTCTGGTCGAAAAATGGTTCAAATTTATAGCTGTTGGAACATTCTGATCAAAAAAAGAAAGGGGATGTAATTCAGCAGTCCAGAAGCGCGCGCCTCCGACCAGGGCTGCACAACGCGCGCGCCTCCCACAAGCAAGGCCCGACGCGCGCGCCTTTGACAGCAGTTCAGACAGAAACAGCCCTTGTCAGTTCAGAACAGAACCCAAGCACTTCAACATACCAACCTGCAGCAAAATCAAATCCCAGCAACAAAAAGGAGTTCAAGCATCGACAACAAGCAACCTTTGGGCACACATTTGTTTGTAAAGAGTCGACATCTAAGATCGAGTCGCTAATAGAACATAAAATGAGTAGTAAGATAACTAGGATTGTAAATACATGTTAAATGTTATTACAGGCAAAAGTAAAAGTGTTTCAATCCCTCATCCTCTCAGCCTCAACAGCTCGGGCACATCATCACCAGCACTGTGCTCACCCCCTGCTACCGCTCTCGGTCTCCTCATCGTCATCATCATCCTCATCATCATCATCGTCATCATCATCCTCAGACTCAGATGTCTCAATCACAACATCAGGACGGGTCCTCTTGGCAGCTCTCCCTGATGAACTGGCGCCGCCCCGGCTCTGGCTACCCTCTCGGCTCAGACTCCTACTATGGCTCAGACTCCTGCTCAGCGACTGCCTCGCCGAAGAGACAGCCTCATCAATGTCTAGCGCAGCATCCCTGCAGCCTCATCCCATGCCCCGAGCACCTCGGGCAGCTCCTCTCGTAGCACCAGCAGCATCTCTAGTCATGGCAGCAATATCCCTGCACAGCTCCAGCACCCTCTCCTCTAGCTGACGGAGCCTCCGCCTCATCCCTTTGTTCTGCCTACCCAAGTGCCTATAAGCAGCTACGGGCACCTGTTGCAACAAAGAACGGGGAAAGGAAATTACATCAATACAAAGAACAGAAAAACAAGACTGGAACTGAGAAAATGCAAAGATGGTCAGAAAAACATACCACAGCAGCCTGAGCGGGAGGCTCTCTCTCCGGTGACATATCCTCGGGAACAATCTCCCTCTGCTCCTCAAAGACCCCGAAGTTTGAATAAGTGTAATAAGGAGGAGGCAAAGGAGGATCAAAACAATACCCGGCACCGGTAGTATAAAACCGAGCGGAGGTCGAAGGAGCAGCCTGTGATCTCCTCGGATCAGCGAACATAAAGCCCTGCATCAAGTTGTTCTCCCTGAAGAGGCCATAATCCTGATCCAAGTGAATATAAGGGACGGCATCAACCCCTACCATATATGCCGCACGATCAGCCTCTGAAAGTGACCTCCAGTTACGAGGGCAGAAAGGAGGAACGTCTGGAACTGCAGGACGAGGAGGGGTGTAAAAGTCTGTCACCTGGGTACCATGCTGCCAAAATACTCTGTCTCCCAAGTACAGAGCCATGCACTCACCCGAACTCATCAAAAGCCGAGAACGGGTAGGAATAAGAGTGTGCTCAAACCAGTGCTGAACTGATCTCCACGGATACAAAGAAAAGGCAACAGACTCAGGCCTCAGGGTGTCCAAGTGCCGTCGGGCCGAAGTAAGACTAATGGGATTCGTGCCAGTCTTCACATTCCTCTCCTTATACGCCCACCGTGCGCAGTCCGGATACTGGGGCTGGCCTTCCTTGGCAATCTTGAAATCCCTCAGATTCAGGATAGCAAAAGCCCAAAGCTGTAGACAAGAGGCAGAAACAAAGTTAATGACAGTCAACGAAAAAGGCAGTTATGACTAAGGCAAGGAGAATATAAAAGGGACAGTAAGTGGTATACCTCCCACAGCAAGCTGAAGCCCGTAACAGAGCTGGTAGTCGAGCGGCTGGTCAAATCCATGCCGTGATAACAAGCAGCCAAGCCCGCTGCGCCCCAGTTATACTGGCCGATCTGGTCCAAGTCCACTAACAAGTCAAGCAGAGCCAAAGAGGCCGAAGATCCCCCGTTGGCAAACAGAGTGTGGGATAACAAGTACCAAATGAAGCAACGGGCCACAGCATCAACCCGATCAGCAGTAACACCTCGAGCCTCAGCCATCAAGATGCTGAAATAAGCCCGGATTCTCCCCCATGTCACTCGAGAATTCTTAACCTCGAACCGGCAGTCAACCAAGGCCAGTAACTCGTCCGGAGTCCGAACAGCCCCTCTCAAACCAAAAGGGACAGGCACCCCCATGAACGGTAAGCCCGTCAAAGCTGTGAAATCAGTAGGCGTCATGGTCACCTCGCCCATGGGTAAATGGAAGGTATGGGTGGTATCCCACCATCTCTCCCTCAATGCCTGAACCACATCAGGGTCATTCTTCAAAGCTGGGAGGCTAGTGACAAAAAGACCAAAATGAGTCCCTGTGACTCGGGCCCGAACATTCTCGGGCAACCTCTTCCATATAGAGATGGGCCCATGAGCCCCACCGCGAATCTCTGTCAAACGGGTCCACTCCTGAAAGGAAAAAAAGGAACAGCAAAAATTTCATCAGCATGACTGCTAGAAAAACGGATGAACTCAACACAGAGATTTCAACGGCAGAACAATGTACAAGCAAGTGTGTGAACGTGAAAATGGACATCCCAACATGTTTCTTACAACAAATCAGCAACAATAAACAACATGCAAAGAATGATCAATAAAGCTGCTGCAGCAATATTTCGGGTAAAGAAAACAGAACTTCATGAAACCCGAAATCGACAAGAAAGGTGAGGCATTCTTACCAAACCCGAAGTCACGAAGTGAGAAATATGGGTATGAGGCCGGAAAGTAAGCAAGCTCGGGTCCATAGCTTCAACCCCAATTTCGGGCTCCTCGCCCTGTGGCATCTCAAACGGAGGTGACTGCTGACGATCCGACATCATTTCTTTGATGGAATTGATCCTAGGGCAGCAAGAAAATGTTTTGGGGTGATTTCTCTACGAAAATGGGGCTTGGAATTTGGAGGGTTCTTCAAATTTTTGAAAAATGGCCGAAAACAGCGAACAGCCTGTTTAAATATGCTGAACTTATGCGCCAGGCGCGCGCCTCCCTACATACTCATCTGAGGCGCGCGCGTCCCATAACGAGTCCCGGACGCGCGCTCTTCCCATCATCAGGTAGGTTCAGAAGCAGTCTCCCATGCAAAAATCCATGAATCGTATCAAAGGGTTCCCCACGGATTCCGAACTCCCTAAGTTCTGTCACGGGTGCCACATCCCCCTCAAGAGTCAATCTCAACATTTCATCCCCAGCAGGAACATTTTTCTGGTCGCGGTCAACTATGCCCGTACCCCGCAATTCAAAAGTCAAGTGTGACTCCAAACGGCACGAGACTTCAAAGCAATATTTCATCAAACGGATTCACTAACGGATTCGTCAACAGGGTTCACCAACGGAATCATCCAAGGGATTCACTAACGGATTCATCAAACGGGTTCACTAACGGATTCGTCAAAAGGGTTCACCAACGGACTCATCCAAGGGATTCACTAACGGATTCATCAAACGGATTCACCAACGGATTCGTCAACAAGGGTTCACCAACGGACTCATCCAAGGGATTCACTAACGGATTCATCAAACGGATTCACTAACGGATTCGTCAACAAGGGTTCACCAACGGACTCATCCAAGGGATTCACTAACGGATTCATCAAACGGATTCACTAACGGATTCGTCAACAAGGGTTCACTAACGGACTCATCCAAGGGATTCACTTACGGATTCATCAAACGGATTCACCAACGGATTCGTCAACAAGGGTTCACCAACGGACTCACCCAAGGGATTCACTAACGGATTCATCAAAAGGATTCACTAACGGATTCGTCAACAAGGGTTCACCAATGGACTCATCTAAGGGATTCACTAACGGATTCATCAAACGGATTCACTAACGGATTCGTCAACAAGGGTTCACCAACGGACTCATCCAAGGGATTCACTAACGGATTCATCAAACGGATTCACTAACGGATTCGTCAACAAGGGTTCACCAACGGACTCATCCAAGGGATTCACTAACGGATCCATCAAACGGATTCACCAACGGATTCGTCAACAAGGGTTCACCAACGGACTCATCTACGGGATTCACTAATGGATTCATCAAACGGATTCACTAACGGATTCGTCAACAAGGGTTCACCAACGGACTCATCCAAGGGATTCACTAACGGATTCATCAAACGGATTCACCAACGGATTCGTCAACAAGGGTTCACCAACGGACTCATCCAAGGGATTCACTAACGGATTCATCAAACGGATTCACTAATGGATTCATCAACAAGGGTTCACTAACGGACTCATTCAAGGGATTCACTAACGGATTCATCAAACCGGTTCACTAACGGCCTCATTCAAAACATTCAGCCGGCAGGTTAACCTAACGGATCATGCCACCCCCTCTATCAACAAAACCGCTCACACAGGGAGCGCACCACTATCTCTCGCAATTTCGAATTCCTGCTTTCATCGAGTCTTTGCTTTTTCGTGGTGATGTCCTCGGCGGGTGTTTTTAACTTTTGTCGACCCGTTTTGCTTTGCAATCCACGTCGCCGAGGGGCTCTGTAGACACCCCGTCTTGGACCGCTCACCCCGATTGCACATTTGATCTTGTGTTCCTCCCTATTTTAAGTGTTTCTCGTTAGTTTCTGTCACTTCTGTTAAGTTCCTGACTGACTTCGTTAAGTCCAGGGACTAAAATGAATGACAGGGCTGACTTTCTAGTCCATTCTGTCAAAATTGCCTTCTCTGAGTCGCGCGCCTCCGATAGGAGGAGCCAGGCGCGCGCGCCTCCCGCCCCCAAAGCAGGAAGCGCGCGCCTCTGGGCGTCAGTTACATATTTCTGGCTAGGATTCCCTCCCTTGCTCAATTTACAGGATTTTGCCCGGGAAGGATTTCTTGGTGACTGAGTTTTGGCACCAAAAACACCCCTCTTTCACCTATAAAAACCTCTCTTTACCTCCATTTTTAAGGATCGAAAACTTAGACCGAAGATTGAACTTACAAAAACTATACCAAAATCACTTTCTAAAGGTTCTCCAAGGATCTCATCAAGCAATATTTGAAGTTCTTCAAATTGTAGGTAAAAGTCCATCATTTCCTTTCTTTTCTACTTCATCTCCTCCCTCTCTTTTACTCTAATCAAATGTGAAATCACCCAAATCATTTTGGGACATGACTCTAATGATCACCTCATCCATTGAGGTTGGTTAAGGAGTTATCTCCTACATTCCAAATCCTATTTTAAACCTCCCCCTTTTTATGACTTAAAGAAGAAGAATAAGAACATTTTCATTCATGTAGATTTTGATCAAGCAAGACCAACTTAAGTTGGGCGAGATGGGTGTTTCGGTACTTCCCATCTTGTAATTTAACCCCCGAACCTCAAAACAAAGAATCTCTGTTTTCGTAATCAAACTTAGGCTACAATCAATAGGTTTTTCTTATGTTCCTCAAAACATAGGTGGCGACTCTAAAACATGTTAGACATCCTAGGATAATTCACCGGTCGAGCCTAAAGCCGTGGTTCCCCCGGGGTATCTACAATACCGAGAGGCTAGCCTTTGCAGAGCCGCTTGAGACTTCTTATTGCTATTCTCGGGATAAATGCCATCTTTGAGGAAATTTATGATATCCGAATACCACGGCGAGTTTGTTTGAACTTCGCTGATCTTGATATTCATGCAGTATGCCGGACTGTTCCTTCGGGCAATTTTGAAAGGCTTCACCACTTTGGGCATTTCAACTAATGAAGCTATGGTGGCCAGTGATCTCTTGGAATTGTTCAACCAGTTCTTTAAGGTGCTGACCATACTATTGGAGAGTCGGGTCTTGGGTTCGCCATTTACCCGATTGCTGATTGATAGGGAGCAAAGAGTCGCCGAATACTTCTAGTTCCGTGACGTTTCTTTCGAGAGCTTCTTCGAGCCCTGCTATGCATGCTTCGTACTCGGCAATGTTGTTGGTAGCTTCGAATTCCAGACGGATTGCAATGGGGGTGTAGATGTCTTTTGGATCAACAAGCAATATTCCTATACCAAAGCCGTGTTTATTGGCGGCGCCATCGAAAAAAAGTTGCCACTTATTTTCCTCGGTTGCAATACAAATTAAATGCTCGTCGGGGAAATGTACGTCTTCCCCCTTCACTTCGTCATACGGGAATTCGGCAAGCTGGTCACTGAACACTTTCCCCCTGACGGATTTTAGTGTGACGTAAGTGATATCGTAGCCGGCGAGCATGAAATACCATTTGGCTATTCTTGTTGACATGAAAGGCTTCTCGAAGATGTAGCGGAGCGGGTCCACCTTTGCTACTAGCTTGATCGGAAAAGCCTCCATATAGTGTTTGAGCTTCTGAGTGACCCAAACCAATGCTGCACATGACTTCTCTAAGACAGAGTAGTTCTTTTCGCCTCCTTGGAATCGGCGACTGACAAAATAAATGGCATTCTCCTTTGTGGACTCTCGTTGTTCCTGTGCTAACATAGCCCCTAGGCCTTCATCATTGACAGTGAGATAGAGCAGAAGAGGCTTCTCCTTGTGCGGCGGAACTAGAACAGGAGGGCACGTCAAGTAATGCTTCACTTGGTTGAAGGCTTCTTGGCACGCGTTGGTCCATTCTAAAGCCACATTCTTCTTGAGTAGCTTGAAGATTGGCTCACACATGGAAGCGAGTTGGTGTACAAACCGACTGATGTATTGCAATCTGCCCATGAAACCTTTGATCTCTTTCTGCGTCTTTGGAGGAGGAATGTCAATGATTGCCTTGATTTTGGAAGGATCTACTTCAATTCCCCTTTCAGTGACCATATAACCAAGGACTTTGCCTCGGATAACCCCGAACGTGCACTTTGCAGGGTTGAGCTTCATCTTGTGTTGACGAAGCCTTTCGAAGAACTTGCGGAGATCGATTAAATGTTGACCATCGGTCCCTTTGGAGTGAATGATCATGTCGTCCACATAGACCTCGATTTCTTTGTGAATCATATCGTGGAACAAGTCTGTCACGACTCTTTGGTAGGAAGCCCCAGCGTTTCTTAACCCAAATGGCATGATTGTGTAGCAAAAGGTACCCCACGGTGTTGTGAAGGCTGTCTTATGTTGATCTTCTTCGGCCATGAGAATCTGATTGTATCCGGCGAACCCATCCACGAAGGAGCGAACCTCATAGGTAGCAGTGGAGTCGACCAGCATGTCGATGTTAGGGAGTGGAAAATCATCTTTTGGGGAAGCTTTGTTCAAATCCCGGAAGTCCACGCAAACTCGAACCTTACCGTTTGCCTTTTTGACTGTCACGATGTTGGCTAACCATGTCGGATACTCGATAACCTTGATGAAACCCACACTGAGGAGCTTCTCAATCTCTTCCTTGACTTGCATAGACCATTCTGGCTTGATCTTTCTGAGCTTCTGCTTTACTGGCTTGGCATCTTCTCTGATCGGAATCCTGTGCTTCGCTACCTTTCTGTCCAAACCCGGCATGTCTTTGTATGACCATGCGAACACATCCACGAACTCCCATAGTAGTGAAATCAATCTGTCTCTGTCGTCCCGCTTGAAGAAGCTTCCGATCTTAGTTTCTCTTGGCTCTTCTTCGGTACCCAGATTAACAACATGCAATTCTTCGTTAGCCTCTGGACCATTCTCACCACGACTACGGACTTTTTGAGCAAGTTCATTTAAGTATGTTGTGTTTTCGTGGTCTATTTCATCATAATTTGAATCGTTATTAACTTGTTCGTTAAGTTCATTATTAGTTAATTCATCATTTATGATGTTTGCAATCTCAGGGTACTCAGAAATATCAAATTTTTCATTAGCAAAGAAAGGAAACACACGCTCGGCTATGGCCTCCAAATCCTCTTGGGTGAGGGTATTAGAGACATTCTCGGACTCGAACGTAAGTGTGAGCCGCTCTTCCTTTGTTGCTGTGCGGGGTATGCAACCCATTTCTTGGACTAAGAATTCTTCGGATACCACGGGCCCTTTCGTAGAATACCAATTGTTGATCGGCTCGGAGCTTGGCGGGATCTCACTGATAGTCTCATTCATGATGACGGTGTCGTGGATGGCGTTGACTTGGCATTCATTCATTATGGCAAGCTCTTCGAACATGGAGGCTAAATCTGTCAGTTCTTCCCCCACGATGATTTCTGTCTCGGATTCTATAGTCACCTTCCTTCCCCACCATTTACGGGGCGACATAGGGGTTGGTTCCCTTTCGGATTTCTGGATCTCACAATAGGAGAAGATTTCGAGACCGGTCTTTTTGACACCCTTATTTTTAACCCATGGCTCGGGAAAGATCATGTATGGAACGTCTTCCCCCTGGCGGACAAAATAACCATTCAACGTCTTGCGGTAAGGCCTTAGATTAGGGACCTCATAACGACGGCCTTCTTTACGAGCTCGGGCCTTTTCATTCTTGATCGCTTGCTCTTGTTTCAAGTCCTCTCTGGAAGGCTCGTACCCCAAACCAAATGTGTTCTTGACAAATGGGACTCGCACAGGATGCAGGATTCCTTGTTGATATTTCCCTAGGCCTAATCCAGGGAAGTAGTCCATATTCCTCATCATGTGGAGGACTTTGTGATTGCTGGGGGTCCATGATCCGTTTCCCCCTTCTTTGTCAATGGTGTTGATTGAGACGCCGGAGAGAGTGGAGTCTGGTTGACCATGCTGGACTTGGTGGACGGGCTCACCTTTTTTGTGGATAGTGACATTTTTGGCCATGACGGTCACTATTTCATCACCATTTCGGATCTTGACACATTGATGGAGAGTTGACGGGACGGCCTTAGAACTATGAATCCATGGTCGGCCCAAAAGCAAGTTGAACGAGGCCGGGATATCAAGGACTTGGAATGGAATGGACATGACCATGCTCCCAAACTCGATGTCTATTTCGATCATGCCCATGACTGTACGGGCGGTGCTGTCATAACCTCGGATAACTTGAGTAGAAGGCTTCAAATCGGAATCTTTAAGCCCCAGTATGCCCATGATTCTGCTAGGCATGAGATTGAGTACGGAACCACCGTCCACTAAGACTCTTGAGATGGGCCTCCCCCTTGCTCGTACCTTGAGGTAAATAACCTCGTTATGATCGGAACCAAATGGTGGAAGGTCCATATCAGCAAAGGTGATGACGTTGCCAAAATGAATGTGACCGATCATTGCCGTGAGGTCCTCGGGAGTAGTATCGGGAGAAACTGATGTATCATCGAGATTTCGGATGACAAGATCTCGGTGTTTCTTTGAGGATGCAATGAGGTCCCAAATAGAGATGTTGGCTTGAGTTTTCTTGAGTTGGACAAGTAGAGGATCTTCGGGAGTGTCGTGAGCTTGCGGCCTTTGAGAAGATGAGCTCGGTGCGGAAGTGGAAGGGTTGCTTGCTATGACTCGACCGGATCGAGTTATCATGTTGACGTTCCCATCTTGCTTCTTTTTCCTATTCTCTAGTACTTCCCTCATTACCTCATCGTAAGTTACAACATAGCAAGAATTGTCAAGTTTATTCATAACATTAGGGCCCCCATTCACAATTGGGATTGAATGGGTGGTCCCCTCGAGTTCTCCTATCTCTATTACATTGACATGTTCGCCATTAGTCACTACAAATTCTTTCTTATCTATGAGATCTTGAATGACATTGTGGAGAACGAAGCAATCCTCGGTGGTTTGACCACTATATTGGTGGTAGCCACAATATTTGTGGTGAGCATGATTGGGGTGGACCGTCTTGGGTTGGTATCCTTGTACGGGTGTGACTTGACCCTTTGCTTTGAGGACTTCGAACACTTCGGTTTGAGTCATGCCTTGGAGAGGCGTATAGACACGGTCATTTCGGGACTTCTTCCCTTAAGGTGGAGGAACCTTTTTGTAATTCCCCTTATCGATAGTGACGGCGTTGACCGAGGCCTCTTTTGTGGAGTTGGAAGCGGCCTTGTAGCGGTAAGTAGGAGTGGCCTTCTTAATCTCCTTGAGCAAGTCATCCATGCGTACCCCCGCCTCATACATTCGGGACAAGTCGGAGTAGCAAGCCCCACTTAGGTGGGTGCGGAGATCAATCTTGAGACACTTGAGAAAGATGTCCATTTGCTCTTTTGTGTTCGGCCTCTCAACAATTTCAGAGAGTTTGTCATTCCATCTCCTTGTGAAGTCGATGAAGGACTCGTTGTCTCTTTGAGTGGTATTCTCGAGCTCTTTCCTTGTGGGCCGGTGAGTGGTGTTGCCTTGGTATTGGTTCTTGAAGGCAAGCATGGCGGAGTCCCAGTCAAGACGGACAGTGAGCGGGAGAGTAGCATACCAATCTTTTGCCGCCCCCTCGAGAGTGAGAGGAAAGCATTGAGCCATCACCTTGGGGGAGACCTTCTTTGGAACCATTGCCCAAATATAAGTCTCAATGTGAGCCATAGGACAAGAGTTGCCCTAGAATTTGCTTATGTCGGGCATCTTGAACTTATCAGGAAGAGCGGCCATAGTACTCATGAGGATGGATGATTGATAAAGGCTTGTGTCGGAGCCTTTCTCCATGTTGAGCCCATTGAATTTTTGGTCGATGTAGGCCATGATAGAATCCACCATTTTGGGCTCATTATTCTCGGAACTCGGCTCCCCCATTTTCTTGGTGCGGGTGTTGACATAAGGACTTTTGAACAAACCCTCGGTCCATTCGGATTCGTCATCATTATTCTTGTTCTTCCCCTTGGCAAGGTTAGTGAGCTTTTCTTTAATTAGCTCCATCTCGGCCTCGTGGGGCTCCCTTTGGCTGTCAAGGTGGGATTGCCAAATGTCGTCTTTGCTTTGTGCCTCCTTATTAAGGGTGGAGACTTGCTCTTGGAGGAGTTGGACCATGGTTGAAAGCTGTTCGAGAGACATGGTGTTGCTGCTGCCGGTCATGGTTGATGTAGGAGCTGTTGGAGTGATCTCTTCACGGACTAACCGATTTGCCAAATCCCGGTAGACTCTGTAAGTACCAATTGAACCTATATTGCAGAAGAGGCCCTTGTCAGTCTTGAGTAACACTTGCGGTCCACGAAGAGGCTTAGAACACACAATTGGGCACACGACTCGAACCACATAGAAAAAGACTTTTTTTTTTTTTTTTTTATAATTCGGAGGGAATCGATCCCTTTTGGGGTTTCTAGAAAAATAATGGAATCGTCACACTAGTATATAGACCATCTCGCGGTCCCATATACTCATCGGATTCCATCGCGTTTGTGAATCCTACATGTATCGGGATTAAACTAAATTAATGTAGTAAAGCATACATGCGGGGACGGATTTTTATTTTCGTCCAAAATAACCACTTTTGGGGACGGATTTTTATTGCGTCCGTTTCAACAAGTTGGCATGTATGATTTGAAGACATTAGTTTAGGGAAATCTCGGTACATGGAAACCGACTTGAGTCACGGAGTGTTAGACCCTAACTAGAATTGTGTGGCTTGTGCTTGGCTTGAATATGAGGCTCAAAGGTCACCCCGGCATGTAGTCTTGAACTACGCCACGGGCTGAGGTTTACCGCTTCGAAAGAGCCAAGGTCGAGTGGAGCTTGAAACTTTCTAGGACGGGCCTCGACGGGTTTGGAGTTGAACTTGTGCGACTCGATAGTGAGCAGTTCATAGGAATATGTGCATGTAGTGTGAGGTCTATCACGTGACAAAATTTTATTTTATTTTTTATTTTTTTTTTGTTTTTTTTTTTGAAAAGAAAGATAAAAAAAACACATAAGCACATAAATTACAACTCCCGAATCACCCATGTGACCGATAAATAAAATATAAAAATAAACAGTCCGAGGTTCAATTCTGTTCTGATGCAGGCAACTGTGCCCACACCCCCACTGTTCTGCTCAGTCACTGAAACATATTTCTGTTCTGGGAACCAACCCAGAAGCGTGCGCCTCTGAGTGTTGATGTGAGACGCGCGCACATGGCGCAATGCTATTAGGAGGCGCGCGCTTCTGGTCACACCTGTCAGAATGTCAGATTTTGGACTCAGGGGATTTCCCTGGTCCTATGTTCATATTGTAACCCCTGCAGAAATGATTAGTGCAGAATAGCAGAAGAAGAAGATGAAGAACATGAAGAAGTGGGCGATTCTGGTCCTTGATGCGGGATGCGCGCGCCTTAGGCTGAAGAGGCCAGAAGCGCGCGCCTCCCCCATCAGGAATCAGAATGCCCAGAAAAGATGTAGATTTTGATCAGATGCAAGTTTAACCCTCAAATACTCCCCAGCGGAGTCGCCACTGTAGATACCCCGGGGAGCCACGGCTTGGCTAGAGCGGTGAATTATCCTAGGATGTCTAACTTGTTTTTAGAGTCGCCACCTATGTTTTGAGGAACATAAGAAAAACCTATTGATAATAGCTTAAGTTTGATTACGAAAACAGAGATTCTTTGTTTTGAGGTTCGGGAGTTAGATTACGAGATGGGAAGTACCGAAACACCCATCTCGCCCAACTAAAGTTGGTCTTGCTTGATCAAAATCTACATAAATGATAATGTTCTTCTTCTTCTTCTTTAAATCATAAAAGGGGGGTTTAAAATGGAGTTTGGACTGTAGGAGATAACTCCTTAACCAACCTCAATGAGATGAGGTGATCATTAGAGTCATGTCCCAAAATGATTTAGGTGATTGCACTTTGATAAAACAAAAAGAAAGAGAAAAGAGATGAAGTCGAGAAGAGGAAGGAATGGTTTTTACCTAGTCTTCGAGAGACTTCAAACACTTCTTGATGAATGCCTTTGGAAATGCCTTGAAGGTAAGAAATTTGGCTTCTTTGTTGAAAATGTAAGATTAGAGTAAAAGATCCAAGGTCCAAGGTCTAAGGTTTTCGGTCCTTGAAAATGGAGGTAAAGAGAGGTTTTTATAGGTGAAAGAGGGGTTTTTTTGGTGCCAAAACTCAGTCACCAAGAAATCCTTCCCGGGCAAAATCCTGTAAATTGAGCAAGGGAGAGAATCCTGGCCAGAAATCTGTAACTGACGCCCAGAGGCGCACGCTTCCTGATTTGGGGGCGGGAGGCGCGCGCGCCTGGCTCCTCCTGTCGGAGGCGCGCGACTCAGAGAAGGCAATTTTGACAAAATGGACTAGAAAGTCAGCCCTGTTATTCAGATTAGTCCCTGGACTTAACGAAGTCAGTCAGGAACTTAACGGAAGTGACAGAAACTAACGAGAAACACTTAAAATGGGGAGAAACACAAGATCAAATGTGCAATCGGGGTGAGCGGTCCAAAGCGGGGTGTCTACACTCTCCCTTCAAAAAAAATGAATATGTGAAAAGAAGGAATTGAATATACGGGAAGAGGAAGTTCTCCTCAAAAGCTCACTGCAAAGTTCGCCCCCAAAGGGTTCGCAAGAGAAAGGAAATCTACCTCAAAAGGGCCTATTCATCCCAAAAGGAGTTCACCACAGAGAAAAGTGATCTACATCGAAAGGGCAGCAACATCCTTCAAAAGGACGCCAACCCCAACAAAAGGCGGTACAAAGCCGAACTACGGCGACCTGAGCTCCTCAAACTGAGGGGAAAGTAGGCAACCTTCAGGTCCGGTCACAACATGAAACAAAATCATCAAACCTTGGCTCTTTCCAAAATGACCACGTCTCTTTCCCACGGTCCCATCAATGACCGATTTTACCAGAAACGCTTAGCCCGGTCACATCAAAGGCTGATCCCCTAAACACATCTCCTTTCTCGATCTTGCCATTAATCGAATCCTAATCTTAATTGATCACGATATTCATGCTTGTTAAGGCTAATTTCTTGTAGTAATCCTAACTTAATAATGAACCTGGTCCATTCTAGCAATCATTTTGACAATCTTAACTAAGGAGAATTTCAAATGTCTCGACAAGTCTTCTTTTCCACATTTTAGGAAAGAGCCAAACACTAAATTTCTGTCCATAGGCTTCCTTCCTCAGAAAAGGGACTCACTCCCGCAAGTGCCTATGTCTGTGCTTCCTCTGTTTGAGCAAGCGTAACTTTCTCCTGTTCATGTTTCGAGTCAACTAGACCACTCATAGGAAAAGAAAGTAAGGGGTGCGAGGAGAGCAGACTGGTACGATTGAAATCCAGAAAAGATGGCCCGTGCAAAGGATAGGTCACATTCCGAACGAAGGAGGGTTCACGATAAAGGAGGATTCATAATGAAGGAGGGTCCACACCCAAGGAAAGTTGACACCCGAGGGGCACCTCCCGTTCGAAAAGTAAAACCGGGGATAGCAAGTCACGATAAAGACATCGGAGAGATTAACGGGAAAGTCATGCTTTGGTAAACCCAGTTAGGTCAGAACCCAGGGTTATAATGTCCCAATAAAGGTTCTCAGCTTTTGGAAATTCCCCAGAGGTCCTCAAAATTTTGGTCAAAGAGTCAACCCTCTGCGACAACCGTATGGATGGTTTGTCCCATGTAAAAATTCATATCAGCAGTCCATACCAGCAAACTGCCCACAAGTGAAACTCACTTCCACTTGTTTAAAAACCTGTCAAAACATGTCCCAGTTATACATAATTGAGTCTAAACATGTTTCGGAAATTCCCCTAACGAGTCACAACAGAATAACAGGTTTTCATGCGCATTGTTTTTGAAAAATAAAAAAAAACAAAAGAAAATTGTTCAAACAGGTACACCCTAGTCAGAATCTGGGTACGGGTCAACGGGAGGAGAGTCAGATACCCCCAAGGGCTGAGATGGATACATGTTCGGGTCAAAGAAAAACAGAGACTCTGCTAAACTCATGTCACCACCCGAGGAATATTGTCTAGGGAAGAAAGAGGGCGGAATCTGAGAAGAGGGACCCGGACAGCCAATAGGCGGAGGTTCGATGCGCTCCAATGCTAGATGAGCAAAAGGATATGGAGCGGTCTCATGAATGCCCGTTCCTCAAAGGGAATCCCGAAAAGAGGCCAAATCAGCAGCACCTAGGGACTGGCTGCGAACATAGGTAGGAGGGAGCTCTACGATCGAGGCCCTCTTGCGAGGCCTCTCCTCGCCACTCACAGAGCTCCTGCCAGGCACAAAGCTATACTCGGCCCGAGGTCCCTTGGACGAATGACTAGTGAGCCTCTTGAACCACCTTTTGGATGGCCCCATGAAGGTTGGCCATCGCAGCAATGCTCGCCCCACAATCTGCACGAAGGGATGAAACAACTCAGCAAAGAAAGAGACAAAAATGTGGGATGTGTGTGCACAGATGGAAAGAACGCATACCACAAAATAAGGAATCTCTTCGACTGGGGCTTCCCCTCCTGCAACAGACAAGTCCGCCATGTGAACCCTGTTGTCTGCAAAGATGAAAGAGTTGTCCACCCATGCCGGAGGAACCACCCAGAAGCTACCACCTGCGGTGATCTGAGCCGAGTAGCCACAAAACGGCTATATGCCTCGCCAGTGATCAGATGGGCCATGTCCACCCCCATGAGATGAGGGTCCTCTCCTCGGTCAACCACAAACATGGTCTCGGGAGGATCCACGGGCACCCTCTGCACAAGCCCCAGTCCGTGCTTCCATAGGAACCTCTCACCCAAATAAAAGGCCTCACCCCGGAAACCTACTAACAGCCTCCTCTGCCTAGTCACCCACAGAGCCTCTCTCGGGTCAAAATCTACCTCCTGTTCTTCATACCTCGACTAGGGAAAGAGGTTGAGCTCCACAGGCATAGGTCCTCCCAACACCGCCTTGACATCGGTATAATGGACAGAAACTCGTCCCTTAGACCCCCTCTTCTCCTGAGCCTCCCTAGCCCAGCAAATCATGGCTGGAAAATGGATACTCTGGTCAAGAGTCGGCCTCCACGGGTAGTTGCCGAACACCTCATAGTACCAAGCCTGAAAATGAAAAGGCAGGAAAACCATCAGCACCAAAAATGAGGTGAAGGCCGAATGCAAAGAGTAAAGCAAAGGCAGAAAAGAATGAAAGAGGAAAAGAAAGATACCTCTAAGATGAATTGGAAGCAAGCCAAAGACTTGCTCGCCTTCCAACTATACATGTCAAGCTCCATGTATAGCTCGGCAAGGCCTGCCTCTCCCCAAGCAATGCCCCTGATGGTATCCGGTGTGGTCAAAGAGCCTAGGAGGGGAAACATGCACGTCGTGTCAGCATTAGCAAAAATAGTGTTGCCAAGAAAGAGCCACACGTAGGAGCGCCCGAGTTGCTCAGCTGTAATCCAGCCCGCCACGTATTCTGGAAAGTTGGCCCGGATGGCCCTCTCGACATTCTGCACGAGGATACCCAAACCTTTGGTGGGGCCCGTAAAGCCAATGAGCGCCCCAATCTCTGCCTCAGGGATTCTATCCCTACACATAACCGGCCGCCTATCAAAAGATAGCCCGGTGATCACCGAAAAGTCAGCAGGGGTCACAGTCACCTCCCCCCAACTCAAATAAAAAGTATGGGTCGAGTCCCACCAATACTCCCCAAGGGCGTTGAGAAGCCCCATACTTTTGTTGGTGTTAACCAACTTGCCCACGACATCAATGAAAGGCACCAAACCAGTGCGCTCTACCCACTCCCTCAGACCGGGTTCACCATTGACGGACTCGAGAATAGCCTCCCATAAGGAGAAGCAAGCGTCCGGAGACCCTCGAGATTTGGGATCACTGCCCTGCAGGTAAACACAACAAAGGTATGAATAACACAGTTTAAAATACCAATGTGCATGCTAAATGCAAAATGAAAATGTAAAAAAATGTTTTCCTTCCCCTTTCAAATTGCATAGACATTTGAGGTTTTCTTTAAAAAAGAAAAATGTTTTCCGTGTGCCCTTTCAAATTGCATAGACATTTGAGGGCCGTTTTAAGAAAGAAAATTTTTCCCCTTTCTTTAGATTACATAGTCATTTAAATTAAGGCCATCATGAACAAGCCCATCCCATTTATAACATGTAACAAATAATCCTAGGCAATGCTAGCATGCACGTAAACATGTCAAAATGGATAGTCAAACCTAAGGTACAAGCATTTTATGCCCAAAAGTGTAGGACCACACTTTAATTTTGAAAAGCATAGCTAGGCATGTCCGAATGAAGGAGCAAATACATGTCCTCAATCATTGTGACTCCAATTTCATGAAAATGAGTTCAATTTCGCAAAATGACCCAAGAAGTACAAAAATCCTAATTTGCATTAACATAAACCCTAGGTTTAAGAAATGCATTAATAAAGAAGGGAATGGCTTAGGATGTACTTACCCCATCACCTTGGCATAAATACAAGGTAGGAGATTTGTAAAAACCCGCTCCCGTATCCCTAAGATAAACGGTGTAGCCTCAGAAGTTTTGGGCGATGTCGAGCCTCTTCTCAGCCCCTCTAGGATAACCAACGCGTGCCCGTCCCGCCATGAACAATCCTTAAACAATCTAAGGAAGAAAATTCAAAATTGATGGAGTTTTCCCTCTCAATTTCGTCTCTGCCTTCTCCGTTTCTCGACTAAGTTTTAGAAAAATGAGCAGACCATCCGTATGGCTGCTGTGTTTTGAAAAAGAAGGGACGACCCTTCAATCCATACGGATGGTTTGGGCAAGGAAAATCTCAGCCCAAAATTTACACTCTGGCCCCTGGCGCCTTGAACAAAGCTTTCCCTAGGTTCCTGAAATAGAACTTAGGCCCTTCCCCTTGGGAAATGTCCAAAATCTCCCCCTTAGATACTTAGGCTGTCCCTGACGTAAGCCCAGTAAAATTGAAAAGTTTAATACTTAGGCGATCCCCACGTGACGTAAGCCCATTGTCTTGTCTAAGAACATACTTAGGCGGTCCTCACGTGACGTAAGCCCATTGTCTTGTCTAAGAACATACTTAGGCGGTTCCCATGCGATGTAAGCCCATTGCTTTGTTTGACTAGTGTAAAAATACACTTAGGCTGTCCCTGACGTAAGCCCTGTAAATTTGAAAAGTTTTATACTTAGGCGATCCCCACATGACGTAAGCCCATTGTCTTGTCTAAGAACATACTTAGGCGGTCCCCATGCGACATAAGCCCATTACTTTGTTTGACTAGTGTAAAAATACACTTAGGCAGTCCTTGACTTAAGCCCAGTAAAACCTTGTCCCCTAAGTGAACATACTTAGGCGGTCCCCATTGTGAAAAATGTTGCCTTAGCGAACATTTAAGGCAGCCCTTGACTTAAGCCCAGTAAAACCTTGTCCCCTAAGTGAACATACTTAGGCGGTCCCCATTGTGAAAAATGTTGCCTTAGCGAACATTTTAGGCAGTCCTTGACTTAAGCCCAATAAAACCTTGTCCCCTAAGTGAATATACTTAGGCGGTCCCCATTGTGAAAAATGTTGCCTTAGCGAACATTTTAGGCAGTCCTTGACTTAAACCCAGTAAAACTTTGTCCCCCAGAGTGGTCATGTTAGAAAACCTTTGTCCCGGTAGTCGAAAATGACGTAAGACCATCCTTTTAGTAAACCCTCTCCATAGATCCAAGTTGACCAAATCCCGCCTCTGACCCACCGAGAGTCATGCCCGTTCCTTGTAGTCAACCCTCTCCATAGAGCCAAGTTGACCAAATCCCGCCTCTGACCCACCAAGAGTCATGCCCAGTTCCTTTAGGTCAACCCTCTCCATATATCCAATTTGACCAAATCCCGCCGAGAGTCATGCACGTCTCCTTTTAGTCAACCCTCTCCATAGAGCCAAGTTGACCAAGTCCCGCCTCTGACCCGCCGAGAGTCATGCCAGTCTCCTTTTAGTCAACCCTCTCTATAGAGCCAAGTTGACCATGTTGGTAGTGGTGCCCTAGGCACGTTTAATAAACATTGTAATTGTTATCATTTATTTCATATCAATAAAGAGATGTTTTGATTATTATTGTTGTTCATGTTTACTTATAATAATCCCCGTCCCTAGTACTTATTAAGCACTAGTATAAAGGCTAAATGATCATGGGATGATCATGTTAGATTTATGGGTACTTGTTTGGAACAAGGTACTGGACATGACCCGCTGTATGAGATTTATGTCATGGTCTATGTCATACATATATCTCATATTAGTTATGTCATTTGAATCCTTAGACATGAATTTATTATAGTCTTCCATGATGAACATTATGTTTGACATATTCAAACGCTACTTTTAACCGAGTAGTTATAAAGGATATGATTGGCATAATCGGATTCACGTAGGGAAGAATAATAAGCTAAATGGATTTGTCCCTCCACGGAGAGATGTCAAGCTTGGGCCCCTCGAAGGAATGATGTTGATGAAATGTTCGGTCGGACTCAAATGGATTGATTGGATCAATAGCATTTGAATTATCAACATATTCGGAATCGAGAAAGTATTGAACAAGACAAGTTGACTGTTTGACCATGACTTGTGTTCAAAGACATCGTGGACAAAGGGATTATGACATATTCTAAAGGAATGCGAACTTGTATCTAGTTATACTATTTGGGTAGGTATGACGGTTTGCTAGAACCTAATCATGTCTTATGGGATCATGTTTGAGCCCATTGCCAACTTAGTATAATCCTAGAGGGTCACACACAATAGAACGAATTTTAAATAAGAGGACTATATTGGAATTTAGGGTCGAAGGACCTCAAGGGAATTTCTGGAATTATTCTGGACTTCCTGGTCAACCAAGTGGGTGCTTGGGTTGAACCAGGCGGGCGCCTGAATGATTTCAAAATGGCCCGGACCTTCTGGTCATTCAAGCGGGCGCCTGGTCCTTTTCAGGCGGGCGCCTGGTGCTGCCGACAGGAAAATTCCTAATTCGATTAGGAAAGGCTTTTGGCACAAGTTACCTATTTGGAATAGGTTTTAATTGTGTATAAAAACACCAATTCGGCCAGACCATATTTACTAGTGCTTTTGTGAGTCTCAAAGAGTTTGAGAGAGATTTTATTTTGTTCTAAGATATCATTGATTGAGGAACAAAATAATTCACAAATAAATTCCATATAGTTCTTTATTATATTGTGAAAGTGTGTTTCATAATATTGGTCTAGCAACCAAGATCAAAGAAGCTCCTTTGATATTCGTTCGAAGTGTGGATACCGCTAGAGGGTGAAAATCATCATCTTCAAAGTTTGTGTTCAAGCTTTGTGATCGTGATCAAGTCTTCAAGTTTCTCCACCGAGACCAAAGAGAAAAGTTCATAGCCATCAAGGGTTAGTTATTCCTCTATTCATCTTGTTGTATTTGATTTAATCATATAAACGGATCCATGGCTTTGGGTTTCTTAAAATTTTAATTGCTATATTCCGCTGCGCATGTTACTTGGAAACCCAACAGACCAAATCTCGCCTCTGACCCGCTGAGAGTCATGCACGTCTCCTTTGAGTCAACCCTCTCCATAGAGCCAAGTTAACCAAATCCCGCCTATGACCCACCGAGAGTCATGCCCGTTCCCCCACCGAGAGCCAAGTTAACCAAATCTCCTTTGATTTAATTCAAGCTTTGTGTGAGTAAATAAACTGGAAAGATGTAAAACAGTTCAGTTTCAGCAGAATGCTCTGTTTCTGCCTGAAACTGGACTGATTTCTTGACAATCTGTAAAAACTCCAGGGATGACCTTCCCAGCCGTACGGCTAGTTTGGCCGGAGGGGTGAAGTTTCAGTCTTTCCCTTTTCTGTCAAACTGTTTACAAAACAACCCTTTTTGTTAAGTTTCTAACTGATTTTGTTAAAAGTCAATTTCTCCCATTTTTAAGAACACACACACACACACACACTTGCACAATTTTGTTAACAAACTTAGGGAGACTCGGTTTTTTTCAAGGCACTTTAGGTGAACTACCAGTTAAGTTCTTCCCAAAGCGTAAACCTGACCTCCGAATCCTTTGTCTCTAACCATTTTTCGTTAAGTTTGGGTTTAAAGTTAAACTAACGTGGCGACTCAGTTTTTTTCCGTTAAAGTACCGTGTTTGATTCTCGAGGGAACTATTCGTTTTCCCCGTGGGTATCTTACATGAGGACACCACTCAATGTCGGCCGATGACCGAGATGCAAAGAATTTCTTCCAACCATCTTCAAATAAATCCCGAGTCAACAGTTTCCTCCTATGAATAGCAAAAGGATAAAGATCACCCTCCGGAGAATAAATCTTGAAATGCTCTCGAAGCCATATGGTCAAGAGCAAGGGGCTTCCCCGGTACATCTCATCTGTCTAATACAGCTCATCCAAGCCGTGCAGGGTTCCCCCCACTATGAGAGAAATTATGCTAAACTGCTGCTCTTTCGCCTGCAAGAAAATCTCAGCCAGTTGAGCAGCCGTAGTACCAAAGGGTGTAATAAACAAGACTTCAATGAAAACACAAACTGCTATGGCATTTATTTTAAAGGACTGAATCACCGTGTCCTCCGAATAAAAACTGAAGATCATTGGCAACTCAGTTATGTCAACCACGGTGCCGTGTAACATCTTCCTCACATCTCCGACAGGGAGATTCAACAAATCAGACCAAGAATCGATTGCGCCACGATGGTATTTGTGGACGGCAATATGACCCATCAATGGCATGCCAAGAATGGCACCAAAGTCATCAAAAGTCGGTACCATTTAATTTGCCAAAAAATTAAAAGTGTGACTGTCACAATCCCAAAAGGCCGCAGTGGCCTTCAACAAATCCCAATCTGGTTTCAACGTCCGAAGGGTGAAGAGAATTCGGAACTCGAAGCCTTTCACAAAAGCCTTCTTAGGATGGGTCTTGAAATAATAAACGAAGGTTGACAAATCCTTCTCGTACTCACCAACAACCTTGGTATCAAGAGTGAAAGAATTGGAAGCCATGGAAAATGTTAATTACAAGCAAAATCAAGCTAGAAAAGAGTATTCAAGAATGGCAGAAAATAGCTATTGGAGGACTATGTTCGAACAGAGGCTGCTATTATAGCCGTTGGGGATCTTTTGCCAGCAAATGTCAAGCCCTGAAATTCGCTCCCAGAAGCGCGCACCTCCCGCCACTCACTCGAGAAGCGCGCACGTCCCACAGTCACTAACCGGGGAGCCCGCCTACCGTTTTAGAAATGCCTCAACCAGCCCTTGTCAAAAGAAGAAGTCATACATGAACAAAGTCCGGGCACTCCCAATGTCAGCAAGATCAACATTCTTCATCAAAGACGCAACAGCTTCGCCCTTGGAGACACAGTTGGGCACACATTAACTTGGTCTGCCCCTAAGGCATGTCTAAATTAAAGCAGAATAGAAAACTCCAACTAAAAGTAAGGCGTGTCTTTCTTTTCAGCCAAAGTCAATCTCGACATTTTCCTCTCTAAAGGGAAAACATTTTTTTGGTCCGCAGTCAACTGTGCCCGAACCCCCACAAAGTCAATAGCAAGTGCGGCTCCGGATAGCATACAGCTTCAAGCAGCAATGTGGTCCATGGTGAACCGCTGAAATCACAACCTCTTTATCAATAAAGTCTACTAAATTAGTAGACGGATTCTCAGATCCCGTCAGGTCTTCTTTCGACTTTAAATGCGGCAGACGGATTCTTGGATCCCGCCAGGTCTTCTCTCGACTTTAAATGCGGCAGACGGATTCTTGGATACCGCCATCGGCAGACGGATTCTCGGATCCAGCCAGGTCTTATCTCAACTTTAAATGCGGCAGATGGAGATTCTCGGATCCCGCCAGGTCTTCTCTCGACTTTAAATGCGGCAGACGGATTCTCGGATCCTGCCAGGTCTTCTCTCGACTTTAAATGCGGCAAACGGATTCTCGGATCCCACCATCGGCAGACGGATTCTCGGATCCCACCAGGTCTTCTCTCGACTTTAAATGGGGAAGACGGATTCTCGGATCCCGCCATCGGTAGACGGATCCTCGGATCCCACCAGGTCTTCTCTTGAATTTAAATACAGCTGACGGATTCTTGGATCTTGCTATCAGTAGACGGATTCTTGGATCTCGCTATCAGCAGACGGATTCTCGGATCTCGCTAGTCCCCTATACGAACTTTAAGCCTTGGCCACGGTAGGCCATTTTCATACTACCATACGCCCTCTATCAGCAGAAGTCGCTCACACAGGGAGCGCATCTCTATCCCTCGCAATTTTAAATTATTGTTTTTATTGAGTCTTTGCTTTTTCATAGTGATGTCCTCGGTGGGTGTACTTTCTTTCGTCAACGCATTTTGCTTTGCAATCCACGTCGCCAAGGGGCTCTGTAGACACCCCACCTGTTGGGTTTCAGAGTAACATGCACAGCGGAATTAAGCATTTAAAATTTTTATGAAACCCAAAGCCCATAGATCCATTCATATGATTAAGTCAAATAAAACATAATGAATACTAGAATACTAACCCTTGATGCCTTTGATTTTGCAACCTTGAATTCGATAGAAGCTTGAAAACTTGATCACGAACATAGCAAGAATCACAAACTTTGAAGATGATAAGTTTCACCCTCTAACGGTATCCACACCACGAATGAATATCAAGAACACTTGATCTTGGTTGCTAGACCAAAATTGTGAAACACGTTTTCACAATTAATATGAACTATATGGAATTTTATTTGTGTATTATTTTGTTCTTCAATCTAGGATGTCTTAGAACAAAATAAAACTCTCTCAAACCCTTTGGAGACTTGCACAAAAGCTTGGAACAAGTTCTTGCGAATTTTGGTGCTTTTATACAAGTAAGACCTATTCCAAATAGGAAACTTGTGTTTAAACCCGTCCAAAATTATTTTCCAAATCAAATTAGGAAATCTGTCCTGACACGCTTGTGTGGCCGCCCAAAACTAGCTGTGCGGTCGCCCAAAACTGTGCGGTCGCCCAGCCCAGTTTGTGCGGTCGCACAACATGGTTCAGAAGGCCATATTTTCCATTTTAGTCCTTTTTAAGATTCATTCTCTCGTGTGTGACCCTCTAGGATTATACTAAGTTGGCAATGGGTTCAAACATGAAACCATAAGATATGATTAGGTTCTAGCAAACTGTTATACCTACCCAAATAGTGTAACTAGATACAAGTTTGCATTCCTTTTAGAACATGTCATAATCCCTTTGTCCACGATGTCATTGAACACAAGTCATGGTCAATAAGTCAACTTGTATTGTTCAATACTTTCTCGATTCCGAATATGTTGATAATCCAAATGACATTTATCCAATCAATCCATTTGAGTTTGGCCAAACATTTCACCAACACCATTCCTTCGAGGGGCCCAAGCTTGACATCTCTCCGAAGAAGGACAAATCCAATTAGCTTATTATTCTTCCCTATGTGAATCTGATTATGCCAATCATACCCTTTATAACTACCGTGTTAAGGCAGCGTTTGAATATGTCAAACATAATCTTCATCAAGTGGAAGACTATAATAACTTCATGTCTAAGGATTCAAATGACATAACTAATATGAGATTTATATATGACATAGTGTAGATACCCCGGGGAACCACGGCTTTGGCTAGAGCGGTGAATTATCCTAGGATGTCTAACTTATTTTTAGAGTCGCCACCTATGTTTTTAGGAACATAAGAAAAACATATTGATAATAACCTAAGTTTGATTACGAAAACAGAGATTCTTTGTTTTGAGGTTCGGGGGTTAGATTACGAGATGGGAAGTACCGAAACACCCATCTTGCCCAACTAAAGTTGGTCTTGCTTGATCAAAATCTACATGAATAATAAACGTTCTTCTTCTTCTTCTTTAAATCATAAAAGGGGTTTTAAAATATAGTTTGGAATGTAGGAGATAACTCCTTAACCAACCTCAATGAGATGAGGTGATCATTAGAGTCATGTCCCAAAATGATTTGGGTGATTGCACTATGATAAAACAAAAATAAAGAGAAAAGAGATGAAGTTGAGAAGGGAAAAGAAATAGCTTTACCTAGACTTCAAGAGACTTCAAACACTTGTTGTTGAATTACTTGGAGAAATCCTTTGGAAAATGCTTTGAAAGTAGGAAATTTGGTTTCCTATTGAAAGTGTGAGATTGAGAGCCAAAAGTCCAAGGTCAAGGTTAAGTTTTTTCGGTCCTAGAAAATGGAGGTAAAGGGAGGTTTTTATAGGTGAAAGAGAGATGTTTTTGGTGCCAAAACTCAGTCACCAAGAAATCCTTCCCGGGCAAAATCCTGTAAATTGAGCAAGGGAGAGAATCCTGGCCAGAAATCTGTAACTGACGCCCAGAGGCGCGCACTTCCTGCTTTGGGGGCGGGAGGCGCGCGACTTGGAGAAGGCAATTTTGACAGAATGGACTATAAAGTCAGCCCTGTTATTCAGTTTAGTCCCTGGACTTAACAAAGCCAGTCATGAACTTAACGGCAGTGACAGAAACTAACGAGAAACACTTAAAATGGGGAGAAACACAAGATCAAATGTGCAATCGGGGTGAGCGGTCCAAGGCGGGGTGTCTACAGAGCCCCTCGGCGACGTGGATTGCAAAGCAAAACGCGTCAACGAAAGTTAAAAACACCTGCCGAGGACATCACCAAGAAAAAGCAAAGACTCGATGAAAGCAGGAATTTGAAATTGTGAGAGATAGAGGTGCGCTCCTTGTGTGAGCGGATTTTGTTGATAGAGGGGGTGGCATGATCCGTTAGGTGAACCTGCCGGCTGAATATGTTGAATGAGGCCGTTGGTGAACCTTTGAGGAGGCCGTTAGTGAACCTTTGAGGACGAATCCGTTAGTGAAATCCGTTGATGAGGCCGTTAGTGAGCCTTTGGAGAGGCCATCAGTGAACCTTTGAGGACGAATCCGTTAGTGAAATCCGTTGATGAGGCCGTTAGTGAACCTTTGGAGAGGCCGTCAGTGAACCTTTGAGGACGAATCCGTTAGTGAAATCCGTTGATGAGGCCGTTAGTGAACCTTTGGAGAGGCCGTCAGTGAACCTTTGAGGAGGCCGTTAGTGAACCTTTGAGGACGAATCCGTTAGTGAAATCCGTTGATGAGGCCGTTAGTGACCCTTTGGAGAGGCCGTCAGTGAACCTTTGAGGACGAATCCGTTAGTGAAATCCGTTAATGAGGCCGTTAGTGAACCTTTGGAGAGGCCGTTAGTGAACCTTTGAAGAGGCTGTTAGTGAACCTTTGTAGAGGCCGTTGGTGAACCTTTAAGGACGAATCCGTTAGTGAAATCCGTTGATGAGGCCGTTAGTGAACCTTTAGAGAGGCCTTTAGTGAACCTTTGAAGAGGCCGTTAGTGAACCTTTGGAGAGGCCGTTGGTGAACCTTTGAGGACGAATCCGTTAGTGAAATCCGTTGATGAGGTATTGCTTTAAAGTCTCGTGCCACTTGGAGTCACACTTGACTTTTTGAATTTTGGGGTGCGGGCACAGTTGACCGTGACCAGAAAAATGTTCCTGCTGGGGATGAAATGTTGAGATTGACCCTTGAGGGGGGTATGTCACCCGTGACAGAACTTAGGGAGTTTGGAATCTGGAGAAGGACAACCTACTTTTTGAGTGGGAGTTTCTATCCTACTTTCAACCTTTGACATGCCTTAAGGGCGGACCAGAAGAAGGTGTGCCCAACTGGGTGTCCGAGGACAGGGGCTGTGTCTTGATTTAGGCTGGAGATCTCTGACAAGGCCTTTTCTGAAGTGATCTAGACTTGGGAGGCGTGCGCTTTCCTCTGTAGGCTTGGGACGCGCGCGCATTTCAGACCGCTGGCGGGTGGCGCGCGCGTCTGGGAGGCGGAATTCCGGGCTTGACATTTGCTGGCCAAACGAACCCCCAACAGCTATAATATCATCTTCTGTTCGACCACTTGATTCTCACAGCTCCTTTCTGCCATTTTTGAACATCATATTATTGCTTAACTTTGCTTGTGATCAACATTTTCCATGGCTTCCAATTCTTTTGCTCTTGATGCCAAGGTTGTTAGTGGGTATGAAAAAGATTTGGGCACTTTTGTGTATTCTTTCAAGACCCATCCCAAGAAGGCCTTCATTAAAGACTTCGGGTTCCGAATTCTTTTCACTTTGCGGACGTTGAAGCCGGATTGGGATTTGTTGAGAGCTGCCGCGGCTTTCTGGGATTGCGACAGCCATACCTTCAACTTTTCAGCTAATGAAATGCTACCGACTGTTGATGATTTCGGGGCCATCCTTGGCATGCCTTTGGCCGGTCGGATTGCCGTCCCTAAATATCACCGTGGTGCCATTGACTCTTGGGTTGAGTGACTGAATCTCCCTGTTGAGGACGTGAGGAAGATGTTGCACGGTACTGTGATTGACATAACCGAGTTGCCGATGTTCTTCAGTTTACACTCGGAGGATCCGGTGGTTCAATCTTTCAAAAGGAATGCCATGGCCGCTTGTCTATTTAGTGAAGTATTGTTTGTTACACCCTTCGGGACTGCGGATGTGCAGTTGGCTGAGATTATTTTGCAAGCCAAGGAGCAACAATTTAGTGTAATCCCTCTTATTGTAGGGGAGACGTTACACGGCCTTGATGAGTTACATAGGATGGGCCAGATGTATCGGGGAAGCCCTTTGCTCTTGACCATATATGGCTCCGAGAACACTTTAAGATTTATTCCCCGGATGGTGATTTGTCTCCCTTTGCTGTTCATAGGAGGAAGCTGTTGATCCGGGATTTATCTGAAGATGGTTGGAAGGAATTCTTTGCCTCTCGGGTAACTGTCGATATTGAGTGGTGCCCTCCTTCTTGGGGTCTTTGTCCTTTTGTGGAATGGACTCCTGGTTTTCAGCACGTGGTTGTACCCGGCTTGAGAGATTCTTCATTTTACCAGCCAGAGCGGGTTCTGCGGCAGTTTGGTTGCCAACAGATAATTCCTTTTCCGAGGGACGGAATGCTTCGTCCAGTTGCTTACATGGGTCCGGACTTCTCGAGTGAGCTTCAGTCGGCTTGGGGAGATGATCGCGACCGTTGGGCTTTTGCTCCTCTGTATCGGGGGAGTGTCTTCCTTCCCGAGAGCTACTTGGATTATTTGTTCGGCACCCTTTACCGTGGCATCATTTGGGTCGAAGTGCTTCGTGCCGAGTTGTTGGGAAAGGGTTTTGAGCCTAGCAGCACTTTGAGATATAGGGAGGCTGTTGCTGATTCGAGTAACATTCTTGCTGACCCTTTCGGTACTCCTTTGGATGACTTTTATGCTAGGAGACGTGCCGCAACACAGAAGGTTTTTGTGCGTATTAGTGCTCCCCCGTTATCCAAGAAGAAAAGGATTGAAAGACGATCGGGTGGTCCTTTAAAGGCTAAGAGAAAATTGGACTTTTCTTAGTACCCTAAGAGATTGCAATTAGACCACTTTGTTATAGGATTTAATGTTTTCATGTCTTTTGTTGCTCAATAAATCCGTTGTAATGGCTTGAATAATTCATTGAATGAATAAAAATTGCATTTTGTTATTTGAAGTGAATTGGGTATTTTTGATATGTTTTAGACCGCACCCGAAGTTTGCCTACGTTCCTCCAGTTGGGAGGCTCAGGTCTCTGTAGTTCAAACAAACAAAGACCATTTTTTTATTTTATTTTTTTGTGCACCCTGTTTTTTGCCTAGACCGCCCTTTCGGGTTTTCAATCTAGCGGGCTTCTTTTTTTGCACGTGCTCTAATTTTTGCCTAGGCCGCCCTTGCGGGTTTTCAACTTAGCGAGCGATTTTTTTTTATTTTTTTTTTAAATGGTCTTTTTTTATTAAGCATAGAACCTCTTGAGCTTGTCGAGATTGACCTCCTTTGGTAGCTGGTCACCATCTAAATCCACGAGTCAGACTGCACCGCCGCTTAGTATCTTTTTGACCACGTACGGACCGATCCATCGGGGTCCCCATTTCCCCAGGGGATTCATGGCATTAGGAGGATGTTGTCTTAAGACCAAATCTCCTACATTGATGTTTCGAGGCTTCACTTTTTTGTTGAAAGCTCTTGCCATCCTTTGCTGATACGCCCTTGTGCGTTCGAGTGCTCTTAGCCTTTTCTCGTCGAGTAAGGCTAGCTGTTCATATCGACTTTGCATCCAATCGACCTCGTTGACTTGATTCTCGAGGAGGATCCGTAGAGATGGGACTTCAAGTTCGATTGGGAGTACGGCTTCAGAACCATAGACTAATGCATAAGGAGTTTCTCCTGTTGCTGACCGTATTTATGTGCGGTAGCCCCACAATGCTAAAGGTAGCTTCTCGGGCTAATCCCTTCCTGTTGAGGCCATTTTCTTGACGATGGTCTCGATGGTCTTATTTGCTGCTTCAATCGCGCCATTTGCTTGGGGACGGTAAGGAGATGACTTGTGCTTGGTGATCTTGTATTCTACCAAAAGTGCATCCATTTCCTTCTCAAAGTGAGAGCCGTTGTCGGAAATGATTTCATGAGGCACGCCGTATCGGCACATGATATTAATCTTTACAAATTCGGCCACTTTCTTGGCGTTGAGGGTCCGATAGGCTTGTGCTTTGACCCACTTTGTGAAGTAGTCGACGGCCACTGGGACGAATGACTGCCCATTGCTTCCAGCAGGATGGACTTTGCCGATGATGTCTATCCCCCAACAAGAGAAAGGCCAAGGTGTGACCATGTTGTAAAGTTGCGAGGGTGGAGCATGTTACAGATTAGCATGGAATTGGCACTTGGCACACCTTTTGACTTTCTCGATACAGTCTCGTTCCATAGTGCTCCAATACTAACCAATGCGGAGTATCTTCTTGACTAGCATAAACCCATTCATGTGGGGTCTACACTCTCCTTCGTGCACTTCACACATTATCTCTTGAGCTTCGGCCTCATTGGTGCATAAGATATTGATCCCGTCGTGGTGCCTTTTGTAGACTCGGTCCCCAATCAGTACGTACCGAGAGGATAGCCTTTGCAGAGCCGCTTGAGACTTCTTATTGCTATTCTCGGGATAAGTGCCATCTTTGAGGAAATTCATGATATCCGAATACCACGGAGAGTTTGTTTGAACCTCATTGATCTCGATATTCATGCAGTATACCGGACTGTTCCTTCGGGCAATTTTGAAAGGCTTCACCATTTTCCCTTTGGGCATTTCGACTAATGAAGCTATGGTGGCCAGTGCATCGGCGAAGCGATTTTTATCCCTTGGTAGGTAGTTGAAAGTGATGTCTTGGAATTGTTCAACCAATTCTTCAAGGTGCTGACCATACTGTTGGAGAGTCGGGTCTTAGGTTCGCCATTTACCCGATTGTTGATTGATAATGAACAAAGAGTCGCCGAATACTTCTAGTTCCATGACATTTCTTTCGAGAGCTGCTTCGAGCCCTGCTACGCATGCTTCATACTCGGCAATGTTGTTGGTAGCTTCGAATTCCAGACGGATGGCAATGGGAGTGTAGATGTCTTTTGGATCGACAAGCAATACTCCTATACCAAAGCCGTGTTTATTGGCGGCGCCATCGAAAAAATCTTGCCACTTATTTTCCTCGGTTGCAGTACAAATTAAATGCTCGTCGGGGAACTGTACGTCTTCCCCCTTCACTTCGTCACACGGGAATTCCGCAAGCTGGTCACTGAACACTTTCCCCCTGACGGATTTTAGTGTGACGTAAGTGATATCATAGCCGGCGAGCATGAAGTACCATTTGGCTATTCTTGTTGACATGAAAGGCTTCTCGAAGATGTAGCGGAGCGGGTCCACCTTTGCTACTAGCTTGATCGGAAAAGCTTCCATATAGTGTTTGAGCTTTTGAGTGACCCAAACCAATGCTGCACATGACTTCTCTAAGACAGAGTAGTTCTTTTCGCCTCCTTGGATTCGGCGACTGACAAAATAAATGGCATTCTCCTTTGTAAACTCTCGTTGCTCTTGTGCTAACATAGCCCCTAGGGCTTCATCATTGACAGTGAGATAGAGCAAAAGAGGCTTCTCCTTGTGCGGCGGAACTAGAACAGGAGGGCACGTCAAGTAATGCTTCACTTGGTCGAAGGCTTCTTGGCACGCGTCGGTTGGTGCACAAACCGACTGATGTATTGCAGTCTGCCCATGAAACCTTTGATCTCTTTCTGTGTCTTTGTAGGAGGCATGTCAATGATTGCCTTTATTTTGGAGGGGTCTACTTCAATTCCCCTTTCAGTGACCATATAATCAAGGACTTTGCCTTGGATAACCCCGAACGTGCACTTTGCAGGGTTGAGCCTCATCTTGTGTTGACGAAGCCTTTCGAAGAACTTGCGGAGATCGATTAAATGTTGACCATCGGTCCCTTTGGAGTGAATGATCATGTCGTCCACATAGACCTCGATTTCTTTGTGAATCATATCGTGGAACAAGTCTGTCACGGCTCTTTGGTAGGAAGCCCCAGCATTTCTTAACCCAAATGGCATGACTGTGTAGCAAAAGGTACCCCACGGTGTTGTGAAGGCTGTCTTATGTTGATCTTTCTCGGCCATGAGAATCTGATTGTACCCAGCGAACCTATCCACGAATGAGCGAACCTCGTAGGCAGCAGTGGAGTCGACCAGCATGTCGATGTTAGGGAGTGGAAAATCATCCTTTGGGGAAGCTTTGTTCAAATCCCGGAAGTCCACGCAAACTCGAACCTTGCCGTTTTCCTTTCTGACTGTCACGATGTTGGCTAACCATGTCGGATACTCGATAAATTTGATGAAACCTACACTGAGGAGCTTCTCAATCTCTTTTTTGACTTGTAGAGACCATTCTGGCTTGATCTTTCAGAGCTTCTGCTTTACTGGCTTAGCATCTTCTCTGATTGGAATTCGGTGCTCCGCTACCTTTCTGTCCAAACCCGGCATGTCTTTGTATGACCATGCGAACACATCCACGAACTCCCGTAGTAGTGCAGTCAATCTGTCTCTGTCGTCCCCCTTGAAGAAGCTTCCAATCTTAGTTTCTCTTGGCTCTTCTTCGGTACCCAGATTAACAACATGCAATTCTTCGTCAGCCCCTGGACCATTTTCACCACGACTACGGTCTTGTTGAGCAAGTTCATTTAAGTATGTTGTGTTTTCGTGGTCTATTTCATCATAATTTGAATCGTTATTAACTTGTTCGTTAAGTTCATTATTAGTTAATTCATCATTTATGATGTTTGCAATCTCAGGGTACTCAGAAATATCAAATTTTTCATTAGCAAAGAAAGGAAACATACGCTCGGCTATGGCCTCCATATCCTCTTAGGTGAGGGTATTAGAGACACTCTCGGACTCGAAAGTAAGTGTGAGCCGCTCTTTCTTTGTTGCTGTGTGGGGTATGCAACCCATTTCTTGGACTAAGAATTCCTCGGATACCACGGGCCCTTTCGTAGAATACCAATTGTTGATCGGCTCGGAGCTTGGCGAGATCTCGCAGATAGTCTCATTCATGATGACGGTGTCGTGGATGGCGTTGACTTGGCATTCATTCATTATGGCAAGCTCTTCGAACATGGAGGCTAAATCTGTCAGTTCTTCCCCCACGATGATTTCTGTCTCGGACTCTATAGTCACCTTCCTTCCCCACCATTCATGGGGCGACGTGGGAGTTGGTTCCCTTTCGGATTTCTGGATCTCACAATCGGAGAAGATTTCGAGACCGGGCTTTTTGACACCCTTATTGTTAACCCACGGCTCGGGTAAGATAATGTATGGAACGTCTTCCCCTTGGCGGACAAAATATCCATTCAACGTCTTGCGGTAAGGCCTTAGATTAGGGACCTCATAACGACGGCCTTATTTACAAGCTCGGGCCTTTTCATTCTTGATCGCTTGCTCTTGTTTCAAGTCCTATCTGGAAGGCTCGTACCCCAACCGAATGTGTTCTTGACAAATAGGACTTGCACAGGATGTAGGATTCCTTGTTGATATTTCCCTAGGCCTAAACCAGGGAAGTAGTCCATATTCCTCATCATGCGGAGGACTTTGTGATTGCTGGGGGTCCATGATCCGTTTCCCCCTTCTTTGTCAATGGAGTTGATTGAGACGCCGGAGAGAGTGGAGTCTGGTAAACCATGCTGGACTTGGTGGACGGGCTCACCTTTTCTGTGGATAGTGACGTTTTCGGCCATGACGGTCACTATTTCATCACCATTTCGGATCTTGACACATTAATGGAGAGTTGATGGGACATCCTTAAAACTGTGAATCCATAGTCGACCCAAAAGCAAGTTGAACGAGGCCGGGATGTCAAGCACTTGGAATGGAACGGACATGACCATGCTCCCAAACTCAATGTCTATTTCGATCATGCCCATGACTGTACGGGCGGTGCTGTCATAACCTCAGATTACTTGAGTAGAAGGCTTCAAATCGGAATCTTTAAGCCCCAGTATGCCCATGATTCTGCTAGGCATGAGGTTGAGTGCGGAACCACCGTCCACTAAGACTCTTGAGATGGGCCTCCCCCTTACTCGTACCTTGAGGTAAATAGCCTCGTTGTGGTCGGAACCAAATGGTGGAAGGTCCATATCGGCAAAGGTGATGACGTTGCTAAAATGAATTTGACCGATCATTGCCGTGAGGCCTTCGTGAGTAGTATCAGGAGGAATTGATGTATCATCAAGATTGCGGATGACAAGATCTTGGTGTTTCTTTGAGGATGCGATTAGGTCCCAAATAGAGATGTTGGCTTGAGTTTTCTTGAGTTGGACAAGTAGTGGATTTTTGGGAGTGTCGCGAGCTTGCGGCCTTTGAGATGAGGAGCTTGGTGCGGAAGTGGAAGGGTTGCTTGCTATGACTCGACCGGATCGAGTTAGCATGTTGACGTTCCCATCTTGCTTCTTTTTCCTATTCTCTAGTACTTCCCTCATTACCTCATCGTAAGTTATAACATAGCAAGAATTGTCACGTTTATTCATAACATTGGGGCCCCCATTCACAATTGGGATTGAATGGGTGGTCCCCTCGAGTTCTCCTATCTCTATTACATTGACATGTTCGCCATTAGTCACTACAAATTCTTTCTTGTCTATGAGATCTTGATTGACATTGCGGAGAACGAACCATTCCTCGGTGGTGTGGCCACTATATTTGTGGTAGCCACAATATTTGTGGTGAGCATGATTGGGGTGGACCGTCTTGGGTTGGTACCCTTGCACGGGTGTGACTTGACCCTTTGCTTTGAGGACTTCGAACACTTCGGTTTGAGTCATGCCTTGGAGAGGCGTGTAGACACGGTCATTTCGAGACTTCTTCCCTTGAGGTGGAGGAACCTTTTTGTAATTCCCCTTGTCGATTGTGACGGCGTTGACCGAGGCCTCTTTTGTGGAGTTGGAAGCGGCCTTGTAGCGGTAGCTAGGAGCACTTTTCTTCACTTCTTTGAGCAACTCGTCCATTCGGAGCCCCGCCTCATACATTTGGGAGAAATCCGCATAGCAAGCCCCACTTAGGTGGGTGCGGAGATCAATTTTGAGACATTTGAGAAAGATGTCCATTTGCTCCTTGGTATTTGGCCTTTCCATAATCTCGGAGAGTTTATCATTCCATCTCCTTGTGAAGTCGATGAAGGACTCGTGGTCTCGTTGAGTAGTGTTCTCTAGCTCTTTCCTTGTGGGCCGGTGAGTGGTGTTGCCTTGGTATTGGTTCTTGAAGGCAAGCATGGCGGAGTCCCAATCAAGACGGACAGTGAGCGGGAGAGTAGCATACCAATCTTTTGCTGCCCCCTCGAGAGTGAGAGGAAAGCATTGAGCCATCACCTTGGGGGAGACCTTCTTCGGAACCATTGCCCAAATGTAAGTCTCAATGTGAGCCATAGGACAAGAGTTACCCTTGAATTTGCTTATGTCGGGCATCTTGAACTTATCAGGAAGAGCGGCCATGGTACTCATGAGGATGGATGATTGATAAAGTCTTGTGTCGGAGCCTTTCCCCATGTTGAGCCCATTGAATTTTTGGTCGATGTAGGCCATGATAGAATCCACCATTTTGGGCTCATTGTTCTCGGAACTCGGCCCTCCCACTTTCTTGGTGCGGGTGTTGACATAAGGACTTTTGAACAAACCCTCGGTCCATTCGGATTCGTCATCGTTATTCTTGTTCTTCCCCTTGGCAAGATTAGTGAGCTTTTCTTTCATTAGCTCCATCTCGGCCTCGTGGGCCTCCCTTTGGCTGTCGAGGTGGGATTGCCAAATGCCGTCTTTTCTTTGTGCCTCCTTATTAAGGGTGGAGACTTGCTCTTGGAGGAGTTGGACCATGGTTGAGAGCTGTTCGAGAGACATGGTATTGCTGCTGCCGGTCATGGTTGATGTAGGAGCTGTTGGAGTGATCTCTTCACGGACTAACCGATTTGCCGAATCCCGGTAGACTCTGTAAGTACCAATTGAACCTATATTGCAGAAGAGGCCCTTGTCAGTCTTGAGTAACACTTGCGGTCCACGAAGAGGCTTAGAACACATAGTTGGGCACACGACTCGAACCACATAAGAAAAGACTCTTTTTTTTTTTAAAAGTCGGAGGGAATGGATCCCTTTTGGGGTTTCTAAGAAAATAATGGAATCGTCACACTAGTATATAGACCATCTCGCGGTCCCATATACTCATCGGATTCCATCGCGTTTGTGAATCCTACATGTATCGGGATTAAACTAAATTAATGTAGTAAATCATACATGCGGGGACGGATTTTTATTTTCGTCCAAAATAACTACTTTTGGCTACGGATTTTTATTGCGCCTGTTTCAACGAGTTGGCCTGTATGATTTGAAGACATTAGTTTAGGGAAATCTCGGTACATGGAAACCGACTTGAGTAACGGAGTGTTAGTCCTTAACTAGAATTGTGTGGCTTGTGCTCGGCTTGAATATAAGGCTCAAAGGTCACCCCCGGCATGTAGTCATGAACTACGCCATGGGCTGAGGTTTACCGCTTCGAAAGAGCCAAGTTCGAGTGGAGCTTGAAACTTTCTAGGACGGGCCTCGACGGGCTTGGGGTTGGACTTGTGCGACTCGATAGTGAGCAATTCATAGGAATATGTGCATGTAGTGTGAGGTCTATCACGTGACAAAATCTTTTATTTATTTTTATTTTTTTGAAAAGAAAGATAAAAAAAAAAAAAAAAAAAAAAAAAAAAAACATAAGCACATAAATTACAACTCCCGAATCACCCGTGTGACTGGTAAATAAAACATAAAAATAAACAGTCCGAGGGTTCAATTCTGTTCTGATGCAGGCAACTGTGCCCACACCCCACTGTTCTGCTTAGTCACTGAAACCTGTTTCTGTTCTAGGAACCAACCCAGAAGCGTGCGCCTCTGAGTGTTGATACGGGATGCGCGCGCATGGCGCCATGCTATTAGGAGGCGCGCGCTTCTGGTCACACCTGTCAGATTGTCTAATTTTGGACTCAGGGGATTGCCCTGGTCCTATGTGCATATTGTAACCCCTGCAGAAATGATTAGTGGAGAATAGCAAAAGAAGAAGATGAAGAACATGAAGAAGTGGGCGATTCTGGTCCTTGATGTGGAATGCGCGCGCCTTAGGATGAATAGGCCAGAAGCGCGCGCCTCCCCCATCAGGAGTCAGAATGCCGAGAAAAGATGTAGATTTTGATCAGAATGCAAGTTTAACCCTCAAATGTCCCCAGCGGAGTCGCCACTGTAGATACCCCGGGGAACCACGGCTTTGGCTAGATCGGTGAATTATCCTAGGATGTCTAACTTGGTTTTAGAGTCGTCACCTATGTTTTGAGGAACATAAGAAAAACCTATTGATAATAGCCTAAGTTTGATTACGAAAACAGAGATTCTTTGTTTTGAGGTTCGGAGGTTAGATTACGAGATGGGAAGTACCGAAACACCCATCTTGCCCAACTAAAGTTGGTCTTGCTTGATCAAAATCTACATGAATAATAAACGTTCTTCTTCTTCTTCTTTAAATCATAAAAGGGGTTTTAAAATAGAGTTTGGAATGTAGGAGATAACTCCTTAACCAACCTCAATGAGATGAGGTGATCATTAGAGTCATGTCCCAAAATGATTTGGGTGATTGCACTTTGATAAAACAAAAATAAAGAGAAAATAGATGAAGTTGAGAAGGGGAAAGAAATAGCTTTACCTAGACTTCAAGAGACTTCAAACACTTCTTGTTGAATTACTTGGAGAAATCCTTTGGAAAATGCTTTGAAAGTAGGAAATTTGGTTTCCTATTGAAAGTGTGAGATTGAGAGCCAAAAGTCCAAGGTCAAGGTTAAGTTTTTTCGATCCTTGAAAATGGAGGTAAAGGGAGGTTTTTATAGGTGAAAGAGAGATGTTTTTGGTGCCAAAACTCAGTCACCAAGAAATCCTTCCCGGGCAAAATCCTGTAAATTGAGCAAGGGAGAGAATCCTGGCCAGAAATCTGTAACTGACGCCCAGAGGCGCGCGCTTCCTGCTTTGGGGGCGGGAGGCGCGCGCGTCTGTCTCCTCCTGTCGGATGCGCGCGACTCAGAGAAGGCAATTTTGACAGAATGGACTAGAAAGTCAGCCCTGTTATTCAGTTTAGTCCCTGGACATAACGAAGCCAGTCAGGAACTTAACGGAAGTGACAGAAACTAACGAGAAACACTTAAAATGGGGAGAAACACAAGATCAAATGTGCAATCGGGGTGAGCGGTCCAAGGCGGGGTGTCTCCACATAGACCATGACATAAATCTCATACAGCGGGTCATATCCAGTACCTTGTTCCAAACAAGTACCTATAAATCTAACATGATCATCCCATGATCATTTATCCTTTATACTAGTGCTTAAAAAGCTCTAGGGACGAAGATTATTATAAGCAAACATGAGCAACAATAATAATCTTATTATCTCTTTATCATCATGAATAAAATGATAACTTATACAACGTTTAACAAACGTGCCTAGGGCACCAACACCAACAATCTCCCACTTGCCCTAGGCCCAATCTCTAGGTATTCAATACCCATGGACCTAATATGACCATCATGTTTAGCTTGTGGAAGTTCCTTTGTTAGCGTGTCCGTAACGTTATCATTACTTGGTACTTTGCATATATTTACGTCTCCCTTATCAACGATTTCTCGAATGATAAGAAAACGCCTAAGTATGTGTTTGGATTTGGGATGTGCTCTTGGTTACTTTGCTTGATTCAATAGCACCACTATTGTTACTAATAAGGTCTATTAGATTAGCAATACTAGGAACCATCTCAAGTTCTCCAACGAACTTCTTAATCCAAACAATTTCCATCGCAGCATCCAATGCAGCAATATACTTAGTTTTAGTCGTAGAATTAGTGACTGTTCTCTGCTTGGAACCATTCCAACTTACAGTTCCACTATTTGACATATGCACAAAATCTGATTGCGATCTATTATCATCTTTGTTGGTTTGGAAGCATGCATCCGAGATCATCTTCCATACCTTCATAGATCATAAACGAATCTTTAGTCCTTCTAAAGTACTTTAAGAATCGCTCTCATAGCCATCCAGTGAATCTCACCGGTGTCTGATTGATATCTACTCGTCATGCTCAAAGCATTAGATATATCCGGCTTAGTACTTATCATGGCATCATGGATCCAATTACCGAAGCAAATGGCATCTCATTCATTTTCTCATGCTCATCTTTTGTCTTTAGGACATTGAGTCTTGCTTAGAGAAACTCCATGTAACACTGACAAATGTCCTCTCTTAGATTTTTCCTTGCGGAATCTTCTTATGACTTTGTCAATGTATGTACATTGGCTTTAAACCATTTAGCTTCCTTGATCTATCTCTATAGATCTTAATGCCAATTACTTATGCGGCTTCATCCATATTCTTCATTGCGAAACACTTTCTTAACCAAATCTTTACAGATTAAAGTGTAGGAATGTCGTTTTCAATGAGCAATATGTCATCCACATATTAGATAAGGAATAGTACCATGCTCCCACTAATCTTCTCGTATATACAAAGTTCATCTTCTCTCTTGATCAAGCCAAACTCTATGACTTATCAAAACGAGATTCCAACTCCCAAAAGCTTGCTTCAATCCATCCAATGAATCTTCGCAACATTCATACTTTTTAGAATTTTCATGACTATCAAAACCTTTAGGTTGTATCCAATACATCCTTAAGTGAGTTCCCGTTGAGGAACGCTTGTTTTGACATCATTTTGTCAAATTTCATATTCCAAATATGAACATGTGACTAAGAAAATTCTAATAAGTTTCTTGCTACCCATGTAAGTTTTTCTCCAAGAAAAGTCATTCATCTCCTTTGGTTTTTACACCTTAGGTTAGAATGATCAAGTTCAAAAATTGATTATTACACATGAATTGCCTTTTAGATTTTATGACTCCAAGCATTTAATCTAAATGTGGAGTTGATATTGCATCTTTGATAGGTGGTAAATACTTCATTCTAAATGAACTCTACCTCAATACTTTCTTTTTCGAAATATCCAACATTTCTTCTAATAGATTGTATTTTATCATGTGTGCAAGTACCTGTATATCTTGAACGGATTTTCATAACCCCTTGTGAAAACTTGTTCAACTTCAATCATAGGTTAAATACTATTTTCTAGGTCTCGAACCATTCGAGATATATTTTACTCCCACTGATTCTTTTAGAGATAAACCTTTTATCTAGAAATGTATCATCATAAGCAACAAACCATTGTTTCTTATGAGTAAAATTTTATCCTCAAGTTTCCTTAGGATATCCCATGAAAATATATTTATTAGATTTAAATGTGAGTGTGTCCCAGACAACTCCTTTCCAAAAGGTCTCACCATCTTAAATCTTTATGAAAGACATACCCAGTTTTTCTTTCACCTTTTAACCTCTTTTGATGGAACTCAAATTAGTGTAATCATAGCGGTTTCAAATACATAACCCCAAAACAAATAATGGAAGATCATTCTGACATTGTCATCTAATGAACCATATCCAATAAGGTTCTCTACCTCCATGTAGACACATCATTCCAAATGATGTTCTTGGTGGAGTTGATTGTGAAACTATTTCACCACCATAACGATGACTGTCAAGTTCTTGGTTCAATTATTCATTATCATGATCAAATCAGAATCTTTGAACGGTTTTACTAAGTACAACCAAAATTCTCTTTTAGCACTGCTACTTAATGCACCATATACATCGAAATGTATTAGGTCAAGTAAGATGTTAGCCTTTTACTATTTATAGTAAAAGATGTCTTGGTCCAAGTAAATAAGATTTGCATAAATCATGTGATTTCAAATCATATGACTTAAAACTCCGTCCCATGGAATTTTAGATATGCATTTCTCATTTATTTAATCAAAAGAGTAATGCATAAAGAATTTTAATTATTTATGTCATAGCCTTTATTACTTTGTTCTTCAAGATTTAGGATATGAGATTTATTTATATGATAACACAATGAAGTAAATCATAATAAATAAAACATCTTTCTTATTCCAAATAAGAAATAAATATCCTTCATTATCTTATAACAAAATAATATTTTTCTACTTCATGAGTAAAGTCACTTTACAAGTGTTCTATGAACAATGTTGCAACTCTTGCATTATTACCATTCATAGATCAACCTTTACTATCTTTCAATTTACTAATTATTGCACATTTCACAAATGTGGGATTCACATCCGGTATTCAATACCCAGTAATTAAATTCAGAAAGATTAATTTATAACATAAATATCCCAAGTGGTAGTCCTACTACCAATCCTTTTATTGATCATCACGAATTTTGACTATAATTCTAAATGTTCAATCCAATTGCCACATTACCAAATTGCATCAATTAGAGTTATAATTTTAACCACAATTATTTCCTTTAGGTTTGACAAGTCTGTCTTACCTTTCCTTAAGCATTTGGCCCCTTTCCATCATGAACCATGAGCACTGGAGAACCATTCTCCACTATCTTCATCTCCGCAGTTTTAAGCATGTCATGCAACTCGGACATTCCAAGCATGTTATAGTTCATCACAAAGTGATTATAACTCTTAGTCAATGAATTTAGGAATGAGATCCGTGGCTTGCTCCAATCTAATTGGACAGCCTAGTTTCTCAAGATGCCCTACATAGCCTTTCTTTTAAGCATGTGAGGTTCCACTTGTTGCCCTTCACTCATTTTGCAATAAGTAAATGCAACAATGGTTTTTATACCTTTCTTGCTTAGATTGCTCTTAGAACATGTCTCTTAACTCCACGCCTATCTAATAGGCTTCCACAAGTTCTAAACTTTGTTGGAGTTTTGTGCACATAGTCATGAGCATGAGACAACTCACATCCCTAGAATCATACTCATGTTTCTTGTGATTGTCCATTCCGGCATCGGGTTCTTTTAGGAATACGCCCATCAAGAATGTACAACACATCTTCTTGCCTTAGAACGATTCTTAGGCTCAGGATCCAATCCATGAAGTTTGCACCATTCTCTTGAAGCATTATCCTTATCAAGGATTGATCGCAACGGTTTTAGTTGTCATTATCTACAACTTATGCAAAATTTCCAAAATTTTATAAGTACCAATCTCATTAAAGAGATAAATAATGTATTTTCCAAAAAATACTCCCACTAAATTATATAACCTTCTTATACATCCAATGTATAATATAATTTAAATGGGCTAAGATCCAACTTTAATTTAATTTTAAGTCCGCTATGGCGGATTACACAAAATCAAATTAATTAGGTAGACAACCCTGTCAATCATATCTCATATGACTCTTAGATCCTTTTATGAGATTCTTTTGAAATTTGGCTAATATCCAACTTTAATTTAATTTCAAGTACGCTTTGGCGCACCGCTCAAAATTAAATTAATTAGGTAGACAAACATGTCAATCATATCCCATATGATTCTTAGGAATCCAATTTTAAAAGCATGTTTAATCTCATCTTTGCCTAAGGCCCAAAACTGTTTTGACACCCAATTAAGTCTAACCATTTTAAATGCATGGTTGATGTGCCTCGCTAGGGCGTGCCCACATCATCCATCTTGCTCATACATAGATAAAGTTAATGCACCTCGCTAGGGCGAACCCACATTAAAATCACCCATGCACTAACAAGTGTTTTAATCATGGCGTGGCAAAAAGGACTTAAAACTTTCTTGAAGGTTCATCACCATATAGCATACAACACATTTATGAGCACATAAGATAAACATGTTACGCATCAAGTTTAGCCACTAAATTAATAATCATTAATTTAAGCATAATATTTATGTGTCATTAGTTTCTCTATGATTATGAGGATGAAACTATTTGAGCTTTGGTTATCATCTCCAAATCAAGACAACAAGAAGTGCGGCCGAACTAAGCCATTGGCAACCACAATTCCGCACTAATTCAAGAAACCAAGAAAGTAGTCCATGTGGCCGAAACTAAGCAATAGATGGTCTCAATGAACGTAGGCCAATTGCATCCACAATTCCACATGGATCTCCAATCATTGAATCAAGAACTTTGTTTCTCAATTTTAGCAATTATACTCTTCATAATTCTAACTTCGTTTTATCTTTGAAACTTTGATTGCAATCAAGTTTAGGAAACACAATCTCGATGAACGTAGATTATCCATCCAAACCTTGAATCAATCTTAGAATCGAACGACTAAAACAAATAGGAATTCAAACCAACTAAATCCACCCCGCGACCCAAAAGGAACCCCAGCCCAGACCAGAAGGTCCGGCCGGATCCTTACTTTAGTCCGGTCGGACCTACCTCAAAATTCCAGCTTCTGACCATCACTGTGCGGCCGTCCAAGAAAGACTGTGCGGTCGCCCAAACATGTGCGGCCACCCATGTTTTTCTATGCGGTCGCACAGTAGCATCAGAATGATTTTTGGAGTTCGAAAATTTGTCTCCAAATTGTTTTCCCCGATTATTAACCACATAGAATCATATAACACATAAACATCATATAATCCAATATTCATATCATGCTAGGCACATAAACAATTTATATACACACAACATGATCTAATTATTGAAATAATCAACATGAACGGGGCTCTGATACCACTGTTATGTTTCGGAGTAACATGCGCAGTGGAATTAAGCATTTAAAATTTTTATGAAACCCAAAGCCCATAGATCCATTCATATGATTAAGTCAAATACAACATAATGAATACTAGAATACTAACCCATGATGCCTTTGATTTTGCAACCTTGAATTCGATAGAGGCTTGAAAACTTGATCACGAACATAGCAAGAATCACGAACTTTAAAGATGATAAGTTTCACCCTCTAGCGGTATCCACACCACGAACGAATATCAAGAACACTTGATCTTGGTTGCTAGACCAAAATTGTGAAACACGTTTTCACAATTAATATGAATTATATGGAATTTTATTTGTGTATTATTTTGTTCTTCAATCTAGGATGTCTTAGAACAAAATAAAACTCTCTCAAACCCTTTGGAGACTTGCACAAAAGCTTGGAATAAGTTCTGGCCGAATTTTGGTGTTTTTATACAAGTAAGACCTATTCCAAATAGGAAACTTGTGTTTAAACCCATCCAAAATTCGTTTCCAAATCAAATTAGGAAATCTGTCCCGACACGCTTGTGCGGCCACCCAAAACTAGCTGTACGGTTGCCCAAAACTGTGCGGTCGCCCAGCCCAGTTTGTGCGGTCGCACAACATGGTTCAGAAGGCCATATTTTCCATTTTAGTCCTTTTTAAGATTCGTTCTCTCGTGTGTGACCCTCTAGGATCATACTAAGTTGGCAATGGGTTCAAATATGAAACCATAAGATATGATTAGGTTCTAGCAAACCATCATACCTACCCAAATAGTATAACTAGATACAAGTTCGCATTCCTTTTAGAAAATGTCATAATCCCTTTGTCCACGATGTCATTGAACACAAGTCATGGTCAATAAGTCAGCTTGTATTGTTCAATACTTTCTCGATTCCAAATATGTTGATAATCCAAATGACATTGATCCAATCAATCCATTTGAGTTTGGCCAAACATTTCACCAACACCATTCCTTCGAGGGGCCCAAGCTTGACATCTCTCCGAAGAAGGACAAATCCAATTAGCTTATTATTCTTCTCTACGTGAATCCGATTATGCCAATCATACCCTTTATAACTACCGTGTTAAGGCAGCCTTTGAATATGTCAAACATAATCTTCATCAAGTGGAAGACTATAATAACTTCATGTCTAAGGATTCAAATGACATAACTAATATGAGATTTATATATGACATAGACCATGACATAAATCTCATACAGCGGGTCATGTCCAGTACCTTGTTCCAAATAAGTACCTATAAATCTAACATGATCATCCCATGATCATTTAGCCTTTATACTAGTGCTTAACAAGCTCTAGGGACGACGATTATTATAAGCAAACACTAGCAACAATAATAATCTTATTATCTCTTTATCATCATGAATAAAATGATAACTTATACAACGTTTAACAAACGTGCCTAGAGCACCAACACCAACACTGCCTTGGACCGCTCACCCCGATTGCACGGTTGATCTAGTGTTTCCCCCTATTTTAAGTGTTTCTCGTTAGTTTTTGTTACATCCGTTAAGTTCCTGACTGACTTTGTTAAGTCCAGGGACTAAACTGAATAACAGGGCTGACTTTCCAGTCCATTCTATCAGAAAATCCATCTTGAAGTCGCGTGCCTCTGCCTGTAGGGGTCAGAAGCGCGCGTGTCCCACCACCAAGGCAGGAGGCGCGCACACCTGGGCGTCAGTTACAGATTCTGTCCACGAATCCCTCCCTTGCTCATTTTACATGATTTTCCTGGGAAACTGTTCTTTGTGACTTCGTTTTGTAACCAAAAACATCTTGTTTTCAACTATAAAAACCCCTCTTCTCCAACCTTTCAAAGGACCTTCTTTTTGGCAACATAAGAATACTATACACAAAATACTCTCAAGGCATTTCCAAAGGCAATCTCCCAAGAAGTACTTGAAAGTCATTTTGAGTCTAGGTAAAAAGACTATTCTTTTCTCCCTTCTCTACTTCATCTCCCTTCTTCTCTTTGATTTTATCAAACGTGCAATCACCTCAAAACCATTTTGGGACATGACACCAAAGGCCAGTTCATTCCATTGAAGTTGGCTAAGGAGTTATCTCCTTACATTCTAAATACCCCTTTTTAACCCCCTTTTATCATTATTAAGAATAGAAAGAACATTTTAATTATGTAGACTTTGAACAAGCAAGACCAACATTAGTTGGGCGAGATGGGTGTTTTGAGTACTTCCCATCTCGTAACCTAACCCCCGAACCTCATAACAAGAATCTATGTTTTCGTATCTAAATGTAGGATAATTATTAGGGATTTCTTATGTTCCCTCAATAACATAGGTGGCGTCTCTACAATTAAAACACAAATAGACATCCTAGGATAATTCACCGCTCTAGCCAAGTTGTGGTTTTCCCGGGGTATCTATAATGTCAAGTAATGTTTCACTTGATCGAAGGCTTCTTGGCAAGCGTCGGTCCATTCTAGAGCTACATTCTTCTTGAGTAACTTGAAGATTGGCTCGCACATGGAAGTAAGCTGGTGAACGAACCGACTTATGTACTGAAGTCTGCCCATGAAACATTTAATTTCTTTCCGTGTCTTTGGAGGAGGCATGTCAATGATTGCCTTGATTTTCGACAGGTCTGCTTTAATTCCCCACTCGGTGACCATATAGCCAAGAACTTTTTTCTCGGATAACCCCAAAAGTGCACTTTGCGGGATTGAGCCTCATCTTGTATTGTCGAAGCCTTTAAAAGAACTTTCGGAGATCTATGAAGTGTTGACCATCGGTTCCTTTTGAATGGATGATCATGTCGTCCACATAGACCTCAATTTCTTTGTGAATCATGTCGTGGAACAAGTTTGTCACATCCCTTAGATAAGTAGCCCCAGCGTTCCTCAACCTAAATGGCATGACTGTGTAGCAAAAGGTGCCCCATGGTGTTGTGGAAGCAGTCTTGTGTTGATCTTGTTCGGCCATGAGAATCTGATTATACCCAACAAAGCCATCCATAAATGAACGGACCTCGTAGGCGGCAGTGGAGTCGACTAGCATGTCGATGTTGGGTAGTGGAAAGTCATCCTTTGGATAAGCTTTGTTCAAATCCCATAAATCCACACAAACACGGACCTTTCCGTTAGCTATTTTGACTGTCACAACATTTGCTAACCATATCAGATACTCAATGACTTTGATGAAGCCCACACTGAGAAGCTTCTCTATCTCTTCTTTGACTTGTAGAGACCATTCTGGCTTGATCTTTCTTAGGTTCTGCTTCGTTGGCTTAGCGTCGTCTCTGATCGGAATCTTGTGCTCGGCGACCTTTCTGTCTAAACCCGGCATGTCTTTGTATGACCATGCAAAAACACCCACGAACTCTCTGAGCAGTGTAGTCAATCTGTCTTTCTCTTCCCCCTTGAAGAAGCTTCTGATCTTGGTTTCCTTCGGCTCCTCATCGGTACCCAGATTAACAACATGCAATTCTTCATCAGCCCCTGGACCATTTTTACCACGACTATGGACCTGTTGAGCTAGTTCATTTAAGTATGTTTCATTTTCGTGGTCTATTTCATCATAGTTTGAATCGTTATTAACTAGTTCATTAAATTCATTATTAGTTAATTCATCATTTATGATGTTTGCAATATTGGGGTACTCAGAAAGATCAAATTTTTCATTAGCAAAGAAAGGGAACACACGCTCGGCTATTTCCTCCATATCCTCTTGGGCGAGGGCGTCGGAAACACTCTCAGACTCTAAAGTGAATGTCAATAAATCTTCCTTTGTCGCCTTGCGTGGAATGCAACCCATTTTCTTGATCAGGAAATCCTCAGACACCGCGGACCCCTTTGTTGAATACCAGTTATTGATTGGCTCAGAGCTCAGCTCGATCTCACTAATAGGCTCACTTCTCAGGTCAGTATCGTCGGAGATGGCATTGACTTGGCACTTGTCCATGCTGGCAAGTTCCTCAAAAATGGAGGCTAGATCAGTTAACTCCTCCCCCACAGTAATCTCTGTCTCAGAGTCTACGGTCACTTTCCTTCCCCACCATCTTAGGGTAACATTGGAGTTGGTTCCTCTTCACGCTTCTGTAGTTCACAATCGGTAAAGACTTCGAGACTGGGCTTTTTTATGCCATTGCTGTTGACCCATGGTTCGGGAAAGATTATGTATGGGACATCTTCCCCCTGGAGGACAAAGTAGCCGTTTAAAGTCTTGCAGTAAGGCCTTAAATTGGGGATCTCATAGTGACGGCCTTTCCTACGAGCTTGGGCCTTTTCATTCTTGACGGCTTGCTCATATTTCATGTCTTCCTCGGAAGGCTCATACCCCAATCCAAACTTGTTTGTGACAAATGGAACCTCCACGGTTTGAATCCTTCCTTGTTGATGTTTCCATAGGCCTAAACCAGGGAAGTAATTCATTTTCGTCATCATGTGGAGGACTTTGTGATTGCCGTGGGTCCATGATCCATTTCCCCCTTCTTCATCGATGGCGTTTATTGAGACGCCAGAAAGGGTAGAGTCTTCTAACCTATGCTGAATTTAGTGGACGGGTCCTCCACTTCTGTGGATAGTGACATTTTCTGCCATGATGGTCTTGACACATGATGGAGAGTCAAAGGGACGGCATTAAAACTGTTTATCCATGGTCGGCCCAAGAGGAAATTGAATGAAAAGGGGACATCGAGCACTTAAAATGGGACCGACATAACCATGCTCCCAAATTCAATGTCCACTTCTACCATACCCATGACTGTGTGGGAAATGCTTTCGTATCCTCGAATCACTTAAGTAGAAAGCTTTAGATCTGAACTTTTAAGCCCCAGTATGCCCATGATTCGGCCAGGCATTAAGTTGAGTGCAGAACCACCGTCGACTAGAACCCTTGAAATTGGTATCCCTTTTGCCCTTACTTTAAGATAGATGGCCTCATTGTGGTCGGACCCAAATGGTAGAAGGTCCATGTCAGCAAAGATGATGACATTGCCAAAATGTATGTGGCCTATCATAGCAGTAAGGTCTTCGAGAGTGGTGTCAGGAGAGACTGATGTGTCGTCGAGGTTGCTGATGACGAGGTCTCGGTGCTTCTTTGAATATGCTATGAGGTCCCAAATGGATATGTTTGCTTGAGTTTTCTTGAGTTGCACTAAAAAAGGATCTTTGGGAGCTGTTTGGATTAAGAAGTTCATTGGTGAACTAGAAGTGGTTCCTAGTATTGCCAACCCAATAGACCTTTATTGTGATAATAATGGTGCTATTGCTCAAGCAAAGGAACCAAGGGCACATCAGAAATCCAAACACATACTCAGAGGTTTCCATATCCTTCGAGAAATCGTGGATAGGGGAGACGTTAATTTATGCAGAGTACCTACTGATGATAACGTTGTGGACCCGCTAACAAAGGGACTTCCACAAGATAAAGATGATGGTCATCTTAGGTCCATGGGTATTAGATACATGGGAGATTGGGCCTAGGGCAAGTAGGAGACTGTTAGTGTTAGTGCCCTATGACGTTTGTTAAACGTTGTATGTTATCATTTTATTCATATTAATAAAGAGATGTTTTCATTATTATTGTTGTTCATGTTTACTTAAAATAATCTCCGTCCCTAGATCTTATGAAGCACTAGCATAAAGGCTAAATGATCATGGGATGATCATGTTAGATTTATGGGTACTTGTTGGAGAACAAGGAACTGGACATGACCCGCTATATGAGATTTATATCATGGTCTATGTCGTATGTAAATCTCATAATAGTTATGTCATTTGAATCCTTAGACATGAAGTTATTATAGTCTTCTACTTGATGAACATTATGTTTGACATATTCAAACGCTACCTTTAAACAGGAAGTACTAAAGGGTATGATTGGCATAATCGGATTCAAGTAGGGAACAATAATAAGCTAAATGGATTTGTCCCTCTTCAGAGATATGTCAAGCTTGGGCCCCTCGTAGAATGATGTTGAAGAAATATTTGGCCAAACTCAAATGAATTGATTGGATCATTGTCATTTGGATTATTAACATATTCGGTATCGAGAAAGTATTGAACAATAAAAGTTGACTGTTTGACCATGACTTGTATTCAATGACATCGTGGACAAAGGGATTGTGACATGTTCTATGAAGGAATGCGAACTTATATATAGTTACACTATTTGGGTAGGTATGACGGTTTGCTAGAACCTAATCATATCTTATGGGTTTATGATTGAACCCATTGCCAAATTAGTGTAATCCTATAGGGTCACATACAAATAGAATGAATCTAAAAATGACTTAATTGGAATTATGGGTCGAAGGACCTTTAGGGGGTTTTGGGAATTTTGAGGACAAAAGAAGAAACCGGGAAAAGAGGAGGGTCTGGGCGGACCTCATAAAGGACCCGGCCGGACCTCCTGCTTAACCCGGTCGGACCAAGCCTGGATCCAGCCGGACCCCCTTTACTACCCGGGCAGACCTAGTCAATTTTGACAGAGATTTTTCCTAAGTCCGTTTTCTTGCGGGTTTAGTAACTTGTTACTTATTTGGAATAGGTGTAACAAGTATATAAACAGCCTCTAGTTGCCCTAATCAGCCCTCTGCATTGTGTAAGCCTCCAAAGAGTTTGAGAGACTATTTTCTTGTTCTAAGATCTCTTGGGTGAAGAATAAGAACACATATATTAATTCCATATAGTTCTTAATTGTGAAAGTGTGTTTCACCATTTCGTCTAGCAACCAAGATCAAGTGTTCTTGATATTCGTTCGTGGTGTGGATACCGATAGAGGGTGAAGCTTATCATCTTCAAAGTTCGTGTTCCTAATTTTGTTCGTGATCAAGCTTTCTAGTATCCACCAAGATTCAAGGTTGCCAAATCAAAGGCATCAAGGGTTAGTATTCTAGTATTCATTATGCAAGTATTTGACTTAATCATATGAATGGATCAATGGGCTTTGGGTTTCATGAAATTTTAAAGGCTTAATTCTGCTGCTGTAAGTACCCCAATCTGAAATCGACAAACCTTAGAGGAACTCTTAGCACCATTCAGGGATAAACTGAAAATTCCAGGACTGCTCTGGAATTAAGCTTGGAAAAATCCAGAAGCTCGCCAGGCTGAGCCGTATGGATGGTTTGGATGCGGGAAGGGCCTAGCCGTACGGCTGGTTTAGGCACCTTCAGTCCCTATAAATTGAGACCCTTGCTGATCATTTCAGGGGGAGAAATATAGTTTTGTAGGTGAAACTCTGCAGAAATTCAGCCTGAGTGAAACACCACCAAACACTTGAGTGAAAAGAGAGGAAGATAGGCCATAACCACCATAGGTGAAGCCTCCTTCTCCCCATCTTCTCTCCATCTCAAACTCTTTTTGTTCTTGTTCATATTGTTTATTTACTTGCATTTCAAGCCTTGCCCTTGTCAAGCATCTTTATATTGCAAGTCTTGCCCATGTCAAGCATCTTTATATTGCAAGTCTTGTCCTTTCAAGCACCTTATATTCTTGTTATATGTATCTTGGAACCAAATCATGAGATGATTCAAGGTGCTCTCACATCCAAGTATGTGAAAAGGGATAAAACCTAAAAAAGATCATGATTTGTTAATTTCTTGTCTTTAAATAGCTTGATGATCCATTTTCATGGTGAAAGCATGTATCTTTATGTTGTATTTGGCCATGATGGTCATGTTAGGTGCTAAAGTTCCAATCTTTATCATCCCAAGCCTAAAATCCCATATTTGGGTCATAAAGATTAAATATTTATGTCATTTTTTTGTCCCTAAAGGTTTAATCTTTTATAAACATCCCATTTTGATGGTAAAGTTTGAATCTTTACTCATGAAAATAGCCATCTTGGCTCAAAGGCCCTTTTCATCACCTTTTCTTAATAATTACCCAATGATTGTCTTAATCACATCCAAAATTCTTGTTTTGGTGTCTAATATAGTGATTAATGACATAGGGATGATTTAATTTGTGTCTTGTTACAAAAGAATGGCTGGAAACGATCAAACAGTCCAGTTTCAAACAGAATGCTCTGTTTCTGTATGAAACTGGACTGATTCCTGGGAATCTGTTAAAATTCCCAGGAAGACCCCCTTTAGCCGTACGGCTACTTTGTCTAGGGGCATGTTTCAGTCCAGTCTCCCCTTTAATCCAGAATGTTTACAAAAGAACCTCTCTTTCTGTTAAAATCCTAAACATTTTCTGTTAATGTCACGACCCGAAAACCCGTCTCTATTTTATTAATAAATAATTAATTATTTATTTATTTATTTGATTATTTATTTATGTGCGCATTTTATATCTCATAATATTAATTTGTGTCTAGCATTATTTGGTTGATTTTGTGTTAAGTGGGTAGTAGGGAATTATTGGTTAGAAGGGTTATTTGGGTTATGTGTTAGTAGGTCATGAGGGGGCCTAAGTGTAAGTTTAAAAAAAAAAAAAAACTCTTTTACTAACTCCCTCCCTACTCTTCCTTCTTCCTCACTCTCTTCCTCACCCTACTCTCTTTCCCTGCATTCTCCCTCTGTCTTTCTCCTCCATTTGTGGAAAGGTAAGAACCCTCTCCCTCTCTCCTCATTTTAGTCATCTTCCTCTCATCTTTTCTTGGTGCTCATTTTATGAAATGTGTTTCGATCGTCGATAGGATCGTGTAGAGCCAAAAATATTCGAATTCCGTCATCTTTCAAAAATTCAAGTAAGTTTACTTTCCCCCATTTTTATGTTAAAATGCTCATTCTATGTTCATATGATGATTTGGAGGCTATACATTGATTCTTGGTTGGGTTTTGAAGTGTTTGATTGATTATCCAATTTGTGATATTTTGATAAAAGGTTCCTTATTGATTAATGGAATTTAATCTTGGTTTGGGTTGATAGATGATGTTATTTTGGTCCCTCTTAAGCTTAAATTTCGTTTGGGTACCTTGTTAAACTTGTTGGAAGTGTTGATTTTGGGTATTTTGGAAATGGTATGAAAATGGCTTGAAAAATTGAAAAACCCAGCTGATCCTCTGCCCAGCCCGTCGACCAGGCGCCCGCCCGGGTTGAGACAGGCGCTCGCCCACCTGGTCTTTTTCCTTCGGCCAACCTTCTGGTCAAATGAGCGCCCGCCTGACCCCTACCGCGCGCCCGCCCGCCCCCCTGTTCTGGAAATCTGCCTTTTTGCTTGTTTAGACTTGGTTGCTTCCTTAGTTTAAGATTTTATTACTCTATTAACTTAAGTTACCATCGTGGAACACTTTATTAATTGGAATTGGTTCCTTTGTGAATAAACATGTTATGGAATTTAATTAAGTATTGTTTTGGGAATGTTGGCCATCTTTGATGTGTTGTTTGGATTGGTTTACCTTTGTGGTGCTTTATTTGGAATGGTTCCCTACTTTGTTATTGTCAAACTTGGATTTATAAAACTTGTACTATCATCTTTTGGTATAAAATGGAATTTTTATCTTCAGTATTTTGGTATTTGTGTGTTAAGTCGACGTCCAGTTCGCGTGCCCTTGGCCCGCGAGGTCGGGGTCGCGATAGTTGGTATCAGAGCTATAGTTTAGCTCTAAGTTTAAGTATAGGTGGACTAGTATGACCTAGGAGGGTAGTCGTGTTCGGAGTGAGTAACGGTTGTTGTTTTATGCAGGCACTTATTCGAAATGGCTAGAAGGAGAAGTGGTGAAGGTAATGCCGGAACTTCAAATCAGAATGAAACAAGAGATGAAGACCGTGCAATGTTTCAGGGTATGTTTGAGGATGCCATGAAGGCTATTCATGACCAAGGGCCGAGAGTAGAGCAAGCCCCACCACCCCGTTACGGTTTGGAGCAATTCTTGAAACTGAAACCGGCGGAGTATAATGGGGAACCCGATGTGAAGAAGGCCGAGCTATGGATAGAATCAATGGAGAAAATTTATGATGTCTATGGTTGCACTGGTGAGGATAAGGTCCGATTTGCGGCCTATAAGCTTGTGGGTACCGCTGAGCATTGGTGGAAAGGGATTAAAGCCAGTTGGGACGAGACTAATACACCGTATGCGTGGGAGTTGTTTGTGCGGAAATTCAAGGAGCATTTTATTCCGGTAGTTGATCAGAACCGGAAGGAGATCGAGCTTCTTAATTTGGACCAAGGCTTGTTCTCCGTGGCTCAGTACTCGGCTAAGTTCACAGAATTAGCCAGGTACTGTGACTATCTTGTGAGGACGGAGGAGCAGAAAGCAATGAGGTTTATCCGAGGTTTGAAGACATCTATCCGGACTCAGGTTATAGCTCAGAGGATTCTGACATTTCAGGATGCCGTGGATCGTGCATACCTAATCGAGCAAAACATTGGGGAACATAAGAGGAAGACCGAGGTCGCAAACACGGGTAAGCAATGAAGTCATACCAAATCACAACCACATCATCGTTCAGATAACCGAGGTAATTCGGGAGGACCATCTCAGTTTAAAGGACAACCCGCACCAAGGAATTCGGGTACTACTCCGGGGAGCCAAAATAGGGGGCTTTGCACCTATTGTTAGAGGGAAGGCCATTCAGAGGACCGGTGTTGGAAGAAGCAAGGGAAATGTACCAATTGTGGTCAGTTGGGGCACTTTGCTAGAGATTGCCCGAGAAACAGAGGTCAACCATCGGGGGTAGGAGCTGGTGCTCCACAGGGCCAGAAAAGAGATGCTGCGGGAAATCCCAAGGTCCAAGGAAGGGTATTTGCCATGAATCAACAACAAGCTACCGATGATCCTTCTGTTATTGGAGGTATTGTTTCTGTGTCTAATGTGAGCGCTCGTGCGTTAGTAGATCCAGGATCATCGCATTCTTACATATCTGTGCAATTTGTTTCTTTGATAAATGCTGCATTTGAGTCTTTACCTTATGTTCTAGAGGTGTCGACCCCTATAGGAGAATGTTTGGTGACTGATAGAGTATTTCGTGCTTGTGATGTGCTTATATGTGGTCGTGTCTTGCGTGCGGACTTGGTAGTCCTTCCGATTCAAGACTTTGATGTTATTTTGGGTATGGATTGGTTGAGCAAGTTTCATGCTTCTGTTGATTGTCGTAAGAAAGTTGCTACTTTTTCTATTCCCAATGTGCCTAAGTTTGTTTTTGAGGCTAGTCCTTTGAATAGAAAAATTCGTTTAATTTCTTATGTGAAAGCGAGAAAATTATTGCATCGTGGTTGTGAGGGTTACTTGGCTAGTGTGCTTGATACCAAGAAAGAATCACCCGGTTTGGAAAGTGTTCGGGTAGTTAGAGAATTTCCTGATGTTTTCTCTTCTGAGTATGATATGCCGCCTGATCGAGAGATAGTGTTCTGTATAGATCTTCTACCAGGTATAGCTCCGATCTCGAAAGCACCTTATAGAATGGCCCCGGCAGAGTTGAAAGAATTGAAGGTTCAGTTGCAGGAGTTGCTTGATAGAGGGTTTATTCGACCTAGTGTTTCCCCTTGGGGAGCACCGGTTTTGTTTGTGAGAAAGAAAGACGGTTCGTTGAGGTTGTGTATTGATTACCGAAAGTTGAATCAGGTCACGGTGAAGAACAAATATCCTCTACCGCATATTGATGATTTATTCAATCAACTTCAAGGGTCGGTAGTATTTTCTAAACTTGATTTGAGGAGTGGGTACCATCAACTGAAGATTCGATCGGATGATATTCTGAAGACTGCTTTTCGCACTCGTTATGGTCATTATGAATTCTTGGTTATGCCGTTTGGGTTGACTAATGCACCGGCCGTGTTTATGGATTTGATGAACCGAATCTTCCATCCTTATCTTGACTCGTTTGTAGTGGTTTTCATCGATGATATTCTTGTCTATTCTAAATCTCGAGAGGAACACGAGCAGCATATGAGGACAGTTTTATCAGTTCTTGCAAAGGAACAGTTGTTCGCGAAGTTTAGTAAGTGTGAATTTTGGCTCGAGAAAGTTTCATTTCTGGGGCATGTTATTTCTAAAGATGGGATTTCTGTGGATCCTTCGAAGATAGAAGCTATTGTTGATTGAAAGAGACCCGAGACAGTGACTGAGATCAGAAGTTTTCTGGGGTTAGCCGGGTACTACAGGAGGTTTATAAAAGGGTTTTCACGGATTGCTACACCGATGACACAGTTGACCCGAAAGAATGTTCCGTTTGAGTGGACCGAGAAATGTAATAACAGTTTTGAGGAATTGAAGAAGAGGTTAACTACTGCACCGATTCTTGCATTACCGAATGGGAACGACGACTTAGTGATTTATAGTGATGCATCGAAGGAAGGCTTGGGTTGTGTTTTAATGCAGAATGGGAAAGTGATCGCGTATGCTTCGAGGAAGTTGAGTCCGAGTGAACAAAATTATCCTACTCACGATATGGAATTGGCAGCTATCGTATTTGCTCTTCAGAAGTGGAAGCACTACCTTTACGGAGCGAAATTTGAGATTTTCACGGATCACAAGAGTTTGAAGTATCTTTTCTCCCAGAAGGAACTGAATAACCGACAGCGTCGATGGATGGAACTTTTGAAGGACTACGATTGTAAGATATCCTATCATCCCGGGAAGGCGAATGTTGTAGCCAATGCGATTAGTAAAAAATCTTATGTGGCTTCGATGATGGTTCGAGAGTGGAAAATGCTTGAGGATGTTCGAGATTGGTGTCCTCGTGAATCGAGACATGGGGCTATTTTTGCGAATATTAGGGTATCTCCGACCCTAATTCAAAGAATAAAGGAAGCTCAGAAAGAAGATCCCGAGTTAGTGAAAATAATGGGCAAAATGAAAGAGAAGAACTTCGAGGATTTTTCTATCAGTCTGGTTGGAGTATTGACTTTTCGTGGACGGTTGTGTGTACCCGACGTTGATGGAATAAAGAGGCAAGTTTTAGATGAGGGTCATAAATCGAGATATACTATTCATCCGGGTAGTACGAAGATGTACCAAGATCTGAAGCAACAATTTTGGTGGAACAACATGAAAAGAGAAATAGCTGAGTATGTATCGAAGTGTCTAACTTGTCAGTAGGTCAAAGCCGAGCATCAGAGACCCGCAGGACTACTTCATCCATTAGAGATTCCGGAGTGGAAATGGGAACATGTGACTATGGATTTTGTTACGGGGCTACCTTGTACCTGTAGGAGGTATGAAAGTGTTTGGGTGATCTTGGATAGATTGACCAAGAGTACTCATTTCTTACAGATTGATATCAGATACTCGATGGAGAAACTTGCGACCCTTTATATGAATGAGATTGTGAGATTGCATGGGGTCCCGGTTAGCATTGTGTCGGATCGTGATCCGAGGTTTTCTTCTAGATTCTGGAAAGCGTTACAGGAAGCTTTGGGTACCGATTTGAGATTCAGTAAAGCTTTTCACCCTCAGACTGACGGCCAATCCGAGAGGACTATTCAGATTTTAGAGGATATGTTGCGAGCTTGTTCGATAGACTTTTCTTATTCTTGGGATGTTCATTTACCTCTAGTGGAGTTTTCTTATAATAACAGTTATCAGGCTAGTATCGAGATGGCTCCTGTTGGGTATGCCCATATATATCTCAGTTTTAATATAATAGGATTTATTAGATTTGATTGATCCATCACCTAAGTTTTATTTCATGGACTTTAGACCCACATGTAAGAAGTATTTATACTTCATTTTTTAAGTTGTCCATTGTTATAGAATAGGCTTAGAAATAGGGCAAGAAGATCAAGTTTCAAGAAAAATCACTCAGTGAGTTTGAGCCTCGCTTATGCGCCTCCTGCGCCATTTAGAGCGCGCGCATAAAGATTTCTTCATAAGATATGTTACGCGCCTCTGCGCCCCTTGTTTTAAGCGCACGCTTACTGTGCGCCTATTGGCTCAATGCGCCTCTTGGCTCAATGCGCCTCTTGGCTCAATGCTCCTCAACATGTTTGTTCAACACTCAGTGATTTATTGAAGACTCGAAGACTTGAAGAGAATTCAAATTACGCCAATGATCCAACGGTGGTTAAAAGATGCATATACGCCCAATCTATTGACACGTGTCCATAACGGTCACATTTATGTTGAGTGTCAAAATGGCCATAATATATGCATGCTCCAATCAACGAGCGACAGCTCATTTTATCCACAAAGATTTCTAACGGCTAGTTTTTTTGAAGTTCACTATAAATACCCCATAACTTCAACATTTTGAAGTTGCTGAGTTTTGCTAAGAATTTCAAGAATTTCTCTCTCTAAGCATTTGTTGAAGATTTGAAGATTGCCTTCGTTTTTCCAGATTTCTCTAGAACATCTTCATACCTTCATCCTTAGCCCAGATCTTCAAAGCCTTAACACTTTAGTTTCTTGTGCTCTTCATCTCAAAGATCTAAAGAGCCATGATACTAAGAACACACACGCACCTCTTTAAGTTTGATCATTTAGATCCATCTTTTAGAGATACACCGGTTATTGTTTTGGATTTGTTCTTTCATAGTAATAGATCTTAAGTTAGTGTATAAGCTCAAACATTGTAATTTGTAACACTCACTCATTATATAAGATCTCGATTAGAAATCCAAGACTAACCATCTTGGTAGAGGACGTAGATCTTTCATTGATCGAACCTCTCCAAATAGCTTGTGTTATTATCTTGTCATTTCTTTCAAGTTATTATTTTCACTTACTATTTGCTTGTTTACTTATTGTAGATTGATTGAACTGACTTGTGTTGTGTTTGTTATATCATTTGCCTTAGTTCCTTATTTCACTCACTTTGAGCCAAAATACTTAGTGTGTGTTGCGCTCCCTTTATCACTTTGCGCCTATTTTCATTACTAAATTCCGCTGTGCATTTCACTCACTCACTTAGGCGCATTTCATAACGCTTACTTGATAAAGTGCGCATTCGCAATTGAGTTTTTCAAGGGTACGAAAAGAATTTTAAAACAGCTATTCACCCCCCCTCTAGCTATTTTTCATACCCTTGTTGCCCTTTGGGACCAACAAGTGGTATCAGAGCAAACACCTTTATAAAACATTTTTCGTTTTTCAAGCTTAACAGCTTGGGTGCCGATTCTAAATGGCAAACTCAAAACCTATGGCAACTGCAAGCTACACTCACGTTCCGGTCTTTGATGAAGACCATTTTGACGTGTGGAAATTCATCATATTGACTCATCTCAACTCAATCGATGAAAGGCTCCATGACACCGTCGTTTATGGACCTTATATTCCGATGAAGGCGAATCCAAATCCACGCACCAACGCTGCCCAACCTACAGTTCTCAAACCAAGGGAAGAATGGACCGAGGAAGAAATTAGAAGAGTTGCAAATGATGGCAAAGCAAGAAACATTCTTCTAAGCACTCTAAGCACGGCTATGAAACAACAAGTCATGCATTGTGCTACTGCAAATGAGCTATGGGATGCTATTGAAGAGCATATTGAAGGAGACACCGTCTGCAAGGAAAACAAGAAATATGAAGTTCAAAAGAGGTTCAACAATTTCTCTCAACTCCCCGGTGAAAACTTAAGGCAAACTTATGAACGCTACTGTGAAATTATCAATCTATGTATTTCACTTGGCATGAAGTTTACCAACAAAGATTTGAATGTAAATTTTCTACAAGCTTTTGGATCAAGATACCTACATAAATCTAGCGCTCTTGAAGACGCTGGAACTTTAGATGTTTGGACTTTAAGGAACCTATATGCAAATCTCAAAGTTTACGAACTCAAACTCCAACGAATCAGCGAAACTGAAGGAAAGTCAAAATCTATGGCTATGATGGCGCACAAAGAAGCTGCGCCTACACCTGCGCCTACTCCTGCGCCTGTACAAAATGAGAAAAGCTCCGATCCCAAAATTTCTACTTCTGAGCTATTAGACATGGATGATGAAGACTTCGCTTTATTTGTGAGTAAATTTCAAAAATTCAGAAAATTCTCTAGACCCGGCTCAGCCAACAAATTTCAAGGATCTACCAGCAAAGCTCCTCAAAAGTTTTCAAGGAGCAGTGATTCAAAAAGGAAAGAAGATCTTGTTTGTTTTAATTGCAGGAAACCCGGACATTTTGCATCAAGCTGCCCGATTCCCAAATTTGAATATATACAGAAGAAGAGCAGCCATACTCCCAAATTCACTCCCAAGTTCACTCGTCACAAGGGAATGGTTGCTGAAGAAGAAGCACAAGCAAATGAGCACAATACTTGGATTGAAACAGACTCCGATGAGAGCGATGAAGATTCCGATGATGGACTCGTTTGTTTGATGGCAAATGATGATGAAGTTGATGCTTATGATTCTGATGATGACTTCTCCAAGGATGTTCCCGATATGAATGCCTTGAATAAACCTATCAAGAAATCTGCAGGTTTTCAAGAAGTGAAAAAGAAGAAAGGACCAACCATCAGCGAGCTCGTTGAACAAGGATTTCTCACTCCGGCTCAAAACGATGGTGGATTGTTATTCTCACGATGTGATCTTGGAGCAAGGAACAAATTGAGAAAAGGAGCATACATTAGACCACAGGTTGAACCAACTGCTCCAATCTCCAAAATCAATGATGAAGTGATTGCTGAACAAGAAAAATTGTTCAAGAAGGCTGAAAAGGTAATCACTAGATTTGATAGAATGAAGGAAGCTTTAGCACTATCATGTGATGAAATTTCCCAGCTTAAGACCGAGAAATCTCTACTTAAATCTGAACTCACCCTCCTTAAGGAGCAGATAAAGAGCATAACTCCTCTTACTGTTAAAAACACTTTTCTAACAGAACAGAACTCACTTCTTAAAGTTCAAAACGATGAATTGGTTGCTCAAATTACTGATCTTAAAAAGATTACAAATGAGTGGTCCAATTCTTGTGTCACTATGGAGAATATATTTGAGTCCCAAAAAGTCAGTGGTGATAAAAGTGGCTTGGGATTCTCATCAACTAGTGACAACTTTAAATGTGATGTCTGTGCTGAAAGAGATAGTGAATTTACCAACCAACAAACTTTTGAAATTCCCAAGGAAAAACATTCTAATTCAATGGGTAAAGGACAGGAAAAAGTCAAGAGACAAACATTCCATTATGTCTACCCAACGAAGAAATTTGGGAAAGCTAATGGGAAAGATATAGCTACAGATGAACCATCTCCTAGCAAAATCATTCTTGAAAATAGGCGCGCTCCTTCTCCGAGTGCTCATTATGCGCCTAAGAGCCACGCGCCTCATCGCCGTGCGCCTCCTAGCCCTATGCGCCCTCCGAGAAAAAGCACTCCAAAATTTCAAAAGAAAGATTTTGTTAAGTCTAGTTCATCTGACCCAAAGAAGAATGCCATCCCCAAGAAAAGTAAAGAGTTTGTGAAAACTCACGTGATTGGTGGCTTTCATCATTGTTCCATCTGTGATTGTTCAGGACACAAGGCTGTGGAATGCCTTTTGCGATTCACTCCCAATGCCAAAGGACGTAAAAATCCTAAGGTCAAGCAAGAGTGGGTTGTCAAAAGTTGCTAACCCTAGGACCCAAAAGGAATAAAGGGGACCTGCTTAAATGTCTATATTTCAGGTTCTTTGTTTCATGGCTGGATCTTCAAAAGCTAGAAATTATGAATGGATTCTCGATAGTGGGTGTTCAAGACACATGACTGGAGATGAATCCTTATTAGAAGATGTCCATGAAGAAAGAGGTCCCTCCGTAACATTTGGCGATAATAACAAAGGTCAAGTTGTAGCATATGGAAAGCTCAAGAAAGACAAAGTGTGCATTGAAAGAGTCTCACTCGTCGAAGGGCTCAAGCACAACTTATTATCCATATCTCAATTCTGCGACAAAGGATTAGAATGCCATTTCACTTCAACGCAATGTCTTATCAAGAATGGCAAAACTGGAGCTATCTTACTCACGAGATATCGTAAGACAAATATTTATATTATTGATTTCCATAGTATGAACTCTAGTACTAATCTTTGTTTTGTAGCAAAAAGTTTGAACGAAAATAGTTGGCTGTGGCACAAGCGGTTAAGTCACTTGAACTTCAAGTATCTATCTAAACTCAGCAGGAATAATCTTGTCAAAGGACTTCCCAAGGTTGCTGATCATCATGACAAAAAGTGCGCCGCATGTCAACTTGGCAAACAACGGAAGCAGTCATTTTCAAGCAAGTCAAATCCTTCAACTACAAGATGTTTGCAACTGCTTCACATTGATCTATTTGGACCAGTTTCCACCGCAAGCATTCGAAGAAACAAGTATACTCTAGTTGTGGTGGATGATTATTCAAGATATACATGGGTAGAGATGATGATTACAAAAGATGATTGTTATGATATTCTCACTACCTTATTTCGACTGCTCCAAACCCAAAAAGAAGATGACATCGTTAGTGTTCGATCCGACAATGGAACAGAATTCAAGAACAACGGTGTTGCTCGATATTGTGAAGATCATGGGATAGATCACAACTTTTCAACCGCCGGAGTCCCTCAACAAAACGGCGTTGTTGAACGAAAGAATAGAACGTTGATTGAAGCGGGAAAAACAATGATAGCTGAAGCTAAATTGCCTAAGTACTTTTGGGAAGAAGCTATCAACACTGCATGTTTTACTCAAAATCGTTTCCTCATCAACAAACTTCACAACAAGACTCCATATGAACTTTGGCGTGGTAGAACTCCCAACATTGCATTCTTCAAGATCTTTGGTTGCAAATGTTATATCCTCTACAACGGAAACGAACATAGAGGTAAATTCGATGCCAAAGCCGACGAAGGTATTTTTGTTGGGTATGCCAAACACTCTAAAGCTTTTCGTGTTTTCAATAGAACTACATTAGTGATAGTTGAATCTGTACATGTTACTTTTGATGAACATTCTCTCCTTGAGCCACATTTGGCTCCAAATGTTGCTGATGATTCTATTGAGCTAAATAATACAGGTGCTCCTATTTATGTTGCGCCCACTCAAGATCAGAATCTATCAACACAAGGAAATCCATCTACATCAAATGCGCCTAATTCAATGTATAATGCGCCTGGTGAATCCTCTATTGCGCCTCACTCAAATGATGCGCCTCATGATTCCTCTTACGCGCCTACTTCTACTGCTGCATCTGATGTAAACCCAAATTTCAATTCTGAGCCAGTTCAACCCCCAAATTTCAATAACTTTGAATCTGGTGAAGATGTACCAATTGAAGACCTTCAAGTTTCTACGACTCAACCTAACTTACCTTCTGAAATTCGTGAAGTTAGAGGCCACCCAATTGCCAATATCATCGGTGATCTACAAGTTGGTGTTCGTACAAGGAGAGCTACAAACTTTGATGCTTACACTGCTTTTATCTCTCAAATTGAACCAAAGAAGGCTGATGAAGCTCTCCAAGATCCTAATTGGGTTGTTGCAATGCAAGAAGAACTCAATCAATTTGAACGATGTAAGGTTTGGACTCTAGTTCCAATACCAAATGATCATGGAGTGATTGGTACGAAATGGGTGTTCAGGAACAAGATGGATGAGAATGGAACCATCACGAGAAACAAAGCAAGATTGGTTGCACAAGGGTATAGGCAAGAAGAAGGAATTGACTACGATGAAACTTTTGCGCCCGTAGGAAGACTTGAAGCTATCAGATTATTTCTAGCTTACGCCGCTCACAAGAACTTCAAGTTATATCAAATGGATGTGAAGAGCGCGTTTCTAAATGGTGAACTCCAAGAACAAGTCTATGTTTCTCAACCACCTGGGTTTGAAGATTCACAATTTCCAAATCATGTGTACAAACTCCAGAAAGCTTTGTATGGACTCAAACAAGCACCAAGAGCATGGTATGATACACTATCAAAGTTTCTCATCGAAAAAGGCTTCACTCGCGGTAAAATCGATACAACTCTTTTCATTGCCAAACATAATGGTCATAAATTACTTGTTCAAATTTATGTTGATGATATTATATTTGGTTCTACTAATGAATTATTGTGCAAGCGTTTTGAGAAACTAATGAAGAGCAAATTTGAAATGAGCATGATGGGAGAACTCACATTCTTCCTCGGGCTTCAAATCAAGCAAATGAGTGAAGGCATATTTATCAATCAAGCCAAATACACAAAAGACTTAATCAAGAAGTTTGGACTTGAGAACGCTAAAGCATACGATACTCCAATGGCCACCGGCAACAAACTCGACAAAGATCTAAAAGGTAAACGTGTTGATCAAACGCTCTATCGAGGTATGATTGGCTCACTCCTTTATCTTACTGCTAGTAGGCCCGATATTATGTTTAGTGTTGTGTTTGTGCTCGTTATCAATCCGACCCTAGAGAAGCACACTTAATTACTGTGAAATGTATTATAAGATATCTCTCTGGCACTGTTAACCTTGGACTTTGGTACACCAAAGATTCGAACTTTAAACTTGTAGGTTACTCAGATGCGGATTATGCAGCGTGCACAATTGATAGGAAAAGCACAAGTGGCACTTGTCATTTCCTCGGATATCGACTTGTGTCATGGGCAAGTAAGAAACAAGCTTCTATATCTGTTTCAACAACCGAAGCCGAATATATCGCTGCGGGAAGTTGTTGTTGTCAAATACTGTGGATGAAGCAGCAATTGGTGGACTATGATATCATCGAAGAAAATTGTCCCATCTACTGCGACAATACATCAACAATTGCGGTTTCTGAAAATCCTGTCATGCACTCAAAGACCAAGCACATCGACATCAAATATCACTTCCTCAAAGACCACGTGGAGAAAGGCAATATTCATTTGGAACACGTGGGAACCGACTATCAAATCTCCGACATTCTAACGAAAGCACTTGACGCGAAACGGTTCATGTTTTTGAGAGGTGAAATGGGTATGCTTGAACTCAACTAAATTCAATATAGTTTTGTCAATACTAATGATTTTACGTTGTGTTGAGTTATGAGTATATTAGGTACGAATAATTAAATCAATTTCTCAAAGTTTCAAGGAAACTTCCTGCGCGCCTAAACATCCCTTGCGCTTAAGCAATTTCTGCGCGCACAGCAACTAATGCGCTCCTAGCATCAATTGCGCTTCAAAAATTTTATGCGCCCTCAAACCATCCTTGATATGTAATGCGCCTTGATATGTATGCGCCTTGCCGAAGTAATGCGCCCCTTCATGCGCTCATTAACTATTGCGGCTCAATCATTTCTCAAAATTCAATTTCAATGATTGAACGTATTAAATACACAAGTACCAGGTATGTTTATTCTGTTCATTTATTATAGGAATCTATGTCTTTTGACATTCCATTAATTGTTCAAGGGTACTTGTGCAATTAAATTTTTCCCTCGTTTTACGCTTTTCGAAAATTTTATTTTCTGGGGATTTATTTCTTGCACCCCAAACTTACACCAAAATAGATGTTTTTGGGGTTTGTGCAAAAATTAGTCAAAATTGCTCATACACTTAAAGGGAAAGTGGAGCAGTTTTTCTTTTACCCAATATGTCACATCATGACACTTTATGTCATTCTGCATTTAATGCCCTTCAAATCCATAAATCCCTCATTAATGCGCCGTACACATGTCATGATGAGCCGCCGTTTTTCAAAATCCCTCATAAATACACATCCTTTCAACTTCCCATCTTTTTAAATTTTTGACAGTATTATTTCCATATCAGTGCAAAATTTTTAAACCTAACCTATATATACACTTCTCTCTCTCTCTCTCTCTCTCACCAACTCCCTCATCATCTCCCTGCACCTCCCTACACTCTCTCTCTCTCCCAGTCTCTCCGTTTCTCTCTCTCTCTCTCCTTCGTTTCTCTATTTTTTTCTTATATATCTCGTTAATGGGTCCTAAGAAAGCTACAAAATCTACCCAAGACGAAATGGTATGAATTCTAACTCTTAAACTCTTTAAATTTCTGAAAAAAAATTTCCCTGTGTTCGTCTTTTTCAAAAACCCGAATGCCCATTTTTCTTGATTAATCTTGCTTCGGTGATCCGTTTTCAAAATCGTTCGTTAGGTTATGTTCGTTTTGCAATTTCGAGTCTTTATAACTAACTTTTTCAACGATCAATTCGCTATTTGGTGCGAATCTGAAAAATCACCATTTTCGACTTTTCGGTTTTTAAGATCTATGAATCCATTTTTTGGATTCGTTGTTGATTTTTACTTGTTTTGATTTACATATTTGTTATCCTTGTCTTCGTGCGGTCATTTTGATATATTGTATGCTTGATTTGGTGAAGTTTCACGAATTATGTGTTCTTGGTGTTCTTGGTGTTCTTCGAGCATTCAAGACATGTTCTTCGTGTTCTTCATTATTTTTGCTTGACTTGGGTCTCATAAATTTTCAAAACTTGTTTTTCAAAATTTTCACTTTTTGATTCTGAAAAATTGCATATGTATGTTTGCATGTGTTTGTGTGTTTTTATACTCAGTTTACATTTCTACATAAGTAATGCGCCTATATATGAATTCATGCGCCTAGCATGATTATGCGCACATTGACATTATGCGCCTCAAAGAGATTCTCGCGCCCACATGCGTTTGCGCCTCAATCCTTTATGCGCCTACACTTATTATGCGCCCTAATTCATACTTAGTCAATTCTTATGTTCAAACTTTTCTTAGTATATTTCATAGAACCATAAATATGCTCCTTGTATTTCTCTGCGCCTCATAAATTTCATGCACCTACCATAATTATGCGCCTAGATTCATTGTGCTCTCTTATGTGCCAATGACTCTTTGCGCCTAATTATTCTATGCGCCTCAAATTTCATGCGCCTGGTATACACTTTGCTTATTTATGCTTCTATGCGCCTGATTCACACTAATTCCTTTAAATGTTTAATTTTTTAGGATCTATCTAACTTCAGACCTGGTGAAACATTTGATTTAAACGAGCTATCTGCTGACCCTATGGGTGTTGAAATTATGGATTATATCAGACTGGCTGGTCTTCTCCCTTTGTTCACTCTGGAGCAACCTTTCTACTCTCCGCTCCTCGTTGATGAATTTTTCTCTACAGCAGAATTTGTAGAAATTCCAACAGACATTGAAGGGATGGTGCGCTATCGCATTCGCGCAGTAGTTCAAGACGTTGAGATAACCATGTCTGCCGGCACTATAAAGAACGTTGTCAACTTCAACAAAACTGGGCCCTTGGGTGTAGCTGGCAAAGTCAATTCTTATTCAGCCGCCGCTCAAAACATTATGGCGCGTTCCCTTCTTCGTATTCCTACGCTTCAAAACAATATTAAAACGGTGGAAATTAGGGATGGTGGTGACTTATTGGCGCATATTGCGCATCTGGTTGGCACTTCCATTATCTTCAAAACTGGAAATGTCAACAGATTTACTATGGAGCAGTGGGAATTCAAAGCTGCCATCATGGCAAAAACCATCCTCAACTGGCCTCAGATCTTATTTACTAATCTTCAGGACCAGATTGACAAGTACAATAAAAACAAAGCTGACGGCAAGACGAAGTTCAAGACTCACTGCCGTATTCTCACTAAAATCTTCCTCTCCTACCCTGCGCTTGCTAATTTTCTTGCTGAGAACCCAGCCTACCAGACCACTGATGTTCCTGTTTTTGGTAAGGACAGTTTAGTGATGAAGAGGCGCAGAAAGCGCATGGCCAAGCGCGCGCCAAGGGTGAAAGGCGCTCAGTTGGTAGATGAAGCCACTGAGTCAGATGAAGAAGCAGCTGGCGCAGATGGTGAAGAAGAAGCTACAGTAGCGCCACGCGCAGAACCTATTCCTGGCGCAGTGAAAGGCAAAGGCAAAGGGATTGCTGAAGAACCAAGCAGACCTGCTAAGCGCCCCAGAACGGACACTGAAGAAGAAAAGGAGCTGAAACGCGCTAAAGAAGCCAGTAGACTAGAAGCGCAGTTAAAAAGAGATGAAGAATTCAGATTGAAACAGGCTGCTGATTTATCTAAATCTGAAAGGCGCAAAGGCGCAGGGTCTAGCGCAGATGCACGCGCGCCTGCCCATGATGCGCCTCCAACCGTTCATGCGTCTACTCAAACACCATCTTTTGATCGTCAACAAGTCAGAGATAAAATTTCTGCAGATTTATTTGGTGAAGATATTGAGGATCAACCTCAGGGGGAGCCAGATCAGTTAAGGCGCAAACCATCATCTGTGCGCCCAAAGGCTCCTGCGCCTCATCCTGAAGAAATTTCTTAAAGCGCAGAATATATTCCATCTCCTCCTCGCGCTCCTACTCCGCGCCCCTCTACTCCTGCGCCTCCTCCTCCCACTCCTGATATGAGTGTGGTTATTTCTCTTCTAAAGCAACTCCAGCAAGGCCAGTCTCAAATGAACTCACAATTAGAGCTTCATACTTCAATGCTTACCCAGCAGGCTGATGAGATTGCTGCCATTAAGGGGGAGATAAAGCGCATAGATGCCAACATCAAGGACAAACATTTCCTGACTCCTCAATAATGGAATGACGCTATTGATCAAATGAATGAGCTCTTCAAAGGCACTCTTGCCTCCCTTCATGAGCGCATAGATGGTGGCATCAAACTCACTGATGGCCAAGATTTCATTAATGCTATAAGGGAGGTAGAGTTGAACATAGCGGGTGATATAAGGAAGTTGTTTGAAATGGTGGCTGGAGATAGCCAAAAATTGCTGAGTGTGGTTGATAAACTCAAGGAAGTTAAGGATGAGCTAGAAATCCTAGGTTTAACTGTGTATGGTGCTGATCCTGGCGCAGAACCCAAAGCTTCTGAAACTCCTGCGCCTCCAGCTCCTGAAACTCCTGCGCCCTCTTCCAGCTCTGCTCCCAGCGCGCCTGTTGACATTAACTCCCTGCTTTCAAAGATTGATGTTTTGAAGGAGTTAGTTGTCACTCACTTCAATGCCGCACCCTCCAGCGCAGACAGGCGCTCAGATAGGATTTCCTCTGACATTGTTTCAGTGCAGGCTGCTATTGAAGCTAACTTTCAGAACGTTGCAGAAAACGTCGCTCATCAGCAAGCCATTACTCAACGCACCATTGATGAATATCAAAACATCATTGTTGTTCATTTGCGCTACCTCAGAGACGGCGTCACAGACACTCATGGTTTAGTGAACCGCGCCTATCAACTTTCTAAACAAATCCAGCGCTCCGTTTCTGAAATTGAAGAAGGTTTGAAGGAAGATGACGCGCCTCCTAATCCTTAGTTTTCTTTGAATGTAAGTTAGAATTTTTTTGTTAGTAAATCCCTTTTGAAGATAGTGATTTTAGTGCTTACTTGTTTTAGCACATCTTTTGTCTTTGTTCTATTCGAAACTTGTAACTTGTAACTCCTACTTCCCAAGTTTTAATAAGAACAATGCATCACTTATTATCAAACCTTGTTCACTCAAACTCCTTGTTTGTAGAACAATGAATATTGTTTAAATTCATATGCATCATATTGAATTGTTTCATACTTTCATGCATTAAGTTTAAACTTGGTTTAAACACATTTCAAAACTAAAAATCATATATCATCTTGAATGTGTTAAACTGTTGTTTCTATCTTTCCATATGTAACTCTTTATTCTTATTGGAATAGATTAGAAACCTATATCTTGGACTAGTGTGTACATTAACTTGAGACATGATTTACCAATTTCATTCATTTGGACATGTTTTTATCAAGTATAATGTTTGTCGTTGATATAGTAGGTAATGGCATCAATCAAATAGGGGGAGATTGTTGGGTATGCCCATATATATCTCAGTTTTAATATAATAGGACTTATTAGATTTGATTGATCCATCACCTAAGTTTTATTTCATGGACTTTAGACCCACATGTAAGAAGTATTTATACTTCATTTTTTAAGTTGTCCATTGTTATAGAATAGGCTTAGAAATAGGGAAAGAAGATCAAGTTTCAAGAAAAATCACTCAGTGAGTTTGAGCCGCGCTTATGCGCCTCCTGCGCCATATAGAGCACGCGCATAAAGATTTCTTCATAAGATATGTTACGCGCCTCTGCGCCCCTTGTTTTAAGCGCACGCTTAATGTGCGCCTATTGGCTCAATGAGCCTCTTGGCTCAATGCGCCTCTTGGCTCAATGCTCCTCAACATGTTTGTTCAACACTCAGTGATTTATTGAAGACTCGAAGACTTGAAGAGAATTCAAATTACGCCAATGATCCAACGGTGGTTAAAAGATGCATATACGCCCAATCTATTGACACGTGTCCATAACGGTCACATTTATGTTGAGTGTCAAAATGGCCATAATATATGCATGCTCCAATCAACGAGCGACAGCTCATCTTATCCACAAAGATTTCCAACGGCTAGTTTTTTTGAAGTTCACTATAAATACCCCATAACTTCAACATTTTGAAGTTGCTGAGTTTTGCTAAGAATTTCAAGAATTTCTCTCTCTAAGCATTTGTTGAAGATTTGAAGATTGCCTTCGTTTTTCCAGATTTCTCTAGAACATCTTCATACCTTCATCCTTAGCCCAGATCTTCAAAGCCTTAACACTTTAGTTTCTTGTGCTCTTCATCTCAAAGATCTAAAGAGCCTTGATACTAAGAACACACACGCACCTTTTTAAGTTTGATCATTTAGATCCATCTTTTAGAGATACACCGGTTATTGTTTTGGATTTGTTCTTTCATAGTAATAGATCTTAAGTTAGTGTATAAGCTCAAACATTGTAATTTGTAACACTCACTCATTATATAAGATCTCGATTAGAAATCCAAGACTAACCATCTTGGTAGAGGACGTAGATCTTTCATTGATCGAACCTCTCCAAATAGCTTGTGTTATTATCTTGTCATTTCTTTCAAGTTATTATTTTCACTTACTATTTGCTTGTTTACTCATTGTAGATTGATTGAACTGAATTGTGTTGTGTTTGTTATATCATTTGCCTTAGTTCCTTATTTCACTCACTTTGAGCCAAAATACTTAGTGTGTGTTGCGCTCCCTTTATCACTTTGCGCCTATTTTCATTACTAAATTCCGCTGTGCATTTCACTCACTCACTTAGGCGCATTTCATAACGCTTACTTGATAAAGTGCGCATTCGCAATTGAGTTTTTCAAGGGTACGAAAAGAATTTTAAAACAGCTATTCACCCCCCCCCCTCTAGCTATTTTTCATACCCTTGTTGCCCTTTGGGACCAACAAGTGGTATCAGAGCAAACACCTTTATAAAACATTTTTTGTTTTTCAAGCTTAACAGCTTGGGTGCCGATTCTAAATGGCAAACTCAAAACCTATGGCAACTGCAAACTACACTCACGTTCCGGTCTTTGATGAAGACCATTTTGACGTGTGGAAATTCAGCATATTGACTCATCTCAACTCAATCGATGAAAGGCTCCATGACACCGTCGTTTATGGACCTTATATTCCGATGAAGGCGAATCCAAATCCACGCACCAACGCTGCCCAACCTACAGTTCTCAAACCAAGGGAAGAATGGACCGAGGAAGAAATTAGAAGAGTTGCAAATGATGGCAAAGCAAGAAACATTCTTCTAAGCACTCTAAGCATGGCTATGAAACAACAAGTCATGCATTGTGCTACTGCAAATGAGCTATGGGATGCTATTGAAGAGCATATTGAAGGAGACACCGTCTGCAAGGAAAACAAGAAATATGAAGTTCAAAAGAGGTTCAACAATTTCTCTCAACTCCCCGGTGAAAACTTAAGGCAAACTTATGAACGCTACTGTGAAATTATCAATCTATGTATTTCAAGGGTACGAAAAGAATTTTAAAACAGCTATTCACCCCCCCCCTCTAGCTATTTTTCATACCCTTGTTGCCCTTTGGGACCAACAGCTCCTTACGAGGCTTTATATGGGAGTAAGTGTAGATCTCCTATCTGTTGGGATGAAATCGGGGAAGCAAAGATATGGGGTATCGATTTGGTTCAGAATTCAGTTGAGAAAGTCAAAGTTATTCGGGATCGATTGAAGACAGCCAGAGTCGACATAAGAGCTATGCGGACCACCGAAGACGTGATCTTAATTTTCAGACCGGAGATTTTGTATTCTTGAAGGTGTCTCCGAAGGTTGGTATTCGAAGGTTTGGTAAGAAAGGTAAATTGGCTCCGAGGTTTATAGGGCCGTTTGAGATTTTGGAAAAAGTGAGACTTCTTGCTTATCGACTCGGATTGCCATCTTCTCTTGACCGGTTGCATAACGTCTTTCATGTTTCTATGCTTCGGAAGTATTTGCATGACCCATCTCACGTGTTACCGAGGGTACCCGAGGATATAGAGCCTGACATGTCATATGAGGAACGACCGGTTCGGATTCTAGATACTAAAGTCCAAGAGTTGAGGAATAAAAGGATTACGTTGGTTAGAGTGTTATGGAGAAATCACAATGTCGAGGAATCAACGTGGGAGCTTCGAGAAGAGATGGAATGGAAATATCCGTGGCTTTTTGTTTCGGGTAAGTATCTTTAAAATTCGGGTCGAATTTTCTTTAAGGAGGAGTGAATGTCACGACCTGAAAATCCGTCTCTATTTTATTAATAAATAATTATTTATTTATTTATTTATTTATGTGCGCATTTTATATCTCATAATATTAATTTGTGTCTAGCATTATTTGGTTGATTTTGTGTTAAGTGGGTAGTAGGGAATTATTGGTTAGAAGGGTTATTTGGGTTATGTGTTAGTAGGTCATGAGGGGGCCTAAGTGTAAGTTTTTTTTTAAAAAAAACTCTTTTACTAACTCCCTCCCTACTCTTCCTTCTTCCTCACTCTCTTCCTCACCCTACTCTCTTTCCCTGCATTCTCTCTCTCTCTCTCTCCTCCATTTGTGGAAAGGTAAGAACTCTCTCCCTCTTTCCTTATTTTAGTCATCTTCCTCTCATCTTTTCCTGGTGCTCATTTTATGAAATGTGTTTAGATCGTCGATAGGATTGTGTAGAGCCAAAAATATTCGAATTCCGTCATCTTTCAAAAATTCAAGTAAGTTTACTTTCCCCCATTTTTATGTTAAAATTCTCATTCTATGTTCATATGATGATTTGGAGGCTATACATTTATTCTTGGTTGGGTTTTGAAGTGTTTGATTGATTATCCAATTTGTGATATTTTGATAAAAGGTTCCTTATTGATTAATGGAATTTAATCTTGGTTTGGGTTGATAGATGATGTTATTTTGGTCCCTCTTAAGCTTAAATGTTGTTTGGGTACCTTGTTGAACTTGTTGGAAGTGTTGATTTTGGGTATTTTGGAAATGGTATGAAAATGGCTTAAAAAATTGAAAAACCTAGCTGATCCTCTGCCCAGCCCGTCGACCAGGCGCCCGCCCGGGTTGAGATAGGCGCCCGCCCACCTGGTCTTTTTCCTTCGGCCAACCTTCTGGTCAAATGAGCGCCCGCCTGACCCCTACCGCGCGCCCGCCCGCCCCCCTGTTCTGGAAATCTGCCTTTTTGCTTGTTTAGACTAGGTTGCTTCCTTAGTTTAAGATTTTATTACTCTAATTAACTTAAGTTAACATCGTGGAATACTTTATTAATTGGAATTGGTTACTTTATGAATAAACATGTTATGGAATTTAATTAAGTATCGTTTTGGGAATGTTGGCCATCTTTGATGTGTTGTTTGGATTGGTTTACCTTTGTCGTGCTTTCTTTGGAATGGTTCCCTACTTTGGAATCATTAGTTGTTTATTTAAGCTATTATTTATTACTTGGCATTTAATTGAAAGTCCAGCTGGTATATGTGGTTGTGTCGGGCGATGGGAATATTATAATGGCTCCGAGCCAAGTCCATTATAATGTGACCATTGTTTTGCCCTTATTTTCCTCTTCCAGATTGGCCTTGGTCGAGATGAGCTAGCTTCCTTCGAGAAGTAGTCTAGCTAACTTTTGGAGTATGACTTTGTGTCATGACTCCCGTCCTTTGCGACATGTTACTTTGTTATGGTTCCGGTACCGGGGTTTTCTCTTTAGCTTTTATGCTACTATGAAGATGTTGATTGGTTGATTGTTGAAGCTGCGCAGCGATCCTTTATTTGGTTCTATCAGTTGGGAAACCTTGGCTAATATCCTTTGTTATTTGTTTATTTCCGCTGCTATATGTTAACTGCTATTGCTATGTGCTATCTGGGGATTTATTATTGTTTATTGCATCATAGAATGTCATGTAGTTGCATTAGTAACTTATTGAGATTTATCTCACCCCCCTTTCTTTTATCTTTGTTTTTCCTTAAACCCCCCCAGGAGGAAAGGATTAGTACTCGCTGATCACGAGCAGGACGTCGAGTGTGGAAGTAACTTTTGGGAAGGTTGTTTCGGTTTGCATTATTTAAATTTATAACCTTTGGGATAGTGTCACAAGGTAATGACGTCATTAAGAATTGTGTATTTTTTTTTGGGTATAAGCTTGTGGAGCTTATACTAGTTGTATTTTGTTATTGTCAAACTTGGATTTATAAAACTTGTACTATCATTTTTTGGTATAAAATTGAATTTTCATCTTCAGTATTTTGGTATTCGTGTGTTAAGTCGACGTCCAGTTCGCGTGCCCTTGGCCCGCGGGGTCGGGGTCGCGACAGTTAAAGTCAGTTTCTCCCGTTTTCTAAACACACGCACACACATATGCACTTTTTGTTAACAAACACAAGGGAGACTCAGTTTTGTCCGAGGCGGCTTGGGTGACCTGAAACTCTTCCTAAGCCGTAACCTGACCTCCGAACTCATAAATCTCTAACCATTTTTATATGTTGGGTTAAAAGTTAACAAATGTGGCGACTCTATTAAGTTTATGAAGTTACATGTGTTTGGATTTTCTTCCTCGAAACGAACCCTCGTTTCGCCCCGAGGGGGAGGATCCTTACAGTGGCGACTCCGCTGGAGAATAAAGTGTTTTCAAACTTCTTTTTAGAAGCTTTGGGGACACTTTTGTGTGGGTCAAACTTCCATCCCCGTTTGTTGACTTTGTATGTGTTTTGTGTGTATTTTATGTTTTTGTTTTGATTTCTGGGAATGAAACTGTTCTGGGATTGCAATAAACTGGGGCTTGATGATCTGAAGCTGAAAATTTGCAAAAAGGAATGGACCGACTGCTCTAGCCGTACGGCTGGTTTTGTCGGGCCCACATAATGTTTCAAATTAACAATTTTATGCAGGGCAGAAACATTCTGATGGTCCCCTTACTTCTTCTTGTGCAGGTTCCATTTACAGCCCCTACTTGTGCACATTTACCTCCTTTTTCTTAGCAAAAAAAAATGAATTTTCAAAACTTGGTTATGCATAAATTTTTGGACATAAAATTGGGTTTTCAAAACCTCATTGTGCATAACCCTTTTCATAAAAAATTTGGTCTTCAAATTCTTTTGTTGTGCACAACCTTTTTGTACAAATAATTTTCAAAAGGTTGTTCCTGTTGTAAAATTTTAGTTTAAAAAACCTTTGGTTGTGCACAACCTTTTCTATGTACAAAATTTTGATTCTCGTTTGTTCATATCTTTGCTTGATTACTTGTGCAAATTACTTGTTTAAATTGTTTGTTCATGTCTTGTATATACTCTTGTTCATGCTCATTATATTAAAACGCATTGAAAATTTCTATTTTGACTCAAAAGGGAACATAAAAGGCTTCACACAACGCGCACTCAACCTTGTGCACATTCAAAAAAAACCCTTTAAACCTGGGATGGATGCCACGATGCAGATTGATTGGTGCTCTTGTGCCCTTCTCGCGCGCACGGGTCCATTCCACCTCCCCTTCCGAGCCGAGTCAACCACACTTGTCTGTGCACACAAATACCGTGACCTTGGTTGGTTTTTGGTCTATCTCACGCCATCATGTCCTTAATACGTGTCCAAACATTAATTATGGCCAAGTTAACGCCCGAGTCATGACTCCTTGTGAAAGCAAGTGTGACCGAGGTCATCTTTGACCCGGTCCTTGAATTATGCGTCAATTCCAACCATAATTAGCCAAAGTCATGTATTAAGGATAGGATGACACCGCGTCATTAATCTCTAATGCTTGACCCGTCCTAATCATCTTTATGCCCAAGGCTAAGGTCCGAGACCCCTCGTTAAACGAGGTCATGCCGGAATTTCGTTAAAGCGTTAAGTTAATCTTAACCTTAGCCGGGGCTTAATTATGATAAGAATGGCCCGTGCATTAGAACTTTGTGACGTACTAGACCTTAGGTTCATCTCTTTTGGTCGGTGGAAGCTGCGTGCCCTATAGGACCCTCGCCCGGGATAGTCTGTCATTGGGAGTTTGCAATACGGGTGAAATACGAGGGGTCTATAGGTGTAGTGATGGCCTCCACTGATCCAGGGTTTAGATTAGTTGTGAAAAAGAAGAGAAATCTTTTCCAACCAATTAGGAATAAAATGCGTTTTAAGTAAACAGGAAAAAAAAATACATGATAAATAAAGACAGTAAAATTTCATGTTGCATGAGCCTAAGCCTCTTCCCAAACACTAGCCCTAATTGGTACCCGAGTCTGAAATGGACCTCCTTCTCCTCCGCAACTCGTAGGAAGTGGGTCAGGGTTCCGGGTCGTCGTCTGGTTAGTGCCGAGTCTGACAGTTCATCAGTAGCTTCACTCAGACTCCTTCGAATGACTAGTCCGGCAGGAAGTAGCAGTGGGGGTGACAACACAGTCGATCTTAATGGGCTCACCAGGGAATAGTTGGTACAAGCTCTAGAGGCCGCCAGGGCCAGGGAAGAAAGTGTCAGAAAACATCAGGAAGATATGCTGAATAGGGTTGTGGAATCCATGAGACAGAGAGGGAGAGCCGTCGTATTTGAGAATGATGGAGGTTTTGTGGAAATCACGGAGGAAGAAGAGGTTTAAAATGTACGACCCCAGGGTTATAACTAAGTTCCCCCTCCCCAAACTTACCCCAATGTGGCGACCTCACCACATTCCAAACCACCATCCACCAAAGTGTGCCTACCACCCACTTTCCTTTTGTCCCGCCGTAAGGATTTCCCATGTGTCTGCCCGGATTCAACCCATATGGTTAGATCCCGACAAGCCGAACACCTTTAGCTCCGACCACCGCCGGGTTACCACCTCCAGCTTTGATGATTGTCTCCCGAGGGGTACCATACCCATTTCAATACCCGATGGAACAAGTTTCCGAAGCCACTCCACCATGCATCCCAGCCATTAATCCGGGATATGGGTTTGTCAACACCCATGCACCACCTCAAAATCTTCCTCCGGTAATACCATCCACCACCGTGCCTCCAACAGTGATGCCAGTGACAACCCAAACCATGGGATCCATCAACTATAGCCCGCACATGGACCCTCAAATGGGGTGGTTGGTGGAGAAGTTAAAACAAATGGAAGAAAGGTTTGAGGGGATGGACGAGAAGAATTCCACCTCGGGAATCACCGATCCGGATAAAATTGTTCCCCTCCCTCACAGATTGAAAATGCCAGACTCATCTCAATGCCTACACCCTAGCAATGAGAGCGAAGGGTTGTACCATGCAACAAATGGCCGATCACTTTCAACTAACTTTCAGAGGAAATGCACTCAAATGGTTCTTTAACCTAAAGGACGAATCTCATGTTACATGGGACCGATTAAGGAAGCATTCCTCACCAAATACCAGTCTAACTTGGAGTGGGAAACCAATCGCACTGATTTGCAAGGCACCTTACAAAAGAATGATGAACCGATTGGTGAATTTTACAAGAGATGGAATTACAAGCTTGGGGAAATTTCCAATCCGCCTACTGAGGATGAGCAGCTTGATATCTTTCAGTCATGCCTGAAACCTCAATTGTGAGCTTTGATCAGTCACCACTTCTACCCTAATCTTCGGGCCATGGTAACCGCTGGGTCCAAGTTTGAGAAGGCCCTTAGTGAGCAATCCTCCGCTTAGGGCAGTGGTAGCTCCTACCGGTACCGCCCTCCGAACACCGGCAAAGGGAAAGAAATCTCAGCGGTAGTTAACAACATCCAAGGGGAAAACCCGGGACAGGTCCTGCAAAGGGCTGGAAACTCAGAGAGACGTCCGTATATGAGGTTCAAAGATTTCGGGATGCCCATAAGCAAGGTGTTTGAAGGGTTAGTCAAACAAGGCCTTGTGAAACCTTTGGTTAACTATCAACCCAGAAATCTTGAGAAACACCTCGATAGAAGCAAAAGGTGTGCCTTTCACAATTATCATGGCCAAAACACCGATGACTGCTCTGTGGTAAAATGTATCATCCTTGACCTGATTGACAAGGGGAAGCTTGAACACCCTCGTGGTCCAAATGTAGTCAACAACCCCTTCCCCGACAACAGCGCTGTCAACATGATTGAGTTCGAGCAAAGCAGCGCGAACATGATTGAGCTTGGAGGACCAGCACCGGTAACCTTCTTGGAATTTAACACCCCACTGGTGGAAATCGGGGAGAGGTGGAAGGACATCCTGCGGGCATGTGTACAAGAGGGAAAGATGAAATGCCCCCCGGATTGTATGGTGGCCAATATACTGAGTGCAAGGATCCCACACCGGAATGTCAGCAATTTGGTCGTGATTAAGCTCACTGAGCACAATCTGACATATGAGGAATGCATGGCAGAATTGGAGAAGGCCGTTAAATACGAGGTGGAAGGCCAAAACCATGGTCCAAACGGGTGTTGTCCCCCTCATCATAACCATTTCCATGTCACGAAACCGTGTAGCTCCTCGACCGACAAACGATTGGTTAGAAGGTGTAGACACCCCGCTTTGGACCTCTCACCCCGATTGCATACATAGTATTTTTATTTAACTTGTTTTTGTTAATTTCTGTTACTTCCGTTAAGTTCCTAACTGATTCCGTTATTTTTGGACTAAACTGCATAACAGAGTTAACTTTTAGAGTCATTCTGTCATTTTGTTATTCTCACCCGCGGGCGCCTCCCGTAATAGTCATGGGGCGCGCGCGTGTTTGGTCCAATAGGCCGGACCCGCGCGCTTCCCACTTTGACAGTAACGGATAGCACCATTTTTCCCTCCCTTTTCTTATTTAGAAAATCTCTTCTTGATCACAAACACCTTCTTTTTACATCCAAGTTCATCCCCCTTTTTATTCATTAACTCCAAATCCCATATTCTAGCCTTTTCCCAAAAACTAATATTTCTTTCATTTATTATTTGATTTCTTTTATTTCTTTAATTTTTCTTTTATTCATTTATCTTATTTGTGATTGGTCAACTCCATCTCACATGGATTGACCAATTTCCCTCCAACCATTCCCTCCTAATTTTACCTATAAAAACCATCATCTCCTACCTTGGAAAAAGGACCTCAACATTTTCTCTCTAGCAAAAGGACCTCATTTTTAGACTTGAATTTTCTCTATACACACAGTATACACAATTCTCTACACAAATTCTCCCAACAAGAGTTCTTCGTAACAAGACTCTACATAAAATTGTTCTACAACAATTTCACTACAACAAACACCATTTTCAAGTCCAAGTTTGAAGTCCTCTTTCTTAAGGAACTTTATTCTTCTTCTCTTATTTTTAGTAATGTATGCAATCCCCATCAATTGGGACATGACCAAATGACCACTTTACTACATTAAAGTTGGTTAAGGTTATCTCCCTACATTTAATCTCTACTTTAATTTACCATTCTTTTCTTAATATAATTGTTAGAATAGTTTGACATGTAATCTTTACCATTAAATAAATAAAACAATTATCTTTTATTTTCCTTTGTAAATTTCCCCTTTCTTTCCATTGTAATTGTTAGCACTTCTTACATTAATAATTGAAGGACTTTTCTTTTTAGTATTAGAACACCAAAAGTAGCAAGACCCGCGTAAGCGGGGCGGAGTGGGTGTTTAAGTACTTCCCACTCCGTCACCTAACCCCCGAACCCTTTCTCTCCCGAATCTCTGGTTTTCGTACAAAAATTGGCTTTCTTTAGGTTTTTCTTATGTTCCTCTAAAACATAGGTGGCGACTCTTAAAATCAAGTAGACATCCTAGGATAATTCACGCGCTCTAGCCAAGCCGTGGTCCCCCGGGGTATCTATAGTGGCGACTCCGCTGGGGACATAGAGGGTTAAACTTGCGTTTTTCATTTTTGGTGTTCTTTTATTTTATTTTCTGGGCATTCTGGTAAAAAGGGTAGGAAGCGCGCGCCTCTGGCCTTCTTGGCCTAAAGCGCGCGCGTCCGACCCTTATTACCAGAATCGCCCGCCTTCCATCTTGTCCTTCAAATTTCATATTTCTATGCTAACAAGTTTCTGCAGGGGAAAGTTACATAATTTGGGACCAGGGCAATCCCCTGAGTCCGCGGTTTCTTCTGACATTCTGACAGGTACCCCAGATGTGCGCGCCTCCCATATTCATGGCACAATGATCGCGCTTCCCACGTAACTGCCTTGAGTCGCGCGCTTCTTGGCCATTTTCCAGAACAGAACAGTAAACAGAACAATGAACAGAATTGGCAGTTTTGACAGTGTGTGGGCACCGGTCCTGCATACACCCCTTTTACTTTTGTTTATTCATTTTTATCGGTCACACGGGTGATTCGAGAGTTGTAAATACGTGCCTATTTGTTTTTTTATTTCCTTTGAGAAAAAAAAATATTTTGTCACTTGTTAGACCTCACACTACATGCACATATTCTTATGAACTGCTCACTATCGAGTCGCACAAGTCCAACCCCAAACCCGTCGAGGCCCGTCCTAGGAAGTTTCACGCTCCACTCGACCTTGACTCTTCCGAAGCGGTAAACCTCAGCCCGTGGCGTAGTTCACGACTACATGCCGGGGGTGACCTTTAAGCCTCTCTTTAGCCGAGCACAAACCACACAATTCTAGTTAGGGTCTAACACTCCGTGACTCAATTCGGTTTCCATGTGCCGAGATTTTCCTAAACTAATGTCTTCAAATCATACATGCCACTCGTTGTTATGGACGAAATAAAAATCCGTCCCCAAGTGGTCATAATGGACGTCAATAAAAAATCCGTCCCCGCATGTATGCTTTACTACATTAATTTAGTTTAATCCCGACACATGTAGGATTCACAAGCGTGGTGGAATCCGATGAGTATATGGGACCGCGAGATGGTCTATATACTAGTGTGACGATTCCACTATTTTTCTAGAAACCCCAAAAAGGACTATGTCCTTCCGACTTTGTAAATAAATAAAAAAAATAGTCTTTTCTTTATGTGGTTTGAGTCTTTACTTTTGTTTGTGGGTGAAGTAATTTTATCCAAAAGGTGTTTGTGGGGCCATCCTAAGATCGACCGTGTTCTCTCCATAGGTCCAATGGCTTCAAACGGCAACGACAACGGCATTCCCGTGTCCAACGAAGGGTTATTCCGCATGGTGGAAGCATTGAAAGGGCAAGTTGATACACTAGCCTAGAATGTCCGCCGCAAGGATGATTTATGGCGAGCCCGTTACGAGCATGTGAAAACGTCCCACAAGAAAGAAGTTGCTCAACTCAAGAACCAATTGAAAGGGCTAACGAGTGAAAGAAAGGTCCAAAGCATTGATACCGGTTTGGTCAACACTCTCATGTCCTACATTGACCAAAGGCTTAGTGGGTTAAATTTGCACAAGGGCCCAAGCACCGATCTTCATCAAGCTTCTCTCCTCATGAACACAATGGAGTCTCTTCCCGAAAAGTTCAAGATGCCCGATATTGGCAAGTTCAATGGCAACTCTTGCCCCGACGCTCATGTCGACTCCTACATTTGGGCTATGCTACCAAAGAAAGTGTCTCCTCAAATAATGGCACAATGCTTCCCGCTTACTCTCGAGGGGGTCGCAAAAGATTGGTATATGGGTCTTCCAGTTTCCACCCACCTCAATTGGGATGCCGCTATGCTTGCCTTCAAGTCACAATATCAAGGCAACTCCATATTCCGCCCCACCAAGATGGAATTGGAGAGCACCGTGCAAATGGGTAATGAATCATTTGGGGACTTCTATCTCCGTTGGAATGACAAGCTAGCCGAGATGGTTGATAGGCCTTCCAAGAAGGAACAAATGGACATCTTCTTGAATTGTTTGAAAATGGACTACCGCACTCATCTTAGTGGGGCTTTTCACTCCAATTGTTCAAGCATATATGATGCGGGGGTTAGAATTGACAATTTGCTCCGAGAAGTGGCCGAGTCCTCCTATGACACAAGCTTCAACGACAAAGGGTTCCCAAGAAATGACATGGAAGAATGTAGTGACATGGAAGACTACAACGACATGGGGGATGACGACTACAATCTTCGTTTCTCTTTCTCTACCTAGAAATAGGATTAAAAAAAAAAGAGTCAAAAGTCCTCTTAAGTGTGCATCAATGTTTTCTCTCGTCCTATGTTAAACGTTCGAGTCCATTGAGTTATCAAATAAAAGTCGTTCTTGTCCTCATACACTCTTCCAAGTTGTTCAATCTAATTCTTGGCAAAATGATGAAAAAAATGTCTAAACAAGTTTTGGAATGAAGGCCATCGCTTGAACGCCTAGGGGCTAAACATCAACGACGGCATCAACAATGAAGACATCAACAACGACGAAATCAAGACAAAGAAAGGTGGAGCAACGATCATGAAGCAAAGTTTTTAAAAGGGGATAAAAAAAAAAAAAAAAAAGCTCGCTAGGTTGAAACCCTCAAATCAACCTAGGCAAAAGTTAGAGCACAAAAAAAAAAAAAAAAAAAAAATCCCCCTCAATCAAAGAAGTACAACAAGATCAACATCATTCCACCAAACGAAGGACGAAGCAACATCGACAACAATCACGATGAAGCAACAATTCATCACTGCGAATGGAGAATCAACAAGAACTACGGTGACTTGAGCCTCTACACTGGAGGAACGTAGGCAACCTGTGGGTCCAGTCTCATGCAAGAAAGAAGATATGTTTAGCCCTAGCGCATCATGGTGATCGGCCTTCGTCTCAAACTTGTCAAGACATCTTTGTACGATTCATTTGCCAATGAATTAATCACCTCAAGATTGAACAACTTTCCTAGATTTGGAATCACTTCCCTTTCCTTGTCGAGTCTAGGGCTTCTATTCTTTCTGCATACTCCCAGTTTCTTACAATCAAACTGGGGCTTTCTTTCTCTTCTCTCTTAATGACTTACTTGCCTTCGTAAGTCATTCAAAAAAATATACATACATGAAGTCAATACTAGGGACACTTCCCTAGTCAAGTCAATGTCACTCATCTTTAGTGACAAGAGGTCTTCACCGCAAAATCACATGTCTTATCTCCTCAGCCAGAGTCAATGCACACTTCCTCATTAATCGAAAAAAAAAAAGACGCAAAAGAGATGCCCGCTAGATTGAAAACCCGAAAGGGCGGTCTAGGCAAAAAACAGGGTACGTCATAAAAAAAAATGAGAGAGTGAGAGAGAGAAGGGAAAGAGAAATAAAGATCTCCGGCCTCTAAAGAAGACAACTGAACGAGTTCTACATCAAATCTCCTCAGCAAGTCAATTCCCCACCGAGTCAACTTTGGGATTGCAAAAGGCTCAACAAGATATGGCACCATCAAAGGTTGTCTTGGGTTATCGGCATCATTCTCCAGCAGTGTGCATTTTTTGGTTCATGAAAAGAAGGCCCGTGGTAACCAAGACCCATCTGAGAACGAGCCCATCATAAAAGGGCACGAGGTTGCACAAATAACCCCTAGCTAGTCAATTGGCTTGGGCAGCAAATAGCAACAACATGTGTCTCAGTTTTCAAAACATCTGCAAGTATGTGCTTCTAAAGTACGCCGAAAGGCTCCCGAGAAATGGAGTAGCTCTTGCCATGTCCTCTCATGTTTGTTCCCTCGCACGAGGATGAGTCACTCTTGATTTTCTCAACAAATGGTGACGCCCTAGGGGCTATGTGACTCAAGAACAAGGGCTTCTTTTGCTTCATTTGACAATCAATAAGCCCTAGGGGCTATGCTCGAGAAAGATGTGTGAGACTATCCTCAAAGTATCTCAAAAGGGATGTCAAAAATCCCTCTTGTCATGTGTGCCCGTACTTGTTCCCCTAATCAAGGATGGACCTTTCTCGCAATCAATGATGGCACTCTAGGGGCTACGGTCAAGTCTTACAGTCTCCCTCGGCAAGAAGCAATTCACTTCAATGTCCCCAGCAACATTTGAAGCTTTATACCGAAAGGTCTCAAGGGGCTTCGCAATCTACAATCTTTTGGGCTACGGCATTACAGTGATACAAGAAAAGGGCAATATTGGGGCTTCGTAATTAACAAGCTTTTGGGCAGTGGTACCCGAGCAATGCAATTTGGGAGTAGTCTTATGGCTCCATGAAAGGGATCAAACTTCAATGGTCCCTCAACACTTCCAGTCAAAAGGCCTCTTGGTTTTAAATGAAGGCTCCGATGATATGAATGAATTTGATGATTCTTGTTAGAACTCACAGCGAGATTCTAAAGGAAGTCTTAGAGAAAAGGAAAAAGATTCAATATGCTAGACTCACCCAGCTGAGTTATGCCGGGCAATGCCAATGTGTTAACTCTAGAGACAGAGTTTCGGCCAATCCCAATGTTTCTGCAATACAGCACCCCCTTCTCCAAAATCAAAAGCACAGGCTGCATCCGAAGATCCGCCGTCGGTTCAACTCAAGAAGACTCGAGCAAACATACCGTTCGAGACTTTATCACACCAAGACCTTATCACTTTCAACAACATCACCATCTCCCACGAGACGTCTCCCGAAGACCGTACTACATTTTCAACATGGACCTTCCGCCATTTGGGTATCAACCACAAAAAGGGCCATCCATCTCCAAGTAAGAGAAAAAAGGAGATCTCCTTCAAAAGCCCTACCCGATGTGGAATCCGCTCTCAATACAAAGCTAAGCCGATTCTAAGAAAATTTGAGGCTTCACACCGAAAGGTCTCCACATCCCGCCATCTACAAACTTGATAAGCCCATGACATTTGGGGCTTAGAAATATCTCAAAGCTTGGTATCAATGATCTTCTCTTGGGGCTTGCCCACGTCGACAACAAAAGACAGTTTATTTGAATGTGCTAAGATTTGATTCATCTTGGGGCTTCATAAGCCACTCAAAGTTCAGCATTCGAGAGGCTTTACAATCAGCAACCCCTTATCTCGGCATCGAATGTCTTTTGGAGCCCCATAACTGACACATCTCTTGGGGCTAGAAATCACTTTTTGTTGGACACCACGGCAACAATGACAGAATTCAACAAGGCAATCCGGACTTCGATCGAACATGACTTGATCTTGGGTTGGCTTTACGAACACACAATAGTCAAAATGGTTCACCCACGAACTAAAAAAAAAAAAAAAAAAAAAAAAAAAAAAAAAAAAAAAATCTTTTTCTCTCATGTGTGCATATTCTTTCCCTTCTAATCTAAAAAAAAAAAGATTTTTCTTTTTCTTTTTCTCCTTCTATGTGCAAAAGTTCGTGCTTTATTTTGCCTTGCTCCTAGCATTCTTCCCCAGCGTTCTCCACCATCCTTTAACTACGCTGGTCTGATTCCTTTCAAGGGATACGTAGGCAGCCTTTTGGCACGACCAACCCATCACCCAGAATACCATCTCACTGACACTCCATCAAAAACGAATTCATCATCAAAGGCAGCGACACTCTCCGCCAATTCATCACCATCAACATCATCATTCTCCATCCAAAGCATGGACATTCTTCAGCAAAAGCATCAACATCCTTCAGCAAACCATCCCCAATCAAGCGGCAATGGTAAGTGAAGGTATGAACATCATTCATCTCAATCAATCTCCGCTTTCAAAAATCACTTCACACACAGAATCACGTTACTTCTCTCTCATATAAAGTGCTTTCAAAAATCACATTGCACCAGGAGCACAATATTTCTCTTCATTTCACACTTCACGCATTCTCTTGCACAAACACATATACCTGCCAAGCACACACATAGCAGGTACCACCACGAAGTCAACAGCATCCGCAACTCAAGGCACTTCATCCCCAACAGAAAATGGTCCACAGTCAACCATGCCCGCATCCCCACGATAAAGCCAACAACAACTGCAGCTCTAGACAACAATTTGGTCCACAGTGATCCCGCAATTAGCAAGCAAACGGATCTCGCAATGAGCAAATGGATCCCGCAATCAGCAAATGGATCCCGCACCAGCAAACGGATCCCGCACAAGCAAACCGATCCCGCAATCAGAAAACGGATCCCACACCAGCAAACGGATCCCGCATTCAGCAAACGGATCCCGCATCAGCAAACGGATCCCGCATCAGCAAACGGATCCTGCCTTAGCAAAAGGATCCCGCCTCTAGAAAACGGATCTTGCATCAGCAAACGGATCCCGCTTCAGCAAACAGATCCCGCATTAGCAAACGGATCCCGCATCAGCAAACGGATCCTGCCTCAGCAAACGGATCCCGCATCAGCAAACGGATCCCGTATCTGCAAACGGATCCCGCACCAGCAAACGGATCCCGCCTCAGCAAACGGATCCCGCATCAGCAAACGGATCCCGCATCAGCAAACGGATCCCGCCTCAGCAAACGGATCCTGCATCAGCAAACGGATCCCGTATCTGCAAACGGATCCCGCACCAGCAAACGGATCCCGCTTCAGCAAACGGATCCCACACCAGCAAACGGATCCTGCACCAGCAAACGGACCCCGCATCAGCAAACGGATCCCGCATCAGCAAACGGATCCTGCCTCAGCAAACGGATCCCGCATCAGCAAACGGATCCCGTATCTGCAAACGGATCCCGCACCAGCAAACGGATCCCGCCTCAGCAAACGGATCCCGCATCAGCAAACGGATCCCGCATCAGCAAACGGATCCCGCCTCAGCAAACGGATCCCGCATCAGCAAACGGATCCCGTATCTGCAAACGGATCCCGCACCAGCAAACGGATCCCGCTTCAGCAAACGGATCCCACACCAGCAAACGGATCCTGCACCAGCAAACGGACCCCGCATCAGCAAACGGATCCCGCTTCAGCAAGACGGATCCCGCCATATCATTTCTATATCAATAAAGCCGCTCACACAGGGGGCGCACCCCCATCTTTCACAATTTCAAAATTCCCCTCTTTCTTTAAATTGCGGCCATGGTGGGCCGCCTCAAGCCACCACACCTTTTTTAAATTTTGTGGCCGTGGTGGGCCACCTCAAGCCACCACACCTTTTTAAATTTTTGTGGCCGTGGTGGGCCGCCTCAAGCCACCACACCTTTTTATGATTTTGTGGCCGTGGTGGGCCACCTCAAGACACCACACCTTTTAAATTTTTGTGGGCGTGGTGGGCCGCCTCAAGCCACCACACCTTTTTAAGATTTTGTGGCCGTGGTGGGTCGCCTCAAGCCACCACACCTTTTTAAAAATTTTGTGGCTGTGGTGGGCCGCCTCAAGCCATCACACCTTTTTAAAAATTTTGTGGCCGTGGTGGGCCGCCTCAAGCCACCACACCTCTTTAAGAATTTTGTGGCCGTGGTGGGCCTCCTCAAGACACCACACCTTTTTAAAAATTTTGTGGCCGTGGTGGGCCGCCTCGAGCTGTAGATACCCCGGGGGACCACGGCTTGGCTAGAGCGCGTGAATTACCTAGGATGTCTACTTGATTTTAAGAGTCGCCACCTATGTTTTAGAGGAACATAAGAAAAACCTAAAAAGAGCAAATTTTATATACAAAACCAGAGATTCAGGAAAAGATGGGTTCGGGGGTTAGGTGACGGAGTGGGAGGTACTTAAACACCCACTCTGCCCCGCTTACGCGGGTCTTGCTACTTTTGGTGTTCTAATGCTAAATGTCCTTCAATTTAATGATAAGAGAAATGTGCTAACAATTATAATGAAAAGAAAAGGGAAAATTAAGGGGAAATAAAATAGAATTTCTTTATTTATTTAATGATAAAGATTACATGTAACAAATAATGTTAAAGAATTACATTAAGAGATGAAGAGAAATTAACATGGTGAATTAAGGTTAAGATTAAAATGTAGGGAGATAACCTTAACTAGCTTCAATATGTGAAGTAGTCATGTTGGTCATGTCCCATTAATGGGGATTGCATACATCAAGAAGAAGACAATAAAGGAAGAAAATGGAGTTGTACCTTGAGAAAGAGGACTTGAAACCTTGACTTGAAAGTGTTGTTGTTGTAATGAAATTGTTGTAGAACAATTTGTGTAGAGTCTTGTTACTAAGAACTCTTGTTGGGAGAATTTGTGTATATGTAGTTTGTGAATCAAAGTTGAGGTCCAAGGTCTAAAAATGAGGTCCCTTTCCAAGGTAGGAGATGATGGTTTTTATAGGTAAAATTAGGAGGGAAAACTTAGAGGGAAATTGGTCAATCCATGTGAAATGGATTTGACCAATAAAAAATAAGATAAATAAAATAATAAATAAAAGAGAATAAAAGAAATAAAGATAAAATCATTTGTTTTTGGGGAAAAGGCTAGAATAAAGGATTTGGTAGTTAATGAAATAAGGGGGGATAAACTTGGATGTAAAAAGAGGTTAGTTGTGATCAAAGAAGATGTTTGTAAATAAGAAAAGGGAGGGAAATAAGGTTCAATCCCTTACTGCCAAAGTGGGAAGCGCGCGGGTCCTGATTTAAGGGCGAGACGCGCGCGCGGCCCGTTGACAGTGTCGGAGGCGCCCGCGGGTAAAAATGACAGAATGACAGAAAGACTCTAAAAGTTAATTATGTTATGCAGTTTAGTCCAAAACTAACCGAATCAGTTAGGAACTTAACCGAAGTAATAGAAATTAACAAAAATAAGTTAAATAAAAATACTATGTATGCAATCGGGGTGAGAGGTCCAAAGCGGGGTGTCTACAGAGCCCCTCGGCGACGTGGATTGCAAAGCAAAACGCGTCGACGAAAGAAAGACAACCGCCGAGGACATCGACAAGAGAAAACAAAGACTCGATAAAGCAGGAATTTGAAATTACAAAGGATAGGAGTGCACTTCCTGTGTGAGTGGCTTAATTGACATAGAAAGGATATAGCGGGATCCGTTTTGCTGATGCGGTATCCGTTTGCTGATGCGGGATCCGTTTGCTGAGGCGGGATCCGTTTGCTGAGGCGGGATCCGTTTGCTGGAGGCGGGATCCGTTTGCTGAATGCGGGATCCATTTGCTGAAGCGGGATCCGTTTGTTGAGGCAGGATCCGTTTGCTGAATGCGGGATCCGTTTGCTGAATGCGGGATCCGTTTGCTTAGGCGGGATCCGTTTGCTGAATGCGGGATCCGTTTGCTGATGCGGGATCCATTTGTTGGATGCGGGATCCGTTTGCTGGTGCGTGATCCGTTTGCTGATGCGGGATCCGTTTGCTGAATGCGGGATCCGTTTGCTGAATGCGGGATCCGTTTGTTGAGGCGGGATCCGTTAGCTAAATGCGGGATCCGTTTGCTGGTGCGGGATCCGTTTGCTGAATGCGGGATCCGTTTGCTGGTGCGGGATCCGTTTGCTGAATGCGGGATCCGTTTGCTGAGGCGAGATCCATTTGCTGATTGCGGGATCTGTTTGCTGGTGCGGGATCCGTTTGCTAAGGCGGGATCCATTTGCTAAATGCGGGATCACCATGCACCAAATTGATGTCTAGAGCTGCAGTTGCTGTTGACTTTATCGTGGGGATGCGGGCATGGTTGACTGTGGACCATTTTCTGCTGGGGATGAAGTGTCTTGAGTAGCGGATGCTGTTGACTTTGTGGTGGTACCTGTTATCTGTGTGCTTGGCAGGTATATGTGTTTGTGCAAGAAAATGCATGAAGTGTGAAATGAAGAGAGAAATTGTGTTCGTGGTGCAATGTGATTTTAAAGCAGTTTTGCATGAAAGAGAGATTTTTGTAAGAATAGAGAAAGTGATTTTGTGTGCGGTGTGATTTGAGGAAAGCCTCGGATGTATTCATACCTTCACTTACCATTGTCGCTTGATTGGAGATGGATTGCTGAAGGATGCTGATGCTTTTGATGAAGAATGTCCATGCTTTGGATGGAGAATGATGATGTTGATGGTGATGAATTGGTCTTGCCTTTGAAGGAGTGTCGGCGAGATGGTATTCTGGATGGTGGGTTGGTCGTGCCAAAAGGTTGCCTACGTATCCCTTGAAAGGAATCAGACCAGCGTAGTTCAAGGATGGTGGAGAACGCTGGGGATGAATGCTAGGAGCAAAGAAGAAAAGGAAATACATAATTTTGCGCAAGAAAAGAAAAAATAAAATAAAATCTTTTTTTTTTTTTTAATTGGAAAGAAAAGAATCTGCACACATGTGAGACAAAAAGATTTTTTTTTTTTTTTTAGTTCGTGGGTGAACCATTTTAACCATTGTGTGTTTGTAAAGCCAACCCAAGATCAAGTCATGTTCGATCGAAGTCCGGATCGCCTCGCTTGAATTATGTCGTTGTTGCCGTGGTGTCCAACGCAATTGATGTCTGGCCCCAAGAGATTTGTCGTTTATGGGGCTTCAAAAGGACTATTGATACCAAGGTGCCAAGGGGTTGCTGACTGTAAAGCCCCTCGAATGCTGAACTTTGAGTGGCTTATGAAGCCCCAAGATGAATCAACTCTTAGCCCATTCAAATAAACTGTCTTTTGTTGTCGACGTGGGCAAGCCCCAAGAGAAGATCATTGATACCAAGCTTTGAGAGATTGCTAAACCCCAAATGTCATGGGCTTATCAAGTTTGTAGAAGGCAGGATGTGGAGATCTTTCGGTGTGAAGCCTCAAATTGGCTTAACTTTGTATAGATCGGGTAGGACTCTTGAAGGCGATCTCCTTCTTTCTCTTGCTTGGAGATGGATGGCCCTTTTGGTGGTTGATACCTGAATGTCGGAAGGTCCATGTTGAAAATGTAGTACGGTCTTCGGGAGACGTCTCGTGGGAGATAGTGATGTTGTTGCAGATGATAAGGTCTTGGTGTGATAAAGTCTCGAACGGTATGTTTGCTCGAGTCTTCTTGAGTTGAACCGACGGCAGATCTTCGGATGCAGCCTGTGCTTTTGATCTTGGAGAAGGGGGTGCTGTATTGCAGAAATATTGGGATTGGCCGTAACTCTGTCTCTAGAGTTAACATATTGGCATTGCCCGCCATAACTCAGCCGGGTGAGTCTAGCATATTGAATATTTTTCCTTTTCTCTAAGACTTCCTTCAGAATCTCGCTGTGAGTTCTAATAAGAATCATAAAATTCATTCATATCATCGGAGCATTCATTTAAAACCAAGAGGCCTTTTGACTGGAAGTGTTGAGGGACCATCGAAGTTTGATCCCTTTCATGGAGCCATAAGACTACTCCCAAATTGCATTGCTCGGGTATCACTGCCCTAAAGCTTGTTAATTACGAAGCCCCAATATTTCCCTTTGCTTGTATCACTGTAATGACGTAGCCCAAAAGATTGTAGATTGCGAAGCCCCTTGAGACCTTTCGGTATAAAGCTTCAAATATTGCTGGGGACATTGAAGTGAATTGCTTCTTGCTGAGGGAGCCTTTAAGACTTGACCGTAGCCCCTAGAGTGTCATTATTGATTGCGAGAAAGGTCCATCCTTGATTGGGGGAACGAGCATGGGCACACATGACAAGAGGGCTCTTTGACATCCCTTTTGGGAGACTTTGAGGATAGTCTCACACATCTTTCTTGAGCATAGCCCCTAGGGCTTATTGATTGTCAAATGAAGCAAAAGAAGCCCTTGTTCTTGAGTCACATAGCCACTAGGGCGTCACCATTTGTTGATCAAAGCAAGAGTGACTCATCCTCGTGCGAGGGAACAAACATGAGAGGACATGGCAAGATCTACTTCATTTCTCGGGAGCCTTTCGGTGTACTTTAGAAGCACATACTTGCAGAAGCTTTGAAAATTGAGACACATGTTGTTGCTATTTGCTGCCCAAGCCAATTGACTAGCTAGGGATTATTTGTGTGACCTCGTGACTTTTTATGATGTGCTCGTTCTCAGATGGTTCTTGGTTACCACGGGCCTTCTTTTCATGAACCAAAAATACACACTGCTGGAGAATGATGCCGATAACCCAAGACAACTTTTGATGGTGCCATATCTTGTTGAGCCTTTTGCAATCCCAAAGTTAACTTGGTGGGGAATTGACTTGCTGAGGAGACCCAATGTAGAGTTCGTGTGGTTGTCTTCATTTGAAGCCAGGGATCTCCATTTCTCTTTCCCTTCTCTCTCTCACTCTCTCAATTTTTTTTATGACGCACCCTGTTTTTTGCCTAGACCGCCCTTTCGGGTTTTCAATCTAGCGGGCATCTCTTTTGCGTCTTCATTTTGACTCGATTAATGAGGAAGTGTGCATTGACTCTGGCTGAGGATGAGAGAAATGTGATTTTGCGGTGGAGACCTTTTGTCACTAATGATGAGTGACATTGACTCGACTAGGGAAGTGTCCCTAGTATTGACTTTGTATATATTTGTTGAATGACTCACGAAGGTGAGTATGTCATTAAGAGAGAAGACAAAGAAAGCCCCAATTTGATTGCAAGAAATTGGGAGTATGCAGAAAGAATAGAAGCCCTAGACTCGACAAGGAACGGAAAGCGATTCCAAATCTAAGAAAGTTGTTCAATCTTTTGGTGATTAATTCATTGGCAAATGAATCGTACAAAGATGTAATGACAAGTTCGAGAGGAAGTCCGATCACCATAACGCGCTAGGGCTAAACATATCTTCTTTCTTGCATGAGACCGGACCCGAAGGTTGCCTACGTTCCTCCAGTGAAGAAGCTCAGGTCACCGTAGTTCTTGTGGATTCTCCATTCGTCATGATGAATTGTTGCTTCGTCGTGATTGTTGTCGATGTTGCTTCGTCCTTCGTTTGGTGGAATGATGTTGTTGTACTTTTTTTTTTTTTTTTATTGAGGGGGATTTTTTTTATTTATTTTTTTTATCCCATTTTGAAAACTTTGCTTCATGATCGTTGCCCCACCTTTCTTTGTCTTGATTTCATCATTGATGTTTTAATGTCTTCGTTGTTGATGCCGTCATCGATGTTTAGCCCCTAGGCGTTCAAGCGATGGCCTTCGTTCTAAAACTTGTTTAGACATCTTTTCATCATTTTGCCAAGAATTAAATTGAACAACTTGGAAGAGTGTATGAGGACAAGAACGACTTTAATTTGATGACTTAATGGACTCGAACATTTAACATAGGACGAGAGAAAACATTAATGCACACTTAAGAGGACTTTCGACTCTTTTTTTTTTAAATCCTATTTCTAGGTAGAGAAAGAGAAACGGAGATTGTTGTTGTAGTCCCCATTGTTGTTGTAGCCTTCCTTGCGGCATGATCTCTTGTTGAGACCCTATTTCAAATCTGAGCCCCTTCCTTGATGAGTTCTTGCATGTTCTCACTCTCTAACTGTTGTTCTTCACCCACGGTAAATTCACCATTGTCAATCAAGTCTTGGATGATGTTGCGGATGGAGAAGCAATCCTCGGTGAGGTGACCGCTGCATAGGTGATAGTCACACCACTTGTGGTGGGAATGGTTGCGACGCAATGGTTGTGGTTGCTTGTACCCTTGGAGAGGAGAAATTTGTCCCTTTGCTTTGAGATCTTCATAGGCCTTGGTGACAGTCATGTCATTGAGAGAGGTATAGACACGGTCGTTGGCGGCACCTTTGTGACTTTTGAGGGATGAGCCACTTGAGAATGCTTTACCGTGGACCTTTGCCTTGTTGTCGGTGAGCTCTTGCAAATGAGCCTTAAGTTCGGACACTTCTTCCTTGTGAATTTTCCTCTCGAGATCAAGACGGTCTTGCCACAAATCATCCTTGCGGCGGGCATCCTCGACAAGTCTATCCATTTGTTCCCCCATGGCTCTTATTAGGTTGAAGAGTCTTTCGTTGGACACGGAAGTATTCTCACCCTTGTTGTTGTTGTTGTTGGAAGCCATTGGACCTATTGAGAGAACATGGTCGATCTTAGGTTGGCCCCCACAAACATATATTGAGTAAAATAATTAACCCACAAACAAAGGAAAAAGACTCAACCACATAAGAAAAATGACTCTTTTTTTTATTTATTTACAAAAGTCGGAAGGACGTGGTCCTTTTTGGGGTTTCTAGAAAAATAGTGGAATCGTCACACTAGTATATAGACCATCTCGCGGTCCCATATACTCATCGGATTCCACCACGCTTGTGAATCCTACATGTGTCGGGATTAAACTAAATTAATGTAGTAAAGCATACATGCGGGGACGGATTTTTTCTTTGCATCCATTATGACCACTTGGGGACGGATTTTTATTTCGTCCATAACAACGAGTGGCATGTATGATTTGAAGACATTAGTTTAGGGAAATCTCGGCACATGGAACCGACTTGAGTCACGGAGTGTTAGACCCTAACTAGAATTGTGTGGTTTGTGCTCGGCTAAAATATGAGGCTTAAAGGTCACCCCCGGCATGTAGTCGTGAACTACGCCACGGGCTGAGGTTTACCGCTTCGAAAGAGCCAAGGTCGAGTGGAGCTTGAAACTTTCTAGGACGGGCCTGTAAGGATCCCGCCCCGCGCGGAAACGCGATGGTGTATGGGACGAAACGCCAAACACGGGAACCGGTCAAATTTAACGGAGTCGCCACATTTTGTTAATTTTAAACCCAACAAAATGACAAAGGTTTGAGTTCAAAGGTTCGGAGGTCAGGTTACAACTTGGGAGGAGTTTTTACGTCCTCTCAAGTTGCCTCGGACAAAGCCGAGCCTCCCTAAGTTAGTTAAAATGTGCATATGTGTGTGTGTGTATTTAACGGAAAAAGTTCTGTTGTTGATTTTATTTGAGAAACTAGGCTGAAAAAGGGTCCTTGAGTGATAAGATAAAGGTCAGAGGTCAAAACAGGCAATTTTGCCCTCCTACCTAAAGTAGCCGTACGGCTATAGGAGGCAATTCTGGGATTTTAACAGTTTGCTCAAGAACAGTCCAGTTCAGAACAGAAACAGGGCATTCTTTCTGAAGCTGGACAAACTGTTTTGATCCCATTTTGCAAGAAATCATTTTACAAGTTTTCTAACATCATTCCTATGCTAAATGATCATCACTTGGTCCCCCAAAAAAAGTATTTGGGTGTGATCATGAGCAATCATAGGAGAAAATCAAGAAAGTTGATGAATGTCCCCTTTGGACCAAAGTTGGTCATTTGGTGAATAAAGATTGGAACTTTATCACCAAGATGACATTTTTATGACTTAAAATCCTTCCAAGAGTCAAAATAACACATAAAGATTGAATCTTTATGACCCAAAAGTGGGATTTTAAGGCTAAACCAAAGAGGAAAATGATGAACACTAAAGTTTCATCACCCTCATGATTATCATGGCCAAACAAGCATAACATTTAAATGAATAAGGAATGTAAATGACAATCAACAAGTCTATGAGTGTCTAGGTTTAGAACCTCTTCCATACAAGGTATGGAGGGCACCTTGGAACTTCTCATAGCTTGGACAAGATAGTAATGTAATAGATAGGTATATAGTGCTTGATAATGGACAATTCTTGCAAGAAATAAAAGGTGCTTGAAATGGACAAGTCTTTGCATGAATGAAGAGTAAATACATGTATAACCAAGATATAAGAAACAAAATAGGAGTAAGATGAAGAGAAGGGAGGGGGGAGGTGGCTTTACCTATGATGGTTATGGCTAATCTTCCTTTCTTCTCTCTTTTTTTGGTTTGTGATCACTCTCACTCTTACTCTGTGGTAATTCCAGCAGAGTGACATCACTAATGTGTATTTCTCCCCCCTCCTGAAATGATCACCAAGGGTTTCTATTTATAGGGTCTGAGGGTGCCCAAACCATCCGTACGGCTAGGCCCCTCTAGTACCCAAAGCATCCGTACGGCTCAGCCTGGCGAGCTTCAGGATTTTTCCAATTTTATACCAGAGTAGTCCTGGAATTTATAGGTTATCCTAGGGAGGTCCTGGACTATTAGCTTATCCCTGAAACGGTGCTAAGGCTACCTCTAAGATAGGTTGGTTTCAGATTGGGGTACTTACAGAGCCCCTCGGCAACGTCGCTTCGAAGGAGCAGGGTTGTCGATAGAAATAAGCATCCCAATCTGACGGGACGACGGCTTTAACCAAGTTTGGTTGCATGGCTGGACCTAGTGGTATAGGATTCCTACGTATCCCGTTCGCGGGGAATCAAGCCTAACGTAGTTCGAAGGTACGTGGGGTTACTTAGAGGGTTGACTTGCTGGGGGTACGGTCAACTTGACTCTATAGGAGAGGGTTGACTTACACGGGACAGATTTTTACTGGGCTTACGTCGGGGACGGCCTATGGTGACTATTCTAAGTCCGAGCTTGACCGGGGTCAACTCCATCTTTGGGGAGATTGACGGGAAAACTGGTCTTACGTCCCTCTAAGGACTGCCGGGACAAAGGCTCTAGCCTATAACGACTATTCTAAATCATAGCTTGACCGGGGTCAACTCCGCCTTTGGGGAGATTGACGGGAAAACTGGTCTTACGTCCTTCTGAGGACTGCCGGGACAAAGGCTCTAGCCTATAACCACTATTCTAAGTCATAGCTTGACCGGGGTCAACTCCGTCTTCGGGAAAACTGGTCTTACGTCCCTCTAAGGACTGCCGGGACAAAGGCTCTAGCCTATAACGACTATTCTAAGTCATAGCTAATGGGCTTACGTCGGGGACGGCCAATTTTGGACATTTAACTGGGCTTACGTCAGGGACGGCCAATTTTTCTCAAACATTTAACTGGGATTACGTCAGGGACGGCCAATTTTGGACATTTAACTGGGCTTACGTCAGGGACGGCCAATTTTTGGACACTTAACTGGGCTTACGTCAGGGACGGCCAATTTTTCTCAAACATTTAACTGGGCTTACGTCAGGGACGGCCAATTTTGGACATTTAACTGGGCTTACGTCAGGGACGGCCAATTTTTCTCAAACATTTAACTGGGCTTACGTCAGGGACGGCCAATTTTGGACATTTAACTGGGCTTACGTCAGGGACGGCCAATTTTTGGACACTTAACTGGGCTTTCGTCAGGGACGGCCAATTTTTCTCAAACATTTAACTAGGCTTACGTCAGGGACGGCCAATTTTTGACATTTAACTGGGCTTACGTCAGGGACGGCCAATCTTTGGACACTTAACTGGGCTTACGTCAGGGACGGCCAATTTTGGACACTTAACTGGGCTTACGTCAGGGACGGCCAATTTTTCTCAAACATTTTACTGGGCTTACGTCAGGGACGGCCAATTTAAGTATTAAGCAAAAGACCATTTCGAAATTTTAACTTTTAACTGGGCTTACGTCGAGGACGGCCATATTTAATTTCACAAAGATGGGCTTACGTCGCTAGGACTGCCTATGATGACTTCGGGAACCTAAATTTTCTAGGTTCAATTCAAGTTGCATGAGCCAAAGAGGGCATTTTTGCATTTATGACATTGGTTGGGAAGGGGCTTTAAATTGGTTGGACCACAAAGCTAACAAGAAATTATCAATCCTGACAGGGCTAAAGTAGCCGTACGGCTGGAGAAGGAAGTACTATTTTTTCATTCAATTTTGTTCCAGGCCTGGTCATCTACTTAAATGCCAGAGTCCTGAGTTCATCAATCAGTTCGTCTTCTTCATTTCGAAAGCTCCTTCTTCCATGGAACCCTTTCTCATGGAGAAACCACCAAAATTGTCCAAAATTCATCAAGAATGTTTCGAGGGTAACCTTAGGCTTTGGATGCGGTCTCACATGAGGAATCACAAGGGAACTTTCCAATCCATGTTTGGCCTTCAATCCCTTTGGTCTCTCAAGGAGTTCATTCCGGATCTTGAGCTATTGAGGGCCGCTGCGTCCTTTTGGGATGTTAGGAGGCATGTCTATTGTTTCTCCTACAACGAGATCACTCCTACTTATGAGGATTTCAAGGCTTTGGTGGGCGGCGTGGACATGGAGGTCATAGCTCTTCCTTCGGTTGATGACACCATGTGTGTTGAGAGGTTGGTTTCTCTTCTTGGTATTTCTTTGGAAGAGGCTCAATGCATGGTCCTTGATCACACTTTCATTTATATTTCGGATGTCCCTGAAAAGTTCATGGATCACACGGATGAGGCTTCTTGGAATGCCTTTGGTTTATGCGTCCTTGCTTTTTTTCTACATGGTCAGTTCCAAGGGCACCTACCATCGGGTTTTATTGAGTGTCCTCGAGGAGTGCCGTGCGGGGAAGGATATTGTCCCCTTGATCTTGGGCGAGACCCTTCATGGTATGGACCGCTTGGCTTTGGGGGATGGTTTCATACGCAGCGGTAGCCCTGCCTTGCTTACTTTGTGGTTGAGGGAGAGGTTGATGGCCATTCCGGAGGCTCCTATCTCTCACAATCCTTGGTCTTACTCTTTGAGAGGCATTATCTTGGACCTAGTTCAGAGTGATTGGGAGGCTTACATGGATCGCCTCACGACTGCCGAGATACGCTGGCTAGTTCCCCATTGGCGTATTGGCTCGGTGCGGGAGTATCAAGATAATTCCCCCTTTGTTCGGGTGCTAGGACTCTTGGGTTCATCTCATTATATCCCTTCTTTGGTCCGTCGTCAGTTTCGGTTACCGCAGACTCCCCTATTGGAGTGGTCGGGTGTCAACCCGGAGCACTTGAGGCTTCCATCTCTGTCTATGTGGGATTCCTCCACCGTCTCATTCCTGTCCCGGTCGTGGACTTACTCCCTCTTTCCAGCTCGGGCATTTCATGGGCGAGCGGCTAGCATGGTTTTGACCACGGTGTACTTGGACTGGTTTGAACAGACCATGGGACAGACTCAGAGGCTCATTGAGGAGAGGCGTGAGGCTATTCTTGGTGAGACTTATGGTCCTAGCAGGGTTCTAAGGGAGACCGAAGCTGTGGCGAGTGGCCATAACATTACTGGAGACGTTGTTGGGGACTACAGAGTTTTGGCAGACAAGAGGATGGCGGCGATGCCTAAGGCGGGGGCACGAATGGAGGATTTTCGGGCTCGGGCTGCCGCCAATGCGGCTTTGAGGGCGACCGGGGTCGTAGATGACGCTGGAAGAGCCTCTAATCATGGAAAAGGGGGAATTGACATCTTTGGGGTGAAGAAAAAGAAGACCCGAAGAAGTCAAAAGAAGAAGTGGAGGGACGAAGAACAGTGATTTCCATGTATCCACCCATTGCCATTGCAGACACATTAGTTTATCTTAGGTATTTTAGTTATGTCTTAAGCATGTTAGTTGGGTTGAGAGTGGACCGTGCTTGAACTCATCAAAGAAGTGTTTTAACTGTAATGAAAGTGGTTACTTATGAAGCCAATTTGCATTCTCATGGAGCTCTTGCTCAAGTCCCAATTTGATTTTTATTTATTTTTTAGACTGGACCAATGATTGGCTGCCTACGTTCCCCTTTTACAAATGAAAATCTAAGGGGCTCAGGTCATCGTAGTTCATTTCTTCCACAAATTTTTAGGATGCGACCCTGTTTTTTCTCTAGACCGCCCGAATGGGTTTTCAATCTAGGTGGGTATATTCTTTTTAGCACCCCCCCCTTTTTCTTTTTTTTTTTAAACAAAGTAACGACGGAGCTTATCACCATTGACTGGGTGCATAAAGGGGTTGCCGTCCAAGTCTTCGAGCCTCATTGCGCCCCCTGAAAAGACTTCTTGTACCACAAAGGGACCAATCCACACGGGTTCCCATTTTCCATCGGGATTAGACCTCCCCGGGGGTTTTTCCTTAAGGACTAAATCTCCTGCCCGAATCTCTCGGGGCTTTACCTTCTTATCAAAGGCTCGCGCCATTCTCCCTTGGTAGGCGCGGATGTGTTCCATGGCCCTCAGGCAACGTTCGTCCAACAAGGCCAGCTCATCATGTCGGCTTCGAAGCCAATCGACCTCGTGGATCTTATTTTCCAACAAAACTCTTAGTGACTGTACTTCCAATTCTGCGGGGAGCATGGCTTCCATTCTGTACGTCAAAGCAAAAGGAGTTTCTCCTATGGCTGTTCTGATCGAAGTTCGGTAGCCCCACAAAGCTAGGTGTAGCTTTTCGGGCCAATCTCTTCCCCGTGTTGCCATCTTTCTAATGATCCTCTCAAGCGTTTTATTGGCGGCTTCTACCGCGCCATTGGTCTGGGGTCTATATGGGGAGGACTTGTGGCGAGTAACTCGGAATTCTCCCAATAATCGATCGCATTCTCCTTCGAAGTGCGAGCCGTTGTCGGTAATGACCTCGTTCGGGACCCCGTACCGACACATGATATTCTCTTTTATAAATCCTACCACTTTCTTGGAGGTGAGGACCCGGTATGACTTAGCCTCTACCCACTTTGTGAAGTAATCCACGGCTACCAAAACAAACTCGTGACCATTGCTACCAGACGGGGAGATTTTTCCGATAACATCTATGCCCCATGTTGAGAAGGGCCATGGTGTAGTCATGCAGTAGAGATGATGAGGCGGTAGGTGGTGTAGGTTGGAGAAACGCTGACATTTATCACACCTCCTTACGAATTGCATGCAATCTGTTTCCATTGAGATCCAGAAGTAACCCATCCACAGAATGGTTTGCATTAATGCCCTTGCGTTCATATGAGGACCACACACTCCACCATGAACTTCTTGCATGAGTTCTTTTGCCCTTTCTCCACTTATTCATCTGAGGAGAAGGCCCTGATGGCGTTTTTTGTATAGGATGTCCCCCAGGATAACGTAATTGGATGCCAACCGCTTGAGTGCCATCATACCTTTAGCTTTGATCTTGTGCAAATACTCTCCCTTTTCATTCATGAAGGAAGCTTCTCCTTCTTTGAGGAATTGGTAAATCTGGTTGTACCATGGCTCCTTTACCCCTTCCATGATTGCTCCGATTTCGAAGCAGTATGCTGGGCTTTCCTTTCTCCCGACCCGGAATGGTTTTATCAATTTTCCCTCGGGGATTTCCACCAATGAAGCCAAAGTTGCTAGGGCATCGGCGAAACGGTTCCGGTCCCTCGGCAGGTAATGGAAGCTAACCTCTTGGAATTGTGCTATGAGCTCTTCCATATAGGCATGATATTTTCGCAAACCGGGATCCAGTGTTTTCCATTTGTTCGAGACTTGGTTGATAATCAAGGCCGAATCGCCTATACTTCCAGCTCCTTAATATTCCTTTCCAAAGCTGCCTCCAAACCGGCTGTGCATGCCTCATATTCTGCGGCATTGTTGGTGACATCGAAGTTTAATTTGATGGCGATGGGGGTGTGCTCGTCTTTTGGGTTCACCAAGAGCAATCCTACACCGTTTCCTCTTTTATTGGCAGCTCCGTCGAAGAACAATTGCCACCTATTTCCTCCCTCGAGGGTAAAGATTCCTTCATCTGGGAATCTTGGTTCGGGCCCCCTTTCTTCATTACTAGGGAAATCTGCCAAGTGTTCTGCCAAAACCCTTCCTTTGACTGCCTTTCTTAACACATAACTGATATCGTACTCGGCTAAGAAGAAGGACCATTTGGCAAGCCTCATAGACAAAGATGGCTTTTCCAATAAGCATTTGATGGGGTCTATTTTGGAAATAAGTTGTATCGGATGAGCCTGCATGTAATGTTTTAACTTTCTCACGACCCACACCAATCCTGCGCAAGTCTTCTCAATTGGGGAGTAGTTGAGCTCGCTTCCTTGTAGCTTACTGCTCACAAAGTAGATGGCATTTTCCACCTTTGAATCTTTCTTCTCTTGGGCCAACATTGCTCCTATCGACGTATCAGTCACCGTTAGGTAAAGCAAGAGTGGCTTGTCTTTGTGCGGAGGGCATAGGATTGGTGGTTGGATGAGGTAGGCCTTAATCTTGTCGAAGGCTTTTTGGCACTCCCCGTTCCATTTGACCTCGGCATTCTTTCTTAGCAGTTTGAAGATGGGCTCACAAATGGGAGTGAGTTGGTTTATGAAGCGGCTGATGTATTGCAACTTTCCCATGAAGGCTTTTACCTCTGTTTGGGTGCGAGGCGGCCTCATTTCCACAATTGCCTTAACCTTTTGAGGATCAATTTTGATGCCCCGAGAACCTTGCCACGAGAAACCCCAAAAGTGCACTTGGCCGGATTAAGTCTCATGGAGTGCTTCCTAAGCCTGTCAAAGAACTTTCTCAAGTCTATCAAATGTTGCCCGTCAGAACCCTTAGAATGCACGATCATGTCATCGACATACACTTCTATTTACTTATGGATCATGTCGTGGAAGAGTGCAGTCGCAGCTCTTTGGTAGGTAGCCCCAGCGTTTCGCAACCCGAAAGGCATCACGGTATAGCAAAAGGTTCCCCATGAGGTAGTGAAGGCAGTTTTTTCCTGGTCCTCCTCTGCCATCTTAATCTGGTTATATCCGGCGAAGCCATCCACAAAAGACTTAACCTCAAAGCTAGAGGTTGTATCCACAAGCATGTCGATGCTTGGGAGGGGAAAGTCATCTTTGGGACTCACTTTGTTGAGATCCCTGAAGTCGACGCAGCATCGAACCTTTTCGTTGGCCTTTGTGACCGTTACTATATTGGAGAGCCATGAGGGGTATTCTATCACTCTTATAAAGACGACCCGAAGCAACTTCTTAATCTCTTCTTTGACCTGCAGGGACCATTCTGGTTTGATCCGCTGAAGTTTTTGCTTAACGGGTTTCACCTCGGGGTCCACAGGGATCCTGTGTTCCACGATCGAAGCATCCAACCCTGGCATATCCTTATAAAACCATGCAAACACATCTACATACTCTTTGAGTAGCTCAACCAAAGCTTCCCTTTCGGCCCCTTTGAAGTATTCCCCAATCTGTGTCTCCTTCGCCTCATTTTCGGTTCCCAAATTCACCTTAGTCAAAACCTCTTCGGCAGCTTGGGCACGGTTTTCCTCTTGATCAACAACCTGCTTTGATGACTGTTTAATGTTTGGATTGTTTAGTGCGTCTGCATTATTAGGTGATTCATTATTAACCATTTTCAGATTATTAGTTAATTTATCATCTAATAAGTTGGCAATGAGGGGATACTCGGAAAGGTCTATCATTTCATTTAATGCAAACGGGAATACAACGTTGGCTACAAGTTCATAATCCTTGGGCGTGAGGCCCTCGGAGGAGACAGACTCGAATTCAAAGACAAGAGATTGGGGAGACTCAACTACATTGGATCCTATGACATTTGACTCTAGGGGACGAGGGACCAGTCCAAGTTTTGCGGTCATTTCTTTTTTGCTCGCCACCGGTCCAGAGAAGGTTACCCAATTCTTCAGAGGCATGTCCGTTGGATTTGCAAGAGTGTGTGGGTCAAAGGTTGCAAGAGGTCCATCTTCAATCACGGCAATCATTTCCTTTTCGAAGATAATTAGGTCAGGTACAACCAAGTCTTCTCCGAACATTCTTTGCATTACCACACCGTTCCACTCATTGCCCATAGCATCCTTAGCGGCGCCCTTAGGAACTTCCTCCTCAAACTTGTATCCGCCATTTTGTCCCCAGACGGATCCCCTTTCCTTTATAGCTCCCGTCACAGACAAGGTTTCAACCTCTTTTACCATTTTGGGCAGCCCCTTGAAGGTGTATTCGTGGCTGATAGTAGTATCGGTAGGATCTTTTATCTTGGGCGTATCCAGAAATGCCTTTCTCACGGGGTTTGCCACCACCCCTCGGAACCTTTTGAGATCCTCTTGCAAGTTATCCCAATTGGTCATCATCGGCTCTCTTGGCTCTGGGGGTTCGACTTGAACTCCCCCCTTCACAAAGTAACGGCTCATATCAAAGGTATAAGGACGAAGGTTAGGGGTTTTAAACGGAGTCCCTTGAGCCCTGGCTTGGCTTTTCTTCCAAGCCACTTCCTTATCCATCCTGAGGTCTCCGGGGGTGGGTTTGTATCCCAAGCCATGAAGCGTGTTTTGCTCTTTGATCTCAACAATCTTGTGAGTCCCTTGGAGCTTCCTTCCTAGTCCGAGACCCGGGAGGTAGCGCATCAGACGCATCATTCTCATCGCAGGAGGAATCTTATCCTTGGTGAGCGTGAGATCTACACAACAAATGTGGGTTTTCGGTGGTACTTCTGTGAAGCCAGTCAAAACCATGCCGCTTCCCTCATGCTTAATTTCTAACACAGGAATCCCATTGGTGTTGGTTCCTTCTGTGGTCACACTGTCCCCATAAATAGTTGTCAAGTTACCCCCTTGCACGTATTTCACACATTGATGGAGAGTGGAGGCGACCCCGTTGACTTTGTGGAGCCACGGGCGTCCCAATAAGGCAGTGAAGGATATAGGGATGTCAAGCACTTGGAAGTCGGTCGGCATCATTTGTTTCCCAAACCAAAGGTTCAAAGTGGCCACCCCTAAGACTGAGCGGGCCGTGGAATCATAAGCCTTGACAGTGATCACGGAAGGCTTTAGGTTGGTGGTCTCAAGGCCAAGTAGATCCATCATCTTAGCGGGGAGGACATTCATGGCGGAGCCGTTATCAACCAGAACCCGAGGGAGGTGGCGATCATCCAATTGTACCGTGATGTAAAGGGCCTCGTTATGTCTAGCCCCAAACTTCAGCAAATCCAAATCTGTGAATGTGATGATATTTCCGTACTGAACACTTCCGATCATTTGTACGGCTTCCTCGGGGGTAGCTGTGGTGGGTACCATAGTGTGGGCCAACCATTCCTCCAACTTGAGCTTATGAGGGTAGGAGGAAGTAGGGAGGGACCACAAAGATATGTTAGCTTGTGTCCTCTTAAGTTGGGCTAAGATGGGATCCTCTTCTCCGGAACCTGGGGGTTTCGCCTCGTCAACAAGAAGGGGAGGCGCTCGGTGTTCCGGTGGTGGAGGTTTCTTAGGGTTCTCCGTGTGCACTTGCCCTGATCGAGTTAATACACTCACTTCCAAGGGGTAATCGACTTTTATCATCTCATCTCCGATAGGCGGAGGGTTTTGGGTACCGTACGGCCATGCCTCCCTCCTTAACTCATTTACCGTGACCATTCGTTTTGGGGTGGATGTTGACCCACAAATTTCTCCCAGGGAGATAGGGTGGTGGTTCTGGCTCTTCCCGGCTCCCACAGTTTCACGGAGCTTTTCCAGGGTGAGCATGCAACAATAATTATCTGGGAACGCTGATCTGTCAAACAGCGGCGGTGGCGGAGATAGTGGTGGCAAAGCTAAGAAATCATCCAAGGCCGGAAATTCCTCTTTTTCTAATTTCGGGGAGAAAACACAAGGATACATATTTGAGGATACTTCATCATCATCACTTTCACATAGGATCCGGAGCTCCTTGTGAGGTAAAGAACGAACGGCTTCTTTCATTTGGGTGAGATCCCCTTCATAGTCAATCATTTCTGGGATCTTTGCGACCTCGGACCCGTTCCGTTTAATTGTCCTCTTGCCCGTAGATGAACTACATGCCTCAATGATATGGAAGCAATCATCATGGGAAAGGCTATCCCCATTCGAGCCTTGGCTTTCGCTGTCCAACGTACTCTTAATGGACTTTTCCATCTCCTCCATACATTGTTCAAATGTTAAATCATGTTCGGTGAGTGTTATTACGACCAATTCATCGGCGTTTTGGTGGGGTACCCTTGCACTCATCACATTGGCGATCATAAAGTCGGATGGGCATCTCATATCTCCTTCTTGCACACATGCCCATAAAGCTTCCTTCCATTCTTCCCCAATTTGAGCCATTGGGACATTGAATTCCAAAAGGTTCTTAGGTGTAGGCTCCTCGAACTCAATCATATTAATGCCTTGGTTTTTGGGGAAAGGGTTATTAATCACGCTCGGGCCACGGGGGTGTTCAAGTTTTCCTTTGTCAATGAGGTCGAGGATGATACGTTTTATCACGGAGCAATCATCGGTATTGTGGCCATGATAATTGTGGAAGGCGCATCTTTTGTTTTGGTCAAGGGGTTTCTCGGGATTCCTTGGCTGATAGTTGACCAAAGGTTTTACAAGGCCTTGCTTGACTAACCCTTCGAACACCTTACTCATAGGCATTCCGAAATCCTCAAACCTTACATACTGACGCCTTTCTGCAGTCCCACCCTTTTGAGAGGCTTGCCTTGAGCTTCCTCCTTGGATGCTGTTAACCATTCCCAGGGTTTCTTTCCCTTTACCGGTGGTCGGAGGGCGGTACCTATGGGAGTTTCTGCTATTTTGGGCCGGAGACTTCTCATTGAGAGCCTTCTCATATTTGGATCCTGCGGTTACCATGACTCGGAGATTGGGGTAGAAGTGATGGCTGATCAAAGCTCGCAGTTGGGGTTTCAGGCATGACTGAAATATATCCAACTGTTCATCCTCGGTGGGAGGATTGGAAATTTCTCCCAATTTGTAGTTCCATCTTTTGTAAAATTCACCGATCGGCTCTTCGGTCTTTTGTAGTGTGCTTTGCAAATCGGTGCGATTGGTTTCCCACTCCAAGTTAGAACGGTACTTGGTGAGGAATGCTTCCTTAATCCGATCCATGTGGTTCGAGACTCGTCCTTTAAGTTGAAGAACCATTTGAGTGCATTTCCCCTTAAGGACAACTGAAAGTGATCAGCCATTTGCTGCACGGTGCAACCCTTCGCCCTCATTGCCAAGGTGTAGGCATTGAGGTGAGTCTGGGGACAGGCGGTCCCGTCAAATCTGTCAATTTCCGGAATTTTGAACCGATGAGGGAGGGGTACGACCTTATCGGGGTCCGTGACTCCCGAGGTGAACTTCTTCTCGTTCATTGCCTCGAACCTTTCCTCCATTTGTTTCAGCTTCTTAACTATCCATCCCACTTGAGGGTCCACATGGGGTTTGGAGTTGACGGATCCCATGATTTGACTTGTCAATGGCACTGCGTTGGGAGGTGAAGTGGTGGAGGGGACTATCGGAGGAGGATTTGTAGGTGGCAAGTGGGTGTAGACATACCCTGGCGCTAGGTTGCTTGTTGGGATATATGGTGGGGTAGTTTTGGATGTTTGGGCCATCGGGTAGTAGAGTGGGTAAGGCACTTCTCTAGAGATGGTTGGCAGGGCCGGAGGCGGCAAGCCGGCAGTAGACGGGGCCAAGGGTACTTGACTGTTTGGGACCGTGTCATATAGATTGAACCCCGGTGGGTACATGGAAGCGACACCCTGTGGGACAAGGGGAACATGAGTGATGGGCACATTTTGATGAGTGGCGGTTTGGGATGTGGGACGTGAGGTCCCCATATTTGTCGCGACCCCGGACCCCGCGGGCCCGAGACCGCGAGCTGGACGTCGACTCTAAAACCAAAACTGAGAAATACCAGAGTTAAAAATTTCATTTGATACCAAAAGGTGATGATCCAAAGTTTTACAAACCAACTTTGATAAAAACCAATTACAACTATCATAAACTTCCACAAGTTTATGCCCAACAAAATACAAATATACAATTCTTAATGACGTCAATGTTTGGTACAACTATCCCAAAATGGTTACACATTTACATAATGTAAACCAACCTATAACAACCTTCCCCAAAAGAATGGATCCACACTCGACGTCCTCTTTCTCGTGATCAGCGAGACTAATCCTTAGCACCTGGGGGGGGGTTAAGGAAAAACAAAGATAAAAAGAAAGGGGGTGAGATAAATCTCAATAAGTTACTAATGCAACTACATGACATGCTATGATGCAATATACAATAATAAATCAGAGATAGCACATAGCAGTTATCACATAACAGATAGCAGCGGAAATAAACACATAACAAAGGATATAGCCAAGGTTTTCCAAACCGGTACATCCAAATAAAGGATCGCTGCGCAGCTTCAATAATCAACAAATCATCATCTTCATAATAGCATGAAAGCCGAAGAGAAAACTCCAGTACCGGAACCAATAACCATAAAAGTGTCACAAAGGACAAGGACCATGACACAAAGTCATGCCCGTTAGCTAGATACATTCACAAAGGAACGCTAACTCATCTCTTCCAAGGCCAATCTGGAAAAGGGGTAAAAGAAGGGGGCAAAACAATGGTCAACATTATAATGGACTTGGCTTTGCCATTATAATCTTTCCCATCGCCCGATGCAACAAATATGCCAGCTGGGCTTCCAAATAAATGCTAAGTAATAATAATTTAGCATGAATAAACAACTTAAGGTTCCAAAGTAGGGAACCATTCCAATTAAATTGCCACAAAGGTAAACCAATCCAAACCGCACATCAAAGATGCCCAACATTACCAAAACGGTACTTAAATAAAATTCACATCATATTTATTCACAAAAGAATCAAATCCACACAATAAAGTGTGCCACGGTGTTATCTTAAGTTGATTAGAAGGACTAAACCTAAACTAGTTAAGCCATTAGTCTTAAACCAAGCAAAAAGGTCAAATTCCTGGAACAGGGGGCGGGCGGGCGCCTGGGCATAGGTAGGCGCGCGCTTGAATGGACAGAAGGTCAGGCGCTGGAAAAAGTGGGAGTAGGCGGGCGCCTGGGCAAGGGCAGGCGGGCGCCTGGTCTACGGGCTGGGAAGAATTCCCAGCCGGGTTCTTCAAATCTCCTTACCATTTTCATACCATTTTCATAACACCCAAAATCAACACTCCCAACAAGGTTTCTAAGGTACTCAAACATCTTTTAACTAGAAAGGGGATCTTAACAACACCCTTTAACAACCAAATTCAAGAATCAAAACCAACATTCAAGATTTCACCATTTTTAACCAAAAACTCAAATAAATTCCAAACAAATTCAAAACCCAACCAAACTTCAAATATAACACATTAAGCATTATCTAAACATGATATGAACATTTTAGCATAAAAATGGGGGAAAAGTAACTTACTTAATAAATCTCAAAGTTGACGGAATTCAATTCTTTTTGGTTCTACGCGATCCCAACGACGATCTCAACAATGTTCACGTTTTAAGAAATGAGAGATTATGAGGGGAAGATGAAGAAAAAGAAGAGAGAAGTAAAGAGAAAGAAAAACATACCAATGGAGGAGAGAGAGGAGGGAGTTGCTGGGAGAGGAGTGGAAAGGGTGATAGGGTGAGGGAGGTGAGTAGGGAGAAGATGAAGAAAATGAAATGTTACACCTAGCCCCCTTCCTCCACTAACTAGCACAATTACTTACACTCCCTACTAACAATTAAGACTCAACACTTCCACACTAGCCCAAATAACTCGAATAAAATGCTAGGCATAAATATTATAACACATAAAATGCACGCATAAATATTTAAATAAATAATAATTTAAATAAATAAATAAGCAAATAATTAAATAATAATCAATTAATTACTAATAAAATAGAGCCTAGATTTCGGGTCGTGATATTCACTTCCCCTTAAAGAAAATTCGACCCAAATTTTAACGAGACTTACCTTAAACAAAAAGCCACGGAAATTTCCTCTCGATCTCATCACGGAGATCCCACGTCGACTCCTCGATGTTATGATTCCTCCAAAGAACTCGAACCAACGCAATGCTTTTGCTCCTCAACTCTTGGACTTTAGAATCTAAGATCCGAACCGGTCGTTCCTCATAAGTCATATCGGGCTCAATATCCTCCGGTATCCTCGGCAACACGTGAGATGGATCATGAACATACTTCCGAAGCATAGAAACGTGGAACACGTTGTGCAACCGGTCCAAAGATGGCGGTAACGCAAGACGATACGCTAGAAGTCCAACCTTTCCCAAAATCTCAAACGGGCCAATAAACCTTGGAGCCAATTTTCCTTTCTTCCCAAACCTACGAATACCCACCTTCGGAGACACTTTCAAGAATACCAAATCACCAATCTGAAAACTAAGATCTCGCCTTCGGTTGTCTGCGTAGCTCTTATGTCGACTCTGGGCTGTCTTCAATCGATCCCGGATAACTTTAACTTTCTCAACCGAACCCCGAAGCAAATCAATACCCAAAACTTTCGCTTCACCGACCTCATCCCAACAAATAGGCGATCTACACTTCCTTCCATACAAGGCCTCAAACGGTTCCATCTCGATACTAGCCTGATAACTGTTGTTGTAGGAGAACTCCACTAACGGTAGGTGCGAATCCCAAGAATCGGGAAAGTCTATCGAACAAGCTCGCAACATATCCTCCAAAATCTGAATAGTCCTCTCGGATTGACCGTCGGTCTGGGGATGAAAAGCTGTACATAATCGCAAATCTGTACCCAAAGCTTCCTGAAATGCCTTCCAAAACCTAGAAGTAAACCTTGGGTCTCGATCTGACACAATGCTAACCGGAACCCCATGCAATCTAACGATCTCATCGATATAAAGGGTCGCAAGATTCTCCATCGAATATCTGATGTCAATAGGTAAGAAATGGGCACTCTTGGTCAATCTATCCACTATTACCCAAACACTGTCATACTTCCTACGGGTACGAGGTAGTCCCGTAACGAAATCCATAGTCACATGCTCCCATTTCCACTCGGGAATCTCTAACGGCTGAAGTAGTCCCGTGGGTCTCTGATGCTCGGCTTTGACCTGCTGACACGTTAGACACTTCGAAACATACTCGGCTATTTCCCTTTTCATATTAATCCACCAAAATTGCTGCTTCAAATCCTGATACATATTCATACTACCCGGGTGAATAGTATACCTCGATTTGTGACCCTCATCAAGAACTCTCTGTTTAATTCCATCAACATCCAGAACACACAAACGACCACGAAAAGTCAAAACTCCACTCGAACTCATAGAAAAATCCTCGAAGTTCTTTTCCTTCAATTTACCCATTATCTTCACCAACTCGGGATCCTCTTTCTGAGCTTCCTTTATCCTCTGAATTAGGGTCGGAGACACCCTAATATTCGCAAAAATAGCCCCATGTCTCGATTCACGAGGAGACCAATCTCGAACATCCTCAAGCATTTTCCATTCTCGAACCATCATCGAAGCCACATAAGACTTTCTACTAATCGCATCGGCTACCACATTCGCCTTTCCCGGGTGATAAGAAATCGTACAATCATAATCCTTCAACAATTCCATCCATCGGCGCTGTCGGTTGTTCAACTCTTTCTGAGAGAATAGGTACTTCAAACTCTTGTGATCCGTAAAAATCTCAAACTTCGCCCCATAAAGATAGTGCTTCCATTTGTGCAACGCAAAGACAATAGACGCTAACTCCATATCATGAGTCGGGTAATTCTGTTCACTAGGGGTCAACTTCCTCGAAGCATAAGCAATTACTTTCCCATTCTGCATCAACATACAACCCAAACCCTCTTTCGAAGCATCGCTGTAAATCACTAGGCCATCGCTCCCATTAGGCAAAGTCAAGATCGGTGCGGTAGTTAACCTCTTCTTCAATTCCTCGAAGCTCTTGTCATATTTCTCGGTCCACACAAACGGAACATTCTTTCGGGTCAACTGAGTCATCGGAGTAGCAATCCTCGAAAACCCCTCAATAAATCTTCGGTAATAACCGGCTAAACCAAGAAAGCTTCTAATCTCTGTCACTGATTCGGGTCTCTTCCAATCCACTATTGCCTCTATCTTAGACGGATCCACAGAAATCCCATCTTTAGAAATCACATGGCCCAGAAATGACACCTTCTCAAGCCAAAATTCGCATTTACTAAACTTCGCAAATAATTTCTCCCTCGCAAGAATGGATAAAACTGTCCTCAAGTGTTGCTCGTGCTCCTCTCGAGACTTAGAATAGACGAGAATATCATCAATAAAGACCACCACGAACGAATAAAGATAAGGATGGAAAACACGGTTCATCAAATCCATAAATACGGCCGGCGCGTTCGTCAACCCAAACGGCATAACCAAGAACTCGTAATAACCATAACGAGTGCGAAAGGCAGTCATCGGAATATCCTCCGATCGAACCTTCAACTGATGGTACCCACTCCTCAAATCAAGTTTAGAGAAAACCACGGACCCTTGAAGCTGATCAAATAAATCATCGATGTGCGGTAGAGGATACTTATTCTTCACCGTAACTTGATTCAACTTTCTTTAATCGATGCACAATCTCAACGAACCATCCTTCTTCCGCACGAATAAAACCGGTGCTCCCCACGGGGAAACACTAGGGCGGATAAACCCTCGATCAAGCAACTCTTGCAACTGAAGCTTTAATTCCTTCAACTCTACGGGAGCTAACCTATAAGGCGCTTTCGAAATCGGAGCCGTACCCGGCAAAAGGTCTATACAAAACTCAATCTCACGATCGGGAGGCATATCATACTCGGTAGAGAAAACATCGGGAAATTCCCAAACTACCCGAACACTATCCAAACTAGGGGATTCTTTCCTAGTATCAAGAACACTAGCCAAAAACCCCTCACAACCACTATGCAATAATTTTCTCGCTTTCATAAAAGAAATTAGGCGAACCTTTCTACTCAGAGGACTAGCCTCAAACACAAATTTAGGCACATCGGGAATAGAAAAAGTAACAGTTTTCTTACGGCAATCAATAGAAGCATGAAACTTGCACAACCAATCCATACCCAAAATGACATCAAAGTCTTGGATAGGAAGAACCACCAAATCCGCACAAAGGACTCGACCACAAATAACCACATCACAAGCACGAAAGACTCGATCAGAAATCAAGCATTCTCCTATAGGGGTCGACACCTCTAGCACGTACGGTAAAGACTCAAATGCAGCATTTAACATGGAAGCAAATTGCACAGAAATGTATGAATGAGACGATCCTGGATCTACTAACGCTCGTGCGCTCACATTAGACACAGAAACAATACCTTCAATAACGGAAGGATCATCGGTCGCTTGTTGTTGATTCATGGCATAAACCTTCCCTTGAACTTTGGGCTTCCCTGCGGCATCCCTTTTCTGACCCTGAGTAATACCAACTCCTGACCCGGATGCTTGACCTTGGTACCTCGTGCACTCTCTCGCAAAGTGCCCCATTTCACCACAATTGGTACACTTGCCTTGCTTTTTCCAACACCTATCCTCCGAATGGCCTACCTTCTGACAAAAGGTACAAGGCTTCCTAATCTGAATCCCCGGAGTAGTACCCGGATTCCTCGGTGTGGTTTGCCCCTTAAACTGAGATGATGCTCCCGGGTTACCTCGATTGTCGAAACGGTGATGAGGTTGAGATTTAGCATGGCTTCCCGGTTTACCCGTACCCATAACCTCGGTTTTCCTTTTGTGCTCCCCGATATCTTGCTCTATCAAATAGGCTCGGTCCACCGCATCTTGGAATGTCACAATCCGTTGAGCAATAAGTTTAGTACGGATGGAGGTCTTGAATCCCCGAATGAATCTCATAGCTTTTTGTTCCTCGGTCCTCACCAATTAGTCGCAATACCGGGCTAATTCTATGAACTTAGCCGAGTATTGTGCTATAGACAACACACCTTGCTCCAGGTTGAGTAGCTCGATCTCCTTTCGGTTTTGATCAACAACCGGAATGAAATGCTCCTTGAATTTGCGCACGAACAACTCCCACGCATACACAGTGTGAGTATCGTCCCAAGTAGCTTTAACACCCTTCCACCAATGCTCGGCGGCTCCCACAAGCTTGTAAGCTGCGAACCGGACCTTGTCCTCATCCGAGCAACCAAATACCTCATAAATCTTCTCCATCGACTCAATCCACAACTCAGCTTTCCTTACATCGGGTTCCCCATTGAATTCAACCGGTTTCAGCTTCAGAAATTGCTCCAATCCATAACGGGGTGGTGCTTGTTCTACCCTCGGACCTTGATCATGTATGGCCTTCATGGCCGCCTCGAACATGCCTTGAAACATGGCACGTGCTTCTTCCCTTGTATCATTCTGATTCTGTGCCCCACTAGTACCTTCACCTGTTCTCCTTCTAGCCATTTCAAACAATTACCTGCATAAGACATCAACCGTTAATCACTCCGCACACTACTACCCACCTAGGTCATACTAATCCACCTAGACTTATACTTAGAGCCAATACTATAGCTCTGATAACAACTGTCGCGACCCCGGACCCCGCGGGCCCGAGACCGCGAGCTGGACGTCGACTCTAAAACCAAAACTGAGAAATACCAGAGTTAAAAATTTCATTTGATACCAAAAGGTGATGATCCAAAGTTTTACAAACCAAGTTTGATAAAAACCAATTACAACTATCATAAACTTCCACAAGTTTATGCCCAACAAAATACAAATATACAATTCTTAATGACGTCAATGTTTGGTACAACTATCCCAAAATGGTTACACATTTACATAATGTAAACCAACCTATAACAACCTTCCCCAAAAGAATGGATCCACACTCGACGTCCTCTTTCTCGTGATCAGCGAGACTAATCCTTAGCACCTGGGGGGGTTAAGGAAAAACAAAGATAAAAAGAAAGGGGGTGAGATAAATCTCAATAAGTTACTAATGCAACTACATGACATGCTATGATGCAATATACAATAATAAATCAGAGATAGCACATAGCAGTTATCACATAACAGATAGCAGCGGAAATAAACACATAACAAAGGATATAGCCAAGGTTTTCCAAACCGGTACATCCAAATAAAGGATCGCTGCGCAGCTTCAATAATCAACAAATCATCATCTTCATAATAGCATGAAAGCCGAAGAGAAAACTCCAGTACCGGAACCAATAACCATAAAAGTGTCACAAAGGACAAGGACCATGACACAAAGTCATGCCCGTTAGCTAGATACATTCACAAAGGAACGCTAACTCATCTCTTCCAAGGCCAATCTGGAAAAGGGGTAAAAGAAGGGGGCAAAACAATGGTCAACATTATAATGGACTTGGCTTTGCCATTATAATCTTTCCCATCGCCCGATGCAACAAATATGCCAGCTGGGCTTCCAAATAAATGCTAAGTAATAATAATTTAGCATGAATAAACAACTTAAGGTTCCAAAGTAGGGAACCATTCCAATTAAATTGCCACAAAGGTAAACCAATCCAAACCGCACATCAAAGATGCCCAACATTACCAAAACGGTACTTAAATAAAATTCACATCATATTTATTCACAAAAGAATCAAATCCACACAATAAAGTGTGCCACGGTGTTATCTTAAGTTGATTAGAAGGAATAAACCTAAACTAGTTAAGCCATTAGTCTTAAACCAAGCAAAAAGGTCAAATTCCTGGAACAGGGGGCGGGCGGGCGCCTGGGCATAGGCAGGCGCGCGCTTGAATGGACAGAAGGTCAGGTGCTGGAAAAAGTGGGAGTAGGCGGGCGCCTGGGCAAGGGCAGGCGGGCGCCTGGTCTACGGGCTGGGAAGAATTCCCAGCCGGGTTCTTCAAATCTCCTTACCATTTTCATACCATTTTCATAACACCCAAAATCAACACTCCCAACAAGGTTTCTAAGGTACTCAAACATCTTTTAACTAGAAAGGGGATCTTAACAACACCCTTTAACAACCAAATTCAAGAATCAAAACCAACATTCAAGATTTCACCATTTTTAACCAAAAACTCAAATAAATTCCAAACAAATTCAAAACCCAACCAAACTTCAAATATAACACATTAAGAATTATCTAAACATGATATGAACATTTTAGCATAAAAATGGGGGAAAAGTAACTTACTTGATAAATCTCAAAGTTGACGGAATTCAATTCTTTTTGGTTCTACGCGATCCTAACGACGATCTAAACAATGTTCACGTTTTAAGAAATGAGAGATTATGAGGGGAAGATGAAGAAAAAGAAGAGAGAAGTAAAGAGAAAGAAAAACTTACCAATGGAGGAGAGAGAGGAGGGAGTTGCTGGGAGATGAGTGGAAAGGGTGATAGGGTGAGGGAGGTGAGTAGGGAGAAGATGAAGAAAATGAAATGTTACACCTAGCCCCCTTCCTCCACTAACTAACACAATTACTTACACTCCCTACTAACAATTAAGACTCAATACTTCCACACTAGCCTAAATAACTCGAATAAAATGCTAGGCATAAATATTATAACACATAAAATGCACGCATAAATATTTAAATAAATAATAATTTAAATGAATAAATAAGCAAATAATTAAATAATAATCAATTAATTACTAATAAAATAGAGCCTAGATTTCGGATCGTGACAATATTTGGGTAAGTTTGAGGGGCAGGACTCGACTGTACCCTTGAGGCGGCACATTCTCAATTCCTTCTTCGTCAGTGATTTCCACAAAGCCTCCGTCGTTTTCAAAGACAATGGCTAACCCTTTCTGTCTCATGATCTATGGTGGTCCCTAAAGGGCAACAAGGGTGTGAAAATCGCTAGAGGGGGGGGGGGTGAATAGCGTTTTAAAATTCTTTTCAAACCCTTTTGCAATTCAATGGCAGATGCGCACAACTCTTATTTTTGCTAAGTATAGCGCGCAGTAAGATTGTGAAATGCACAGCGGAAATTTAAAGCAGCTCTGCGCAGGGTATACTGCGCAGAGATAAAAACTCACGCGCTAAGTATGAGGCTAAAGAGTGGCGCAAAAAGGATTCTAAGGCAAAAGAGCAATAACAATTGCAACAACAAAGTGTAACAATCAGAAAGATCAAACAAAGCAGTTCATAAATAGTTAAGCAGGAAATATGCAGTAAATATAATGAACACGCTATTTGGAGAGGTTCGATCGATGAAAGATCTACATCCTCTACCAAGATAGTTAGTCTTGGATTTCTAATGGAGATCTTATTATATGAGAGAGTATTACAAATTACAACATTTGAGCTCAATACTAACTCAAGATCTATTATCTATGAAGAACAAATCCTAGACTAAACCGGTGTATCTCAAGAAGTAAGATCAAAATGATCAAAGCTTCAAGAGGTGTGTGTGTGACTGAAATTCTGGGCTCTATGAATATGAAATATGAAGAGCACCAAGAATTCTGGTGATATAGGCTTTGTGATATGAGCAGGAGTTTTGAAGGTTTGAAGATCTAGAAGGCTGTTCTAAAGAATCTGGAAATACTAAGCAGCAGTCTTCAGATCTTTAAGATTTCTCAATGAAGTATGAAACTCGAGCTCTGAAGCATAATGGCCAATAAGAGGGGCTTGATAAAAGGGCCGATAGAAAGGCAGCTTGGAAATGAAGATGAGCATGCTATTTATAGCTGAGGGCTTGAATATAACCGTTGGAGCTCTGAGCAAGGACAATGAGCTGGCACAAAGTGATTGGCGCGTAGCTGTCCTTTATAGCCGTTGGGGCTCTGATCAAAGATGATGACCTGGCACAATATGATTGGTGCGAAGGTGATTTAGAGCCATTGGAGACTGAGCATGAAGACTAAATTCAAAAGCTTCTTCTAGAAGGTTGACAGCTGTCTTCACTTGAGATATTTCTTTGAAGCGTGTCTCCACCAATGGTTTTGCTGAGTGTGCTTATTTTGTCGTTTGTGCACACCTCAGCATTCTTACTCAATCTAAAAAGCGTAGCTTGCCTTGACGCTTTCCAAGCTTCTAGAGTGTGAGATCAGGAGATGAGGAACTTGACCAAGGTTGTGTCCGCGCACAAAGGCATGCGCATTGCCGGCGCGCATGGATTTAGCGCATGAGCAGCATGCGCACCATGCTTGGTCACAAAAAGATCTCTTGAGAGTTTAGGAAGTAAGATCTTGAAAATTTAGCAAGGTCAAGGGCTGCGCTAGATATCTATGCGCAGTGGCGACCTGCGCAGAGAACATCATGCGCAGTGAAATGAATCCTGCTTGGGAAATCTTCGATCTTTAAAGCTTCAAGTCCTATAATCTAAGCCTATACTATAAAAAGGACTTGGCTAAAAAATGAAGTTTAAAAACTTCTTTACATGAGGTCCTAAAGTCCATAAAAATACTTATAGGTGATGGTATCAATCAATTCTAACAAATGTAGGAGGGTTAAGTGATAAGCATACCCAACAATCTCCCCCTAAATGATTGATGCCATTACCTACTATAGCAAAGGCAATTCATTGTACTTGATAATAACATGTCCATAAAAATGTGAATGGTAAATCATGCCTCAAGTCAATGCACACACTAGCCAGTGCTATAGATTTCTAATCTATCCAAAAGATTAAAAACATACAAGATAGGAAAGATAGAAATATCATTCAGAGCATACAAATAATGTGAGATGAAGTTTTAAGTATGCGTTTAAACTGAATGTTTAAACATAATGTCACGACCCGAAATCTAGGCTCTATTTTATTAGTAATAAATAATTATTATTTATTTATTTGCTTAATTATGTATTTAAATTATTTCTTAATTAATAATTTATGAGTTATAATAATTCATGCCTAGCATTTTATTTGGGTTAGGGTAGTATTGTTGGGTCTTAATTGTAAGTAGGGAGTGTAAGTTTTGTGTGTAGTGATGAGGAGGGGGCCTAAGTGTAAGTTCTTTAAATCATTTTAACTACTCCCTCCCTACTTATCTTCTCCCTCACTCTCCTCATTCCCAGCTCAACTCTCTCTCTCTCTAGGTTGTGGGTAAGTTTTTCTCTCTCACTTCTCTCTTCATTTTCTTCATCTTCCTCTTGTCATTTCTCATTTCTTAAAACATGAAATGTGTTTAGATCGTCGATAGGATCGCGTAGAATCAAGAATATCCGAATTCCGTCAACTTTCATTATTTTCAAGTAAGTTACTTTTCCCCCATTTTAATGCTATATTGTTCATATCATGTTTAAATAATGTTTGATGTGTTATATTGGAAGTTTGGTTGGGTTTTGAATTTGTTGAGAATTTATTTTGGGTTTTGATCAAAAATGGTGAAATCTTGAACATTGTAGTACACTCTAGTGATAGAATTGGGTCCTTTGTGATAAAGTTTGTGTTTGAAATTAATTAAGTGTTAATTGGGACTTTGGAACATCTTATTGAGGTATTGTTGGTTTGACTTATCTTTGTGATGATCATTTGTGATCAAGTTTGTGTTTGAGCATCTTGTGATGGGTTCGTGGTTGTTCCAATCAGATTGATTTTGGATAAGACTTGGTCTAGGTTTTAGGTGATATCCTATAGTACCTAGAGGGTGGTTTCGGAACACTAAAGTGTAGGGTTTAGGCCGGTCGTGATCATGTTCTAATAAGAGTAACCTTTCGGACTCGTTTGGGGTGTTTAGAATTGGTTCGTTAGGGTCGGAGGTACAGCGTGAATTGGTGATTTGGTACCTATGGTTTTGATTAGCTTCTTTATGGTGTATTCATTCGGACTTCCTATTTGGAATTCTAGGTGTATAAATATAGGGAGTTGATAGTCTTAGTACATCTTCATGAGTAAACGTTTAGATTCATCTTAGTAATAGTCGTCGTACTATTTGTGAGCGACCGTTTGGGTTGTGTTCCTTATGAATAACTTGTGGGTATCATCTTTTGAATGTACCTAGTATGGTTCCTCTTTATGGAATTATCGTATTCTAATAGTCTTTGTTGTTGAGCTCCTTATGAGCAATTCCGTTTATCGTTGTTGTGCTCTTTATGAGAAATTCCGTTTATCGTTGTTGTGCTCTACATGAGAAACTCTGTTATTGTTGTTACTAAACTCTTCATGAGTAACCGTTGCATCTTTATGGTGATTATTTGGAATGGTTCCCTACTTTGGAACCCTAAACTGTTTAATTAAGCTAGTATTTATTACTTAGCATTTATTTGAAAGCCCAGCTGGCATATTTGTTGCATCGGGCGATGGGAAGGATTATAATGGCAAAGCCAAGTCCATTATAATGTTGACCATTGTTTTGCCCTTACTATACCCTTCTCCAGATTGGCCTTGGAAAGGTTAAGTTAGCTTCCTTTGGGAATGTATCTAGCTATCGGGCATGACTTTGTGTCATGGTCCTTGTCCTTTGTGACACTTTTATGGTTATTGGTTCCGGTACCGGGGTTTTCTCTTCAAGCTTTCATGCTGCTATGAAGATGTTGATTGTTGATTATTGAAGCTGCGCAGCGACCTTTATTTGGTTCCTTCAGTTGGATGAAACCTTGGCTATGTATCCACTCATGAGTGTTTATTTCAGCTTTATGTGTTGCATGATGAGCTGGTCGTTATTTCCAACCGGTATGGGACGGTTGGCGATAGGGAGCCCCTCATTTGTTGTTATATGTTTATTTATATGCTTGATTATTGGATATTACTGTTTGACAGCATGTCACTTAATATTCCGCTGCTATCTGTCTTATGTTAATTACTATTGGTCATTGCATATTAGCATGTCATGTAGTTGCATTAGTAACTTACTGAGATTTATTCTCACCCCGTTTCTTGTTTCAAATTGTTTTCCTTAACCCCCCCCCAGGAGGAAAAGGATTAGGATTCGCGGTTCGAGGAGGACGTCGAGAGGTTTGAGATTTTGGGGCAGGTTGTTATGGATCGGTTTTCATTATTTAAATGTATAACCTTTTGGGGATAGTCTTACCATTATTGACGTCATTAAGAATTGTATATTTTATTCTTTTGGGCATAAGCTGTGGAGCTTATGTTAGATGTACTTTGTTGATTTGAACTTGGATTTGTAAAACCTTGTGTTATCATCTTTTGGTTCAAAATGGAATTTTTAACTTCTATATTTTAGAGTCTTGGTCTTAAGTAGACGTCCAGCTCGCGATCTCGGGCCCGCGGGGTGCGGGGTCGCGACAGTTGGTATCAGAGCTATGGTTTAGCTCTATGTATAAGTATAGGTAGACTAGAATGACCTAGGAGGGTAGATGGGTTCGGAGTGAGTAACGATGAGTATTTTATGCAGGTATTTGTTTGTGATGGCTAGAAGAAGAGCTGGTGAAGGCATCAGTGGGACTCAGAATCAGAATGGTCTGCGGGAAAAAAACTGTGTAATGTTTCAAGACAGGTTTGAAGCGGCTGTGAAAGAAATTCATGACCAAGGGCCGAGAGAGGAACATGTAGCACCTCCGCGATATGGGTTGGAGCAGTTCTTAAAGTTGAAACCAAGTGAGTACGACGGTGAGCCTGATGTGAAGAAGGCCGAGCTATGGATGGAATCAATGGAGAAAATCTATGAGGTCTTTGGTTGCAATGATGAGGATAGGGTTCTGTTTGCAGCTTATAAGCTCGTGGGGGCTGCGGAACATTGGTAGAAGGCACTGAAGACCAGTTGGGATGCGACTCTTGTACCATATCCTTGGGAGTGGTTCGTGAGGGAATTCGAGGATCATTTTATCTCTCTAGTAAATCAAAACCGGAAAGAGATCGAGTTCCTCAGCTTGGAGCAAGGCATGATGTCAGTAGCACAGTACTCGGCTAAGTTCGCAGAATTAGCCAGGTGTTGTGAATACCTTGTGCGGACCGAGGAGCAGAAAGCGATGAGATTGATCAGGGGTTTGAAGACATCTATTAGGACTCAACTTTTAGCCCAAAGAATTCAACCTTTTCAGGATGCAGTGGATCGAGCCTACTTAATTGAGCAGGATATTGGGGAACACAAAAGGAAGACTGAGATGGTTAACCCGGGTAAGCAAGGAGGGAAGAGTAAGTCACAACAACAACATTCGGGTAACAGAGGTAATTCTGGAGTGCAAACTCGACTCAGAAGACAAGTGTTGGAAAAAGCAAGGAAAATGTGTGAATTGTGGTCAGTTGGGGCATTTTGTGAGGGATTGTCTTAGGGGCAGATATCAACCATCCGGGAGTGACACTGGTACTGCGCAAGGTCAGAAGAGAGATACTTCGGGAAACCCTAAAGGTTCAGGGTAGGGTATTTGCGATCAATCAGCACTCATCGGGTGACTCATCAGTTTCAGGAGGTATTATTTTGTGTCGTGAGAGCGAGCGCGTGCATCTTAGGATCATCGCATTTATGTGTTTCTGTGCATTTAGTTGCATTTATTTCTTCTGAGTCTTTGACTTATGTGTTGTAGGTGTCTACTCCTATGGAGGAGTTTAGGGTATCTGATGAAGTCTTATGTGCTTATGATGTGCCTAAGTATGGTTATGTCTCACCTGCTAAATTAGCCATGTTGCTATTACAAGATTTTGATGTTACTATTGCTTTAGTCTATTGTTGTAGGGGGATTGTTATATTCTCCATTCCTAATTTCTTAAAACTGTTTGAGACCGTTCCCTGGGTAGAGTTATACCTATCTTTTCTTAATTGAAATCCGAGTATTTAGTTTCGGTCGATTTGTTGGGTGTATTTATCATTCGTAAGATTTTCATTTGCTTCCGATTAGTCCCTAGTGTTTGAGGAGAAGCTGGGGTTAAATTGAGTTGTTGTGGTACAAGGTTGTAATGCTAATATTTAGATCAATATCCATATTGTATCGGTTGAGTTATAGGAGTTGAGGATTCAACGAGGATCTCTTGAGGAAAATTTTAGTCACTTTTAGTACATCTCCGTGAATGCATTGGAATGGATTAGTATGAGAGGTGTACGATTTGTTATGGATGATGGGTTTGTTGTAGGGGTTATGATCATTAAAGGTGGTAAGCGTGTTAAGTTAGAAAGGACTAAGTACATTTTGGGAGAGTAATAATTTCTCAATCTATGTTAAAGGCATTTTGAAATTTTGGGTAGATAGTGGTTCTATGGTTCTAAATCCCTTCTTGGTGGCGTTTCCCGAAGAGGATCAAGGGTATGTGAAGGAAGTAGAGTATCAATACTGGGGCATAATTAAGGAATATCATGATTTGGTATTGGGCCAGTTGGAACGTAGCTAGCTAATTGGTTTATTATGATGGTAATACTATTGAGCCCAAGTATCATTAGGTTAATAAATGTATGCGTGAAAGACTAACTTGGGTTAGCTATTGAGGATTTGAGATTTGTTGATTTCCTTGGGTATATGAGCACGGATTATTAACTAAAAAGGGAGCTAGAGGAAATCCCTTGAAGATAAAATTTAGATCATTTTCGGACTACTGAGTATTCGTAATTATTTTAGACTTTCAAGGATTGGAGTGTTATGACGATGATATTATGGCATAGATTTAAGTGAACATTTTGTATTAAAATTTTCGGTTTATATTACACCCCTAGTTTAAGGTGCTGCCTAGAGCGAGAGCACTATAGTGGGAACCCTTAGAGATATAGCCTTTGGTGAAGATTATGGGGATGGGAAAATTTCTTTAGCTCTTCATATTTTAAAAGCTAATCAAGCTCGAGATGGTAATGTTTTGAAATTCTGGGGAATAATACTAAGTATGCGATTTACAAATGGAAGTACCTTTGCGGTGTAGTTAAGGTTATGAATAAGGCGAGCTTGAGATACCTCGAGAATTATGTGTGGAATTAATTTGGATTCTTCGATTTTAGTACGGATTTTGATTAGTAATGAAGATAATAATGGAATGATTCGGTTCGAGAGGTGGTGTTATCGTAAGCATTACTTAAGGTTACCTTTTAGTGGGTTAGATTGGACAATTGAAGAATTTGAGAAATGGAGGAGCTATCGTATCCGTAGCTATTTGGTCTTTCGGGTAAGTCTCGTTAAAATTCGGGTCGAATTTTCTTTAAGGAGGAGTGAATGTCACGACCCGAAATCTAGGCTCTATTTTATTAGTAATAAATAATTATTATTTATTTATTTGCTTAATTATGTATTTAAATTATTTCTTAATTAATAATTTATGAGTTATAATAATTCATGCCTAGCATTTTATTTGGGTTAGGGTAGTATTGTTGGGTCTTAATTGTAAGTAGGGAGTGTAAGTTTTGTGTGTAGTGATGAGGGGGGGGGCCTAAGTGTAAGTTCTTTAAATCATTTTAACTACTCCCTCCCTACTCATCTTCTCCCTCACTCTCCTCATTCCCAGCTCAACTCTCTCTCTCTCTAGGTTGTGGGTAAGTTTTTCTCTCTCACTTCTCTCTTCATTTTCTTCATCTTCCTCTTGTCATTTCTCATTTCTTAAAACATGAAATGTGTTTAGATCGTCGATAGGATCGCGTAGAATCAAGAATATCCGAATTCCGTCAACTTTCATTATTTTCAAGTAAGTTACTTTTCCCCCATTTTAATGCTATATTGTTCATATCATGTTTAAATAATGTTTGATGTGTTATATTGGAAGTTTGGTTGGGTTTTGAATTTGTTGAGAATTTATTTTGGGTTTTGATCAAAAATGGTGAAATCTTGAATATTGTAGTACACTCTAGTGATAGAATTGGGTCCTTTGTGATGAAGTTTGTGTTTGAAATTAATTAAGTGTTAATTGGGACTTTGGAACATCTTATTGAGGTATTGTTGGTTTGACTTATCTTTGTGATGATCATTTGTGATCAAGTTTGTGTTTGAGCATCTTGTGATGGGTTCGTGGTTGTTCCAATCGGATTGATTTTGGATAAGACTTGGTCTAGGTTTTAGGTGATATCCTATAGTACCTAGAGAGTGGTTTCGGAACACTAAAGTGTAGGGTTTAGGCCGGTCGTGATCATGTTCTAATAAGAGTAACCTTTCGGACTCGTTTGGGGTGTTTAGAATTGGTTCGTTAGGGTCGGAGGTACAGCGTGAATTGGCGATTTGGTACCTATGGTTTTGATTAGCTTCTTTATGGTGTATTCATTCGGACTTCCTATTTGGAATTCTAGGTGTATAAATATAGGGAGTTGATAGTCTTAGTACATCTTCATGAGTAAACGTTTAGATTCATCTTAGTAATAGTCGTCATACTATTTGTGAACGACTGTTTGGGTTGTGTTCCTTATGAATAACTTGTGGGTATCATCTTTGGAATGTACCTAGTATGGTTCCTCTTTATGGAATTATCATATTCTAATAGTCTTTGTTGTTGAGCTCCTTATGAGCAATTTCGTTTATCGTTGTTGTGCTCTTTATGAGAAATTCCGTTTATCGTTGTTGTGCTCTTCATGAGAAACTCTGTTATTGTTGTTACTAAACTCTTCATGAGTAACCGTTGCATCTTTATGGTGATTATTTGGCATGGTTCCCTACTTTGGAACCCTAAACTGTTTAATTAAGCTAGTATTTATTACTTAGCATTTATTTGAAAGCCCAGCTGGCATATTTGTTGCATCGGGCGATGGGAAGGATTATAATGGCAAAGCCAAGTCCATTATAATGTTGACCATTGTTTTGCCCTTACTATACCCTTCTCCAGATTGGCCTTGGAAAGGTTAAGTTAGCTTCCTTTGGGAATGTATCTAGCTATCGGGCATGACTTTGTGTCATGGTCCTTGTCCTTTGTGACACTTTTATGGTTATTGGTTCCGGTACCGGGGTTTTCTCTTCAAGCTTTCATGCTGCTATGAAGATGTTGATTGTTGATTATTGAAGCTGCGCAGCGACCTTTATTTGGTTCCTTCAGTTAGATGAAACCTTGGCTATGTATCCACTCATGAGTGTTTATTTCAGCTTTATGTGTTGCATGATGAGCTGGTCGTTATTTCCAACCGGTATGGGACGGTTGGCGACAGGGAGCCCCTCATTTGTTGTTATATGTTTATTTATATGCTTGATTATTGGATATTACTGTTTGACAGCATGTCACTTATTATTCCGCTGCTATCTGTCTTATGTTAATTGCTATTGGTCATTGCATATTAGCATGTCATGTAGTTGCATTAGTAACTTACTGAGATTTATTCTCACCCCGTTTCTTGTTTCAAATTGTTTTCCTTAACCCCCCCCCCCCAGGAGGAAAAGGATTAGGATTCGCGGTTCGAGGAGACGTCGAGAGGTTTGAGATTTTGGGGCAGGTTGTTATGGATCGGTTTTCATTATTTAAATGTATAACCTTTTGGGGATAGTCTTACCATTATTGACGTCATTAAGAATTGTATATTTTATTCTTTTGGGCATAAGCTGTGGAGCTTATGTTAGATGTACTTTGTTGATTTGAACTTGGATTTGTAAAACCTTGTGTTATCATCTTTTGGTTCAAAATGGAATTTTTAACTTCTATATTTTAGTGTCTTGGTCTTAAGTCGACGTCCAGCTCGCGATCTCGGGCCCGCGGGGTGCGGGGTCGCGACACATAATGCGTTAAAAATATGAACAGTTAAGATTATACGCATGGGTTGAAATAATGCAGTCATTGTTCCTCAAACAAAGAGTTTGAATTGAACAAGGTTTTGTGAAAGCTTAATGATGCATTCTTCTCATTAAAACTTTAAAGAATTGACTGTTACAGAGTACAAGTTTTAAAGAGGCAAAACAAAAGAGGTGCGCACAAAAACAAAAGCGCACGAAATGAAAGCGCATAAAAACATACTGTGCGCAACAAGAATCAAAATGTTCCAAAAATAACAAAATACTTACAAAGGAAATCTAATCTATGTTGATCCGTTGCAGGGCTTCGCGCATCTCATTCTGAAGACCGTTGAACTTGTTCATGAGTTCCACCTTTAAATTTTGAAATTTGTCCTGGAACTCAACAGCTTTACCAACATAAGTGTTCATTCCTTTGTGCATGTCAGCATTGTCATCCACTAGCTCTCTGAACTTTGCTCTGCTGTCCGTCAGGATGGCAGTTTGCGTAGCTTCTAATCTTGAGTCAGTATGGAGGCGCTGAGTGTTGACGCTGGCTTGAATGTCTAGCATTGCGTAGTCCATTTTGTCGTTGAATGCTAAAGAAAAATCTGTCATGGACTTAGCAATGCATTGACGCACTTCTTCAATATTATGCGCAGAGCCTCCTTGTTCAATCTTCTCCATCTGAGCTTCCATCTAAGCTTGAAGATCATCAAATCCTTTAAGTAACCCATCTGCTAGGGTTTTCTTGAGCTTTTTCAGAATGTCCCTGAGTCCACCATCAAGCGCTCCAAAGGTGCACACATTTTTGAGTTGTGCGCTGACATTTTCAAACTGGGCGCTGATGGTTCTCAGGGAGTCCAGGATATGATGATCCAAAGAGATAGGAACTTTTTCTTGCGCAGGCTCAGATGAACTTGCCTTTTCCTCCGTCTTAGCACTCTCCGTGCTTTCCTTTGCCTCCCTTGCCTTTGCTTCCTCCTTGGCAGCTTTCTCCCCCTTAATGGTATCAATCTCCAAACGCTGCATATCAAGACGATACAATAAAGCAGTTTGAGCAGTAAGGAGTTAATTTAGCTGCAGCTGCGTAGCGACTTGATTCGCTTGAACAGAATGCAAGCTTTGCACGATCTGGCGCAGCTCAACTGAAGAGGAAGGAGGAGTCTCAGGGGCTGAAGATGAAGGTTGAACTAGAGAAAGATCACTGCTGTCAGTGGCTGCGGAACTAGTGCGGCGCTTCTTCAATCCTTTTGCGCTACTGCGCACCTTCTGCTTGAGACGAGAGGAGATATGTGCGATATCAGCACTGGGGATGGCTTCTAGAGAGGCTTTGTGCATCTGCTCCCCCTCAACTGCAGCATCATCTGAATCACCACGAAAATTAGCCTTGCGCTTCATTGTGGCTGGCTTTGAGGGAGCAGGAGCTGGATTGCTGGTAGGATCAGCCTCTTTGAATGAAATCCTTTTGGTGGATTGAACCAAAGGAATATCCTTGAGCTTTTTGCCACTGGGCGGAGCAATGCCCTTCCCCTTGCGATTGTATGCTTCTTCTGCGGTCTCTTGCGCAGCATCAGTTGTAGATCTTCCTGCACTCTTCGTGGACTTGGCCACAGGAATTGGGCCTATCCAGGGTTCCTTGTTGGGAGAGGGATCAGACAGCCAGATTTCATAGTAATCAGCGCTACCTATCTCACTGCGCAAATTTTGGAGGTGTACTCTGGAGTAGTACTTTGCGTCGCAAGACTGCTTCTTGATGGACTTTTCTTCAACATAGGTGGCCAGTTCACCATAAGTCAATAAGAGTTTGGTTAGCAGTTTGCAGTGAGTTCGGTATTTGGTCTTCCCTGCGTTCAGCTTCTTCTCATAGCTGGTCATTCCCTTCACAATTTCATTGAAGATAATCTGCGGCCAGTCGAGTTGATCTTTGTTGAAGATGGCTGCACAGTATTCCCACTGCTTTGAGATGAAATGTCCATTATTTCCATTCTTGCAGTTGAGGGAATCTCCAATTAGGGTGCACAGGTGATACATCACCTCACCAAATTCCTTTCGGTTATACATCGGCCACTTCTTGTTAAGAGAAGGAATGCCAATGAGCTTTTGTGCAAGCGCATTTTTATGAGCCTCATCATAGTTGACTGAAGAACTATCAACATTGAAGTTTAGGAGGCTGCGAATGTGATTGGGGTGAACCACTACATCACTGCTCTGAACGGTGGCCATGATCATTTCTGTTGTCTTGCCTTCAAGTTGTGCTGGAACAACTCTTGCTGTCTTGAAGAATTCATCTAACAGCGCAGGCACTATGAAGGATTGCTCAAGAGTGAATAAAGGAAGAATGCCGGAGGAGCTGAGAAGATGAAGTAGACGGCGACCAATCGCATCTAAAGAGAGATCTGCCTGAATAAGTTCCCAACCCGGTATGAAGTTAACGTGTCCCTGCGTAAAACATTAGATAGAATTAGACAACCTATTGCTTATGGAGCTGTGCGCATTTGCAAGTAATGCAGATATACCTTGGCACAAGTTCCATGATAAGCAAAAATGTTTATGCGCAGAAAATAGGAAGTGGGTGCGCATAAAATAAGAAAGCATACGCAGAGAGGGATCGTGCGCACAGAAAATAAATACTAGTAAAGAAGTGTGCCCAGAAAATAGATACAACTATATGCGCAGAAAGCCATGCGCAGAAAACTATGCGCAGAACACAAATACTAGGGATATAACAAAAGAACAAATAAAATATTAAAAAAAATAGAACGAATATTTAAGAACATGAAGAACACCCAAGATCACCGAAAAACAAAAGTTGACAAAATTCAACAAAAATACATCGAAATGACGGTATGAACATGACGAAGTCAACCATGTAAAAAGTATGGTCAACGACATTAAAACAAACCCAGAAATTCAGAAAAACGATTTGTCAGCCAAGGAATTTATGAAAAACACATGTAACGACCATTGATCATGAAATAAACTACATGAATGAATAGATCAGGCAAATACGAACACAACACAACGATCGATTTCAAAAATGATCAATAAATAAGGGAGAAATCGAAAAAGGGAGTCTTGAGACCTCCAAGAACAACAATGGCGGAAAAAATAAGGAGTTATAGTGAAACATACCATGTCTTTGACGGTGGGATGCCTTGATTGTCGTTCTACTTCTTCTTCGTGAGAGTTCCCAGGATTGGAGTGCGAAGAAGAGTCGGAGATGATGATTTCGGGTTGAGTTTTGGTTTTCTTAGGCGCCATTGAAATGATTTTGAGAGAAGAAAGGTTGAGATAGAAGATAAAGAACAGGAGATGAGAAATGAGGGTTTAGAGCAGAGGTTAGAAAGAGAGTGAGAGAGAATTTAGAGGGAAGAGAGAAGTAGAGAGAGAAACGGTTTAAGTAGGGAAGGAGATGGTAGGCGCACGATAGCTAAGAAATGTTTGAGAAAATGTGCAGTGGCGCAGGATAGCGATACCACGTGTCACAAAAGGGAACGCGCGTGCACAGACCTATGCGCGCGTGTGCGTGTGAAGTCCTAAGCCGGTCACTGTCAAGTCAACTTCCTCATAAATGGTGAGTCAGTGAAAGGACGGGCGCACGTTAGCAGGGTGACGTGGCCGAATGGGGAACGCGCGTGCGCAGTCTTTGCGCGCGCGTGTGTCAGCGAAAAGAGGCTGACGGCTGTCGAATCACCTTCCTCATTTAATGGTGAGCAGACTTTCGCAAGGTGCGCTGTCACGAATTGCAGTTTGCATTAAATGACAATGGGACATGCGCAAGGGTAAAAAGGTAATTTCCCACGAAGATTCAAAAATAAAAGCGCGGGAAAAAATTGAATTACACAAGTACCCTTGTGACTCAGCGTTGACTTTTCAGTCAAGGACCTATGTGCAAAATCTAATGAATAGAACACTTACCTGCGATCCACGATGATTTGCGCATGGTTAGTCTGAGCAGTGCATTGATAGCGCAGAGATTCTATAAATCTCAGAACTGTTGTTTCATGCGTATACATTAGTTGCGCATGAGTTGCGCAGGGCGCATGAAACTTAACCTATTTTGCACACTTATCAAGCAAATACATTAGTATCAATAAATCATATGGACAAGTTAGCTAAGATTAAGCCTACCCATTTCTCCTTTCAAGAGATCACTTGTTAATTCTTGAGGAGATGATATTAGATGTTGATGATCTTGGTGATAGTGCTTGGCAGGATTGGAAACTGCTATGGTGGACATATTATCGCAGAGAATTGGATAATTCTCTTCATGAATCCCATAGTCCACAGGTTGTTGCTTCATCCATAAGATTTGGCAGCAGCAGCTTTCAGCAGCAATATATTCTGCTTCAGTAGTGGAGATGGACACATCAGCTTGTCTCTTGCTTGCCCATGCTATAAGTCGATTTCCAAGGAAATGACATGTTCCACTTGTGCTTTTCCTGTCAATGGTGCACGCTGCGTAGTCCGCATCTGAATAACCTACAAGTTTAAAGTTCGAATCTTTGGTGTACCAAAGTCCAAGGTTAACAGAGCCAAAAATATATCTAATACATTTTACATCAGTTATGTGATTTCTCCCATCATGCTCACCTCAAACTTGCTTTTCATTTGCTTTTCAAAGCGCTTACAAAGTGACTCATTAGTAGAACCAAGTATAATATTATCGACATAAATTTGGACGAGTAAATAATGATCATTATACTTGGTAATAAAAGGAGTTGTATCGATTTACCGCGCTTGAAGCCTTTCTCTAGTAGGAATTTTGATAGCGTATTGTACCATGCTCTTGGAGCTTGCTTAAGTCCATACAAAGCTTTCTTGCTTTGATTCTGTGATGCTTCCATTCTTATCCATCTTGTTTCCGAACACCCATTGAAGCGCTAAATATTGGATGAGCTTTTCTTGCACTTCTTGCATAGCATCGATCCATCTTAAAATATGGATCACTCTATCAATCTTCTTTGATCCGACATGAGAGATAAACGAATGCTACACCGCAAAGTTTGATGCTCTCGATGTGCGACCCCTACATTGAGATGATAGGAATACGAAGATCAATGGGTATTTCATTTGCTTCAGTATCACAATCATCAAAGGTGATTTGTTGAAGTGGAGAAACATCATACGCAGGAGGAGAAGTTTGCGCATCAGGAGTTGTAACTTCAGGAGCAGCATTTGGAGTATGCGCATGAGATGGATTGATTCTGAATCTGCTTGATCTATAATCTATGCAGGAATAAAGTTACTGCGCACCTGTCTAAAAAGCTCAGTAGAGGCATCAGAATCATTTGGAGCCAGATATGGCTCAAGGAGAGAATGCTCATCAAAAAGTAACATGTACAGATACTAAAATAACTAGAGATTTATCTTATTATGATCATGAAAAGCTTATAGAATGATTGGCATACCCAACGAGAATACCTTCATCTGCTTTGGCGTTGAATTTTCCTTTAGCGTTTGCAGCCAAAGAGCTTGAAGAAAGCAATGTTGGGCGATCTTTTTCTCTTTCCATAGATCGTATGGAGTATAAATGTAGGCTTTGTTGATGAGAAATCTTATTCTGAGTAAAGCATGCACCGTTGACAGCTTCTTCCCAGAAATACATTTAGAAGTACTGCTTCTACTATCATTGTCTATCCATCCTCAATCACCGAGCGATTCTTTCCACAATGCCATTTTGTTGCGGAACTCCAGCAGCAGAGAAATTGTGAAGAATACTATTTGATGGTTCTTGTCGGTTCTCACAATTTTGAGCGACATCGTTGTTCATAGATTCTGTTCCATTGAAGTATTGAACTTTATTGATGTCTTCTATGTTTGGAGATTTAGAAGGAGAGCAGCCAGGATATCATTGAGATACCACAAGTTGGTCCAAAGCTTCGCGGTAGTGAGCGGTCCAAACATATGAGGTGAAGCGGATGTAAGCGGTTTGACATTGGAGCAATCTTGTTGGAGGAAGACTGCTCAGGCTGCTTACAAAGCTGGCATGGTGCTTACACCATTGCTAGCTGCTTTCACTTAGGTTCATTGCTACAAAACAAGGATTAGTAAATAGAAATTATAGCGGTAAGATCAATAATATAAAAATTGGTCTTACGAGTCCTTGTGAGCAAAGTTAGTCCAGAAACGCCATTCTTGATGAAACAGTGCGTTGAAGTGATATGGCATTCCAGATCTTTATCGCATAATTGTGATATGGAGAGCAGGTTGCTTGAGACTGTCTTTTATGATTAGTCCAAATCCAATTATGTGCTCTTTGTTATTGTCACCATATATTACTGAGCGATCTCTTCCTTTATGCACATCTTTAAGAGTGTTGACATCTCCAGTAGTGTCTAGAATCCACTGTTGAAACCAACTGAGCTTGAGAATGCGCAGTGAAGTAGATATTTTCTGCTTGTTGAAACATTGACTTGCGCTCTACAGCAGAGTTATCACTTAAGATTGGCACACTTTAAGAGATTTCTTGCGCGGCTGCGGAGTTGGTGATGACGCAGCTTCTGACAGGTTAGCTTTGGCAGATAGGTGCTTGTCATTCTGTCTGCTTGGTGAAGGTGTCCCATTTCCACTATAGTGAAGAGACCTTTCTTTGATTATCCTTGGCGCATGCTCAGGTTCCATTTCAGAAACAAATTTTGAATCATTGTCAGCATTTGCCTTCTAAGCAGAGTAGTCCATCCTTAGAGTCAGCATCGTTGTCTTCAGTGTCAAGTCTCCGAGTCCTTAGCTCCTTTTCTGCGCAGTTCTCTTCAGCAACCATTCTGCACTGCTTTGATGCTTTGTGCGCAGGGTTGCTTTTCCTTGTACTCAAATTTTGAAGTAGGCATTTTGAAACGAAATGTCCTGGCTTTCTGCAGTTATAGCAGACCAAGTCATCTTTCTTTGAGTCTCTATGAGAGAGAATAGGAGGTTTGCTTGAGGATCAAACAAGTTTGGAGAACTTTCTGAATTTGATCTGAGGTTTGAGCAGGCGCAGGAATATGTGAAAAGTTAGCCATTGCCCTAGATTTTGAAGCCATCTTGAATCGGCACCCAAGCTGTTAAGCTTGAAAAACAAAACAAGTTTTATGAAGGTGTTTGCTCTGATACCACTTGTTGGTCCCTAAAGGGCAACAAGGGTGTGAAAATCGCTAAAGGGGGGGGGGGGTGAATAGCGTTTTAAAATTCTTTTCAAACCCTTTTGCAATTCAATGGCAGATGCGCACAACACTTATTTTGGCTAAGTATAGCGCGCAGTAAGAGTGTGAAATGCACAGCGGAAATTTAAAGCAGCTCTGCGCAGGGTATAATGCGCAGAGATAAAAACTCACGCGCTAAGTATGAGGCTAAAGAGTGACGCAAAAAGGATTCTAAGGCAAAAGAGCAATAACAATTGCAACAACAAAGTGTAACAATCTGAAAGATCAAACAAAGAAGTTCATAAATAGTTAAGCAGGAAATATGCAGTAAATATAATGAACACGCTATTTGGAGAGGTTTGATCGATGAAAGATCTACATCCTCTACAAAGATGGTTAGTCTTGGATTTCTAATGGAGATCTTATTATATGAGAGAGTATTACAAATTACAACATTTGAGCTCAATACTAACTCAAGATCTATTATCTATGAAGAACAAATCCTAGACTAAACCGGTGTATCTCAAGAAGTAAGATCAAAATGATCAAAGCTTCAAGAGGTGTGTGTGTGACAGAAATTCTGGGCTCTATGAATATGAAAGATGAAGAGCACCAAGAATTCTGGTGATATAGGCTTTGTGATATGAGCAGGAGTTTTGAAGGTTTGAAGATCTAGAAGGCTGTTCTAACGAATCTGGAAATACTAAGCAGCAGTCTTCAGATCTTCAAGATTTCTCAATGAAGTATAAAACTCGAGCTCTGAAGCATAATGGCCAATAAGAGGGGCTTGATAAAAGGGCCGATAGAAAGGCAGCTTGGAAATGAATATGAGCAGGCTATTTATAGCTGAGAGCTTGAATATAACCGTTGGAGCTCTGAGCAAGGACAATGAGCTGGCACAAAGTGATTGGCGCGCAGCTGTCCTTTATAGCCGTTGGGGCTCTGATCAAAGATGATGACCTGGCATAATATGATAGGTGCGTAGGTGATTTAGAGCCGTTGGAGACTGAGCATGAAGACTAAATTCAAAAGCTTCTTCTAGAAGGTTGACAGCTGTCTTCACTTGAGATATTTCTTTGAAGCGTGTCTCCACCAATGGTTTTGCTGAGTGTGCTTATTTTGTCGTTTGTGCACACCTCATCATTCTTACTCAATCCAAAAAGCGTAGCTTGCCTTGACGCTTTCCAAGCTTCTAGAGTGTGAGATCAGGAGATGAGGAACTTGACCAAGGTTGTGTCCACGCACAAAGGCATGCGCATTGCCGGCGCGCATGGATTTAGCGCATGAGCAGCATACGCACCATGCTTGGTCACAAAAAGATCTCTTGAGAGTTTAGGAAGTAAGATCTTGAAAATTGAGCAGGGTCAAGGGCTGCGCTAGATATCTATGCGCAGTGGCGACCTGCGCAGAGAACATCCTGCGCAGTGAAATGAATCCTGCTTGGGAAATCTTTGATCTTTAAAGCTTCAAGTCCTATAATCTAAGCCTATGCTATAAAAAGGACTTGGCTAAAAAATGAAGTTTAAAAACTTCTTTACATGAGGTCCTAAAGTCCATAAAAATACTTATAGGTGATGGTATCAATCAATTCTAACAAATGTAGGAGGGTTTTAGTGATAAGCATACCCAACAATCTCCGTGACCCTATTCTGCATATCCTCGAGGCGTTTTCTGTCATTCTCTTCCCAGGCCCTGGCGGCCTGTAAATCATGTACCAACTCTTCCCTGCTAAGACCGTTCGGATCTGTGGCATTGTCACCCCCACTACTACTTCCTGCCGGGCTAGTCATTTGGAAAATCCTCAATGAAGCTGTCGATGAACTGTCCGACTCGGCACTAATCAGGCGATGACCCGGAACTCTGACCCACTTTTTATGCGCTACGATGAAGGAGGTTCATTTCAGACTCAGGTATGGACTCGGGTCGGTGTTTAGGGGCAAACAGGTTTTAGGCTCATGCAACATGAAAGTTTATTATTATTGATTAATTATGTTCACGTTTACTTAAAACATATTTATTCCTAACTGGTTGGAAAAGATCGCTCTTCTTTTTCGCAACTATTCTATAATCCTGGATTAGTGGAGGCCATCACTACGCCTACAGACCCCTCGTTTTTCACCTGTATTGCACGCTCCCAAGGACGGACTATCCCGGGTGAGGGTCCTATAGGGCACGCGGCTTCCACCGAGATGTACTTTGTTGATTTAAACTTGGATTTGTAAAACCTTGTGTTATCATCTTTTGGTTCAAAATGGAAATTTTAACTTCTATATTTTAGAGTTTTGGTTTTAAGTCGACGTCCAGCTCGCGAGTTCCCGGCCCGAGGGGTCGGGTCGCGACACTCGACATGATTTCTTGCTAGATTAGTCTCGAATGAACAAAGGAAACGTTTTGGGATGATTTCCTCGCAAAAATTTGACTCATAATGCAGAGAGTTTGGGGGAATTTTGAACTCAGTCCGAACAGAATGGATAGTTTCTGCACTTATGCTGAACTAATGCGCAAGGCGCGCGCCTCACGCTACCCTTATGAGACACGGGCGCGTCCTACATCAATTTCCAGATGCGGGCGCATCCCATGTCCAGTCAGGCCCAGGTCCAAGTTCCCATGCAGGAATAAATACATCACATCAATGTTCTTTCAACTCCCACCCGAGTTTTCAGCTCCATTTTGGACATTTCAAGTACAAAAACTCGGCAACAAACATCATTAAATCCGATGGTTACAAAAGTCAAGGTCAATCTCGACATTTTCTCTCTAAAGGGAAAACTCATCTTTTTGGTCCGCAGTCAACTGTGCCCGCACCCCGCAAAAGTCATAAAGTCAACAGCAAGTGCAGCTCCGAACGGCACACGTCAGAGACAGCTACAAATGGCAACTCGGCCCATGGTGAACCACAGAAATCACAACTTCTCATGCAATCAAGCGGATTCACTAACGGATTAGTCAACAGAGTTTACTAACGGACTCATTCAAGGGATTCACTAACGGATTCACCAAACGGATTCACCAACGGATTCGTCAACAGAGCTTACCAACGGACTCATTCAAGGGATTCACTAACGGATTCATCAAACGGATTCACCAACAGATTGGTCAATAAGGGTTCACTAACGGACTCATCCAAGGGATTCACTAACGGATTCATCAAACGGATTCACTAACGGATTCGTCAACATAGTTTACCAACGGACTCATTCAAGGGATTCACTAACGGATTCATCAAACGGATTCACCAACGGATTCGTCAACAGAGTTTACCAACGGACTCATTCAAGGGATTCACTAACGGATTCATCAAACGGATTCACCAACGGATTCATCAACAGAGTTTACTAAGGGAATCATTCAAGGGATTCACTAATGGATTCATTGAAAGGATTCACTAACGGATTCGTCAACAGAGTTTACTAATGGACTCATTCAAGGGATTCATTAACGGATTCATCAAACGGATTCACTAACGGATTCGTCAACAAAGATTCACTAACGGACTCATTCAAACGGATTCACTAACGGATTCATCAATAAGGGTTCACTAACGGACTCATTCAAGGGATTTACTAACGGATTCATCAAATGGATTCACTAACAGATTCATCAACAAGGGTTCACCGACGGACTCATTCAATGGATTCACCAACGGATTCATCAAGCGGATTCACTGACGGATTCGGCAAATAGATTCAACAAGCGGATCCACTAACGGATTCAACCAGCGGATTTACAAACGAATCATGCCACCTCCTCTATCAACAAAAGCCGCTCACATAGGGAGCGCACCCCTATCTCTCTCAATTTCATATTCCTGCTTTCATCGAGTCTTTGCTTTTTCTTGGTGATGTCCTCTGCGGGTGTACTTTCTTTCGTTGACGCGTTTTGCCTTGCAATCCACGTCGCCAAGGGGCTCTGTAGACACCCCGCCTTACACCGCTCACCCCGGTTGCACGGTTGATCTTGTGTTTCTCCCTCTTTTAGTGTTTCTCATTAGTTTCTGTTACTTCCGTTAAGTTACTGACTGACTTCGTTAAGTCCAGGGACTAAACTGAATAACAGGGCTAACTTTCTAGTCCATTCTGTCAAAAATGCCTTCTGTGAGTCGCGCGCCTCCGACCATAGGAGCCAGAAGCGCGCGCCTTCCGCCACCAAGGTGGGAAGCGCGCGCCTCTGGGCGTAAGTTACAGATTTCTGTCCAAGAATCCCTCCCTTGCTCATTTTACATGATTTTTCCCGGGAAAGATTTCTTGGTGACTGATTTTTGGCACCAAAAACATTTGTTTTCACCTATAAATACATCCCTTTTCCACCCTTTCAAAGGACCCTTTTTAGCACTCTTTTGGACCAAAGAATTCTCTCTACACAAACTATACCAAAAATCATTTCCAAGGCTTTTTCAAGGAAGTCACCAAGAAGTGTTTGAAGATCTTTGAAGCATAGGTAAAAGTTTATCTTCCTCCTTTTTCTATACTTCATCTCTTCCTTTTACTTTAATCAATCGTGCAATCACCCAAATCATTTTGGGACATGACACCAAAGATCGCTCCATTCCATTGAAGTTGGTCAAGGAGTCATCTCCCTACATTCCAAACACCTTTTTAAAACCTTTTTTTTTATCATCAAGAACAAGAAGAACATTTATTTTATGTAGACTTTTATCAAGCAAGACCGAAATTAGTCGGGAGAGATGGGTGTTTAAGTACTTCCCATCTCGTAACCTAACCCCCGAACCTCATAACAAGAATCTCTGTTTTCGTATCAAACTTAGGCTAAATATTAGGTTTTTCTTATGTTTCTCTAAAACATAGGTGGCGACTCTGAACAAATAAAACATGAATAGGCATCCTAGGAACAACACACGCGCTCTAGCCAAGTCGTGCCCTCCTGGGGTATCTACACCAGGATTCAGCGAATCGGTTAGTTCGTGAAGTCATTGCTCCAACAGCTCCATCAACAACCATGACCAGCAGTAGCAACACCATGTCTATTGAACAACTCTCAGCTATGGTCCAAGTGCTCCAAGAGCAAGTCTCCACTCTTAACAAAGAGTCCCAAAACAAGGATGATATTTGAAAATCCCATCTTGACAATCAAAGGGAGGCCCACGAGGCCGAGATGGACCAAATTAAAGCTAAGCTCACCAAGCTTTCGAGTGGTAAAGACAAAGAGAACAATGAAAAATCCGAATGGACTAAGGGTTTGTTTCAAAGCCCTTATGTTAGTGCCCGTACTAAGAAAGTGAGGGAACCAAGCACCAAGAACAATGAGCACAAGATGGTTGATTCAATTATGGCCTACATAGATCAACGTTTCAATGGCCTCAACTTGGGGAAAATTCCCGACACGAGCCTTTATCAGTCCTCCATTCTCATGAGCACCATGGCCACTCTCCCCGACAAGTTCAAGATGCCCGACATCAGCAAATTCAAGGGCAACCCTTGCCCCATGGCACACATCGAGACTTACGTATGGGCTATGGTTCCAAATAAGGTATCTCCTAAAGTTATGGAACAATGATTCCCTCTTACTCTCGAGGGGGCGGCAAAAGATTGGTATGCAACTCTCCCTCTCACAGTCCGTCTTGATTGGGATGCCGCTATGCTTGCCTTCAAGAGTCAATATCAAGGCAACACCACTCATCGCCCGACTAAGAAGGAGCTTGAGAACACTACCCAAAGGGACAATGAGTCCTTTATTGATTTTACAAGGAGGTGGAATGACAAACTTGCCAAAATTGTCGAGAGGCCTAACACTAAGGAGCAAATGGACATCTTCCTCAAGTGTCTAAAGATTGATCTCCGTACCCATTTAAGTGGGGCTTGCTACGCAGATTTCTCTCAAATGTATGAAGCGGGGGTCCGAATGGATGACTTGCTTAAAGAAATCAAGAAAAGTGCTCCTAGCTTCCGATACAAGGCTGCCTCTATCTCAAACAAAGAGGCTTCGGTTAATGCCGCCACTACCGACAAGGGGAATTACAAAAGGGTTCCTCCTCCACAAGGCAATAAATTCCAAGATGATCGTGTCTACACTCCTCTCCAAGGCATGACTATCACAGAGGCCTTCAAAGCTCTCAAGGCCAAAGGGCAAGTTACTCCTCTCCAAGGGTACAAACCCAAGACGATACGTCCCAACCATACCCACCACAAGCATTATGACTACCACCAACATAGTGGCCACACCACCGAGGAATGCTTTGTCCTCCGCAATGTTATTCAAGATCTCATAGACAAGAAAGAGTTCATAGTACTTAGTGGTGACGATGTCAATGTAATAGAGCTAGGAGAGTTTGAGAAGACCACTTATTCAATCCCCATTATGAATAAGGGCTCCAATGTTATGAATGCAATTGATAATTCTTGCTACGTTGTGACTTACGATGAGGTAATGAGGGAGGTCTTAGAGAATAGGAAAAAGAAGCAAAATGGGAACGTCAACATGCTAACTCGATCCGGACGAGTCATAGCAAACAACCCCACCACTTCTGCACCAAGCACCTATTCTCAAAGATTGCAAACTCGCGACACTCCCGAAGACCCTTTACTGGTTTAACTCAAGAAAAATCAAGCCAACATCTCCATTTGGGACCTCATTGCATCCTCAAAGAAACACCAAGATCTTGTCATCAGCAATCTCGATGACACATCAGTCTCTTCCAATACAACTCCCGAGGACCTTACTGCAATGATAGGCCACATTCACTTTGGCAATGTCATCACTTTTGCCGACATGGACCTTCCACCATTTGGGCCCGATCACAATGAGGCCATCTATCTCAAAGTGAGAGCAAGGGGGAGACCTATTTCGAGAGTCTTGGTTGATGGTGGTTCCGCACTCAACCTAATGCCCGGCAGAATCATGGGCATACTGGGGCTTAAGAGTTCAGATTTAAAGCCCTCTACTCAAGTAATCCGAGGTTATGACAGCACTGCCAGAACAGTCATGGGTATGGTGGAAATAGACATTGAGTTTGGGAGCATGGTTATGTCCGTCCCGTTTCAAGTGCTCGATATACCTTCTTCGTTCAACTTGCTCTTGGGCCGATCATGGATACACAGTTCTAACGCCATCCCTTCAACTCTCCATCAATGTGTCAAGTTCAGAAATGGAGATGAAATAGTAACCGTCATGGCAGAAAACATCACTATCCACAGAAAAGGGGAACCCGTTCATCAAGTGCAGCATGGGTTAGCCGACTCTACCCTCTCCGGCTTCTCAATCAATGCTATCGACGAACAAGGGGGAAATGGATCATGGACCCTTGGCAATCGCGAAGTCCTCCGCATGATGAGGAGTATGAATTACTTCCCTGGTTTAGGCCTAGGGAAATATCAACAAGGAAGGATGCAGCCTATTGAGATCCCTTTTGTTAAGAACAAGTTCGGTTTGGGATATGAGCCTTCCAAAGATGACTTGAAATATGAACAAGCCGTTAAGAATGAAAAGGCCCGAGCTCGAAGGGAAGCCCGTCATTATGAGATGCCCAATTTGAGGCCTTATCGTAAGACACTGAATGGTTACTTTGTCCGTCAGGGGGAAGACATCCCGTACGTGATCTTTCCCGAACTATGGGTTAACAACAAGGGAATCAGAAAGCTCGGTCTTGAAATCTTTGCCGACTGTGAGATTCAGAAATCCGAAGGGGAACCAACTCCCATGTTGCCCCGATAATGGTGGGGGGAAGAAAGTGACCATAGAATCCGAGACAGAGATTACCGTGGGGGGAAGAATTGACGGATTTAGCCTCCATGTTCGAAGAATTGGCCATCATGGACGAGTTCCAGATCAATACCATCCACGACACCGACACGAGAAGGGAAACCATCAGCGAGATCTAACCAAGCTCAGAACCAATCAACAACTGGTATTCTACAAAGGGACCCGTGGTATCCGAGGAATTCTTGGTCGAGAAGATGGGTTGCATTCTGCGCAAGGTTACAAAGGAAGACTTGTTCACATTCACTATCGAGTCCGAGAGTGTTTCCGATACCCTCACCCAAGGGGATATGAAGGCCTTAGCCGAGCGTGTGTTCCCTTTCTTTTTTAATGAAAAATTTGATCTTTCTGAGTACCCCGAGATTGCAAACATCATGAATGATGAATTAACTAATAATGAATTTAATGAACTAGTTAATAACGATTCAAATAATGATGAAATAGACCACTGTTGGTAGTGGTGCCCTAGGCACGTTTAATAAACTTTGTAATTGTTATCATTTATTTCATATCAATAAAGAAATGTTTTGATTATTATTGTTGTTCATGTTTACTTATAATAATCTCCGTCCCTAGTACTTGTTAAGCACTAGTATAAAGGCTAAATCATCATGAGATGATCATGTTAGATTTATGGGTACTTGTTTGGAACAAGGTACTGGACATGACCCGCTGTATGAGATTTATGTCATGGTCTATGTCGTACATATATATCATATTAGTTATGTCATTTTAATCCTTAGACATGAAGTTATTATAGTCTTCCACTTGATGAACATTATGTTTGACATATTCAAACACTACCTTTAACCGGGTAGTTATAAAGGGTATGATTGGCATAATCGGATTCACGTAGGGAAGAATAATAAGCTAAATGGATTTGTCCCTCCTCGGAGAGATGTCAATCTTGGGCCTCTCGTAGGAATGAGGTTGATGGAAATGTTCGGCCGGACTCAAATAAATTGATTAGATCAATGTCATTTGGATTATCAACATATTCGGAATCGAGAAAGTATTGAACAAGACAAGTTGACTTGTTGACCATGACTTGTGTTCAATGACATCATGGACAAAGGGATTATGACATGTTCTAAAGGAATGTGAACTTGTATCTAGTTATACTATTTGGGTAGGTATGATGGTTTGCTAGAACCTAATCATATCTTATGGTTTCATGTTTAAACCCATTGCCAACTTAGTATAATCCTAGAGGGTCACACACAATAGAACGAATCTTAAATAAGGACTATATTGGAATTTTGGAATTTCTGGAAATCTGGACAAGTGGGCGACCGCACAGTCTCAGTTGAGCAGCCGCACAGTTTGGGTCAGATAATACCAGAAACCTTCCAGATAGATGTGCGACCGCACAAGGGTTTTGGGCGGCCGCACACCCTGTCGGGACTGGTTTCCTAATTTGATTTGGAAAAGAATTTTGGATGGGTTTAGACACAAGTTTCCTATTTGGAATAGGTCTAACTTGTATATAAACAGCCAAATTCGGGCCAGAACATGATGATAGCTTTTGTGCAAGTCTCCAAAAGGTTTTAGAGAGTTTATTTTGTTCTAAGACATCTTTGATTGAAGAACAAAATAATACACAAAGAAAATTCCATATAGTTCATATTGATTGTGAAAACGTGTTTCACAATTTGGTCTAGCAACCAAGATCAAGTGTTCTTGATATTCGTTCGTGGTGTGGATACCGCTAGAGGGTGAAGCTTATCATCTTCAAAGTTCGTGTTCTTACTTTTGTGATCAAAGCTTCAAATTCTCCACCAAGATTCAAGACCAAAATCAAAGTTATCAAGGGTTAGTTTTCTAGTATTCATATTGCAAGTGTTTGATTCAATCATATGAACGGATCTATGGGCTTTGGGTTTCATAAATTTTAAATGCTAATTTCCGCTGCGCATGTGTCTACGAAACCCAACAGTGGTATCAGAGCCCCGTTCATGTTGATTATTTCAATACTTAGATCATGTTGTGTGTATATAAATTGTTTATGTGCCTAGCATGATATGAATATTGGATTATATGATGTTTATGTTTTATGTGATTTTATATGGTTTATTGTTTGCAACTTTAATCGCACGATTCAATCGCAATAAATATTATGATGGATTCTGAATTGTTTGATTATTAATTCTGATTGGATCATGGTTTTAATAATCAGGGAAAAACAATTTTGAGACAAATTTTCGAACTTTAAAATTGCCTTCTGATCCTCCTGTGCGAACGCACAGAATAACGTGGGCGGCCGCACATGTTTGGGCGACCGCACAATGCAATCAGAATGTTGATTCTTTTTGCCTTTTGGTCAGATTTGGAATTTTCAAGAGGACCAACCAAACCAGTAACAGAACCAGGCCAGACCTGCTGATCTGGAATGGGTTTTGGGTAGTTGGCTTTGGTGTGGATCTTGGGGTTTGATTTTCCTATTTGTTCTAGTCTTGTGACTCTAAGATTGGTTCAAGGTTTGGATGGCTAATCTACGTTCATCGAGATTGTGTTTCCCAAACTTGATCGAAATCAAAGTTTCAAAGATAAAACGAAGTTAGAATTATGAAGAGTTCATAATTGCTAAGATTGAGAAACAAAGTTCTTGATTCAATGATTGGAGATCCATGTGGAATTGTGGATGCAATTGGCCTACGTTCAACGAGACCATCTATTGCTTAGTTTCGGCCACATGGACTACTGTCTTGGTTTCTTGAATTAGTGCGGAATTGTGGATGCCTTATGGCTTAGTTTCGGCCGCACTTCTTGTTGTCTTGATTTGGAAGATGATAACCAAAGTTGAAATAGTCTCATCCTCATAATTGTAGAGAAACTAATGACACATAAATATTATGCTTAAATTAATGGAGATTAATTTAGTGGCTAAACTTGATGCGTAACATGTTTATATTATGTGCTCATAAATGTGTTGTATGCTATATGTGATGAACCTTCAAAGAAAGTTTAAGTTCTTTTTGCCATGCCATGATTAAAACACTTGTTTATACATGGGTGATTTTGATATGGGTTCGCCTCCGCGAGGTGCATTAATTTTATTCATGTATGAGCAAGATGAGGTTCAGTAATTCAATGTGGGCTTGCCTCCGCAAGGTGCATTAAATTGAATGGTTCCTATACGTTTAAAATGGTTGGACTTAATTAGGCGTCAAAACAGCTTTGGGCCTAGGCAAAAGATGAGATTAAAACATGCTTTTTGAAATTGGATTTCTCAAAGAATCTCATAAAAGAATCTAAGAATCATATGGGACATGATTGACATGATTGTCTACCTAATTAATTTAGTTTTGAGCGGTCCGCCTCCGTGGACTCAAAAGTTAAATTAAAGTTGGATCTTAGCCCAATTAAATTATATTATACATTGGATGTATATGAAGGTTATATAATTTAGTGGGAGTATTTTGTTTGAAAATACATTGTTTATTTCTTTAATGAAAAATTGGTACTTATTAAATTTTGGAAATTTTGCATATTTGTAGATAATGACTACGAACACTCAATCAATTTCATTGCGATCGTTCCTTGAGAAGGATAAACTCCAAGAGAATGGTACGAACTTTATGGATTGGATCCGTAGCCTAAGAATTGTTCTAAGGCAAGAAGATAAGTTGTACATTCTTGATGGGCCACTTCCTGCTGAACCAGAACCTACTGCCCCTAGGGAAGAAAGAGTCAGTTACAAGAAACATCGTAATGATTCTAGAGATGTAAGCTGTCTCATGCTTGCTACCATGTGCTCAAAACTCCAACAAAGTTTGGAACATTTGGAAGCCTATGAGATAGGCGTAGAGTTAAGAGCCATGTTTCAAGAGCAAGCTAGTCAAGAGAGGTACAAGACCATTGTTGCATTCACTACTTGCAAAATGAATGAAGGGCAACAAGTGAGTCCTCACATGCTGAAAATGAAAGGTTATGTAGAGCACCTTGAGAAACTTGGCTATCCAATCCCATTGGAGCTAGCCACGGATCTCATTCTTAATTCATTGCCTAAAAGTTATAATCAGTTTGTGATGAATTATAACATGCATGGAATGGATAAGAATCTCTCCGAGTTGCATGGGCTGCTTAAAACTGCGGAGATGAAGATTGCGGAGAAAGGTTCTCCCGTGCTCTTGGTTCATGATGGGAAGAAGGCTAGTGCTAAAGGAAAGGGTAAGAAAGTTGTCAAACTCAAGATAAGCAAGGTAAAGGTTGCCAAGGCTTCTGAGGCAAAACCCGATTCACAAAAGGATGCAATCTGTTTCCATTGTCAAGAAATTGGTCATTGGAAACGTAATTGCAAGACTTTCTTGGAAGAGAAAAAGAAGAAGAAGAGCAGCAAGGCTGCGTCGACTTCAAGTATCTATATGATAGATATTCTCCTTTCTACCACTTATTCTTGGGTATTGGATACCGGATGTGGTTCTCACATTTGTTTAAATGTGCAGAGTCTAAAGAATAGGAGACTACTTAAAGAGGGTGAAGTAGACCTACGCGTGGGGAATGGAGAAAGAGTTGCTGCATTAGCCGTAGGGACTTATGAAGTCACTTTACCTTCCGGATTAATTCTTGTTTTGAAAAATTGTTATTATGTTCCGGATTTAAGTAGAAATATTAATTCTTGGGAATTGGATAATGAAGGTTTTAAGTTTCTTATTGAGAATAAGAAATTTTCTATTTATTTAAATGATGTTCTTTATGGTATTGCTAATTCATTTAATGGCCTTTATGTCTTGAATGTCAAGAATGAAAATAATGACAATGTCTATCATATAAATAAAAAATCCAAACCTAATGATGTAAATCATACTTATTTGTGGCATTGCCGTCTTGGTCATATAAATGAGAAGTGTATCTCAAAACTCCATGGGGACGGTCTCTTGGGTTCATGTGACCTTGGGTCATATGATACTTGTGAGTCGTGTCTTCTTGGGAAAATGACTAAGACACCTTTTACCAAGCTAGGTGATAGGGCAAGCGACTTATTGGGGTTGATATATTCCGATGTATGCGGACCATTAAGTAGCAATGCTAGGGGAGGATTTCAATACTTCATAACCTTCACTGATGATTATAGTAGATTTGGGTATGTTTACCTAATGAAACATAAAAGTGAAGCATTTGAGATATTTAGAATATTTCAAAATGAAGTAGAAAAACAACTTGGCAAAAGTATTAAGGCACTTCGATCAGATCGAGGTGGAGAATACTTGAGTCATGAATTTGATGATCATCTAAAGAATTGTGGAATAGTTTCACAATTGACTCCACCTGGAACGCCACAATGGAATGGTGAGTCCGAGAGGAGAAATCGAACTTTGTTAGACATGGTTCGATCAATGATGAGTCAAGTTGATCTTCCAATATCCTTTTGGGGTTACGCTCTAGAAACCGCTGCATTCACACTAAATCGTGTTCCAACTAAATCGGTTCAAAAGACTCCATATGAGATGTGGAGCGGAAGGAAAACTTGTTTATCTTTCATGAAGATTTGGGGTTGCGAAGCCTATGTCAAAAGACTTGTCTCTGACAAACTTGCACACAAATCTGACAAATGTATTTTCGTGGGATATCCAAAGGAAACTAGAGGATATTACTTTTACAACCGTGAGGACAACAAAGTCTTTGATGCCTGAACTGGTGTCTTTCTAGAGAAAGAGTTTCTCTCCAAAGAAATCAGTGGGAGTAAAATAAATCTTGAAGAGATTCGAGACCCAGAAAATGACATTGAACCAATAGTGGAACAAGAACAAGAACTACAAGGAGTTGTGGAACCTATTCAAAACACACAAGCAACTCACAGATCTAGTAGGTTACGATCCGAGCCCGAGAGATATGGATTTCTCGTAACGGATAGTAATGAGGTGGAAATCATTGAGAATGATGAACCGACAACCTACCAAGAGGCGATGTCTTCTCCTGATTCGGATAAGTGGCTTGGAGCCATGGAATCTGAATTGCAATCCATGCAAGACAATCAAGTTTGGAACTTGATTGATGTGCCCAAAGGTGTAAAAACCATATGATGCAAATGGGTCTTCAAGAAGAAGACTGACATGGATGGAAAGGTGCATACATACAAAGCTAGACTTGTAGCGAAAGGTTATAGGCAAGTTCATGGTATTGACTATGATGAAACCTTTTCACCCGTAGCAATGATCAAGTCTATAAGAATTCTGCTTGCCATTGCCGCATATCATGACTATGAAATTTGGCAAATGGATGTCAAAACCGCTTTCCTAAATGGAAAACTACAAGAGGATGTGTATATGACACAACCGGAAGGTTTTGAACAGAATTCTAAGGTATGCAAATTGCAGAGATCCATCTATGGATTGAAACAAGCTTCAAGGAGTTGGAATCTCCATTTTGATGAATCGGTCAAAGAGTTTGGTTTTATCAAGAACGAAGATGAGCCTTGTGTATACAAGAAGATTAGTGGGAGCATAGTGCTATTCCTTATTTTATACGTGGATGACACATTACTCATTGGAAACGACATTCCTATACTTCAGTCCGTAAAGACTTGGTTGGGAAAGTGTTTCACAATGAAAGATATGGGTGAAGCTGCATATATACTTGGCATTAAGATCTATAGAGATAGATCAAGGAGGCTACTTGGTTTAAGCCAAAGTACATACATTGACAAGGTCATTAGAAGATTCTGTATGGAAAATTCTAAAAGAGGTACCTTACCGGTGTTACATGGAATTTCTCTAAGCAAGACTCAATGTCCTAAGACAAAAGATGAGCGTGAGAAAATGAATGATGTTCCATATGCTTCGGCAATTGGGTCCATCATGTATGCCATGATTTGTACTAGGCCGGATGTATCTTATGCTTTAAGCATGACAAGTAGATACCAATCCGACCCCGGTGAAAATCACTGGATGGTTGTAAAAGCGATTCTTAAGTACTTGAGAAGAACTAAAGATTCGTTTTTGGTCTATGGAGGGATGGAAGATGATCTCGTGGTAAATGCTTACACAGATGCAAGCTTCCAAACCGACAAAAATGATAGTCGATCACAATCGGTTTTTGTGTTTATGTTAAATGGTGGAGCTGTAAGCTGGAAGAGTTCCAAGCAAAGTACAACCGCTGATTCTACAACAGAAGCTGAGTATATTGCTGCATCAGATGCTGTAAAAGAAGCTGTTTGGATTAAGAAGTTCATTACTGAACTTGAAGTGGTTCCTAGTATTGCTAATCCAATAGACCTTTATTGCGACAATAATGGTGCTATTGCTCAAGCAAAGGAACCAAGAGCACATCAGAAATCCAAACACATACTTAGGCGTTTTCATATCATTCGAGAAATCGTTGATAGGGGAGACGTAAATATATGCAGAGCACCTACCGATGACAATGTGGCGGACCCGCTAACAAAGGGACTTCCACAAGCTAAACATGAAGGTCATGTTATGTCCATAGGTATTAGATACATGGGAGATTGGGCCTAGGGCAAGTGGGAGATTGTTGGTAGTGGTGCCCTAGGCACGTTTAATAAACGTTGTAATTGTTATCATTTATTTCATATCAATAAAGAAATGTTTTGATTATTATTGTTGTTCATGTTTAGTTATAATAATCTCCGTCCCTAGTACTTGTTAAGCACTAGTATAAAGGCTAAATGATCATGAGATGATCATGTTAGATTTATGGGTACTTGTTTGGAACAAGGTACTGGACATGACCCGCTGTATGAGATTTATGTCATGGTCTATGTCGTACATATATCTCATATTAGTTATGTCATTTGAATCCTTAGACATGAAGTTATTATAGTCTTCCACTTGATGAACATTATGTTTGACATATTCAAACGCTACCTTTAACCGGGTAGTTATAAAGGGTATGATTGGCATAATCGGATTCACGTAGGGAAGAATAATAAGCTAAATGGATTTGTCCCTCCTCGGAGAGATGTCAAGCTTGGGCCTCTCGTAGGAATGATGTTGATGGAAATGTTCGCCGGACTCAAATTAATTGATTAGATCAATGTCATTTGGATTATCAACATATTCGGAATCGAGAAAGTATTGAACAAGACAAGTTGACTTGTTGACCATGACTTGTGTTCAATGACATCGTGGACAAAGGGATTATGACATGTTCTAAAGGAATGCGAACTTGTATCTAGTTATACTATTTGGGTAGGTATGACGGTTTGCTAGAACCTAATCATATCTTATGGTTTCATGTTTGAACCTATTGCCAACTTAGTATAATCCTAGAGGGTCACACACAATAGAACGAATCTTAAATAAGGACTATATTGGAATTTTGGAATTTTTGGAAATCTGGACAAGTGGGCGACCGCACAGTCTGGGTTGAGCGGTCGTACAGTTTGGGTCAGATAATACCAGAAACCTTCCAGATAGATGTGCGACCGCACAAGGGTTTTGGGCGGCCGCACACCCTGTCGGGACTGGTTTCCTAATTTGATTTGGAAAAGAATTTTGGATGGGTTTAGACACAAGTTTCCTATTTGGAATAGGTCTAACTTGTATATAAACAGCCAAATTCGGGCCAGAACATGATGATAGCTTTTGTGCAAGTCTCCAAAGGGTTTGAGAGAGTTTATTTTGTTCTAAGACATCTTTTATTGAAGAAGAAAATAATACACAAAGAAAATTCCATATAGTTCATATTGATTGTGAAAACGTGTTTCACAATTTGGTCTAGCAACCAAGATCAAGTGTTCTTGATATTCGTTCGTGGTGTGAATACCGCTAGAGGGTGAAGCTTATCATCTTCAAAGATCGTGTTCTTACTTTTGTGATCAAAGCTTCAAATTCTCCACCAAGATTCAAGACCAAAATCAAAGTTATCAAGGGTTAGTTTTCTAGTATTCATATTGCAAGTGTTTGATTCAATCATATGAACGGATCTATGGGCTTTGGGTTTCATAAATTTTAAATGCTAATTTCCGCTGCGCATGTGTCTACGAAACCCAACAACCACGAAAACGCAACATACTTAAATGAACTTGCTCAACAGGTCCGTAGTCGCGGTGAAAATGTTCCAGGGGCTGACGAAGAACTGTATATTGTTAATCTGGGTACCGATGAAGAGCCTAAAGAAACCAAGATCGGAAGCTTCTTCAAGGGGGAAGAGAAAGACAGATTGACTGCACTGCTCAGAGAGTTTGTGGATGTATTCGCATGGTCATACAAAGACATGCCGAGTTTAGACAGAAAGGTCGCCGAGCACAGGATTCCGATCAGAGAAGATGCTAGGCCAACAAAGCAGAAACTCAGAAAGATCAAGCCAGAATGGTCTTTACAAGTCAAAGAAGAGATAGAGAAGCTTCTCAATGTGGGCTTCATCAAAGTTATTGAGTATCCGACATGGCTTGCAAATGTCGTGACAGTCAGAAAGGCCAATGGCAAGGTCCGTGTTTGTGTGGATTTCCGGGATTTGAAAAAAGCTTCTCCAAAGGATGACTTTCCACTACCCAACATCGACATGCTAGTCGACTCCATTGCTGCCTACGAGGTTCGCTCATTTATGGATGGTTTTGCTGGGTATAATCAGATTCTCATGGCCGAGGAGGATCAATACAAGACTGCTTTTACAACACCATGGGGCACCTTTTGCTACACAGTTATGCCGTTTGGGTTAAGGAACGCTGGGGCTACTTATCAAAGGGCCGTCACAGATTTGTTCCATGACATGATCCATAAAGAAATTGAAGTCTATGTGGACGACATGATCATTCATTCAAAAGGAACCGACGGTCAACACTTGATCGACCTCCGCAAGTTCTTTGAAAGGCTTCGGCAACACAAGATGAGGCTCAATCCCGCAAAGTGCACTTTTGGGGTTATTCGAGGCAAAGTTCTTGGCTACATGGTCACAGAAAGAGGAATTGAAGCAGATCCCGCCAAAATCAAGGTAATCATTGACATGCCTCCTCCCAAGACACAGAAAGAAATCAAAGGTTTCATGGGCAGACTTCAGTACATCAGTCGGTTTGTGCACCAGTTTACTTCCATGTGTGAGCCAATCTTCAAGCTACTCAAGAAGAATGTGGCTCTAGAATGGACCGACGCTTGCCAAGAACCTTTCGACCAAGTGAAGCATTACTTGACATGCCCTCCGGTTTTGGTTCCACCTCACAAGGAGAAGCCTCTCTTGCTCTATCTCACAGTGAATGATGAAGCCCTTGGGGCTATGCTAGCACAAGAGCAACGATACTCCACAAAGGAGAACGCCATTTATTTTGTCAGTTGCCGATTTTAAGGAGGCGAAAAGAACTACTCCGTCTTGAAGAAGTCATGTGCAGCACTGGTTTGGGTTACTCAAAAGCTCAAACATTACATGGAAGCCTTTCCAATCAAGCTAGTAGCAAAAATGGACCCGCTCCGCTATATCTTCGAGAAACCTTTCATGTCAACAAGGATAGCCAAGTGGTACTTCATGCTCCCCGGCTATGATATAATTTATGTCACACTCAAATCCATCAGGGGAAGTGTTCAGTGATCACCTTACTGAATTTACGTGTGACGAAGTGAAGGGGGAGGACTTACAGTTTCCCGACGAGCACTTGGTTTGCACTACAACTGAGGAAAATAAGTGGCAACTTTTTTTCGATGGCGCCGCCAATAAGCATGGTTATGGGATAGGAATGTTGCTTGTCAATCCAAATGACATCTACACTCCAATTGCAATCTGTCTTGAATTCAAAGCTACCAACAATATTGCCGAGTATGAGGCATGCATAGCGGGGCTAGAAGCAGCGATAGAAAGAAATGTCACAGACCTAGAAGTATTCGGTGACTCCCTCCTCCTTATCAATCAGACATCGGGAAAATGGTGAATCCAAGACCCGAACCTCCAACAGTATGGTCAACACCTCGAGGAGTTAGTTGAACAGTTCCAAGATATCACGTTCAATTATCTGCCAAGGGACATGAACTGCTTTGCTGATGCTTTAGCCACCATAGCCTCATTAGTTGAAATGCCCAAAGGAAAAATGGTGAAACCCTTCAAAATTTCAAGAAGGACCAGTCCGGCATACTGCATGAACATTGAGATCAATGAAGTCCAAGATAACCCCCCGTGGTACACATACATCATGAACTTTCTCAACAATGGCACTTTCCTCGAGAACAGCAATGGGAAATCTCGAATAGCGTTACAAAAGCTAGCCACCAGATATGTGTTGATTGGAAACTGAATCTACAAAAGACATCATCAAGGGATCAATCTCTTATGTGCAAATGAGACCGAAGCCCACAAAGTCATGCACGAAGTCCACGAGGGCGAGTGTGGGCCCCACATGAATGGTATTATGTTAGCCAAGAAGATACTCCGTATTGGCTACTATTGGACTACCATGGAAAGAGACTGCATCGAGAAAGTCAAGAAATGCGCTAAGTGCCAGTTCCATACTAATCTGCAACATGCTCCACCTTCACAATTGTACAACATGACCACACCAAGGCCATTCTCTTGTTGGGGCATAGATATCATCGGCAAAGTCCATCCTACGTGAAGCAACAGACAGTCATTCATTCTAGTGGTCGTGGATTACTTCACAAAGTGGGTCGAGGCACAAGCTTACCGAGTTCTCAACGCCAAGAAAGTGGCTGAATTCGTGAAGAACAACATCATGTGCCGATATGGTATTCCTCATGAGATCATCTCTGACAATGGTTCTCACTTTGAGAAAGAAATGGATGCACTTTTGGTTAACTACAAGATTTCCAAGCACAAGTCATCCCCGTACCGCCCCCAAGCCAATGGAGCGGTCGAAGCAGAAAATAAGACAATCGAGGTCATCAAATGAAAAATGGCTTCAACAGGAAGGGATTGGCCCGAGAAATTACCACTAGCATTATAGGGCTACCGCACGTCAATACGGTCAGCAACGGGAGAAACCCAGTAATCATTAGTTTATGGTTCTGAAGACGTACTCCTGGTCGAACTCGAGGTTCCTTCTCTGCGGGTCTTACTCGAGAACCAAGTCAATAAGGTGATTGGATGCAAAGTCGATACGAGCAATTAGCCATACTCGATGGAAAGAGGTTAAGAGCGTTTGAACGTACAAGGGCTTATCAACAAAGAATGGCAAGGGATTTCAACAAGAAGGTGAAGCCTCGAAACATCAAAGTGGGAGACTTGGTCCTAAGACAACATCTTCCCAATGCCATGAATCCCCTTGGGAAGTGGAGACCTCGATGGATCGGTCCTTATGTGGTCAAGAAGATATTAAGTGGCGGTGCAGTCCAACTCGTAGACTTGGATGGTGATCAATTACCAAAGGAGGTCAACCTCGACAAGATCAAGAAGTTCTACGCTTAACAAATGAAGACCATAAAAAAAAAAACACTCGCTAGGTTGAAAACCTGCAAGGTCGGCCTAGGCAAAAATTAGAGCACGTGCAAAAAAGAAGCCTGCTAGATTGAAAACCCGAAAGGGCGATCTAGGCAAAAAAACAGGGTGCACACATAAAAAAAATAAAAAATGGTCTTCATTTGTTTGAACTACAGAGACCTGAGCCTCTCTACGAGAGGAACGTAGACAACCTTCGGGTGCGGTCTAAAACATAAATTTTTACCCAATCAAGTCATAGCAAATTCAATTTTTATTCATATCTCAAATCATTCTTGCCATTACAACGGATATATTGAGCAATAAAAGACATTAAAACATTAAATCCTAAACAAGTGGTCTATCAATTGCAATCTTGGGGTACTAGGAAAAATCTAGTTTCTTCTTAGCCTTCGAAGGGCCACCCAAACAACTCTCAATCCTATTCCTTTTTGGCAGTCTTGGAACACTAAGGCGGACAAAAACCTTCTACGCAGCAAAGCGCCTCCGAGCATAGAAACTATCCAAAGGAGTACCGAAAGGGTTAGCCAAAATATTGTCCGAATCAGCAGCAGCTTCCTTATACCTCAAAGCACTGCTAGGCTCAAAGTCTCTCCCTAGCAAATCCACACAAAGAGTGTCTACCCAAGTGATAACGCGGTAAAGAGTACCAAACAAATAATCCAAATAACTCTCAGGAAGAAAGATGCTACCCCGATGAATGGGGGCGGAAGCCCACCAATGGCAGTCGTCTCCCCAAGCTGACTGAAGTTCCATTGAAAAGTCCGGACCCATATATGAAACTGGACGGAGCACCCCACTCCTCGGGAAAGGAATAATCTGTTGGCAACCAAACTGCCTCAAAACCCGCTCCGGTGGTAAAATGAAGAATCTCTCAAGTCGGGTAATACCACATGCTCAAAACCCAGAGTCCATTCCATGAAAGGACGGAGACCCCAAGAGGGAGGGCACTACTCATTGTCAACCGACAGTTGAGATGAAAAGAACTTCTTCCAACCATTTTCAGTCAAGTCCCGGATCAATAGCTTTCTCCTGTGAACAGCAAAAGGTGACAGATCACCCTCCGGAGAACAAATCTTGAAATGTTCTCGAAGCCATACAGTCAAAAGTAAGGGGCTTCCCCATCTCATTTCACATGTCCTATGCAACTCATCCAAGCCGTGCAAGGTTTCCCCCACTATGAGAGGGATAATGCTAAACTGTTGCTCCTTTGCCTGCAAGATAATCTCAGCTAACTGCGCATCTGCAGTGCCGAGGGGTGTCACGAACAGAATCTCGCTGAAAAGGCAAACGGCCATGGCGTTCCTCTTAAAAGACTGAACCGCCGTATCCTCCAAATGCAAACTGAAGAACATCGGCAACTCAGTTATGTCAACCGCGGTGCCGTGCAACATCTTCCTCATATCTCCGACAGGGAGGTTCAACACATCGGACCAAGAATCGATCACACCTCTATGGTATTTGGGGACGGCAATTTGACTCGTCAATTGCATGCCAAGCATCGTACCAAAGTCATCAACAGTTGGCACCATTTCATTTGCCGAAAAATTAAAGGTATGACTTTCACAATCCCAGAAGGCTGCAGCGGCCTTCAAAAAATCCCAATCCGGTTTCAAACTCCAAAGTGTGAAAAGAATTCGGAACCAAAAATCTTTCACAAAAGCCTTTTTAGGATGAGTCTTGAAAGTGTACACGAAGGTCGACAAGTCTTTCTCATAATCACCAACAACCTTGGCATCAAGAACTAAAGAATTGGAGGCCATGGCAAATGTGGATTACAAGCAAAATTAAGCAAAGAAAAGATGTCCAAAGATGGCAGAAAAAAGCTGTTGGAATAATATGTTCAAACAGAGGCTGATATTATAGCTGTTGGAGATCTTTTGGGCAGCCAATGTCAAGCCCCAAAATTCGCTCCCCAGAAGCGCGCGCCTCCCGCCACCCACTTGGGAAGCGCGCGCGTCCCAAAGCTAACAGCCGAGGCGCCCGCCTCCCATTTCAGAAATGCCTCAACCGGCCCTTGTCTAAAAGAGAAATTATGCAGGAACAAAGTTCGGGCACTCCAAATCAGCAGGCAAACTTTCGAGTCCCTCCAAATCAGCAGGCAGACTTTCGAGTCCCTCCAATCAGCAGACAGACTTTCGAGTCCCTCCAAACCAGCAGCAGACTTTCGAGTCCCTCCAAACTAGCAGGCAGACTTTCGAGTCCTTCGAAACCAGAAGGCAGACTTTCGAGTCCCTCTAAATTAGAAGGCAGACTTTCAAGTCCCTCCAAATCAGCAGGCAGACTTCCGAGTCCCTCTAAATCAGCAGGCAGGCAGACTCTCGAGTCCCTCCAGTCCTCTATACGGACTCTAAATATTGCCCACGGTGGGCCGATTTCTATCACCGAACCCCTCCTATCAGAAAAAGTCGCTCACATAGGGAGCGCACTTCTATCTCTTGTAATTTCAAGATTCTTGCTTTCATCGAGTCTTTGCTTTTGTCTTGGTGATGTCCTCGGTGGATGTTTTGTTCTTTCGTCGACGCGTTTTGCTTTGCAATCCACATCGCTGAGGGGCTCTGTAGACACTCCGCCTTGGACCGCTCACCCCGATTGCACATTTGATCTTGTGTTTATCCTTATTTTAAGTGTTTCTCGTTAGTTTCTGTTACTTCCGTTAAGTTCCTGACTGACCTCGTTAAGTTTATGGACCAAACTGAATAACAGTGCTGACTTTCTAGTTCATTCTGTCAAAATTGCCATTTCCAAGGCGCGCGCATTCACCCTTTGGGGCCAGAGGCGCGCGCAGCCCGCCACCAAGGCAGGAGGCGCGCGCACCTTGGCGTCAGTTACAGATTTCTGTCCAAGAATCCCTCCCTTGCTCCTTTTAACAGGATTTGCCCGGAAAACTGATCTTTGTGAATTGGTTTTGGCACCAAAAACACATTTCTTTTACCTATATAAACCCCTCTAATTCACCATTGAAAAGGAGGACTTTGGATCATTAAGAAAACTTTACACAAATATACTTGCAAGGCATTTTCCAAGAAACTCTCTTTGAAGTTCTTTGAAGTATAGGTAAAGGCTAATCTTTTCTCTCCTTTCTACTTCATCTCTCCTCTCTTTCTTCTACTTTCATCAAAAGTGCAATTGTCGCGACCCCGAACCCGCGGGTCCGGAATACGCGAGCTGGACGTCGACTTAAAACCAAAACTCTAAAATATAGAAGTTAAAAATTCCATTTTGAACTAAAAGATGATAACACTAGGTTTTACAAATCCAAGTTTAAATCGACAAAATACATCTAACATAAGCTCCACAGCTTATACCCAAAAGAATAAAATATACAATTCTTAATGACGTCAATAATGGTAAAACTATCCTCAAAAGGTTATACATTTAAATAATGTAAACCGATCCATAACAACCTGCCCCAAAATCTCAATCCTCTCGATGTCCTCCTCGATCCGCGAATCCTAATCCTTTTCCTCCTGGGGTGGGGTTAAGGAAAAACAAAGATGGAAATAAACGGGGTGAGATAAAATCTCAGTAAGTTACTAATGCAACTACATGACATGCTATAATGCAATATGCAATAAACAATGATAAATATCACATAGCATGTAACAAATAACAGTCAACAGATAGCAGCGGAAAGTAAACACATAACAAAGGATATTAGCCAAGGTTTCCCAACTGATAGAACCAATAAAAAGATCGCTGCGCAGCTTCAACAATCAACCAATCCATATCTTCACAACAGCATAAAAGCCGAAGAGAAAACCCCGGTCAGAAGCGACCAATCAACCCATCAAATAAACAAACCATCTTCATAGTAGCATAAAAGCTGAAGAGAAACCCAGTACCGGAACCAATAACAATGTAAAGTGCCACAAGGGGCGGGAGTCATGCCACAAAGTCATGCTCCAAAACGATTAGCTAGAATACCCATAACGGAGCTAGCTCATCCTAACCAAGGCAAATCTGGATGAGGACAGAAGGACCAATGGGCGATGCTATACTGGACTTGGCTCGTGCCATTATAGTATTATCCATTGCCTGACTCGATACACAATTTAACCAGCTGGACTTTCAATAATGCTAAGTAATGAATACTAGCTTTATAAACATCAAAAGGGTTCCAAAGTAGGGAACCGTAACACAAATCACCATAAAGATACAACGATTACTCATTAAGAGTTTAACAACATTGATAGCAAGAAGTTCCTCATAAAAGAGTTCAATAACAGAAATGGAATTGCTCAGAAAAGCCCAACAATACAAATCATTAAAACGAAATGATTCTAGGACAAGGATCCATATCAAACGCATCCTAACATGATACACGCGAGTTACCCATAGAGAGTACTACCCAAATGGTCATTCCCCAAATAGCACAATGACTATCATTAAAACTATCCCAAACATCCACTCATGATAAAAGTGTTCCCACATTTTCCAATAATCCATAACTAAATTCCATAACCCATTTATTCACAAAGGAACCAAGGCGAAAGCACACAAACCGATATTCCCAACTTGATTACAACGGACCGATTCTAAACACTTTGTCATAAGACACTAAAAGAAATCTCAACACAATATAAACCTGAAACTCACCTAAATAAACCACCTCATCTCGAAGTACTCTAGAAGGGCTTTAAAATGATAGTTTACTTGTCCAAAACGGAGTTCGGATGAGAAAGTTATAGCCTTCGAAAGATTGGACAAGAAGCGAATAATTTTCACAGAAAGGAAGGGGGTGCGCGCGCCTCCCACCAACAGGGTGCGCGCGCCTCCCTTAATCAGAAAGAAAGGCACCAACAGAGATACAAAGGGTGCACGCGCCTCCCACACATAGGGTGCGCGCGCCTCCTATAAACAGAAGAAAAGCGCACAAGGTGAGATGGAGGGGTGCGCGCGCCTCACCCCAATAGGATGCGCGCGCCTCCAACCAAAATCAGCAAACCCAGAATTCTTCCTGGGTTCTTCTACCCGAATTTCAACCCCAAAATTCACCACTTCAACCCCAATCAACACCAACACTCCCAACTAGTTTACCCAAGTGCCAAAACAACTTCTAAGCCTAAAATAACTCATCTAGCAACATTTGGACAACCCTAACCAAGGAATGATTAAAACACCCAAATTTCACAATAATAAGAAGAATTTACAAATAGGTTCCAAATCAACCAAAGAACCCATAAATAACAACTAGAGCATCGATGGAGTTAAAGATGAGCATTTTTAACATGAATGGGGGGGGAACTAACTTACCCGGATTTTCTCAAAGGTGACGGAACTCGAATATTTTTAGTTCCCCACGATCCTATCGACGATCTAAACACATTTCATTCAATGAGATTTAAGAAAAGATGAGAGAAATATAGATAAAATGAAGAGAGAAGGAAGAGGAAAACTTACCTCTTTTTCTTTTGAGGAGAGAGAGAGAAATGAGCAGGGAAAATTAGAAAGTTAGGGAGGAGGAGGAAGAAGAAGGAGGATATTAAAAGAAATGTTACACTTAAGCCCCTTCGCTTCTAACTAACGCAAATAAACCCCAAATAACCCTCTGTTCATTTCATTCCCCTATTTCACACTTAACACAATATCGCCCAAATAATGCTAGACACAACTTAATATTATAAGATATAAAGTGCGCACATAAATAAATAATCGAATAATTAAATATAATAATTAATTAATGCTAGAATTTAGAGACGGGTTTTCGGGTCGTGACAACAATCACTCAAACATTTTGGGACATGACACTAAAGACTACTTCACCTCATTGAAGCTAGTCAAGGAGTTATCTCCCTACATTCCAAAAACCCCTTTTAAAACCCCCTTTTATTATATCAAGAATAGGAAGAGAATTTTATTTTTTATGTAGACTTTGATCAAGCAAGACAAACATTAGTTGGGCAAGATGGGTGTTTAAGTACTTCCCATCTCGTAACTTAACCCCCGAACCTCATAACAAGAATCTCTGTTTTCAAATCAAACTTAGGCTAATATATATTAGGTTTTTCTTATATTCCTCTAAAACATAGGTGGCGACTCTAAACACAAATAGACATCCTAGGACCAACCCGCGCGCTCTAGCCAAGCCGTGGGGCCCGCCCGGGGTATCTACAGTTAGTTTTGGACTAAACTGCATAACAGAATTAACTTTAGAGTCATTTCTATCATTCTTCCTTTCTCACCCGCAGGCGCCTCCCGTAATGGTCATGGGGCACGCGCGCGTTTGGTCCAATAGGCCGGACTCGCGCGCTTCCCACTTTGACTGTTACGGATTGCAGCCTTTTTCCTCCATTTCTAGAGTAAAAAACAACCTTTTCACAACATGTTTTATTCTAGCATTAAACCCATTTTATTTTGTAACTCCCAATCCCATTATTCTAGCCATTTCTTTAAAACCAAATATTTCTTTTATTTATTATTTGATTTTCTCTTTATTATTTAATTTTCTTTATTTTTTTATTGGTTAGAAAAGCTTCTTTCCCTCCTTTCTCTACTTATTTAAACCTCTCATTTCTACCTTAGAAAAGGACCCAAAATTGGAGACTTGAACCAAAACTCTACACAAATTCTCTCAAACACATTTCTCTACAAAAACTCTACACAAATTGTTGCACAACAATTTCTCTACAAGCAACTCCATATCAAGTCAAAGTTCAAGTCTTCTTTCTCCTTCTAAAGGTACAACTTTTCTTCTTCTTATTTTACTTGTCTAGTAATGTATGCAATCCCCATCAATTGGGACATGACTAAATGACCACTTTACTACATTAAAGTTGGTTAAGGTTATCTCCCTACATTTCAATTCTAGTTTAATTTACTATTCTTCTCTTAATGTAATCTTTAGCATAAATCAATATATAAAATAATTATCTTTTATTTTCCTTTGCAATTCCTCTTTTCTTTACATTATAACTGTTAGCACTATTAATTCATTGAAGGACTTTTTACATTAGAACACCTTTAGTAGCAAGACCCGCGTAAGCGGGCCGGAGTGGGTGTTGAAGTACTTCCCACTCCGTCATCTAACCCCCGAACCCTTCTCTCCCGAATCTCTGGTTTTGTACATAAATTAGGATATTTCTTTAGGTTTTTCTTATCTTTCCTCAATAACATAGGTGGTGACTCTACAAATTAAAACAAGTTAGACATCCTAGGATAATTCACCGCTCTAGCCAAGTAGTGGGTTTTTCCGGGGTATCTACAGGTTGATCTCAGAAAATTCTTTGAAAGGCTGTGGAAGTATCACATGAAGTTGAATCTGGCTAAATGCACATTCGGTACCATCCGAGGCAAGGTCCTGGGTTTCCTGGTAACAGAAAGAGGGATTGAAATTGACTCCGACAAAATAAAGGCCATCATAGAAATTCCCCAACCTCGAACTCAAAAAGAGGTGAAAGGTTTCTTGGGAAGAATTTAATACATCAGTAGATTCATACGGCAGCTGACCACGATGTGTGAACCGCTCTTCAAGCTCTTAAAAAAGGACACCGATCGATCATGGGATGAAGAGTGTCAGATTGCTTTTGAAAAGGTCAAAGAATACCTTACAAGCCCACCAGTCTTGGCCCCACCTCACCCGCATAAACTTTTGCGACTGTACCTAACCGTTACTGATACTGCGGTAGGAGAAATGCTTGTGCAATAAAAAGAAGACTCCTGGGTTGAAAATGCAATCTATTTTGTTAGCCGAAAGCTACAGGGTAGTGAATTGAATTACTCAGCATTGGAAAAGGCGTGCACCGGTTTGGTTTGGGTTTCGCAGGGACTAAAAATCTACTCGCAGTCCTTACCTGTTCAAATTGTATCCCGAATGGATCCAGTGAAATACATTCTTGAAAGGCCAACCATGTCCAATCGAGTGGCCAAATGGGATTTTCTCTCAAACGAATTTGATATGACTTACGCAACGCCTAAGTCCATTAAAGGGAAGGTGATAGCGGACCAACTTGCAGATTTGGCTCTTGATCTTGAGCCCGAACCGGAAACTCAATTTCCCGATAAAGGAATCTACACTGTTGATTGTTCCGAGAACAAATGGAAACTCTTCATTGATGGAGTCGCCAACAAAAGAAGATTTAGAGTAGGAATTTTGCTCATTGATCCAAGTGATGCGCACACACCCATTGTTTTCCGACTAGACTTTGACTGATCAAATAAGACAGCAGAGTACGAGGCTTGCATTGCTGGCCTTGAAGAGGCATTGAGAAGAGGAGTCAAAGAAATTGAAGTGTTCAGGGATTCTGCTCTAATCATCAATCAGGTTGAAGGAAAGTGGAAAGTTCAAGACCTAAGGTTACAACAATATCATATTCGTCTGGTAGCGCTCACAGAACGTTTCTCGAATATCTCATTTCATTACCTCCCAATGGACCGCACAGATTCGCAGATGCGTTGGCTACCCTAGCCTCCATCATGGAATTCCCTACTGATGTCATGGTAAAGCCATTTGTGGTTAGTAAGAGATCAATCCCAGCCTATTGCCTGGCAATCGAATTGGAAAATGAAGAGAATGAAGAGCCATGGTATACAGATGTATGGAATGTTCTCAAGAACGGGATCTACCCTCCAGAAAAAGACAAAAGGGCGAGAATCACAATGCGAGGGTGGGCCTCCCAATTTGTGATTTCCAGAGATCGATTGTACAAAAGACATCATAATGGGCCAAATTTTCTCTGTGTAGAAAAGTCTGAGGCGACGAGAATCATGGATGAAATCCATAGGGGACTGTGTGGACCTCACATGAATGGGGATTGTATAATGAAAGTACGAACCTGTGATCAATGTCAACGGTACGCTAACATGCAACATCTGCCGCCTCACATTCTCTATCAGTCAACCGCTCCTTGGTCTTTCTCCATATGGGGGATAGATGTTATTGGTCAAATCAAACCCAGGGGGTCGAGTGGACAAGAATATGTGCTCATAGCTATCGACTATTTCACCAAATGGGTTGAAGCCACTGCTTACAAAGTATTAAATGCCAAGAAAGTGGCCGAGTTCATTCGCACCAACATTTTCTACAAATATGGAGTCCCTTATGAGATGATCTCAGATAATGGAACTCACTTTGAAGGAGAAGTCAACCGATTGCTTGATGAATTCCGTGTGGTCAGGCACAAGACCTCCGCCTATCGACCCCAAGCCAAGGGAGCGGTGGAAGCGGAAAACAAAACCCTTGAGAACATCATTAGAAAGATGGCCATCACCGGAAGGGATTGGCCCGAGAAATTACCTTTAGCCTTGTGGGGATACCGCACATCTGTCCGAACACCGACTAGGCCTACTCCTTATTCACTTGTATATGGCATGGAGGCAGTTCTCCCGATTGAGCTTGAAATCCCCTCCATGAGAGTGTTACTTGAGAATCAAGTGTCTAAGATTGACTGGCTACAAAGTCTCCATGAAGAGTTAGCATTGCTCGATGAAAAATGATTGCTGGCTCTAGAGCATAACCGTGCGTATCAACGCAGAATTGCCAGGGCATTCAACAAGAAAGTTAAAGACCATGATGTCAAAGTGGGAGACCCTGTGTTGAGGGAAAATTCGCCAAGTTATGTCGACCCTCGAGGGAAATGGAAGTCTCTATGGTTGGGACGCTACATTGTTAAGAAGATACAATCTGGTGGAGCCGTGTTCCTGCAAACTGAATTTGGAGAAGACCTTGTTCAGCCCTATAACCTCAGCAAACTGAAGAAGTATTATGCGTAGAAGACGCCGAGTTTTGTGGTCGCTATCGAGTCAAAAAAAAAGAGCGCAAAAGATAGCCCCACTAGAGGTGAAAACCTGAAAGGGCAGTTCTAGGTAAAAAAACCGGAGGCGCGCAAAAATTCAAGGTGATTGTGTCGAACTACGCTGACCTGAGCCTCCAAAGAGGAACGTAGGCAACCTTCGGGTCCGGTCATTATTAATAAAAAGCTTTTATTCCCCACATTGAAATTTTCAAAACATTACACTTGAAAACAAAGAAAAACAAACATCACGAACTTTGAAATAAATGAAGCATCTTGGTGTGGCAACCAAGGATTATGCGAAAACAACTGAATTTCCATTGATGGACCGATGCGGTCGAACACATTCTGGAAAGAACTCAAAGATCTTTCTCCCCTTTGATTCCCAGAGCCGGTTGCATTGGGCATGGTAATCTGTGAAGCTAAATCCTGACTGTTTCTGCGACGGCCAGACCGATGACCGTTACGTGGTTGATTTCCACCAATTTGAATTTGAAAAAACAGTCGGACCCATTATTTGAGAATAGTAATCTCCGGACAGAATTTTTGGACCTATGAGCTCCGACACCAAAGCTGCAATGGTAGCATTCTCTTCGACATTCTGAGGACCCAACCATTTGAGATACTCCAAGGTGGTTTCATAGAACATATCCCCCTTCACCTTGGCGTCTGCCTCTGCCAGTATGTGCACCATTCCTGTACCAAAGCTCCTTCAGCAATTCATAAATGTTGGTATCCACGGGAAAATTAGCCGGGTGTGGATACCCCGGGAGGCCACGGCTTGGCTAGAGCGTGTGAGTTATCCTTGGATGTCTATCCGTGTTTTAATTTGTTAGAGTCGCCACCTATGTTTTAGAGGAATATAAGAAAAACCTAATATTTAGCCTAAGTTTGATACGAAAACAAAGATTCTTGTTATGAGGTTCGGGGGATAGGTTACGACATGGGAAGTACTTAAACACCCATCTCGCCCAACTAATGTTGGTCTTGCTTGATCAAAGTCTACATAAATAATAAAATATTCTTCTTATTCTTGACTATAATAAAAGGGGGGTTTAAAAAGGGGTGTTTGAAATGTAGGGAGATAACTCCTTGACTAGCTTCAAAGAAATGAAGTAATCTTTGGTGTCATGTCCCAAAACGTTTGGGTGATTGCACTTTAGATGAAATAAAAGAGAAGAAGAGAGATGAAGTAGAGAAGAGAGAAGGAAAACTCTTGTTTACCTATCCTTCAAAAATGACTCCAAGTTCTTCTTAGGGAAAATGCCTTGAGAATACTTTGAAAGTGATTTTTGTATAGTTTTCTTGTGTTCCAAAAAGTGGTCCTCTTGAAAGGTGAATTAGAGGGGTTTATATAGGTAAAAGAGATGTGTTTTTGGTGCTAAAACCAAGTCACAAAGATCAGTTTCCCAGGCAAATCCTGTTAAAAGGAGCAAGGGAGGGATTTTTGGATAGAAATCTGTAACTGACGCCCAGGTGCGCGCGTCTCCTGCCTTGGTGGTGGGATGCACGCTATTCTAACCCTAAAGGGTGAAGGCGCGCGCCTTGGAGATGGCCTTTTTGACAGAATGGACTAGAAAGTCAGCACTGTTATTCAGTTTGATCCCTGAACTTAACGAGGTCAGTCAGGAATTTAACGGAAGTAACAGAAACTAATGAGAAACACTTAAAATAAGGAGAAAAACAAAGTAAAATGTGCAATCGGGGTGAGAGGTCCAAGGCGGGGTATCTACAGAGCCCCTCGGCAACGTGTATTGCAAAGCAAAACGCGTCGACGAAAGAACAAAACACCCACCGAGGACATCACCAAGAAAAAAGCAAAGACTTGATGAAAACAAGAATCTTGAAATTACAAGAGATAGAAGTGCGCTCCCTGTGTGAGCGACTTCTGCTGATAAAAAGAGTGCGGTGAAAGAAATTGGCCTACCGTGGCCAATATTTAGAGTCCGTATAGGGGACTGGAGGGACTTGAGAGTCTGCCTGCTGATTTGGAGGGACTCGAGAGTCTGCCTGCTGATTTGGAGGGACTCGAGAGTCTGTCTGCTGATTTATAGGGACTCGAGAGTCTTCCTTCTTATTCAGAGGGACTCGAGAGTTTGTCTGCTGATTCAGAGGGACTCGAGAGTCTGCCTGCTGATTTGGAGGGACTCGAGAGTCTGCCTGCTGATTTGGAGTCCGTATAGGGGACTAGAGATGAATGCGAATTTGTTGAGTAGACTTTGCTGATGAGGTGGTGATTTCAGTGGTTCACCGTGGACCAAATTACTGTTTGAAGCTGTATCTTGTGAATGTTGTTCGGAGCCGCGCTTGCCGTTGACTTTATGACTATTGTGGGGTGCGGGCACAGTTGAATGGGGACCAACTATTCTGTATTCTCTTTTGAGAGGAAAAGTCGAGATTGACCTTAACGTTTTTAACCGTCGGATCAAATGGTGTCCATTGCATTGTGCTTGAAATGCCCCATGAGTGGTGCTAAAAACCAGGTGAGAGTGGGAGTAACATTAATGTGATGCATTTATTCCTGCATGGGAACTTGCACCTGGACCTGACAGGGGACGGGGGCGCTTGCATCCAAGAGCTGCTGTGGGTCGCGCGTGTGGCACATAAGGGCATCAGGAGGCGCGCATCGCGTTTAAGTTCAGCATATATTCAGAAACTGCTCATTCTGTTCGAGCTCAGTTCAAAATTTTCCTAAACCCTCCATATTCTGAGTCGAATTTTCGAGAGAGAGACATCCCAAAACATTTCCTTTGTCTATTTGAGACCATTCCATCGAGGAATAATGTCGAGTTCTCATCAAACTCCCCCTTTCGAGATGCCCATGGGCGAAGAAGCCGAGATTGGGGTCGAGGCTATGGACCCAAGGCAGCTTACTTATGAGTCCCATACTCATATCTCCCACTTTGTTTCTGCGGGATTGGTAAGGATTTCGCCTTTCCTTGTTGATTTTTCGCATTTTGGGGCTGTGTCATTATTGCCCGTAATACTGCTGCAGAAACCCTTTTGATCATGGCTGCATGTTGCTGTTCTTGTTGATTTGTTGTGAAAGGAATACCTGGGCATCCATTTGCATGTTCACACACTTGTTTGCACGTAGTGATTTTGTTGAATTCTTCATGTTGGGTTTGGCCATTTTCTAGCCGTTATGCTGAAGAATTTTTATTTGTCACATGTTTCCTTTTAGAGGTGGAACCGTCTGACCGAAATCCGAGGTGGGGCTCAGGCACCCGTTTCTGTATAGAGGAAACTTCCCAAGAATGTACAAACTCGGGTGGCCGCTACATGTTTCGGCCCTTTCATTACTAACTTGCCCTTACTGAAGAATGATCTGGATGTGATCTAGGCTTTGAGGGAGAGGTGGTGGGATACCACCCACACATTTCATTTTCCGATGGGCGAGGTGACCATGACACCTACCGACTTTACTGCCTTGACTGACTTATTTTTTCATGGAGTGCCTGTCCCTTATGGTGTGAGGGGGACTGCTCGGACACCTGCTGAGCTGTTGGATTTGGTTGACTGTGAATTCATGGTGAAGAACTCCCGAGAAACTTGGGGGAAATTCTGAACTTATTTTTAATGTCCTTGCAGCTGAGTCTCGAGGTGTCACCACTGACAGGGTCGAGGCGGTGGCCCGGTGCTTTATTTGGTTTGGTTTGTCCCACACCCTGTTCACGAATGGGGGAAGTTCTGCTGCTTTGTCCTTGCTAGACCTTCTGATTGACTTGGACCAGGCTGCTCAGTACAACTGGGGTGCAGCGGGTCTGGCTGCTTGTTATCATGGCATGGACTTGACTAGTCGTTTGACTAGGAGCTCGGTCACGGGATTTTCTCTTACTTGCGAGGTACATTTACCATTTTGCCCTTTTTAGATTTCTGCCTTTATCTACACTTTTTGACTGTCATTAATCCTGTCCTTGTTTCTGTTTGCAGCTGTGGGCTTTTTCCATTCTGGGCATGAGGGACTTCGGGATTGAGAGAGAGGGTCAGCCCCATATCTCGACTGTGCTAGGTGGTCTTACAAGGCCAGAAATGTGAAGACCGGCACTGCCCCCATTAGCTTGGTTTCTTCCAGGCAATATCTGGACAACCTGAGGCCAGAGTCTGTGTCTCAGTCACTGTTTCCCTGAAGACCGATATATGGTGGCATAGAGCATACACTGCTACCCACTCGCTCGAGGTTGTTGATGAGCTCAGTAGAGTGCATGGCCATGTACATGGGGGAGAGAGTATACTGGTAGCATGGGAGCCAGGTGGTGGATTACTTTAACCCACCCAGGCCGGCGGTTCCATATTTTCCTCCTTTTTGCCCTTGCAAATGGGGGGCACTGTCTGAGGATGATAGGGCCATGTATATGGTAGGGATTAAGGCTTCCCCTTTCATCTTTCTTCAGTAGGACTATGGCCTTTTTCGGGTGAACCATATGATGCCGGGCTTCATGTATGCTGACCCTCGGGGAACACAGCCTGCTCCTTCTTTTTCTGCTCTGTTTTACTACATCGGGGCGGTTTATTGCTTCGATCCTCCCTTGCCTCCTTCATATTATACCTACTCCACCTTTGGGGTTGCTGAGGAGCAGAGGGAGATTATCCCTGAGGAGATGTTACCGGAGAGAGAGGCTCCCGCCCAGACCGCTGTGGTATGATTTTTGCTTTTCGTGCACATTTCTGATTATGGCCCATTTTCTGTCCCAGTCTGTTTTATCCCAGTAAACTGATGTAGTATCCTGTTTCTATTGTAACAGGTACCCGTGGCTGCTTATAGGCATATAGGCCGCCAGAACAAGGGGATGAGGAGCAGGCTGCGCCATCTGGAGGAGATAGTCCTGGAGCTGTGTAGAGACATGGCTAATTTGACTAGAGAGGCTGCATGGACTGTGTCTGGAGCTTCTAGAGGCATTGCTCGGGGAGCTCGCGGTATGGGGCAAGGATGCAGAGATGCTGCTCTTGATGTGGATGAGGCTGTGCAGTCGGCTAGGCAGACACTGAGTAGGAGCTTGAGCCGTGGAGGTGCCAGTTCATCGGCAAGAGCGCCAAACAGAACCCATTATGATATCACCATTGAAGAGTCCGAGGAAGAGTCTGATGATGATGAGGAGACCGAGAGTGGCGATGAAGGTGAGCACAGTGCCACTGGGGATAATTCAGAGTAGACTGGGGAGGATGAGTGCCTGAACAATTTATTTTTTAACATGTAATAGCATTTAGCACGTATTTACAGTCCTACCTATTTTATCTACATTTTTTATATTTATCTAGACTCGATCTTTATGTGTTGACCATTTTACAAACAAATGTGTGCCCAAAGTGTTTTGGTGTTGTTGTGGAATGTTGTTTTGCTGCTGTAGATTCTGAACTTGTTGTAGATTGAAGGCGTTGAAATGCCTAGGCTGTTGCTGAACTGACATGGACTGTTATGTTCTGTCCATCTGTCAAAGGCGCGCGCGCCTGGACTTGGGCATGGGATGCGCACGCGTTTCAACACTAAGGGAGGAGGCGCCCGCTTCTGGGCTGTTGATTTACAGCCCCTTTCTTTCTGTACAGGATTCTCCAACAGCTATAAATTTGAACCCATTTTGACCAGTTTGGTCACACAGCAATATCCTGCCCTACTTCTCATCACTTTAAGCCCCAAATCCTTGTTAAGAATGGCTCCCATGACCTTTTGTTTTGAGGTAAAAGTGTCCGTCCCGGAGGGTGAAAAGTCAATTCCCGCCCCCATTGTGAAGGCACACCCGAGTGTCTTTGATCATTTGGGAAGACCCAATAAGGTTGTTGTGGAACCTTCGAAGCCAATGGTTCATGTTGAAGCCCCTAGCCCATGTTATTTCCCTAATAAGAAGAAGGAGAAAGGTAAGGGTAATTCTCCTTATGTGTGGAAGCGCCCATACAAGGCCCCGATCAAGGCTTCTTTTGACAAAGGCAAGGGGAAGGTTGTTGATGAAGCTCCATCCCGTCCTAGCGTCTTTTCTCACCTTGGCGGTTCCGAGAATGCTCCGCCCCCACCTAAGAAGGTCAAGGGCCTTAGCAAGAAGCAATGGGTTCCCAAACTGAAGAAAGATTAGAAATTTCTTTGTACCCCAAGATTGCAATTAAATAGACCACTTGTTAGGATTTAATGTTTTAATGTCTTTTATTGCTCAACATTATCCGTTGTAATGACAAGAATGTTTTGAGAGATGAATAAAAATTGCATTTTGTTATGACATGATTGGGTAAAAATTATTGTTTTAGACCGCACCCGAAGGTTGCCTACGTTCCTCTCGTAGAGAGGCTCAGGTCTTCGTAGTTCAAACAAATGAAGACCATTTTTTTTATTTTTGTGCACCCTGTTTTTTTCCTAGACCGCCCTTTCGGGTTTTCAATCTAGCGGGCTTCTTTTTTTTTGTACTTGCTCTAATTTTTTCCTAGGCCGCCCTTGCGGGTTTTCAACCTAGCGAGCATTTTTTTTTTTAATGGTCTTTATTTGTTAAGCGTAGAACTTCTTGAGCTTGTCGAGGTTGACCTCCTTCGGCAATTGATCACCATCCAAGTCTACGAGTCAGACTGCACTGCCGCTTAGTATCTTTTTGACAACATAAGGACCGATCCATCGAGGTCCCCACTTCCCAAGGGGATTCATGGTATTGGGAGGATGTTGTCTTAGGACCAAATCTCCCTCTTTGATATTTTGAGGCTTCACCTTTTTGTTTAAAGCCCTTGCCATTCTTTGTTGATAAGCCCTTGTGCGTTCAAACGCTCTTAACCTCTTTTCGTCGAGTAGGGCTAGCTGCTCGTATCAAATTTGCATCCAATCAACCTCGTTGACTTGGTTCTCGAGTAAGACCCGTACAGAAGGAACCTCGAGTTCGACTGGGAGTACAGCTTCAGAACCATAAACTAATGAGGTACGGGGATGACTTGTGTTTGGTAATTTTGTAGTCCACCAAAAGTGCATCCATTTCTTTCTCGAAGTGAGAGCTATTATCGGAGATGATGTCATGAGGAATACCATATCGGCACATGATGTTGTTCTTCACAAATTCGGCCACTTTCTTGGCGTTGAGAACTCGGTAAACTTGTGCCTTGACCCACTTCGTGAAGTAATCCACGGCCATTAGAATGAATGACTGTTCGTTGCTTCCCGTAGGATGGACTTTGCCGATGACATCTATGCCCCAACAAGAGAACGGCCATGGTGTGGTCATGTTGTATTGTTGTGAAGGTGGAGCATGTCGTAGATTAGCGTGGAATTGGCACTTGGCACATTTCTTGACTTTCTCGATGCAGTCTCTTTCCATTGTAGTCCAATAGTAACCAATACGGAGTATCTTCTTGGCTAACATAATCCCATTCATGTGGGGCCCATACTCGCCCTCGTGGACTTCGTGCATGATTTCTTAGGCTTCGATTTCGTTTGCACATAAGAGATTGATCCCTTGATGATGTCTTTTGTAGACTCGGTTTCCAATCAACACATATCTGGCGGCTAGCTTTTGTAATGCTATTCGAGATTTTCCATTGCTGTTCTCGGGGAAAGTGCCACTGTTGAGAAAGGTCATGATGTCTGTGTGCCACGAGGGGTTGTCTTGGACTTCATTGATCTCAATGTTCATGCAGTATACCGGACTGGTCCTTCTCGAAATTTTGAAGGGTTTCACCATTTTTCCTTTGGGCATTTCAACCAATGAGGCTATGGTGGCTAAAGCATCGGCAAAGCGGTTCTTGTCCCTCGGCAAATAATTGAACGTGATATCTTGGAACTGTTCAGCTAACTCCTCGAGGTGTTGACCATACTGTTGGAGGGTCGGATCTTGGATTCGCCATTTACCCGATACCTGATTGATAAGGAGCAGGGAGTCACCGAATACTTCTAGTTCTGTGACATTTCTTTCTAGTACTGCTTCTAGCCTCGCTATACATGCTTCATATTCGGCAATATTGTTGGTAGCTTCGAATTCAAGACGGATTGCAATTGGAGTGTAGATGTCATTTGGATCGACAAGCAACATCCCTATCCCATAACCGTGCTTATTGGCAGCGCCATCGAAAAAAATTGCCATTTATTTTCCTCGGTTGTAGTGCAAACCAAGTGCTCGTCGGGAAACTATAAGTCCCCCCCCTTCACTTCGTCGCACGGAAATTCAACAAGCTGATCACTGAACACTTTCCCCCTGATGGATTTGAGTGTGATGTAAGTGATATCATAGCCGGCGAGCATGAAGTACTACTTGGCTATCCTTGTTGACATGAAAGGCTTCTCAAAGATGTAGCGGAGCGGGTCCACTTTTGCTACTAGCTTGATTGGAAAGGCTTCCATGTAATGTTTGAGCTTTTGAGTAACCCAAACCAGTTCTGCACATGACTTCTCTAAGACGGAGTAGTTCTTTTCGCCTCCTTGAAATCGGCGACTGACAAAATAAATGGCATTATCCTTTGTGGAGTCTCGTTGCTCTTGTGCTAGCATAGCCCCAAGGGCTTCATCATTCACTGTGAGGTAGAGCAAGAGAGGCTTCCCCTTGTGAGGTGGAGCCAAAACTGGAGGGCATGTCAAGTAATGCTTCACTTGGTCGATAGCTTCTTGCCAAGCGTCGGTCCATTCTATTGCCACATTATTCTTGAGTAGCTTGAAGATTGGCTCACACATGGAAGTAAGCTGGTGCACGAACCGACTGATGTACTGAAGTCTGCCCATGAAACCTTTTATTTCTTTCTGTGTCTTTGGAGGAGGCATGTCAATGATTGCCTTGATTTATGAGGGATCTGCTTTAATTCCCCTCTCGATAACTATGTAGTCAAGAACCTTGCCTCGGATGACCCCAAAAGTGCACTTTGAGGGGTTGAGTCTCATCATATGTTGTCAAAGCCTTTCAAAGAACTTGCGGAGGTCGATCAAGTGTTGATCGTTGGTTCCTTTTGAATGGATGATCATGTCGTCCACATAGACTTCAATTTATTTATGGATCATGTCATGGAACAAGTCTGTAACAGCCCTTTTATAAGTAGCCCCAGCGTTCCTTAACCCAAATGGCATGACTGTGTAGCAAAAGGTGCCCCACGGTGTTGTGAAAGCAGTCTTGTGTTGATATTCTTCTGCTAGGAGAATCTGATTATACCCAGCAAAGCCATCCACAAATGAGCGGACCTCGTAGGCGGTAGTGGAATCGATGAGCATGTCGATGTTGGGTAGTGGAAAGTCATCCTTTGGAGAAGCTTTGTTCAAATCCCGAAAATCCATACATATACGGACCTTGCCGTTATCCTTTCTGACTGTCACGACATTTTCAAGCCATGTTGGATACTCAATAACCTTGATGAAGCCCACACTGAGAAGCTTCTCTATCTCTTCTTTGACTTGTAAAGACCGTTCTGGCTTGATCTTTCTGAGTTTATGTTTTGTAGGCTTAGCATTATCTCTGATTGGAATCCTGTGCTCGGTAACCTTTTTCTCTAAACCCAGCATGTCTTTGTATGACCATGCAAATACATTCACGAACTCTTTGGGAAGTGCAGTCAATCTGTCTTTCTCTTCCCCCTTGAAGAAGCTTCCGATCTTGGTTTCTTTCGGCTCTTCGTTAGTACCCAGATTAACAACATGCAATTCTTCATCAGCACCTGGACCATTTTCACCACGACTACAGACCTGTTGAGCAAGTTCATTTAAGTATGTTGTGTTTTCGTGGTCTATTTCATCATTATTTGAATCGTTATTAACTAGTTCATTAAATTCATTGTTAGTTAATTCATCATTCATGATGTTTGCAATCTCGGGATACTCAGAAAGATCAATTTTTTCATTAGAAAAGAAAGGGAACACACGCTTGGCTATTGCCTCCATATCCTCTTGGGTGAGGATGTCGGAAACACTCTTGGACTCGAAAGTGAATGTTAACAAGTCTTCCTTTATAACCTTGCGCGGAATGCAACCCATCTTCTCGACCAGGAATTCCTCGGATACCACGGGCCCCTTTGTAGAATACCAGTTGTTGATTGGCTCTGAGCTTGGCTGGATCTCGCTGATAGTTTCCCTTCTCGTGTCGGTGTCGTAGATGGCATTGATTTGGCACTTGTCCATGATGGAAAATTCCTCAAACATGGAGGCTAAATCCGTCAATTCTTCCCACACGGTGATCTCTGTCTCAGACTCTATAGTCGCTTTCTTACCCCACCATTCTCGGGGTGACATACGAGTTGGTTCCTCTTCGGATTTCTGGATCTGATAGTCGGAAAAGATTTCGAGGCTGGGCTTTCTGATGCCTTTGCTGTTAACCCATGGCTCGGGAAAGATCACGTACAGGACATCTTCCCCTTATCGGACAAAGTATCCATTTAGTGTCTTGCGGTAAGGCTTCAAATTGGGAATTCTATAGTGACGGCCTTCCCTCCGAGCTCGGGCCTTTTCGTTCTTGACTGCTTGCTCGTATTTCAAGTCATCTTTGGAAGGCTCATATCCCAAACCAAACTTGTTCTTGACAAAAGGGACCTCAATAGGTTGCATCCTTCCTTGTTAATATTTTCTTAGGCCTAAACCAGGGAAGTAATTCATATTCCTCATCATGCGGAGGACTTTGCGATTGCCGAGGGTCCATGATCCGTTTCCCCCTTCTTTGTCAATGGCGTTGATTGAGATGCCGGAGAGAGTAGAGTCTGCTAAACCATGCTGAACTTGGTGAACGGGTTCCCCTTTTCTGTGGATAGTGACGTTTTCTGCCATGACGGTCACTATTTCATCTCCATTTCGGAACTTGACACAATAATGAAGAGTTGAAGGGACGGCGTTGGAACTGTGTATCCATGGTCGACCCAACAACAAGTTGAATGAGGAGGGGACGTCGAGCACTTGGAACGGGATGAACATAACCATGCTCCCAAACTCAATGTCTATTTCCACCATACCCATGACTGTTCGGGCATTGCTGTCATAACCTTGAATTACTTGAGTAGAAGGCCTTAGATCTGAACTCTTAAGCGCCAGTATGCTCATAATTCGGCCGGGCATTAGGTTGAGGGTGGAACCACCGTCAACCAAGACTCTTGAAATAGGTCTCCCCCTTGCTCTCACTTTGAGATAGATGGCCTCATTGTGATCGGGCCCAAATGGAGGAAGGTCCATATCGGCAAAAGTGATGACATTGCCAAAATGAATGTGGCCTATCATTGCAGTAAGGTCCTCGAGAGTTGTATCAGGGGAGACTGATGTGTCATTGAGATTGTTGATTACAAGATCTCAGTGCTTCTTTGAGGATGCAATGAGGTCCTAAATGGAGATGTTGGCTTGAGTTTTCTTGAGTTGTGTCAACAAGGGATCATCGGGAGTGTCGCGATCTTGCGATCTTTGAGAAGAGGTGCTTGGTGCAGAAGTAGTGGGGTTGTTTGCTATGACTCATCCAGATCGAGTTAGCATGTTGACATTTCCATTATGCTTCTTTTTCCTATTCTCTAAGACCTCCCTCATTACATCATCGTAAGTCACAACGTAGCAAGAATTATCAATTGCATTTATAACATTGGAGCCCTTATTCACAATTGGGATTGACTAAGTGGTCTCTTCAAACTCTCCTAACTCTCCTAACTCTATTACATTGATATCGTCACCACTGGGCACTATGAACTCTTTCTTGTCTATGAAATCTTGGATGACATTGCGGAGGACAAAGAATTCCTCGGTGGTGTGGTCACTATGTTGGTGGTAGTCACAATGCTTGTGGTGGGCATGGTTGGGACGCATTGTCTTGGGTTTGTACCCTTAGAGAGGAGTAACTTGCCCTTTGGCCTTGAGAGCTTCGAAGGCCTCGGTGATAGTCATGCCTTGGAGAGGAGTGTAGACACGATCATCTTGAAATTTCTTGCCTTGTAAAGGAGGAACCCTTTTGTAATTCCCCTTGTCGGTAGTGACAGCATTAACCGAAGCCTCTTTGTTTGAGTTAGAGGCGGCCTTGTATCGGAAGCTAGGAGCATTTTTCTTGATTTCTTTGAGCAAGTTATCCATTCGGACCCCCGCTTCATACATTTGAGAGAAATCCGCGTATCAAGCCCCACTTAAATGGGTACGGAGATCAATCTTTAGACACTTGAGGAAGATGTCCATTTGCTCCTTAGTTTTAGGCCTCTCAACAATTTCTGCAAGCTTGTCATTCCACCTCCTTGTAAAATCAATAAAGGACTTATTGTCCCTTTGGGTGGTGTTCTCGAGCTCTTTCTTGGTCGGGCAATGAGTGGTGTTGCCCTGGTATTGACTCTTGAAGGCAAGCATAGCAGCGTCCGAATCAAGACGGACTGTGAGCGGGAGAGTTGCATACCAATCCTTTGCCACCCCCTCGAGAGTAAGAGGGAAGCATTGTGCCATAACTTTAGGAGAGACCTTCTTCAGAACCATAGCCCATATGTAAGTCTCGATGTGTTCCATGGGGCAAGAGTTGCCTTTGAACTTGCTGATGTTGGGCATTTTGAAATTGTCGGGGAGAGCGGCCATGGTGCTCATAAGAATGGAGGACTGATAAAGGCTCGTGTCGGGGCTTTTTCCCAACTTGATGCCGTTGAAACGTTGATCTATTTAGGCCATAATTGAACCAACCATCTTATGCTCATTGTTCTCGGTACTCGGTTCCCCCATTTTCTTGGTGCGGGCACTGACAATAGGGGCTTTCAAACAAACCCTTGGTCCATTCGGACTCGTCATTGTCTTTCTTGTCTTTACCCTTGGTGAGCTTCTCTTTCATTTGCTCCATTTCGGCCTCATGGGCCTCCCTTTGATTGTCAAGATGGGATTGCCAAAGATCACCCTTGTTTTGGGACTCTTTGTTAAGAGTGGAGACTTGCTCTTGGAGCACTTGGAACATAGCTGAGAGTTGTTCAATAGACATGGTGTTGTTGCTGCCGGTCATGGTTGCTGCTGGAGCTGTTGGAGTAATCACTTCACGAACTAACCGATTCGCTGAATCCCGGCAGACACGGTAAGTACCAATTGAATCTATATTGCAGAAGAGGCCCTTGTCAGTCTTGAGTAACACTTTCGGTCCATGAAGAGGTTTGGAACACACAGTGGGCACACGACTCAAAACCACATAAAGAAAAGACTTTTTTTTTTATAAAAGTCGGAGGGACGGGATCCCTTTTGAGTTTCTAAGAAAATAATGGAATCGTCACACTAGTATATAGACCTTCTCGCGGTCCCGTATACTCATCGGATTCCATCACGCTTGTGAATCCTACACATGTCGGGATTAAACTAAGCTAGTGCAGTAAAGCATACATGCGGGGGCGGATTTTTTTATTTTCGTCCATAATAACCACTTGGGGACGGAGTTTTATTTCGTCCATGATAACCACTTGGCATGTATGTTTTGAAGACATGAGTTTAGGGAAATCTCGGCACATGAAAACCGACTTAGTCACGGAGTGCTAGACCCTAACTAGAATTGTGTTGGCTTGTGCTTGGCTAATGAGAGGCTTAAAGGTCACCCCCGACATGTAGTCATGAACTACGCCATGGGCTGAGGTTTACCGCTTCGAGAGAGTCAAGGTCGGGTGGAGCTTGAAACTCTCTAGGACGGGCCTCGACGGGTTTGGGGTTATGAAGTTGTGCGACTCGATAGTGAGCAATTTATAAGAATTAGTGCACGTAGTGTGAGGTCCAATAAGTGACAAAACATTTTTTACTTTTTTTTTGTGAAAGAAAAGCAAATAAGCACATAATTTACAACTCTCGAATCACCCATGTGACCGATAAAACAAAATACACAATAAAACAATTAAGAGGTCCAAATCAGTCCATGATGCAGGCAACTGTGCCCAGACCCCCATCATTCTGCCCTGTTCTGAAACTGTTCCTATTCTGGAAAACCACCCAGAAGCGCGTGCCTCTGGCCTATATTGTGGGATGCGCGCGCCTGGCGCAGAGTATATTAGAGGCGCCCGCTTCTGGGTAAACCTGTCAGATTGTCAGACTTTGGACTCAGGGGATTGCCCTGGTCGTGAATGTCTATTGGAACCCCTGCAAATGTGATTAGAATAGAAAAAAAGAAGAAGAATAGGAAGAACATATGGGGGGTGGGCGATTCTGGTACTTGATGTGGGATGCGCGGGCCTTAGGCTAAGAAGGCCATAGGCGCACGCTTCCCCCATCAGGAACCAGAATGCCCAGAAAAATGTAGACTTTGATCAAAAACGCAAGTTTAACCCTCAAACTTCCCCAGCGGAGTCGCCACTGTAGATACCCTGGGAGGCCACGGCTTGGCTAGAGCGCGTGAGTTATCCTAGGATGTCTATCCGTGTTTTAATTTGTTAGAGTCGCCACCTATGTTTTAGAGGAACATAAGAAAAACTTAATATTTAGCCTACGTTTGATACGAAAACAGAGATTCTTGTTATGAGGTTCGGGGGTTAGGTTACGAGATAGGAAGTACTTAAACACCCATCGCACCCAACTAATGTTGGTCTTGGTTGATCAAAGTGTACATAAATAATATAATGTTCTTCCTATTCTTGACTATAATAAAAGGGAGGTTTAAAAAGGGGTATTTGAAATGTAGGGAGATAACTCCTTGACTAGCTTCAATGAAATGAATTAATATTTGGTGTCATGTCCCAAAATGTTTGGGTGATTGCACTTTAGATGAAGTAAAAGAGAAGAAGAGAGATGAAGTAGAGAAGAGAGAAAGAAAAGTCTTGTTTACCTATCCTTCAAAAATGACTCCAAGTTCTTCTTAGGGAAAATGCCTTGAGAATACTTTGAAAGTGATTTTTGTATACTTTTCTTGTGTTCCAAAAAGTGGCCCTCTTGAAAGGTGAAAAAGAGAGGTTTTTATAGGTAAAAGAGATGTGCTTTTGGTGCCAAAACCAAGTCACAAAGATCAGTTTCCCAGGCAAATCCTGTTAAAAGGAGCAAGGGAGGGATACTTGGACAGAAATCTGTAGCTGACGCCAAGGTGCGCGCGCCTCCTGCCTTGGTGGCGAGATGCGCGCGCTTCTGACCCCAAAGGGTGGAGTGGCGCGCCTTGGAGATGGCCTTTTTTACATAATGGACTAGAAAGTCACCACTGTTATTCAGTTTGGTCCCTGAACTTAACAAGGTCAGTCAGGAATTTAACGGAAGTAACAAAAACTAATGAGAAACACTTAAAATAAGGAGAAACACAAAATCAAATGTGCAATCGGGTTGAGCGGTCCAAGGCAGGGTGTCTACACCGGGATAGGGTGATCAGAAAAGGGAATCTCCTGAACTTGTCCAAATTGGCGAGAAATTCACTGGCCCAGATAGAAAGTGGTAAATTGAAGACCCGCCAGCCAAACAAAAGAATGGCCCGCACTGGTGATAAGGTACCTGCTCAAGCGCCAATGCGGAGGCACCCATAGGATGTCTGCCGATCTAATCCGCGAAAAATGTCCAACCCACTCTTTGACAGTAGTGCAATTCTGCTTATATAAACCTCGCCTTGGAAGCATGGAAAGAATATAGTCTGGGATATCGGGCGAAAGATTTTGAAATTCTCTTGGAGCCATATCTGCAGCAGAATGGGGCTACCAGATGTAAAGGCATCACCTCTGGGATAATAACCATCCAATCCGTGTAGGGTTTCTGTTGGTCCCAAAGGGGAAACAAGGGTATGAAAATAGCTAGAGGGGGTGAATAGCGTTTTAAAATTCTTTTCAAACCCTTTTTCAAATCAATGGCTTATGCGCACAGTTCTCAAATAAGCTAAGTATAGCGCGCAGAGAGTGTGAAATGCACAGCGGAAATTAAAGCATCTACTGCGCAGGGTATACTGTGCAGTGACTAAAACGCACGCGCTAAGTTTTGGCTAAAGAGTTGGTTAAAATTGTTCTAAGGCAATAAGCAATAACAATCACAGCAGCAATAAAAGCAATCTGATAAGATCAAACAAAATAATAATTGAGAAATAAATAAGCAGGAAATAAATAGCGAGAATAGTGAACAAGCTATTTGGAGAGGTTCGATCGATGAAAGATCTACGTCCTCTACCAAGATGGTTAGTCTTGGATTTTCTAATGAGATTTATATTGATGTGAGGAGCTTTTACTAGATTACAAAGAATCGAAACTCAAATCAAAATCTATTCTATGAAGAGAAAATCCTAGACTGGTGTTTCTCAAGAAGTAAGATCTAAATGATCAAAGCTTCAAGAGGTATGTGTGTGTCAGAAATTCTGGGCTCTAAGAATTTATGAGATGAAGAGCACGAAAAATTCTGGGTGTTACAAGGCTTAGGATCTGGGCAGGAGTTTGAAGGTATGAAGGTTTGAAGGTTGTTCTTGAGAATCTGGGATTTTAAGCAGCAATCTTCAGAACTTCAAAGATACTTAGTAAGCACAAACTCTAGCAACTTGGAAATGAAGATGAGAAGGCTATTTATAGTTGAGAGCTTAAAACTAGCCGTTGGAGCTCTGAGCAAGGACGATGAGCTGGAACAATATGATTTTTGCGTAGGTATCCTTTATAGCCGTTGGAGCTCTGATCAAGGACGATGAGCTGGCACAATATGATTGGTGCGCAGGTGTCATTTATAGCCGTTGGAGGCACAACATGAAGAAAATTCAAAAACTTCTTCTAGAGGTTGATAGCTGTCTTCATTTGAAATATTTCATCTAAGCGCATCTCCATCTTTAGATTTGCTGATGTGCTTATTTTGTCATTTCTGCACACCTCAGCACTTTTGGCTTTTAATAAGCGTACATCTTCTGAGCGTTTTCCAAGTTTGGTAATCTGAAAACATTGAAAACTGAGCAAGGTTGAATGCTGCGTAGATATGACCTGCGCAGTGATGGCCTGCGCAGAGACCAAAGTCCTGCTTAGTTCTTCATTCCTTTTCGCTCCAAGTCCTAAATTCTAAGCTTATACTATAAAATGGACTAACCTAAAAATTGAAGTTATTAAACTTCTTACATAGGGTCCTAAAGTCCATAAAATACTAATAGGTGATGGTATCAATCAATTCTAACATACTTAGGAGGGTTAAGTGATAAGCATACCCAACAATCTCCCCCTAAATGATTGATGCCATTACCTACTATAACAAATCCAATTCATTGTACTTGATAATAACATGTCCTTAGAAATGAAAATGGTAAATCATTCCTCAAGTCAATGCACACACTAGCCAATGCTATAGATTTCTAGTCTATCCAAAAGATTAACTTACAATATGGGAAAGACAGAAATATCATTCAGCGCATACAAATAATATGAGTTTAAGTTTAAGTATGCGTTTAAACTGAATGTTTAAACATCATGCGTAAAAATATGAGCAGTTAAATGATTATGCGCATGAGGTGAAATAATGCATTCATTGTTCCACAAACGAAAAGTTTGAATTGAACAAGGTTTTGAAACAAATGATGCAATTTTTCTCATTAAAACTTGAAATGTTAATAGTTGAGAATTACAAGTTTGAACAAGAAAAAAATGCGCACAAAAAGGAATACCTTGCGCAAAAACAAAAAATTACATAGACCTATTCTATGTTGATCCGGTGAAGGGCTTCGCGCAGCTCGTTCTGCAGGATATTGAACTTGTTCATAAGTTCAATCTTTAAAGCTTGGAATTTCTCACGGAACACGACAGCTTCACCAACATACGTGTGCATCCCATCTCGCATCAAGCTATTGTCATCTTGGAGCTCCCTGAAGTTTGCGGAGTATTGCACTTGATGTCCAGTCATTTGATTGAAGTATGACTGCTCCGCAGCTTCAATGGTGTTAATGATGGTGGCCTGCGTCGCTTCAAGTCGCGTGTCAGTGTGGAGGCGCTGGGTGTTCACGCTAGCCTGAATGTCAAACATTGCTTGGTCCATTCTTGCGTTGAACCCATCAGCGAAATCAGTCATTGCTTGAGTTATGCACTCCCTGACACTATCCATATTCAGTACACTAGCTTGCGCAGGACCACCTTGGGGAATCTTCTCTAGTATCTGCGCTTCCAGACTGAAAAACCCCTCATATAAACCATCGGTTAAATTCTTGCGCAGACGCCTCAGAATTTCCTTGAACCCACGGTCAATAGCTTCATGGGTGAAAACATTTTCAAGCAACCCGCTGATTGACTTGAGTGAGTCCATGACAAGTTGATCAATTAAGTCTGGGGTTCGCTGCGCAGAGGGGCCAGCGGATGAACTTGCCTTTAATGCATTCTCCCCCTTAATGGCAGCAATCTCCAATCGCTGCGCATCAAGCTGATCTTGAATGGCGGTTTGCGCAGTGATGAGTTGAGCTATCTGAGACTGCGCAGCAACTTGATTTACTTGAATTGAATTCAAGGCTTATAAGATCTGGCGTAGCTCATTAGAGGAAGAGAGAGAAAATGTGGAGAACACAGGAACTGTTAACACGGGAGGTAGTTCAGTTGTATTAGGAGGAAAGGTGGTAGAGACTGGATCAACTGGAGGAGATCTGTGCGAAGGAGACCTCTTGGCTGAGGAATGTTCACTGCTATCAGATGCAGTAGCACCATCCTTTAAAGAGTCTTCATGAGTAGCAGCAACATCAGGTACCTCTTCCGCAGTAGGGATCTCCGCAGCAGGAGTAGACTGATCAGTGGGCGCAGCTGGAGTAGGTTTAGGAGGGGCTGCGTCATCATCACTAATAGCCTGTTCAACTTCATCCTCACCGTCCTCAGGTTTAATGTCCAGCCCTTCATCCAATACTGAGGTAACCCTGCGCGAGTTACCAACAGGGATATTGACGCGCTGGAAGGTACTGGAAGTAGGTTCTCTTGGGGAGCTTGGAGGAGAGGGAGTGGTCCGCTTCTTGGAGCCTTTGGCACTGCTGCGCACCTTTTGTTTGTGATGGGGAGGAGTTGAAATAGGAGCATCGCCAGTAGGAACAACAGGTTCTTGCGAAGCAGTGACCTTTGTCCTTGTCTCCCCCTAAAGATTAGCATCTTCAGAATCACCAGTGTGATCCATGCGCGACTCCGTGTCATGCGTAGTAGGGGGACCCTCTGGAAGGTAGATTTAGAAGCCTTGGATTTCTTCGGAGAAGGCGCAGGTGCGTCAGCCTTGCGCTTCTTTGATGGAGGCTTAGGAGCAGCAGGGGCAGGCTCACTGATTCTGATGCCTGTGGTGGATTGGACGTTGGTAATGTCCTTGTGCTTTTTTGATCTAGGCTCCACAATGCCTTTGCCCTTGCGTTTAGAAGCTTCTTCACCCGTTTCTGGCTCTGGCACAGCACTGAACCACCGGCGCCCTTCTTAGCCTTCCCATCCTTGGGTTCAGTACTAAACCATGGCTCTCTGTTGGGATCAGAGCCAGACTTTCGAATTCTGTAGTAGTCTGCATTGCCTATCTCATCGCACAGTAAATGGAGCTACGCTCTAGAGTAGTACTTTGAAGAGAAGGACTTCTTTAGAACTGGTTTCTTCCTCACCAGATCTTCTAAGTCCTTATATTGCAACAGGAGCTTCGAGAGCAGGCGGCAGTGCATCCTGTACTTTGGTTTCGTAGCATTTAAGCGCGAGTCATAACTGGTTATGGACTTGGTGATCTCATTCCAGATGATCTGCGGCCATTAGTTTCTCATTCTAGTAGATCGCAACGCAGTACTCCCACTGCTTAGAAATAAATTTCCCTTTATTGTCATTCTTGCAATTCAGGGAAACTCCTATGAGGGTGCACAGGTGATACATCACCTCACCAAATTCCTTGCGATCATGCACATACCACTTTTTACTGAGGGTGGACTCATTGACCAGTTTCAGCGCAAGTTTGTCTTGCTGCGCAACATCATAAGTAGCAGGCACATCACCAACATCAAAGTTGCAAAGCCTGCGGATGTGGTTTGGGTGCACCAAGATTTAACAATTCTACACCACAGCCATGATGATCTGTGTGCTCTCACCCTTATACTTGGCAGGTGTAACACGCGCCGTCTCAAAGAATTCATCTACGAGTGAAGGCACGTAGAAAAAGTGATCCAAAGTAAAGAGGGTAAGAATTCTCGATGTGTGCAGATGCCTGATCAACCGGTGCCCGATCGCATCTTGATTGAGATGCTGTTGGTTTACTTCCCAGCCACCAATAAAATAGAAGGGATTCTGTGCAAAACAAAGGATTAATTCGACAAATAATATTGCGCATGGAGCTATGCGCTTGCGCAGATAGCGCAGAAATACCTATGCGCAGCAACTTCATACTTGATCAAAAAGATGATAATTATGAGCAAGAGACAAGCAAGCATGCGCAAAACACAAACACTTAAAATATTTTTATGCGAGCCAAAGCATAAAAAAAACTTTGAAGAACACGAAATAACTGTTCATGAATATGAAGAACATCAAGAACACCAAAAAAATCGAAAGTTGACCAAATTCAACAAAATGTATATCAAAATGACCGTATGGACAGGACGAAATCAACCATGTAAATGAAACGGTCAAAGACAACAGATTGAACCCAGAAAACAAGAAAGAATGTTCATCTGCTATGGTTGAGCGAACCAAAAATGGATGAAAATCTAATAAATCAGTTGCTGATCATGAAATAAAAGGCATAAATGAGTAGATCAGAGGAAAACGAACACACAGCAACAAATGATTTTAAAAATGAACAAGAAAAAAGCACACAATCACAAAGGGAGGGTTTTAAACCACGAAGAACAACAATGGCAGAAATGACGAGAAATTAAAAGGTAAAGAAATCATACCATGTCGTCGACCGTGGGCTTGGGACCTGTTGCTCAGATTCAGACGAAGATGAATAGGAAGAAGAAGTTGAAGAAGAAGAAGAAGAAGAGAGAATAATTTCGGCCATTTCTTGAGTAGTCTTCTTTGGAGCCATTGTTAAATAGCTAGGGTTTAGATGAAACAGGAAGAAAGAGAAGAAGATTTGCAGGATGAAGAAAGAAGTCAACGAGAATGAAAGGGGAAATCTTTGGAAGTTAGTGAGAATTTGAGATAGAGAGAGAAATGGTGAATTTTGGTGAAAGAGAGAGTGAGCAGTAAAGAGAGAAAGGAGAGGTTGCAGATGGTTTTAAGCAAAACTGGAAATTGCGCGTGACGTCAGCAGGAGGTTTGGTGAAAAAAGCGAAGTGGGACACGTACTGCGATGATGTGGCCCAACCAGAGGCGCGCATGTGTAGGCCTAGCGCGCGCGTGAGTGTGAGTTTCTAAGCAGGTCGCTATCGAGTCAACTTCCTTATAATAGCTGAGTCAGTGAAAGGACAGGCGCACGTTAGCAGAGTGACGTGGCCGAATGGGGGACGCGCATGCGCAGACATTGCGCACGCGTGTGTCAGCGAAAAGAGGCTGACTGCTATCGCATCACCTCCCTCACTAAATGGTGAGCAGACATTCGAAAAAGCGCTGTCATCAATCGCAGTTTGCATTAAATGATAATGGGACATACGCAGGGGTAAAATGGTAATTTCCTAAGAAAATTCAAAAAATAAAAGCGAGGGAAAATTTTAATTACACAAGTACCCTTGTGAACTAGCGTTGACTTTTCAGTCAGGGGCCTATGTGCAATTTCTAATGAATAGAACACTTACCTGCGGTTCCCTAGTTGTGCGCATGTGATATCATGCGCAGGGCAAAAGTAGCGCAAAGATTCTTTAAATTTCATAACTGAATTGTTTCATGTGCATTAATTCACTGCGAAGGAGCTGCGCAGATGCATGAACCTTAACCTTTGAATACTTATCAAGCAAACACAAGAACATTAGTAATAACAAATCATATGGACAAGTTAGATGAGTTCAAGCATACCCATTTCTCCTCTCAAGAAGATAAATCGCTTTGCGTCAAGAGCCTTTGTGAGGGTATCAGCAATTTGATTATCTGTGCCCACGTGCTCTAAATGAATGTTTCCTTTTTCCACGTGGTCCTTGAGGAAATGATATTTGATGTCGATGTGCTTTATCTTTGAGTGCATGACAGGATTGTTGGAGACTGCTATGGTGGACATATTATCGCAGAAAATTGGGCAATCCCTTCATGAATTCCATAGTCCACTAATTGTTGCTTCATTCATAGGATTTGGCAGCAGCAACTTCCACCAGCAATGTATTCAGCTTCTGTAGTGCAGATGGACACAGCAGCTTGCTTCTTGCTTACCCACGCAACAAGTCTATTTCCAAGGAAATGACAAGTGCCACTAGTGCTCTTCCTGTCAATTGTGCATGCTGTGTAATCTGCGTTTGAATAACCTAGCAAATCGAAATTCGAATCTTTGGTGTACCAAAGTCCAAGGTTAATAGTTACAGAAAGATAACGAATAATACGTTTAACAGCAGTTAAATGCGCTTCTCTAGGGTCAGCTTGATAGCGCGCACAGACACAAACACTAAACATAATATCTGGCCTACTTGCAGTAAGATAAAGGAGCGAGTCAATCATACCTCGATATAAAGTTTGATCAACTTTCTTACCTTTTAAGTCTTTGTCAAGTTTATTTCCCGTGGCCATTGGAGTGTCGTATGCTTTAGCATTCTCAAGTCCAAATTTCTTGATTAAGTCTCTCGTGTACTTGGCTTGATTTATGAAGATGCCATCATTATTGTTTGATTTGAAGTCCGAGGAAGAATGTGATTTCTCCCATCATGCTCATCTCAAACTTGCATTTCATTATCTTTTCAAATCGCTTATAAAGTAACTCATTAGTAGAACCAAATATAATATCATCGACATAAATTTGAACAAGTAAAGAATAATCATTATACTAAGCAATAAAAAGAGTTGTATCGATTTTACCGCGCTTGAAGCCTTTCTCTAGTAGGAATTTTGATAGAGTATCGTACCATGCTCTTGGAGCTTGCTTAAGTCCATACAAAGCTTTCTGAAGTTTGAAGACGTGATTTGGAAATTTGCTATCTTCAAATCCAGGTGGTTGAGCTACGTAGACCGTCTCTTGGAGTTCACCATTGAGAAATGCGCTCTTCACATCCATTTGATAAAGCTTGAATTTCTTGTGAGAGGCATAAGCTATGAAAATTTTGATAGCTTCGAGTCTTGCTACAGGCACAAAAGTTTCATCATAGTCAATTCCTTCCTCTTTCCTATAGCCTTGCGCAACCAACCTTGCTTTGTTTCTGGTGATACTTCCATTCTCATCCATCTTGTTTCTGAATACCCATTTTGTACCAATAACTCGGTCATGAGGTCTGGGTACTAAAGTCCAAACCTTGCAGCGTTTAAATTGGTTAAGCTCTTCTTTTATAGCAACAACCCAGCTTGAATCTTGGAGCGCTTCATCAATCTTCTTTGGTTCGATTTGAGAGATAAAGGAATGATACTCATCAAAGTTTGATGCTCTCCTAGTACGAACCCCTACATTGAGATCACCAATGATGTTTGTTGTTGGATGATCTCTAACTTCACGAACCTCGGGAGGTAAGTTTGGTTGAGTAGTAGGAATACGAAGATCTTCAATAGGTACTTCACTTGCTCCAGCATCAAGATCATCAAATGTGATTTGCTGAAGCGGAGAAATGTCATGTGCAGGAGGAGGTGTCTACGCATCAGGAGTTGTAACTTCTGGCGCAGCATCTGGTGTTGGCGCATGAGATGGACTTGCTTGATTCTGATTAAGATTGACGTGATCAGCATTCTACACAGGAGCAGTTTGAGGCTGCGTATTTGTCTTATCATTCTCAGCAGAATTATCAGAATCATTTGGAGCCAAATGTGGCTCAAGGAGAAAATGTTCATCAAAAGTAACATGTACAGATTCTACAATTACTAGAGTAGTTCTATTAAAAACACAAAAAGCTTTAGAATGTTTGGCATACCCAACGAAAATACCTTCATCTACTTTGGCGTCGAATTTACCTCTATGGTCTTTGCCGTTAGAGGAATAACATTTGCAGCCAAAAATCTTGAAGAAAGAAATGTTGGGCGCTCTTCCTCTCCATAGCTCATATGGAGTTTTGTTGTAGGATTTGTTGATGAGGGATCTATTCTGAGTAAAGCACGCAGTGTTGACAGCTTCTCCCTAGAAATACTTTGGAAGCTTTGCTTCTGCTATCATTGTTTTTCCAGCCTCAATCAACGTTCTGTTCTTTCTTTCCACAATGCCATTTTGTTGAGGAACTCCAGCAGCAGAGAAATTGTGATCAATCCCATAGTCGTCACAATATTGCGCGACACTATTGTTCTTGAATTCAGTTCCATTGTTTGATCTAATGCTCACGATGTCGTCTTCCTTTTGAGTTTGGAGCTTTCGAAAAAGAGCAGTCAAGATATCATAGCAGTATTCTTTGGATATCATCATTTCAACCCATGTGTATCTTGAGTAGTCATCCACCGCAACTAAGGTATACTTGTTTCCTCCAATGCTCGCAGTGGTGACAGGTCCAAACAAATCCATGTGAAGCGGTTGTAAACATTTGGAAGTTGAGGAAGAAATCTTGCTGGAGAAAGACTGCTTAGGTTGTTTACCAAGCTGGCATGCTGCGCATTTTCTATCATGATGGTTAGCTACTTTGGAAAGTCCTTTGACAAGATTTTCCCTTCCTAGCTTGGCCAAATACTTGAAGTTCAAATGACTTAAGCGCTTATGCCATATCCAGCTGCTGTCACTAACGTTCTTTGCTACAAAATAAAGATTAGTAATAGAATTTACAGCAGTAAGATCAATAATGTAAACATTAGCCTTACGAGTCCCTGTGAGGAAAGTTAGTTCGGATATGCCATCTTTGATATAGCAGTGCGTTGAAGTGAAATGTCATTCAAGACCTTTATCGCAGAATTGTGATATAGAGAGCAGGTTGTGCTTAAGGCCTACTATGAGCGCAACTTGCTCAATGCACACTTTATCCTTTTTGATCTTTCCATATCCAACTATGTGCCCTTTGTTGTTGTCCCCAAAAGTTACTGAGGCACCTCTACCTTCATGCACATCTTCAAGATTGTTGGCATCTCCAGTCATGTGTCTAGAACATCCACTGTCGAGATACCATATATGCACTTTAGCTTGTGAAGAGTGCGCAGTAAAGCAGGAGACATGAAAGATATACATTCAAAACGTAGGTCCCCTTTATTCTTGGGTCCTAGAGTTAGCAATTTTTGACAACCCACTCCTGTCTAACCTTAGGATTTGTACGTCCCTTGGCATTAGGAGCAAATCGAAAAAAGGCATTCTGCAGCCTTATGACCTAAACCATCACACACAACACAATGATATAATTGTTGGTGTTATATGCTCTAGGCACGTTATGAGAACGATTAATATTATCTATTTATTATGTTTTAATAAAGATATTGAATGTTTATTATTATATCCTTTGCATGTTTATTATAATAATCCTCATCCTTGATAATTATGTATTAATTGTTAGTATAAGTTTAATAGATAATCATATGATGATTATGGTGTATGGGATACAATTAAACTTATGGGTATTTGTTGGAGACCAAATACTGGACTGACCCGTATGTGATTTATGTCATGATCACAATGTCATAATTAAGTCTCATATTGTTATATTACTGGAATCTTTAGACTTGAGGTTATTACAGTCTTCCACTTGATGAATATTATGTTTGACATATTCAAACATTACCCCTAACCGGGTAGTTATAAAGAATATGATTGGCATAATCGGAATCATGTAGGGAAGAGTAATAAGCCAAGAAAGGATTTGCTCCTCGTCAAGAGAGATGTCAAGCTTTGGCCACTCAATGAATGGTATTGATGAAATGCATGGCCGTTGTCGCGTCCCGACCCGTGGTCCTACTTGGCCCCACGTCCGGGACACGTACGGAAGACGTCATAGAACAATTTAAAGGAAATTTTTCGAAATATACTTTCATAAAAAGGATCACACGACCAACACAACTACTTGAAACTTGACTTGAAGTCATAAAACAAACCAACTTTCACAACGAGTACTGAGCCACTTGGCCACAACTTTACTTATAAATATACAACACCGACATCTACTAAAAGAGATGATACAAAACTAAGTCACGGGTACACTACCCAAAAGGTGTTACATTTACATAATGTATCCTTTAACATACACACCACTTCCCAAAAGTCTTACCAAAGATCCTCTTCCCGACGTCCTCCCTGTGTGTGAACTATCCCCTGGGCTCCTTATCTAAAACGGTAAACAAATAAGGGGTGAGAATAAATCTCAGTAAGTTACTAAAATGCAACTACATTACATGCTTATATGATAAACATAAAGGAACAATGTCACAAATGATCATATAGCACATAATATGAGAGGCTCCCTATCGCCAACCGTCCCATACCGGTTGGAAATAACGACCAACTCATCATACAACACATAGTGTAGGAGTAAACACTCCTACGAGGATACCAAGCCAAGGTTTACCGAAATAACATGATCATCAGAGAAAACCATCTGAGAAAACCATCTGAATAACCATCTGAGAAGACCATCTGTCTGAAACCATCTGAGTAGCATAAATAGCTGAAGCCGGGATCCCGAAAACCAAACCATATCCAACAGAGCCAAAGTAACAACGGGCAGCATCAATAGCTGAAACAGGTTCCGGAACCATATAACATAACAACAACAATAGTGGGAGAAAATGACACAAAGTCATACCCCTAAATACTCACGCGAGGGAGCGAGTTCATCCCATCCAAGGCCAATATGGACTGAGGAAATAGATCCAGTGGAAAAGCCTTATAGTGCACTTAACTGATGCCACTACAATGCTTTCCACCTCCACTCGATAACATCCCAAACCTGGGAAATAGGACCAGTGGAAAAGCCTTATAGTGAACTTGGCTAGTGTTCCACTATAATGTTTTCCACCTCCACTCGATAACACACAAAACCAGCTGGACCTTCAACAAAGAGCACAGTAATAAATACTTACTAAAACAACAACCAGGGCATGATTCCATAGAAGGAAACCACACAAGCTCATCATAGAGAAGTAAACACGTTTTCACAATAATGTGCACAATCTTGACATTAAGTCACCACACAATCCATCTACACAATCACATTAAGTCAAACCCGATCACAAAGGACCAATTCTATCATTTTGATACCTCATAACAATTATCTAGGCATCCTAGGACATCGCCTAAGACCTAGCCCAATACATAACGAAAAACAAACAAGTTGTTAAAACTCAGACTGCTCGGCCGCTCTACTTACTTGACTCGGCCGAGCGGATCGGTCGAGTCATTTACTTTGATCGGCCGCTCTCCTAGAACTCAACATTCGACAATAAGGGGATCGGCCGCTCTAATTTACTGACTCGGCCGCTCCACTGCAGAATGGCCAATTCCCAGGAAAAATCTAACAAAGTTCACTTTCATTACCAAGTTGTTACCCAATCCTAAAGCACAACAACATCATTATAACTTCACAACACTACCATACCAACCTCATCTAGCATATACCCATAATAATAAAAGTTATTACTACTCCCTCCGTCCCAAATTTACAAGTATAATAAAAGTTATTACTACTCCCTCCGTCCCAAATTTAGAAGTATAATAAAAGTTATTACTACTCCCTCCGTCCCAAATTTACAAGTATATATAAAAGTTATTACTACTCCCTCCGTCCCAAATTTACAAGTATATATAAAAGTTATTACTACTCCCTCCGTCCCAAATTTACAAGTATATATAAAAGTATACCAAAACATCATTTCACCACATATTAAGCATATATAGCATGATTATGACCATTTTAACACTTAAAGGGGGGGATTAGTAACTTACCTGCTACGAAAATAACATCGAAGAAACTAAATTTTAATCGGCTACAAATGATCTACTCGACTCTGTGAACGTTGTAGTCTAGTCATATCGTCGAACAAAGCTGTGGGTCGAAAGTTATGAATAAATTCCGATTGATTTTCTCGACTGCCTTGCACCGAAAATAAACTGTTGTACTGAGAAAATAGAGATATGGCGGTGTATGGGTGAAGTGGCTGATCTATATTTCCTTTTATATATTTTACAAGCCAAACACTGAGTTAAAACAATTTCCATTGGTTGAAATGGGCAGCAACTTGTCCATTTCGATTTCTCTCGACAAATGCATACAAATTCATTAAGTAACCAAAGTAATTATTTTATGCTATACTCAATTGATCCAGTAAATTGGTATGGGTCAAAAGTCAAAAGCTCATACTCTCACTAATGAAGTCTCAAGATCTCATTAGTTGGTCAAAAGTCAAAATTATAAACAAAATTTCAATTAGTCAAAGAAGGTCAATCCACTTAAACAATTCACCAAAAATTATTTTCTTAATCAAATTGTACAAATAAGATGTCTTTATAAATCCCTTAACCATTATTACTACTAACCAAATAAATAGCACAATTAATCAAACAATATGTGCAAGTCATAAAATATGATGCAACACATAAAATGCACACATAATTTTAAATAAAAATTCACAAAAATATAAAATAAATATAAAATGAATAACACGAATTTTGGGGTCGTTACAGCCGTGCTCAAATAAGATTTGTCTTATCAATACATTCGGGATCGAGAAAGCATTGGACTATGTAAGTTGACCATTGACCATGGCTTACGTTCAATAGACATCGTGAAACAAAGAGATTGTAATATGTTCTATAATGGATTAACGAACTTTAACAAGTTATATCATTTGGATAATCATGATGGCCTGCTAGGGTCCGCTCATGATTTATGAGACAAAGTATGTTTGGGCTCATTGCCAACTTGATATAATCCTATGGGGTCACACATAAGAGAACGAATTAGAAAAGGGAAAAATGGCAGAGTTTTGGTCTGGCACGGCCGTGCTCTTTATAATACACGACCGTGCCATATATAGCCAAAAGGATGTGCAGTGCGACATAGTTGGCACGTCCGTGCCAAAGTATATAGCACGACCGTGCCGAGTTCACCACGACCGTGCCAGATACAATGCACGACCGTGCCATTATTGGCCGGCTGGGAGGTTACCTCGAAGGCATTGGCACGACCGTGCCAGTCATGTCAGCCAGGAAAATCTGCATCACAAATAGATACTGGATTTGGGTTTCCTAAGTCCTTAAGGGTTAAGGACTTATACCCATATAAATATATCAGTCCCAGTCATTGTATATGATTGATTCACTTGTTTGGAGAAACATAATTATTGATTGAGATTGAGAATCAAAGATCAATAATGCATAAAATCATATAGTTCATTTTGATCTAGTAGTCAAGATTAAGAAAGAGTTTTTAATATTCGTTCACGTGTGGATATCCATAGAGGGTGATTCCATTATCTTCTTTGTGTTCGTGTTCTTGCGTTCGTGATTCGAAAGCCGCGAAGAACCCAAGACTCAAAGATCAAGAAATCAAGAAACGCTTCAAGGGGTCTTGTATTCATAGTAGATGTATTTGTCATAATCATATGAATAGATCTATAGGCTTTGGGTTTCATAAATTTTAAATGCTTAATTCCGCTGCGCATGTTACTACGAAACCCAACAGTAAGCCACTTATAGATTGGATTTTTACAATCTCTTTACTCTTCTTTGGCTTAGCATTCTTAACTGGAGCAGTTGAACTAGCTTTAACAAATATCATTTTCTGAGGATTGGGTGAGCTCTTCTTAAGAATGCGCATCTGGCGTTGAGGCGCATGGCTTTCATGTGCATGGCCCTTATACGCAGATTTGACATTCGAAGTTGAAGCGCAGCCATAATCAGAATATGAGTTGTCAAGCGCAGGTTCAACTTTAGCCTTACCCTTGGCTTTCCCAGTTTCCTTCTTTGGGTAGACATAATGAAAATTTTATCTCTAGACTTTCTCCTGTCCTTTACCTATTGAAGCAGAACGTTTTCCTTTAGGAATTTCAACAGTTTGTTAGGGTGTAAATTCCTTTTCTCTTTCAGAGCAAACGGCGCATTTAAAATTGTCACTAGTTGAGAACCCCAAGCCTTCCTTATCTCCACTGGCTTTTTGGGATTCTAGAATTTGATCCATAGTGACACGAGATTTGGTCCACTCATCAGTGATCTTTGTGAGATCAGCTACTTGAGCAGCCAACTCTTCGTTTCTTACTTTAAATAGCGCATTTTGATATGTCAAGAAATGGTTCTTTTCAGTAAGAGGAGTCATGCTCTTAATCTGCTCCTTAAGGAGGGTGTTTTCAGATTTTAAAAGAGTTTTCTCTGTCTTAAGCTGTGAAATTTCTCCAATTGATAAGTCCACTGCTTCTTTCATAGAATTAAATCTTTTGATTACCTTTTCAGCTTGTTGAAATACAGACTCCCGTTCAGCAGCAGAGTCATCATTCACTTTTACAATTTTAGCAGGAATTTCAAGAGATTCTTTGCGCGAAAGCGCAGCTACAAACTTCTTTGATAGGTCTGCTCTAGCAAATAAGTACTTGCCATTCTGTCTGCTCGGAGTTAGATGTCCCATTTCTACTAGTTCAGTGATAGTGGGACCTTTCTTCTTTGTTATCTTCCTTGGCTCTTTTGGTGCGTTCATGTCCGGAACGTCATTCTCTGAGTCACTATCATCATCAGCATTGGCCATCAAGCAGAGCAGTCCAGCCTTAGAGTCATCATCATCACTGTCTTCAGTGTCAGTCTCTATCTAGGTCTTGAGTTCCTTCTCAGTAGAGTCTTCTTCAGCAACTATTCCGCGCTGCTTAGATGATCTCTGCGCATTGTTCCTCTTCATGTACTCAAATTTTGGAGTAGGACATTTAGATGCAAAATGACCAGGCTTTCTACAGTTATAGCAAACCAAGTCATCATCTTTCTTTGAGTCTCTGCCTCGAGAAAACGTTGTTGGTGTTTTGCTCAAGGATCCAGGTTTTGAGAATTTCCTGATTTTTTTGGAATCGCTTAACAAACATAGCGAAATAATCATCATCCATTTCAAGTAAAGAGGATGTAGAGACTTTGTCTGAGGTTTGAGCAGGTGCAGGTTCTTTTTGAGCAACCATTGAGATTACTTTTCCTTTTCTTTCAGTTTCATCGATTCGTTCAAGTTTTAACTCGAACACTTTCAAATTAGCATATAAACTGCGCAGAGGCCAAGTATCCAGAAATCCAGAATCTTCCAGATGACTTGCCTTGTGCACATATCTAGAACCAAGCGCATCTAAGAATTGAGCATTAATTTCTTTGTTGGTGAATGTTTTTCCCAGAGATATACAAGAGTTTACAATAGCACAGTAACGATCATAAGTTTGTCTCAGGGTTTCACCATCAATCTTCATGAAGCAGTTGAATTTTCTTTGCATAACAAATCTTTTATTTTCCTTGCTAACTTTGTCTCCGTTCACATAGCCTTCAATAGCATCCCATAGCTCTTTTGCAGTTGCACAGCTCATAATCTGATTGTGCATAGAGAGGTCCATGGTGCTTAGGATGATGTTCTTTGCTCTTCTATCATAGCCAACCCACTTCTTTTCTTCATCAGTCTATTCCTCCTTGGGCTTCTTGATGGTAGGATTGTCCTTGTTAGTAGCAGCATCAGGATTTGCCTTCATACGTATGTAGGGTCCTTCAAGAACAATGTCGTGGAGGATCTCGTTGATAGAAAAGAATTGAGTGAGCATGCAGTGCTTCCAGATGTCGAAGTGGTCTTTGTATAGCACAGGAACATGTGAATAGTGTTGGGTTTCGTTGTAACATGCGCAGCGGAATAAAGCATTTAAAATTTTAATGAAACCCAAAGCCATAGATCCATTCATGTGGTTAAGTCAACTACTTGTAAGATGAATATCAGAAAAAACTAACCCTTGATGATTTTGATTTCTAGTTTTTGACTTTGGTGGTGATTTTGAAACTTGATCAAGAACGCGAACCTTGAAGATGATGAGCTTCACCCTCTAGCGGTATCCACACCACGAACGAATATCAAGCAACTTCTTGATCTTGGTTGCTAGACCAAATTGTGAAACACACTTTCACAATTGCAAGAACTATATGGAATTATGAATATTCTTGTTCTTCACTTTTGGGATCTTAGAACAAGAAAAATAACCTCTCAAAACCTTATGGAGGCACTCACAATAATATGTCTAATGGCTGCTGAAATGATCTTTTAATAGGTCCCAATCCTTAACCCTTAAGGACTTAGGAATCCTAAATCTCGTCACCAAATTAGGCAACAAGGAATTCTGGCCGACTTGACTGGCACGGTCGTGCCCTATAATCTGGCACGGTCGTGCCATCAGGTCCGCGTGATTTCCCCCAGTCGACCAATTTCGGCACGGTCGTGCTTGACTTCTTGGCACGGTCGTGCCAAACATGTCGACAGATTTGCCTTGGTTTGGATTTATGGCACGGCCGTGCCATTTTAAGGCGCACGACCGTGCCAGAGCCAAAACCTGACATTTTTCCATAATTCCAATTTAGTCCTTTATGATTCGTTCTATTTGTGTGTGACCCTCTAGGATTACACTAAGTTGGCAATGGGCTCAAACATGAACCCATAAGATATGATTAGGTTCTAGCAAACCGTCATACCTATCCAAATAGTGTAACTAGATACAATTTCGCATTCCTTTAGAATATGTCACAATCCCTTTGTCCATGATGTCATTGAACACAAGTCATGGTCAAACGGTCAACTTGTTTTGTTCAATACTTTCTCGATTCCGAATATGTTGATAATCCAAATGACATTGATCCAATCAATTCATTTGAGTCTGGCCGAACATTTCATCAACATCATTCCTACGAGAGGCCCAATATTGACATCTCTCCGAAGAGGGACAAATCCATTTAGCTTATTATTCTTCCCAACGGGAATCCGATTATGCCAATCATACCCTTTATAACTACCGTGTTAAGATAGCGTTTGAATATGTCAAACATAATGTTCATCAAGTGGAAGACTATAATAACTTCATGTCTAAGGATTCAAATGACATAACTAATATGAGATATATGTACGACATAGACCATGACATAAATCTCATACAGCGGGTCATGTCCAGTACCTTGTTCCAAACAAGTACCCATAAATCTAACATGATCATCCCATGATCATTTAGCCTTTATACTAGTGCTTAACAAGTACTAGGGACGGGATTATTATAAGTAAACATGAACAACAATAATAATCAAAACATCTCTTTATTGATATGAAATAAATGATAACAATTACAACGTTTATTAAACGTGCCTAGGGCACCACTACCAACAATCTCCCACTTGCCCTAGGCCCAATCTCCCATGTATCTAATACCCATGGACCTAACATGACCATCATGTTTAGCTTGTGGAAGTCCTTTTGTTAGCGGGTCCGCAACATTGTCATCAGTAGGTACTCTGCATATATTTACGTCTCCCCTATCAACGATCTCTCGAATGATATGAAAACGCCTAAGTATGTGTTTGGATTTCTGATGTGCTCTTGGTTCCTTTGCTTGAGCAATAGCACCATTATTATCGCAATAAAGGTCTATTGGATTAGCAATACTAGGAACCACTTCAAGTTCAGTTATGAACTTCTTAATCCAAACAGCTTCCTTTGCAGCATCCGATGCAGCAATATACTCAGCTTTTGTTGTAGAATCAGCGGTTGTACTTTGCTTGGAACTCTTCCAGCTTACAGCTCCACCATTTAACATAAACACAAAACCCGATTGCGATCGGCTATCATCTTTGTCGGTTTGGAAGCTTGCATCCGTGTAAGCATTTACAACGAGATCATCTTCCATTCCTCCATAGACCAAAAACGAGTCTTTAGTCCTTCTCAAGTACTTAAGAATCGCTTTTACGGCTATCCAGTGATTTTCGCCAGGGTCGGATTGGTATCTACTTGTCATGCTCAAAGCATAAGATACATCCGGCCTAGTACAAATCATGGCATACATGATGGACCCAATTGCCGAAGCATATGGAACATCATTCATTTTCTCACGCTCATCTTTTGTCTTAGGACATTGAGTCTTGCTTAGAGAAACTCCATGTAACACGGGCAAGGTTCCTCTCTTAGAATTTTCCATACGGAATCTTCTAATGACCTTGTCAATGTATGTACTTTGGCTTAAACCAAGTAGCCTCCTTGATCTATCTCTATAGATCTTAATGCCAAGAATATATGCGGCTTCACCCATATCTTTCATTGCGAAGCACTTTCCTAACCAAGTCTTCACAGACTGAAGTGTAGGAATGTCGTTTCCAATGAGTAATATGTCATCCACGTATAAAATAAGGAATAGCACTATGCTCCCACTAATCTTCTTGTATACATAAGGCTCATCTTCGTTCTTGATGAAGCCAAACTCTTTGACCGATTTATCAAAACGGAGATTCCAACTCCTTGAAGCTTGCTTCAATCCATAGATGGATCTTTGCAATTTGCATACCTTAGAATCTTGTTCAAAACCTTCTGGTTGTGTCATATACACATCCTCTTGGAGTTTTCCATTTAGGAAAGCGGTTTTGATGTCCATCTGCCATATTTCATAGTCATGATATGCGGCAATGGCAAGCAAAATTCTTATAGACTTGATCATTGCTACGGGTGAAAAGGTCTCATCATAGTCAATACCATGAACTTGCCCTATAACCTTTCGCTACAAGCCTAGCTTTGTAAGTATGCACCTTCCCATCCATGTCAGTCTTCTTCTTGAAGACCCATTTGCATCCTATGGTTTTTACACCTTCGGGCGCATCAATCAAATTCCAAACTTGATTGTCTTGCATGGATTGCAATTTGGATTCCATGGCTCCAAGCCACTTGTCCGAATCAGGAGAGGACATCGCCTCTTGGTAGGTTGACGGTTCATCATTCTCAATGATTTCTACCTCATTACTATCCGTTACGAGAAATCCATATCTCTCGGGCTCGGATCGTAACCTACTAGATCTGCGAGTTGCTTGTGTACTTTGAACAGGTTCCACAACTCCTTGTGGTTCTTGTTCTTGTTACACTATTCGTTCAATGTTATTTTCTGGGTCTCGAATTTCTTCAAGATTTATTTTACTCCCACTGATTTCTTTGGAGAGAAACTCTTTCTCTAGAAAGATACCAGTTCGGGCAACAAACACTTTGTTGTCCTCACGGTTGTAAAAGTAATATCCTTTAGTTTCCTTAGGATATCCCACGAAAATACATTTATCGGATTTGTGTGCTAGTTTGTCAGAGATAAGTCTCTTGACATAAACTTCGCAACCCCAAATCCTCATGAAAGATAAACTAGGTTTCTTTCCACTCCACATCTCATATGGAGTCTTTGGAACCGATTTAGTTGGAACTTGATTTAGTGTGAAAGCAGCGGTTTCTAGGGCGTAACCCCAAAAGGATATTGGAAGATCAACTTGACTCATCATTGATCGAACCATGTCTAACAAAGTCCGATTCCTCCTCTCGGACACACCATTCCATTGTGGTGTTCCCGGTGGAGTCAATTGTGAAACTATTCCACAATTCTTTAGATGATCATCAAATTCTTGGCTCAAGTACTCACCACCTCGATCTGATTGAAGTGCCTTTATACTTTTGTCAAGTTGTTTTTCTACTTCATTTTGAAATATTCTAAATATCTCGAATGCTTCACTTTTATGTTTCATTAGGTAAACATACTCAAATCTACTATAATCATCAGTGAAGGTTATGAAGTATTGAAATCCTCCCCTAGCATTGCTACTTAATGGTCCGCATACATCGGAATGTATCAACCCCAATAAGTCGCTTGCCCTCTCACCCAGCTTGGTAAAAGGTGTCTTAGTCGTTTTTCCAAGAAGACACGACTCATAAGTGTCATATGACTCTAAGTCACATGAACCCAAAAGTCCGTCCCCATGGAGTTTTGAGATACGCTTCTCATTAATATGACCAAGACGGCAATGCCATAAATAAGTATGATTTACATCATTGGGTTTAGATTTCTTATTTACATGATAGACATTATTTTCATTCTTGACATCCAAGATATAAAGGCCATTAAATGAATTAGCAATACCATAAAGCACATCATTTAAATAAATAGAAAATTTCTTATTCTCAATAAGAAACTTAAAACCTTCATTATCCAAACAAGAAATTGAAATAATATTTCTGCTTAAATCCGGAACATAATAACAATAGTTCAAAACAAGAATTAATCCGGAAGGTAAAGTGACTTCATAAGTCCCTACGGCTAATGAAGCAACTCTTGCTCCATTCCCCACGCGTAGATCTACTTCACCTTCTTTAAGCAGTCTCCTATTCTTTAGTCCCTGCACATTTAGACAAATGTGAGAACCACATCCGGTATCCAATACCCAAGAATCAGTGGTAGAAAGGAGAATATCTATCATATAGATACCTGAAGTCGACGCAGCCTTGCTGCTTTTCTTCTTCTTTTGCTCTTCCAAGAAAGCCTTGCAATTACGTTTCCAATGACCAATTTCTTGACAATGGAAACAGATTGCATCCTTTTGTGAATCAGGTTTTGCCTCAGAAGCCTTGGCAACCTTTGCCTTGCTTATCTTGGGTTTGACAACTTTTGCCTTACCCTTTCCTTTGGCATTAGCCTTCTTCCCATCATGAACCAAAAGCACGGGAGAACCTTTCTCCACAATTTTCATCTCTGCAGTTTTGAGCATCCCATGCAACTCAGAGAGATTCTTATCCATTCCATGCATGTTATAATTCATCACAAACTGATTATAACTTTTAGGCAATGAATTAAGAATGAGATCCGTGGCTAACTCCAATGGGATTGGATAGCCAAGTTTCTCAAGGTGCTCTACATAACCTTTCATTTTAAGAAAGTGAGGACTCACTTGTTGTCCTTCATTCATCTTACAAGTAGTGAATGCAACAATGGTCTTGTACCTCTCTTGCCTTGCTTGCTCTTGAAACATGGTTCTCAGCTCCACGCCTATCTCATAGGCTTCCAAATGTTCCAAACTTTGTTGGAGTTTTGAACACATAGCAGCAAGCATGAGACAACTTACATCTCTAGAATCATTACGATGTTTCTTGTAATTGTCCCTTTCTACCCTAGGGGCAGTAGGCGGTGGTTCAGCAGGGAGAGGCCCATCGAGAATGTACAACTTATCTTTTTGCCTAAGAACGATTCTTATGCTACGGATCCAATCCATAAAGTTAGTACCATTCTCTTCGAGCTTATCCTTCTCAAGGATCGATCGCAACGACATTGATTGAGTGTTATTAGTCATTATCTACAAATATGCAAAATTTCCAAAATTTAATAAGTACCAATTTTTCATTAAAGAAATAAACAATGTATTTTTTCAAAAATACTCCCACTAAATTACATAACCTTCTTATACATCCAATGTATAATATAATTTAAATGGGTTAAGATCCAACTTTAATTTAATTTCAAGTCCGCTAAGGCGGATTACACAAAATCAAACTAATTAGGTAGACAACTCTTGTCAATCATATCTCATATGACTCTTAGTTCCTTTTATGAGATTCTTTAAGAAATCCAATTTCAAAAAGCATGTTAAACCCCATCTTTGCCTAGGCCCAAAACTGTTTTGACGCCCAATTAAGTCTAACCATTTTAAACGCATAGTTAATGTGTCCCGCTAGGGCGTGCCCACATTATCTATCTTGCTCATACATAAATAAATTTAATGCACCTCGCTAGGGCGAATCTTCATTAAAATCACTCATGTACTAACAAGTGTTTTAATCATGGCATGGCAATAAAAGACTTAAAACTTTCTTTGAAGGTTCATCACATATAGCATATAACACATTTATGAGCACATAATATAAACATGTTACACATCAAGTTTAGCCACTAAATTAATCTCCATTAATTTAAGCATAATATTTATGTGTCATTAGTTTCTCTAAATTATGAGGATGAGACTATTTGAACTTTGGTTATCATCTCCAAATCAAGACAACAAGAAGTGCGACCGAAACTAAGCCATATGGCATCCACAATTTCGCACTAATTCAAGAAACCAAGAAAGTAGTCCATGTGGCCGAAACTAAGCAATAGATGGTCTCGATGAACGTAGGCCAATTGCATTCACAATTCCACATGGATCTCCAATCCTTGAATCAAGAACTTTGTTTATTAATTTTAGCAATTATGAACTCTTCATAATTCTAACTTCGTCTTATCTTTGAAACTTCGATTGCGATCAAGTTTGGGAAACACAATCTCGATGAACGTAGATTAGCCATCTAAACCTTGAACCAATCTTAGACTCACAAGACTAAAACAAATAGGAAATTTAAACCCAAGATCCACACCCAAGACCCAAGCCCTACCCCGCGCCAAACCCTAGGTCCGGCCGGGTCAAGGTATGGGTCCGGTCGGACCCTTCTGAAAATCAAAATTTTAAAGTTCCAAAATTTGTCTCAAAATTGTTTTTTTCCGATTCAATAAGGATTTGGTGTTCTTGGTGATCCAATCACCATGATCAACAAAACCTTGAATAAACAATTTATTCTTGAATTCCTAGAATATCAAAACTTTGATCCAATCAAAAATTGATAATCCAAACAATTTTAAATCCACCATAATTTTTATTGCGATTGAATAGTGCGATTAAAGTTTCTAAAACAATAAACCACATAAAATCATATAACACATAAACATCACGTAATCCAATATTCATATCATGCTAGGCACATAAACAATTTATATACACACAACATGATCTTAGTATTGAAATAATCAACATGAACGGGGCTCTGATACCACTGTTGGGTTTCGTTGTAACATGCGCAGCGGAATAAAGCATTTAAAATTTTAATGAAACCCAAAGCCATAGATCCATTCATGTGGTTAAGTCAACTACTTGTAAGATGAATATCAGAAAACTTGTAAGATGAATATCAGAAAAAACTAACCCTTAATGATTTTGATTTCTAGTTTTTGACTTTGGTGGTGATTTTGAAACTTGATCAAGAACGCGAACCTTGAAGATGATGAGCTTCACCCTCTAGCGGTATCCACACCACGAACGAATATCAAGCAACTTCTTGATCTTGGTTGCTAGACCAAATTGTGAAACACACTTTCACAATTGCAAGAACTATATGGAATTATGAATATTCTTGTTCTTCACTTTTGGGATCTTAGAACAAGAAAAATAACCTCTCAAAACCTTATGGAGGCACTCACAATAATATGTCTAATGGCTGCTGAAAGGATCTTTAAATAGGTCCCAATCCTTAACCCTTAAGGACTTAGGAATCCTAAATCCCGTCACCAAATTAGGCAACAAGGAATACTGGCCGACTTGACTGGCACGGTCGTGCCCTAAAATCTGGCACAGTCGTGCCATCAGGTCCGCGTGATTTCCCCCAGTCGACCAATTTCGGCACGGTCGTGCTTGACTTCTTGGCACGGTCGTGCCAAACATGTCGACAGATTTGCCTTGGTTTGGATTTATGGCACGGCCGTGCCATTTTAAGGCGCACGACCGTGCCAGAGCCAAAACCTGACATTTTTCCATAATTCCAATTTAGTCCTTTATGATTCGTTCTATTTGTGTGTGACCCTCTAGGATTACACTAAGTTGGCAATGGGCTCAAACATGAACCCATAAGATATGATTAGGTTCTAGCAAACCGTCATACCTATCCAAATAGTGTAACTAGATACAATTTCGCATTCCTTTAGAATATGTCACAATCCCTTTGTCCATGATGTCATTGAACACAAGTCATGGTCAAACGGTCAACTTGTTTTGTTCAATACTTTCTCGATTCCGAATATGTTGATAATCCAAATGACATTGATCCAATCAATTCATTTGAGTCCGGCCGAACATTTCATCAACATCATTCCTACGAGAGGCCCAAGCTTGACATCTCTCCGAAGAGGGACAAATCCATTTAGCTTATTATTCTTCCTAACGGGAATCCGATTATGCCAATCATCCCCTTTATAACTACCGTGTTAAGATAGCATTTGAATATGTCAAACATAATGTTCATCAAGTGGAAGACTTTAATAACTTCATGTCTAAGGATTCAAATGACATAACTAATATGAGATATATGTACGACATAGACCATGACATAAATCTCATACAGCGGGTCATGTCCAGTACCTTGTTCCAAACAAGTACCCATAAATCTAACATGATCATCCCATGATCATTTAGCCTTTATACTAGTGCTTAACAAGTACTAGGGACGGGGATTATTATAAGTAAACATGAACAACAATAATAATCAAAACATCTCTTTATTGATATGAAATAAATGATAACAATTACAACGTTTATTAAACGTGCCTAGGGCACCACTACCAACAAATAGTTAGCCATTGATAAAGATTTTGGAAGCCATCTTAAATCGGCACCCAAGCTGTTAAGCTTGAAAAATAAAACAAGTTTTATGAAGGTGTTTGCTCTGATACCACTTGTTAGTCCCAAAGGGGCAACAAGGGTATGAAAATAGCTAGAGGGGGTGAATAGCGTTTGAAAATTCTTTTTAAACCGTTTTGCAAATAAATGGCTTATGCGCACTGTTCTCAAATAAGCTAAGTATAGCGCGCAGAGAGAGTGTGAAATGCACAGTGGAAATTAAAGCAGCTACTGCGCAGGGTATACTGCGCAGAGACTAAAACGCACGCGCTAAGTTTTGGCTAAAGAGTTGGTTAAAATTGTTCTAAGGCAATAAGCAATAACAATCACAGCAGCAATAAAAATTGCAGTTATTAAACTTCTTACATAGTGTCCTAAAGTCCATAAAATACTAATAGGTGATGGTATCAAACAATTCTAACATACTTAGGAGGGTTAAGTGATAAGCATACCCAACAGTTTCCGCCAGAAGGACAGTCATCACATTGCCAGCACCACGCTTACAGGAATCGACTATGTCCACCATCCTTGAATCGATGAAGCCGTCATAGGAAACAAAGAACAGTTCCCCAAAGAGGCACATGACCAAAGAAAATTCCCTACGATCAAAATACTCTAAGTTATGGGGAGCAGCCTCACCATAAAATCCGGGAAAGCAAGTAATGTCGACATGGGTCCTGTGAAGAAGCCTCCTTAAGAACTCGAGGTCATAACCAAAAATTTCAGTAAGCCACCGGGCAGGTGTCCTGCGGGAAGTGGGCATCATGGTTCCACCATGAGTCGGATTTCCTGTAATAGCCCAGAATTCCTCAAAAGTAGGGCACAACTCATCTTGAGTGAAGTTGAACAAGTGAGTCCGCGTTGACCAGAAAACGGATGCACCTCGGATCATCTCCCATTGAATGGGAGCCTCCTCAAAAAGAAAATGAGTTTGAAATGATAAGTCTCTTCCAATGCCGCTCGGGCACTCTCTGAGTAAGAATTCACCCAATGGTTGATTCCCTCACGATATTCCTCGGTGCTAACATTGGTTGGGCCAAGATGAGCCATTTGAGAAAGGAAATGAGGTCGAAATTGCAAAGAAAGAAAGAAGGAGAAGATGTTTGGGATGGAAAACAATGAAACTCCCCCTCCCCTTTTATAGGACTCCCAAGGTAGCATTGCAGGCTTGCTAACTCAAAATACAACCCCTCCCATGCCCAGGATAAGGAACGAATTCCAAGATTTCTAGAAACAGTGCGCCCCCTCGGTAGCCGTACGGCTCTTATCCATACTCCTGCCAGATTCTCATCTTCTTCCCCGTTTCCCTAGGTGAAAAAGCCCATCCTTGGTTTGATCCAATTACAGCACCTAGCCCGGGCTTGATTCATTGTGGTTCACTAATCATGATTCCGTGTCATTTACTGAATGCGTGAAACCAAAAGATTAGCATCTCGATTTCAAAATGAAAGAAAACTTGTGCTCAAACAAAAATCGCTCAAAATTTACATTTGCGAATCATATCTGCCACTGGATGAAAAGCTAACTTCCAGGTCACAACATACAAATTTGATCTTGTCATCTCTCCTAATATACGTGAGACTTCAGTCAAATCCGAAAGGTTTGGGAACGACATCAATTGCCAAGGGTCACAGCAACTCCAAAAGCGGAGAAGCTTGACTGTGAAATAATCAAAAACTCTTTTAGGTGGAACAGGGATCCAAAATGAGGTTGCAGCACTCAAAACAGTACCGATGGATCACGCGAAGCGATGTGTCACTATGAAGTAATGCACAAAAATCTCATCACACAGTAACTCAAAGGCCGAGGAATTTGGACATAGCTCAAAATGCATCATATCCTTTATTGAATGTTTTTTAAATTGTCATTGGTCTTCTCTTGATGTTGAGTCGTACCTCCCTTTGAATAGCGCGAAGCGCCTGACCTTTGACTGAATTGGTCCCTTTGATTGGCGCTAAGCGTCCGACCTTCGACGAGTCGTTGTTATTTCCCTTGGTAGTCTTCTGATTTTAAGATATACCTGTAGACACCCCGCCTTGGACCGCTCACCCCGATTGCACGGTTGATTTTGTATTTCTCCCTCTTTTAAGTGTTTTTTGTCAGTTTCTGTTACTTCTGTTAAGTTCCTGACTGACCCCGTTAAGTCCAGGGACTAAACTGAACATCAGGGCTGACTTTCCAGTCCATTCTGTCAAAAAAGCCATATCTGAGTCGCGCGCCTCCGACCATAGGAGCCAAAAGCGCGCGCCTTCCACACCCAAGGTGGGAAGCACGCGCCTCTGGGCGTCAGTTACCGATTTCTGACTAAGAATCTCTCCCTTGCTCATTTTACATGAATTTGCCCGGGAAAGATTTCTTGGTGATTGAGTTTTGGCACCAAAAACTGGTGCTTTACAACTATATAAACCCCTCTTCTCCACCATTGGAAGGGACATCTCTTTTTGAAAGAAAGAAAACTATACACAAAATATTCAAGGCATTTCAAAGGCAATTTCTCAAGAAATATTTGAAGTCACATTGAAGCATAGGTAAAAAGACCATTCTCTTCCCTCTTCCCTACTTCATCTTCTTTCCTTCTCTTTTTATTTCATCAAAAGTGCAATCACCCAAACATTTTGGGACATGACACCAAAGATTACTTCACTTCATTGAAGTTAGTCAAGGAGTTATCTCCCTACATTCTAAAAAAACCTCCTTTTAAACCCCTTTTATCATCATCGAAGAATAGGAAGAACATTTTGATTATGTAGATTTTGAACAAGCAAGACCAACGTTAGTTGGGCGAGATGGGTGTTTAAGTACTTCCCATCTCGTAACCTAACCCCCGAACCTCATAAACAAGAATCTCTGTTTTCGTAAATCAAACTTAGGCTACACATTAGGTTTTTCTTATGTTCCTCTAAAACATAGGTGGCGACTCTAAAACAAGTTAGACATCCTAGGATCCTTCCATCGCCCCAGCCAAGCGGTGGGCCCGCCTCGGGGTATCTACAGTGGCGAATCCGTTGGGGACGTTTGAGGGTTAAACTTGCATTTTGTTCAAAATCTACATCTTTTCTGGGCATTCTGGTCTCTGATGGGGGAGGCGTGTGCCTCTGGCCTTCTTGGCCTAAGGCGCGCGCATCCCACATCAAGGACCAGAATCTCCCACATCCCAAATGTTCTTCCTAGTTTTCTCTTCTTTTTTTCTACACTAATCATTTCTGCAGGGGTTACAACACATTCAGGACCAGGGCAATCCCCTGTGTCCAAAGTCTGACATTCTGACAGGTTTGCCCAGAAGTGGGCGCCTCCCACAGATGTTGCGCCATGTGCGCGCTTCCCACAACACCATCCAGAGGCGCGCGTTTCTGGGTAGGTTTCCAGGACAAGAACAGGTTTCAGAACAGAGAAGATTTGATGGGGTGTGGGCACAGTTGCCTGCATCAGGCCTAATCTAGCCTTTTGGACTGTTTTACTTTCGTGTTTTATTTTATCGGTCACACGGGTGATTCGAGAGTTGTAATGTATGTGCTTATTTTCTTTTCTTTAAAAAAAAAAAGTAAAAACGTTTTGTCACATGTTAGACCTCACACTACGTGCATAAATTCCTATAAATTGCTCACTATCGAGTCGCACAAGTTCATAACCCCAAACCCATCGAGGCCCGTCATAGGAAGTTTCAAGATCCACCTGACCTTGAATCTTTCGAAGCGGTAAACCTCAGCCAGTGGCGTAGTTCATGACTACATGCCGGGGGTGACCTTAAGCCTCTCATTTAGCCGAGCACAAGACAACACAATTCTAGCTAGGGTCTAACACTCCGTGACTAAAGTCGGCTTTCATATGCCGAGATTTCCCTAAACTAATGTCTTCAAATCATACATACCAAGTGGTTATCATGGACGAAATAAAAATCCTTCCCCGCATGTATGCTTTACTACATTAATTTAGTTTAATCCCGACATGTGTAGGATTCACAAGCGTGATGGAATCCGATGAGTATATGGGACCGCGATATGGTCTATATACTAGTGTGATGATTCCATTATTTTCTTAGAAACTCAAAAGGGATTCCGTCCCTCGGACTTATAAAAAAAAAAAAAAAGGTCTTTTCTTATGTGGTTTTGAGTCGTGTGCCCAATGTGTGCTCTAAGCCTCTTCATGGACCGAAAGTGCACTCAAGACTGACAAGGGCCTCTTCTACAATATAGGTTCAATTGGTACTTACCGTGTCTACCGGGATTCAGCGAATCAGTTAGTTCGTGAAGAGATCACTCCAACAGCTTCGACAGCATCATTGGCCGGCGGCTCTAACACCGACAACACCATGTCTCTTGAGCAACTCTCCACCATGGTCCAACTTCTCCAAGAACAAGTCTCCACTCTTAATAAGGAGGCTCAAAACAAAGATGACATTTGGCAATCCCACCTCGACAACCAAAGGGAGGCCCACGAGGCCGAAATGGAGCTAATGAAAGAAAAGCTCACCAAGCTAGCCAATGGTAAAGACAAAGAGATTAATAAGGAGTCCGAGTGGACTAAGGGTCTGTTTTAAAGCCCTTATGTTAGTGCCCGTGCCAAGAAGATGGGGGAACCAAGCACTGAGAACAATGAGCCTAAGATGGTTGATTCAATCATAGCCTACATAGATCAACGCTTCAACGGTCTCAACTTGGGGAAAGGCTCCGATACAAGCCTCTATCAGTCATCATTCTCATGAACACAATGGATTCCCTCCCCGACAAGTTCAAGATGCCCGACATCAGCAAGTTCAAGGGCAACTCTTGTCCCATGGCACACATCGAGACTTACATATGGGATATGGTTCCAAAGAAGGTCTCTCCCAAGGTTATGGCACAATGTTTCCCTCTTACTCTCGGGGGGAGGCAAAGGATTGGTATGCTACTCTCCCGCTCACAGTCCGTCTTGATTGGGACGCAGCCATGCTTGCCTTCAAGAGTCAATACCAAGGCAACACCACCCACCGGCCAACCAAGAAAGAGCTCGAAAACACCACTCAAAGGGACAACGAGTCCTTTATTGATTTCACGAGAAGTTGGAATGACAAGCTTGCCGAGATTGTCGAGAGGCCTAACACCAAGGAGCAAATGGACATCTCTCTTAAGTGTCTAAAGATCGATCTCCGCACCCACCTAAGTGGGCTTGCTATGTCGATTTCTCTCAAATGTATGAGGCGGGGATCCGAATGGATGAGTTGCTTAGGGAAATCAAGAAAAGTGCTCCTACCCTCCGCTACAAGGCCGCCTCTAGCTCCTCAAAAGAAGCTTCAGTTAATGTCGTCACTACCGACAAGGGGAATTACAAAAAGGTTCCCCCACCCCAAGGCAAGAAGTCTCGAAATGACCGTGTCTACATGCCTCTCTAAGGCATGACTCAAACCGAGGTTTTCGAAGTTCGCAAAGCAAAGGGGCAAGTCACACCCATACAAGGGTACCAATCCAAGACGGTCAATGCCAATCATGCTCACCACAAGTATTGTGGCTACCACCAATATAGTGGCCACACCACCGAGGAATGCTTCGTTCTCCGCAATGTCATCCAAGATCTCATAGACAAGAAAGAATTCATAGTTCCTAATGAGGGTGGTGTCAATGTAATAAAGGTAGGAGAACTTGAGGAGACCACTCATTCAATCCCAATTGTGAATGAGGCCTCCAATGCGATGAATAAGATTGATAATTCTTGTTTTGTTGTGACTTACGATGAGGTAATGAGGGAAGTACTAGAGAATAGGAAAAAGAAGCAAGATGGGAACGTCAACATGCTAACTCGATCCGGGCGAGTCATAGCAAGCAACCCTTCCACTTCTTCACCAAGCACCTCTTCTCAAAGGTCGCAAGCTTACGACACTCCTGAAGACCCTCTACTAGTTCAACTCAAGAAAACTCAAACCAACATCTCCATTTGGGACCTCATTGCATCCTCAAAGAAGCACCGAGATCTTGTCATCAGTAATCTCGACGACACGTCAATCTCTCCTGATACAACTCCCGAGGACCTCACTGCAATGATAGGCCACATTCATTTTGGCAATGTCATCACCTTTGCTGACATGGACCTTCCAACATTTGGGTCCGATCACAATGAGGCTATCTACCTTAAAGTAAGAGCAAGGGGAGACCTATCTCAAGAGTTTTGGTTGACGGTGGTTCCGCACTCAACCTAATGCCCGGCCGAATCATGGGCATACTGGGGCTTAAGAATTCAGATTTGAAACCTTCTACTCAAGTGATCCGAGGTTACGACAGCACTGCCCGCACAGTCATGGGTATGTGGAAATAGACATTGAGTTTGGGAGATTGGTCATGTCCGTCCCGTTTCAAGTGCTCGATGTGCCTTCCTCAATCAACTTGCTTTTGGGCCGACTGTGGATACACAGTTCTAACCCCGTCCCTTCGACTCTCCATCAGTGTGTAAAGTTCAGAAATGGAGATGAAATAGTGACCGTTATGGCAGAAAACGTCACTATCCAAAGAAAAGGGGAACCCATCCACCAAATTCAGCATGGTTTAGCAGACTCTACCCTCTCCGGCATCTCAATCAACGCCATTGACAAAGAAGGGGGAAACGGATCATGGACCCTCGGTAATCGCAAAGTCCTCCGCATGATGAGGAACATGAACTACTTCCCTGGTTTAGGCCCAGGGAAATATCAACAAGGGAGAATGCAACCGATTGAGGTTCCTTTTGTTAAGAACAAGTTTGGTTTGGGATATGAGCCTTCCAAAGACGACTTAAAACACGAGCAAGCCATCAAGAATGAAAAGGCCCGAGCTCATACAGAAGGACGTCATTATGAGATTCCCAATCTAAGGCCTTACCGCAAGACGTTGAATGGATATTTTGTTTGCCAAGGGGAAGTTGTTCCGTACATGATCTTTCCCGAGCCATGGGTTAACAGCAAGGGCATCAGAAAGCCCGACCTTGAGATCTTTGCCAACTGTGAGATCCAGAAGTCCAAAAAGAAACCAACTCCTATGTCATCCCGTAAATGGTGGGGGAAGAAAGTGACCATAGAGTCTGAGACAGAGATCACCGTAGGGGAAGAATTGACAGATTTAGCCTCCATGTTCGAGGAACTTGCCCTCATGGATGAGTGCCAAGTCAATGCCATCTACGACACTGACACGAGAAGGGAGACTATCAGTGAGATCCAGCCAAGCTACGAGCCGATCAACAACTGGTATTCTACGAAAGGACCTGTGGTATCCGAGGAATTCTTGGTCGAGAAGATGGGTTGCATTCCGCGCAAGGTTACAAAGGAAGACTTGTTCACTTTCACTTTTGAGTCCGAGAGTGCTTCCGATACCCTCACCCAAGAGGATATGGAGGCCATAGCCGAGCGTGTGTTCCCTTTCTTTGTTAATTAAAAATACGATCTTTCTAAATACCCCGAGATTGCAAACATCATGAATGATGAATTAACTAATAACGAATCTAATGAACTAGTTAATAAAGATTCAAATAATGATGAAATAGACCATGAAAACACAACATAATTAAATGAACTTGCTCAACAGGTCCGTAGTCGTGGTGAAAATGGTCCAGGGGCTGACGAAGAATTGCATGTTGTTAATCTGGGTACCGACGAAGAGCCGAAAGAAACCAAGATCGGAAGCTTCTTCAAGGGGGACGAGAAAGACAGATTGACTGCACTGCTCAGAGAGTTCGTGGATGTATTTGCATGGTCATATAAAGACATGCGGGGTTTGGACAGAAAGGTCGCTGAACACAGAATTCCGTTCAGAGACGACGCCAAGCCAGTCAAGCAGAAGCTCAGAAAGATCAAGCCAGAATGGTCTCTACAAGTCAAAGAAGAGATAGAAAAGCTTCTCAGCGTGGGCTTCATCAAAGTTATTTAATACCCGACATGGCTAGCTAATGTGGTCATAGTCCGAAAAGCCAACGGCAAGGTTCGTGTTTGTGTGGATTTCCGAGATTTGAACAAAGCTTCTCCAAAGAATGACTTTCCACTACCCAACATCGATATGCTAGTCGACTCCACCGCTGCCTATGAGGTCCGCTCATTTGTGGATGGTTTTGCTGGGTACAATCAGATTCTCATGGCCGAGGAGGATCAACACAAAACTGCTTTCACAACACCGTGGGCCATCTTTTGCTACACAGTCATCCGTTTGGGTTAAGGAACGCTGGGGCTACTTATCAAAGGGCTGTGATAGACTTGTTCCATGACATGATCCACAAAGATATTGAGGTTTATGTGGATGACATGATCATCCACTCAAAAGGGACCGACGGTCAACATTTGATCAAGCTCCGTAAATTCTTTGAAAAGCTTCGTCAACACAAGATGAGGCTCAATCCCGCAAAGTGCACTTTTGGGGTTATCCGAGGAAAAGTTATTGGCTACATGGTTACCGAGAGGGGAATTGAAGCAGATCCTTCAAAAATCAAGGCGATCATTGATATGCCTCCTCCCAAGACACAAAAAGAAATCAAAGGTTTCATGGGCAGGCTCCAGTACATCAGTCTGTTTGTGCACTAGCTCACTTCCATGTGTAAGCCAATCTTCAAGCTACTCAAAAAGAATGTGGCTCTAGAATGGACCGACGCTTGCCAAGAAACTTTCGACCAAGTGAAGCATTACTTGACATGCCCTCCAGTCTTGGTTCCACCTCAAAAGGAGAAGCCTCTCTTGCTCCACCTCACAGTGAACGATGAAGCCCTTGGGGCTATGCTAGCATAAGAGCAACGAGACTCCACAAAGGAGAATGCCATTTACTTTGTCAGTCCCCGATTTCAAGGAGGCGAAAAGAACTACTCTGTCTTAGAGAAGTCATGTGCAGTACTGGTTTGGGTTACTCAAAATCTCAAACATTACATGGAAGCCTTTACGATCAAGCTAGTAGCAAAAGTGGACCCGCTCCGCTACATTTTCGAGAAGCCTTTCATGTCGACAATGTTGGGTTTCGGAGTAACATGCGCAGCGGAAAATAGCATTTAAAATTTTATGAAACCCAAAGCCCATAGATCCATTCATATGATTAAATCAAATACTTGCAATATGAATACTAGAAAAACTAACCCTTGATGAATTTGGATTTGGTCTTTGATCTTGGTGGAGAAATTGAAGCTTTAATCACGAACAAGTAAGAACACGAACTTTGAAGATGATGAGCTTCACCCTCTAGCGGTATCCACACCTTGAAAGAATATCAAGATCACTTGATCTTGGTTGCTAGACCAAAATTATGAAACACGTTTTCACAATTTATATGAACTATATGGAATATTATTTGTGTATTATTTTGTTTTTTAATCTAGGATATCTGAGAACAAAATAAAACTCTCTCAAACTCTTTGAAGACTTGCACAAAAGCTAGATCTTGTTCTGGCCCGAATTTGGCTGTTTATATACAAGTTAAACCTATTCCAAATAGGAAACTTATGTCAAAACCCGTCCAAAATCTTTTTCCAAATTAAATCAGGAAATCTGTCCCGACACACTGTGCGGCCGCCCAAAATCAGGTGTGCGGTCGCCCAAAACATGTGCGGTCGCCCAGCCTGGTTTGTGCGGTCGCACACCAGGATCAGAATGCCTTAATTTTCCAAAATAGTCCTTTAAGGATTCGTTCTATTGTGTGTGACCCTCTAGGATTATACTAAGTTGGCAATAGGTTCAAACATGAATCCATAAGATATGATTAGGTTCTAGCAAACCGTCATACCTACCCAAATAGTATAACTAGATACAAGTTCGCATTCCTTTAGAATATGTCATAATCCCTTTGTCCACGATCTCATTAAACACAAGTCATGGTCAAACGGTCAACTTGTCTTTGTTCAATACTTTCTCGATTCCGAATATGTTGATAATCCAAATGACATTGTCTAATCAATTCATTTGAGTCCGGCCGAACATTTTCATCAACATCATTCCTACGAGAGGCCTAAGCTTGAGATCTCTCCTAAGAGGGGCAAATCCATTTAGCTTATTATTCTTCCGTACGTGAATCCGATTATGCCAATCATACACTTTATAACTACCCGGTTAAAGGTAGCGTTTGAATATGTCAAACATAATGTTCATCAAGTGGAAGACTATAATAACTTCATGTCTAAGGATTCAAATGACATAACTAATATGAGATATATGTACGACATAGACCATGACATAAATCTCATACAGCGGGTCATGTCCAGTACCTTTGTTCCAAACAAGTACCCATAAATCTAACATGATCATCCCATAATCATTTAGCCTTTATACTAGTGCTTAACAAGTAGTAGGGACGGAGATTATTATAAGTAAACATGAACAACAATAATAATCAAAACATCTCTTTATTGATATGAAATAAATGATAACAATTACAACGTTTATTTAACGTGCCTAGGGCACCACTACCAACAATATCCCACTTTCCCTAGGCCCAATCTCCCATGTATCTAATACCCATGGACCTAACATGAACTTCATGTTTAGCTTGTGGAAGTCCCTTTGTTAGCGGGTCCGCGATATTGTCATCAGTAGGTACATTGCATATATTCACGTCACCCCTGTCAATGATTTCTCGAATGACATGGTAACGCCTAAGTATGTGTTTGGATTTTTTATGTGCCCTTGGTTCCTTTGCTTGAGCAATAGCACCATTATTATCACAATAAAGATCTATTGGACTAGCAATACTAGGAACCACTTCAAGTTCAGTGATGAACTTCTTAATCCAAACAGCTTCATTTGCAGCATCCGATGCAGCAATATACTCAGCTTCCATTGTAGAATCAGCGGTTGTACTCTGCTTGGAACTCTTCCAGCTTACAGCTCCACTATTTAACATAAACACAAAACCTGATTGTGATCGACTGTCATCTCTGTCGATTTGGAAGCTTGCATCTGTGTAAGCATTTACAACAAGATCATCTTCCATTCCTCCATAGACCAAAAACGAGTCTTTAGTTCTTCTTAGGAGTACTTAAGAATCTCTTTTACAGCCACCCAGTGATTTTCACTTGGGTCGGATTGGTATCTACTTGTCATGCTCAAAGCATAAGATACATCTGGCCTAGTACAGATCATGGCATACATGATGGACCCAATTGCCGAAGCATATAGAACATCATTCATTTTCTCATGCTCATCTTTTGTCTTAGGACATTGAGTCTTGCTTAGAGAAACTCCATGTAACACCGGCAAGGTACCTCTTTTAGAATTTTCCATACGGAATCTTCTAATGACCTTGTCAATGTATGTACTTTGGCTTAAACCAAGTAGCCTCCTTGATCTATCTCTAAAGATCTTAATTCCAAGTATATATGCGGCTTCACCCATATCTTTCATTGCGAAGCACTTTCCTAACCAAGTCTTCAGACTGAAGCGTAGGAATGTAGTTTCCAATGAGTAATATGTCATCCACATATAAAATAAGGAATAGCACTATGCTCCCACTAATTTTCTTGTATACACAAGGCTCATCTTCGTTTTTGATGAAACCAAACTCTTTGACCGATTCATCAAAACGGAGATTCCAACTCCTAGAAGCTTGCTTCAATCCATAAATGGATTTCTGCAATTTGTACACCTTAGAATTCTGTTCAAAACCTTCTGGTTATGTCATATACACATCCTCTTGTAGTTTTCCATTTAGGAAAGCGGTTTTGACATCCATTTGCCATTTTTCATAATCATGATATGCGGTAATGACAAGCAAAATTCTTATAGACTTGATCATTGCTACGGGTGAAAAAGTTTCATCATAGTCAAAACCATGAACTTTCCTATAACCCTTCGCTACAAGTCTAGCTTTGTAAGTATGCACCTTCCCATCCATGTCAGTCTTCTTCTTGAAGACCCATTTACATCCTATGGTTTTTACACATTCGGGTGCATCAATCAAATTCCAAACTTGATTGTCTTGCATGGATTGCAATTCGGATTCCATGGCTCCAAGCCACTTGTCCGAATCAGGAGAAGACATCGACTCGTGATAGGTTGTCGGTTCATCATTCTCAATGATTTCCACCTCATTACTATCCGTTATGAGAAATCCATATCTCTCGGGCTCGGATTATAACCTACTAGATCTGCGAGTTGCTTGTGTATTTTGAACAGGTTCCACAACTCCTTGTGGTTCTTGTTCTTGTTCGACTATTGGTTCAATGTTATTTTCTGGGTCTCGAATTTCTTCAAGATTTATTTTACTCCCACTGATTTCTTTGGAGAGAAACTCTTTCTCTAGAAAGATACCAGTTCGGGCAACAAACACTTTGTTGTCCTCTCGGTTGTAAAAGTAATATCCTTTAGTTTCCTTAGGATATCCCACGAAAATACATTAATCAGATTTGTGTGCTAGTTTGTCGGGGACAAGTCTTTTGACAAAAGCTTCGCAACCCCAAATCCTCATGAAAGACAAACTAGGTTTTTTTCCGCTCCACATCTCATATGGAGTCTTTGGAACCGATTTAGTTGGAACTTGATTTAGTGTGAAAGCAGCGGTTTCTAGAGCGTAACCCCAAAAGGATATTGGAAGATCAACTTGACTCATCATTGATCGAACCATGTCTAACAAGGTCCGATTCCTCCTCTCGGACACACCATTCCATTTTGGTGTTCCGGGTGGAGTTAATTATGAAATTATTCCACAATTCTTTAGATGATCATCAAATTCATGACCCAAGTATTCTCCACCTCAATCCGATCGAAGTGCCTTAATACTTTTGCCAAGTTTTTCTACTTCATTTTGAAATATTCTAAATATCTCAAATGCTTCACTTTTATGTTTCATTAGGTAAACATACCCAAATCTACTATAATCATCGGTGAAGGTTATGAAGTATTGAAATCCTCCCCTAGCATTGCTACTTAATGGTCCGCATACATCGGAATGTATCAACCCTAATAAGTCGCTTGCCCTTTCACCTAGCTTGGTAAAAGGTGTCTTAGTCATTTTTCCAAGAAGACATGACTCACAAGTGACATATGACCCAAGGTCACATGAACCTAAGAGGCCATCCCCATGGATTTTTGAGATACGCTTCTCATTAATATGACCAAGACGGCAATGCCACAAATAAGAATGATTTACATTATTAGGTTTAGATTTCTTATTTATATGATAGACATATTCATTATTTTCATTCTTGACATCCAAGACATAAATGTCATTAAATGAATTAGCAATACCATAAAGCATATCATTTAAATAAATAGAAAATTTCTTATTCTCAATAAGAAACTTAAAACCTTCATTATCCAAACAAGAAATTGAAATAATATTTCTACTTAAATCCGGTACATAATAGCAATTGTTCAAAACAAGTATTAAACCGGAAGGTAAAGTGACTTCATAAGTCCCTACGGCTAATGCAGCAACTCTTGCTCCATTCCCCACGCGTAGGTCTACTTCACCCTCTTTAAGCAGTCTCCTATTCTTTAGTCCCTGCACATTTAAACAAATATGAGAACCACATCCGGTATCCAATACCCAAGAATCAGTGGTAGAAAGGAGAATATCTATCATATAGATACCTGAAGTCGACGCAGCCTTGCTGCCCTTCTTCTTCTTCTGCTCTTCCAAGAAAGCCTTGCAATTACGTTTCCAATGACCAATTTCTTGACAATGGAAACAAATTGCATCCTTTTGTGTATCGGGTTTTGCCTCGGAAGCCTTGGCAACCTTTGCCTTGCTTATCTTGGGTTTGACAACTTTTGTCTTACCCTTTCCTTTGGTACCAGCCTTCTTCCCATCATGAACCAAGAGCACAGGAGAACCTTTCTCCACAATCTTCATCTCCACAGTTTTAAGCATCCCGTGCAACTCGGAGAGATTCTTATCCATTCCATGCATGTTATAATTCATCACAAACTGATTATAACTTTTAGGCAATGAATTAAGAATGAGATCCGTGGCTAGCTCCAATGGAATTACATAGCGAAGTTTCTCAAGATGCTCTACATAACCTTTCATTTTAAGCATGTGAGGACTCACTTGCTTCCCTTCACTCATTTTGCAAGAAGTGAATGCAACAATGGTCTTGTACCTCTCTTGCCTAGCTTGCTCTTGAAACATGGCTCTTAACTCCACGCCTATCTCTAGGATTATACTAAGTTGGCAATGGGTTTAAACATGAATCCATAAGATATGATTAGGCTCTAGCAAACCGTCATACCTACCCAAATAGTATAACTAGATACAAGTTCGCATTCCTTTAGAATATGTCATAATCCCTTTGTCCACGATCTCATTGAACATAAGTCATGGTCAAACGGTCAACTTTTCTTTGTTCAATACATTCTCGATTCCGAATATGTTGATAATCCAAATGACATTGATCTAATCAATGCATTTGAGTCCGTGTCGCGACCCCGACCCCGACCCCGCGGCCCAAGAGCACGCGAACTGGACGTCGACTTAACACACAATTACCAAAATACTGAAGATAAAAATTCCATTTTATACCAAAAGATGATAGTACAAGTTTTATAAATCCAAGCTTGACCACAACAAAATACAACTAGCATAAGCTCCACAAGCTTATACCCAAAAATACAAAATACACAATTCTTAATGACGTCAATGTTTGGTAACACTATCCCAAGGGTTATACATTTAAATAATGCAAACCGAAACAACCTTCCCAAAAGTTACTTCCACACTCGACGTCCTTCTCGTGATCAGCGAGTACTAATCCTTTCCTCCTGGGGGGGGGGGTTTAAGGAAAAACAAAGATAAAAGAAAGGGGGTGATATAAATCTCAATAAGTTACTAATGCAACTACATGACATGCTATGACGCAATAAGCAATAATAAATTACATATAGTACATAGAAATTAGCAGTTTACAGATAGCAGCGGAAATAAACAAATAACAAAGGATATTAGCCAAGGTTTCCCAACTGATAGAACCAAATAAAGGATCGCTGCGCAGCTTCAACAATCAACCAATTAACATCTTCATAGTAGCATAAAAGCTGAAGAGAAAACCCCGGTACCGAAACCATAACAAAGTAACATGTCACAAAGGACAAGGGAAATGACACAAAGTCATACCCAAAACGACTAGCTAGAATACTCACCAAAGGAGCTAGCTCATCCCAACCAAGGCCAATCTGGATGAGGAAAGAAGGACCAATGGGCGATGCTATACTGGACTTGGCTTGTGCCATTATAGCATTATCCATTGCCTGACTCGAACACAAGTAACCAGCTGGACTTTCAAATAAATGCTAAGTAATAAATACTAGCTTAAATAAACAACTAATGATTCCAAAGTAGGGAACCATATCAAATAACTACCATAAAAGATGAATTAAACCAACAACACATCATACAAGTGTTCCAACATTCCCAACAATAATTGATCAAATTCCACATCACATTTGTTCACAAAAGAACCAATTCCGAACAACAAGGTGTTCCACGATGTTAACTTAAGTTAATTAGAATAGTAAAACTTAGACTAAGGATGCAACCTAGTCTTAACCAATCAAAAGAAGATTTCCAGAAACAGGGGGCGGGCGGGCGCTCGCTATGGGTCAGGCGGGCGCTCATTTAGCCAGAAGGTTGGCCGAAGGAAAAAGACCAGGGGGCGGGCGCCTGGCTCAACCCGGGCGGGCGCCCGGTCGGCGAACTGGGCAAAACTACAGCTGGGTTCTTACACATCTCCCACAAATCCTTACTTTTACACAAACTACTCTTACCCCCAACTTCTAACAAGTAAACCAAGGTACTAAAACAACTCATGAACTCCTAAAAGACCTATATAACAACATCCAAACAACCCAAATCAAATAATGATCCAAATATAATATTATCACAAAATGGATAAAATGTCAATCAACTCACAATCCAACCAAGAAGCACTATATAGCAATCAAAGCATCAACTAAGCTTAGTATGAACATTTTTAGCATAAATGGGGGAAAAGCAACTTACCTGAATTTTACGAAATGAGACGGAATTCAAATATTTTTGGCTCTACACGATCCTATCGACGATCTAAACACATTTCATAAAATGAGCACTAAGAAAAGATGAGAGGAAGATGACTAAAATGAAGGAAATAGGGAGGGGAAATTTCTTACCTTTTCAACCAACAATGGAGAGAGAGAGGGATTGTGTGTGTGTGTGTGCTGGAGAGTGAAGGAGAAGGTGAGGGAGAGGGGGAAGTAGGGAGGGGGTAGGAGGATGATTATTTAAAAAGTTACACCTAGGCCCCCTCTAGACCCAACAAAGAACAATTAAATCCATTCCCCACTATCAACTAAGACCCAATAAATTTCACACTAGCACAAATAATCAATTAAAATGCTAGGCAAGAAATAATATGAGATATAAAATGCACACATAAATATTTAAATAGATAAATAATTAAGCAAATAAATAAATAAATAAACATTTACTACTAAGAAAATAGAGATGGGTTTTCGGGTCGTGACAGTCCGGCCGAACATTTTCATCAACATCATTCCTACGAGAGGCCTAAGCTTGAGATCTCTCCGAAGAGGGGCAAATCCATTTAGCTTATTATTCTTCCTTACGTGAATCCGATTATGCCAATCATACACTTTATAACTACCCGGTTAAAGGTAGCGTTTGAATATGTCAGAATATGTCAAACATAATGTTTATCAAGTGGAAGACTATAATAACTTCATGTCTAAGGATTCAAATGACATAACTAATATGAGATATATGTACGACATAGACCATGACATAAATCTCATACAGCGGGTCATGTCCAGTACCTTGTTCCAAACAAGTACCCATAAATCTAACATGATCATCCCATGATCATTTAGCCTTTATACTAGTGCTTAACAAGTACTAGGGATGGAGATTATTATAAGTAAACATGAACAACAATAATAATCAAAACATCTCTTTATTGATATGAAATAAATGATAACAATTACAACGTTTATTAAACGTGCCTAGGGAACCGCTACCAACAGACAAGGATAGCCAAATGGTACTTCATGCTTGCCGGCTATGACATCACTTACGTCACACTCAAATCCATCAGGGACAAAGTTTTCAGTGATCAGCTTGCTGAATTTCCGTGTGACGAAGTGAAGGGGGAGGACTTACAGTTTCCCGATGAGCACTTGGTTTGCACTACAACCGAGGAAAATAAGTGGAAACTTTTTTTCGATGACGCCGCCAACAAACATGGTTTTGGGGTAAGAATGTTGCTTGTCGATCCAAAGGACATCTACACTCCAATTGCCATCCGTCTTGAATTCAAAGCTACCAACAACATTGCCGAGTATGAGGCATGCATAGCGGGGCTGGAAGCAGCTCTTGAAAGAAATGTCACAGAACTAGAAGTATTCGGCGACTCCCTGCTCCTTATCAATCAAACGTCGGGTAAATGGCGAATCCAAGACCCGACCCTTCAACAGTATGGTCAACACCTCGAGGAATTAGTCGAACAGTTCCAAGACATCACGTTCACTTATTTGCCAAGAGACAAGAACCGCTTTGCCGATGCTTTGGCTACTATAGCCTCACTGGTTGAGATTCCCAAAGGAAAAATGGTGAAACCCTTCAAAATTTCAAGGAGGACCAATCCGGCATACTGTTTGAACGTTGAGATCAATGAAGTCCAAGATAACCCCCCGTGATACACTGACATCATGAACTTCCTCAACAACGAGTCTACAAGAGACATCATCAAGGGATCAATCTTTTATGTGCAAACGAGTCCGAAGCTCAAGAAATCATGCACAAAGTCCATGAGGGCGAGTGTGGACCTCACATGAATGGGATTATGTTAGCCAAGAAGATACTCCGTATTGGCTACTATTGGACTACAATGGAAAAAGACTGCATCGAGAAAGTCAAGAAATGCGCCAAGTGCCAGTTCCATGCTAATCTACAACATGCTCCGCCTTCACAACTGTACAACATGACCACACCTTGGCCATTCTCTTGTTGGGGCATAGATATCGTCGGCAAAGTCCATCCTACAGGGAGCAATGAACAGTCATTCATCCTGGTGGCCGTAAACTATTTCACAAAATGGGTCGAAGCACAAGCTTACCTAGTTCTCAACGCCAAGAAAGTGGCCGAATTCGTGAAGAGCAACACTATGTGCCGATATGGTGTCCCCCATGAGATCATCTCCAACAATGGCTCTCACTTCGAGAAAAAAATGGATGCACTTTTGGTTAACCACAAAATTACCAAGCACAAGTCATCCCCATACTGCCCCCAAGCCAATGGAGCGGTCGAAGCAGCAAATAAGACCATCAAAGTCATTATACAAAAAATGGCTTCAACGGGAAGGGATTGGCCCGAGAAATTACCGCTAGCATTGTGAGGCTACCGCACATCAATACAGTCAGCAACGGGAGAAACTCCTTACTCATTGGTTTATGGCTTTGAAGCCGTACTCCCGGTCGAACTTGAGGTTCCTTCTTTACGGGTCTTACTCGAGAACCAAGTCAACGAGGTTGATTAGATGCAAAGTCGATATGAGCAACTAGCCCTACTCGACGAAAAGAGATTAATAGCGTTCGAACGCACAAGGGCTTACCAACAAAGAATGGTAAGAGCTTTCAACAAAAAGGTGAAACCTCAAAATATCAAAGTGGGAGATCTAGTCCTAAGACAACATCCCCCCAATGCCATGAATCCCCTTGGGAAATGGGGACCTCGATGGATCGGTCCTTACGTGGTCAAGAAGATACTAAGCGGCGGTGCAGTCCGGCTCGTTGACTTGGATGGTGATCAATTGCCAAAGGAGGTCAACCTCGACAATCTCAAGAAGTTCTACGCTTAACAAATGAAGACCACAAAAAAAAAAAAAAAAAAAACGCTCGCTAGGTTGAAAACCCGCAAGGGCGGCCTAGGTAAAAATTAGAGCACGTGCAAAAAAGAAGCCCGCTAGATTGAAAACCCGAAAGGGCGGTCTAGGCAAAAAACAGGGTGCACACACAAAAAAAAAAAGAAAAAAAGAATGGTCTTCATTTGTTTGAACTACGGAGACCTGAGCCTCTCTACTAGAGGAACGTAGGAAACCTTCGGGTGCGGTCTAAAACATAAATTATTACCCAATCAAGTTATAACAAAATGCAATTTTTATTCATCTCTTGAATTATTTTAACCACTACAACGGATCTTGTTGAGCAATAAAAGACAATAAAACATTAAAATCCTAAACAAGTGGTCCACTAATTGCAATCTTGGGGTACTAGGAAAAATCTAATTTTCTCTTAGCCTTTGAAGGGCCACCCGAACGGCTCTCAATCCTATTTTTCTTGGGAGGCCTAGGAACGCTGAGGCGGACCGAAAATTTCTACGCAGCAACGCGCCTCCGAGCATAGAAGCTATCCAAAGGGGTACCGAAAGGGTCAGCCAAAATATTTTGCGAATCAGCAGCAGCTTCCTTATACCGCAAAGCACTGCTAAGCTCAAAGTCTTTTCCTAACAACTCAGCGCGAAGCACGTCAACACAAGTAATGCCGCGTTAAAGAGTGCGAAACAGATAGTCCAAATAACTCTAGGGAAGAAAGATACTACCCCGGTAAATAGAGGCAGAAGCCCACCGATGGTGGTCATCTCCTCAAGCTGACTGAAGCTCCGCTGAAAAGTCCGGACCCATATACGAGATTGGACGAAACACCCCACTCCTAGGGAAAGGGATAATCTGTTGGCGACCGAACTGCCTCAAAACCCGCTTCGGATAGTAAAATGAAGAGTCTCTCAAGTCGGGTAAAACCACATGCTCAAAACCCAAGGTCCATTCCACAAAAGGACGAAGACCCCAAGAGAGAGGGCACCACTCAATGTCGGTCGATGCCCGAGAAACAAAGAATTTTTTCCAACTATCCTCGGTTAAGTCTCAGACCAGCAATTTTCTCCTATGAACATCAAAAGGAGACAGATAGCCATCCGGAGAATAAATCTTGAAATGCTCTCGAAGCCATATGGTCAATAGCAAGGGGCTTCGGCTTCCCCGACGCATCTCACCTGTCCGATGCAGCTCATCAAGGCCATGCAGAGTTTCCCCCACTATAAGAGGAATTACGCTAAACTGTTGCTCTTTTGCCTGCAAGATTATCTCAGCCAACTGTGCATCCGCTGTCCCGAAAGGTACAACGAACAAAACCTCGCTGAAAAGGCAAGCTGCCATGGCATTCCTCTTGAAGGACTGAACCGTCGGGTCCTCTGAATGCAAGCTGAAGAACATTGGCAACTCAGTTATATCTACCACGGTGCCATGCAACATCTTCCTTACATCTCCGATGGGAAGGTTCAACAAGTCAGACCAAGAATCGATCACTCCACGATGATATTTGGGGATGGCAATTTGACCCGCCAGTGGCATACCGAGAATTGCACCAAAGTCATCAACAGTCGGCACCATTTCATTCGCCGAAAATTTAAAAGTGTGGTTGTCGCAATCCCAAAAGGCTGCAGCGGCCTTCAACAAATCCCAATCCGGCTTCAAAGTCCAAAGTGTAAAAAGAATTCGGAAACCAAAATCTTTGATGAAAGCTTTCTTGGGATAGGTCTTGAAAGAGTACACGAAGGTCGACAAATCCTTCTCATACTCACCAACAACCTTGGCATCAAGGACAAAAGAATTGGAAGCCATAGAGAATGTTGATTACAAGCAAAATTAAGAAAAGAAAGAATGTTCAAGAATGGCAGAAAATAGCTGTTGGGAGAATAGCCTCGAACAGAGGCTGATATTATAGCTGTTGGGGATCTTTGACCAGCAAATGTCAAGCCCCGAAATTCGCTCCCCAGAAGCACGCGCCTCCCGTCACCCACATCATCGGCGTGCGCATCCCATGGTCACTAGCAGAGGAGCCCGCCTCTCGTTCCAGAAACACCTCAACTGGCCCTTTTCAGAAGAAGAAATCATGCAGAAACAAAGTCCAAGTGCTCCCGAAATCAACAGGAATCAACATTCTCCACCCTTGGTGACATAGTTGGACACACATTAATTTGGTCCGCCCCTAAGGCACGTCTAAATTAAAATTAGATAGAGACTTCCACTAAAAGTAGGTTGTGTCTTTCCTTTTTTTTTTAAATCGAGGTCAATCTCGACATTTTCCTCGCTAAAGGGAAAACATACTTTTCGGCCCGCAGTCAACTGTGCCCGTACCCCGGGAAAAGTCAACATCAAATGCAGCCACCAACAGTAATTCGGTCCGCGGTGATCCACTAAATTCACCACTTTTTGAAGCAAAGCAACGGATTCACTAATGGATTTCGTCAACAAGGGTTCACCAACGAACTCATTCAAGGGTTCACTAACGGACTCATTCAAGGGATTCACCAACGGACTCATCAAAGGGATTCACTAATGGATTCGCCTACAAGGGTTCACTAACAGACTCATTCAATGGATTCACCAATGGATTCATCAAACGGATTCACTAACGGATTCGCCTACAAGGGTTCACTAACGGACTCATTCAAGGGATTCATCAACGGATTCATCTAACGGATTCACTAACGGATTCGCCTGCAAGGGTTCACTAACGGACTCATTCAAGGGATTCACTAACGGATTCATCAAATGGATTCACCAACGGATTCGTCAGCAAGGGTTCACCAACTTACTCATCCAAGAGATTCACTAACGGATTCATCAAACGGATTCACCAACGGATTCGTCAACAAGGGTTCACTAATGGACTCATTTGAGCAGATTTACTAGCGGATTCGACACATCTCCTTTATCAACAAAAGCCGCTCACACAGGGAGCGCACCCCTATCTCTCGCAATTTCAAATTCCTGCTTTCATCGAGTCTTTACTTTTTCTTGGTGATGTCCTCCACGGATGTCTTTTCTTTCGTCGGCGCGTTTTGCTTTGCAATCCACGCCGCCGAGGGGCTCTATAGACACCTCGCCTTGGACCGCTTACCCCGATTGCACGGTTGATTTTGTGTTTCTCCCTCTTTTAAGTGTTTTTTGTCAGTTTCTGTTACTTCCATTAAGTTCCTGACTGACCCCATTAAGTCCAGGGACTAAACTAAACAGCAGGGCTGACTTTCTAGTCCATTCTATCAAAAAATCCATCTCTAAGTCACGCGCCTCCGACCATAGGAGCCAGAAGTGCGCACCTTCCATACCCAAGGTGGGAAGCGCGCGCCTTTGGGCGTCAGTTACAGATTTCTGACCAAGAATCTCTCCCTTGCTCATTTTACATGATTTTGCCCGGGAAAGATTTCTTGGTGACTGAGTTTTGGCACCAAAAGCTGGTGTTTTACAATTATATAAACCACTCTTCTCCACCATTGGAAGGGACCTCTCTTTTTGGAAGAAAGAAAACTATACACAAAATATTCAAGGCATTTCAAAGGCAATTTCTCAAGAAATATTTGAAGTCACATTGAAGCATAGATAAAAAGACCATTCTCTTCCCTCTTCCCTACTTCATCTTCTTTCCTTCTCTTTTTATTTCATCAAAAGTGCAATCACCCAAACATTTTGGGACATGACACCAAAGATTACTTCACTTCATTGAAGTTAGTCAAGGAGTTATCTCCCTACATTCTAAAAAAACCTCCTTTTTAACCCCTTTTATCATCATCGAAGAATAGGAAGAACATTTTGGGTATGTAGATTTTGAACAAGCAAGACCAACGTTAGTTGGGCGAGATGGGTGTTTAAGTACTTCCCATCTCGTAACCTAACCCCCGAACCTCATAAACAAAAATCTCTGTTTTCGTAAATCAAACTTAGGCTACACATTAGGTTTTTCTTATGTTCCTCTAAAACATAGGTGGCGACTCTAAAACAAGTTAGACATCCTAGGATCCTTCCACCGCCCCAGCCAAGCGGTGGGCCCGCCCTGGGGTATCTACAATACCCCCTTTCTCTGATTGTATCATGTGGCAGTCTTTGAGCATTATTGAACTTGGTTCTTCTCTTGATTTTCAGATGTACCTCCACTCGGATTGTACCTTGCGTCGATCCTTGAGTAATGTTGATCTTAAGCCTTCTCTTGATGTTGATTCGGTTCTTTTCAGAACTACGACTCGACTTGATTCCCATGGACGGATACGTAGGCAGTTCACATCGTTGAACTCAGTTTCCCGTTCTCACAAAATGTTGGTCAGCACCAATCACCAGAGTCAGAAATGCGACTCATCTTGATGTTAAAATTAGGTCATCTCCTGGATTTCGGGATGTTTCCCCCCCACTCTCATTGTACCTTGCGTCAATCCTTGAGTATTTTTTATCGTGGTCTTCTCCTGATGTTGAGTTGTACCTCCCCGAACTATGTTTTGACTTGATTCCCCCTAAAGGGATACATAGGACGCTCGAAAGAGCCAAGTCATTCTCATGTTAATCCCCCCCTCCCAGCAAAGAGACAACACATCTCAATGCTATCCCAGCAATTTCTTGTTTTTGTTTTAATAAAGCTGAACTACGATTGTTCTGATTCTCGAAAGAGATACGTAAGTAAACCGGAAATCTGGGACCGACCATTGTTTGTGCTAGTTTGATTGTTTGTTTGAGTTAGAACTACGGAGGCTTGATTCTCGAAAGAGATACGTAGGAATTCCTACCTTGGACCCAGCCGTTACACCATAGACGAGATCGTTTCTCTCTTAGTGATCGTAGAATCCCCTTTACATTACAAGGAGATTCGACGAGGGGCTCTGTAGACACCCCGATCTCGCACCCCTTATCAAACCACTTTTAATCGGTCTAAACCCTAAAATTGACCTAGAACCACAGATTTGGCTACGTGGGATTACCGTGAGCCTTATCGGTGCATCAAATAGATTAACGGACTTCAAATTCATGATCAGAGCGAAAAAATGAGTAAACAGGCATGTACTTCAATTTTTGAGTTGCGGGCAAAATGGGGCCCGCGCCCCTAGAACTGCTCGTTATCATCCATTCTTTGCATTAAAAATATATTATTGTCATCCCTCTTTTATAAACATATTACAGATAGATGGACGTGACCACAAAATTATTTCAAGCAACTTTCATATTGGGATCGCAGACAACCGGGACACCGTTGTGCGCGCACACGGATAAATCTTGGACTGTTTCGGAACCAATACCGGAGCAATAATTGTGGATCATCACACGTCTAACAAGTCAAAAGGGGAATTGATGACCCAACCACCAGCAGACAAGTGGCCAAAGTTGGTTGGGCAATTGGATAAGGATTGGACCAATCGGAGCGCGACACGTGGCAAATCAAGATTCCCCAGTAGCCGAACGTTAACCCGTACGGATACTTTGGGAAAAGGGACGACAGAAGCCCAACCGTACGGATACTTTGGGTAGATCAGACATGCAGTTTGTTCTTCAACAACTTGGCCATTCAAATCACTTTTGTGATCAATGACAGCTACAATGGAACGGGGATTGACCCCTAAAATGGCCCCTAAACCTACCAAGAAGGCGTAAGTGAAAGATTTCCACCTCCCTCATCAATATTACCACCCCCCTCATCCATCTTACAACAACACAATTCATCCAAGAGAAAAAATCCATTAGCAACACACACTCTCACTACCCTCAAATCTCAGTCACAAGACCACCACATAGCCACCATAACACCACCACAAAACACTCACTAAACACAAAACAAAACAAAACACTCATTCAATCACAAGGCAAACACCTTAAGAAAAACACTAAAAAAGTCTTCCCTTGGAAGCAAAGGGAGAACAACCTAGGTAATCTCTTCATCTTGTAACCTCTCTAAATGTAAAATGTAGTTGATTATGTGATTCGTTAAGAGGTCTAGCCTAGGCTAGACCTCCATTTGATGTCCAAAGGATGTAATGTTAATAACTCTTGATCCTCTCTTGTTCAAATGATTATATAACATGTTCTCTTGAGTTCTTAGCATGTTAATCTACTGGATTTGTGTATATATATATCATCCATGTCTTCCCTCAAAATCCCAAATCTGTCCATGTCTTCCTTTTATCTCCATGTGAAACATCATTGAATCTTGGATAAATGCTTGAATGGTTGTTTTTGGGTGCTTTTAACATGTATATCTATGTATACCTAGAGTTTCATGTTCATACCATCTCATTTGTGTGAGTTTTCATGAGTGTTTTCATGGCATTCATGATATTCTAGCAGATCTGTCACTCTGTACCTTTCTGTCTTGTTGCTCTATTTATGCATTGCAAACGTGGTTTTTGGTCTTAGACCACAAAATATATTTTGTTCTAAACAAACAGAGGAAAATGATAATGCAAATATAATATTTCTCCCATGAGCAGAGACTATTGTTTCTATTTATTGTTTGGACTCTTAATCTGCAGATCTGTGCTGATTCATCTCTGACATGGAAATGTCAGAGAATTTTTGTGTTACTTATACTTTCTTTATGGCCTTGAAACTTTCAATATATAAACTTTGATATGTTAGGAATAACTTTCATGTTTTGTGTTTCCCATTATTCCCCCGTTTTCATGGTGCAAAAAGTGGATCTTTTATGAGTGTATGAATATCTGTCAGATTTGGCTGTTGAAAGTATTATCTTGCATGCCTTATTTGGAAACCATAAAATTCTCCTAAAATCAGAGGAAAAATCATGGTTGATACTTGATGTGTTAGGGACTTTTCATGACCTTTACTTTCCAGATTGTGTAAGTATAAGAGCAGGTACAAGGAGGAAAGATAGACAGCAGCCCCTAAAATGTCTTGGGATGGACTTTTTGGACATTCATTTGATATGGGATTTGTCTCCCATTTGTTCACCATTGTATATAATAATCCCCATCCCTTTATGTGTGTTTTCCCATCTAAAATGTACGTGAAAACCATTTTCAAAACCAAGTGGGAGTCCACCCAAACCGACTCTCATTTGTGACTTTAAAACAGAAATTCCTAGATTAGGAAGACTCCTATATATATATATATATATATATATATATATATATATATATTAATCACCATTTTGTTAGGGCATAAAAAACAAGGCATTAAAATGAATCTAAGTGGCATCCTTACTAGAGACCATCACGGGCGAGGAGAGTGCCTAACCCCTTCTCTTTCTCGTAAATTAGCCCCCGAACCCACTTTCTCTAAACAAAAGGTTTTATCTTCGTTTTTCCTAAAATAAAATGAGGTGGCGACTCTTGACTGTTTTGATTCCATCGAGAGGAAACCATTTGTGTGAAACCAAGCGCACTTCCAAAGGCGCATTAGCATGAAACGGACCCGAATCGCCTTCGCGGGTGATCATTTCGGTGTGCGGCTTCGAGCGCTGGTTCTCACACAATCTCACGTAGATGGACCAAATGAAAGCCAAGATCCTCAAGCTTTCCAAAGGCAAAGACAAGGATGACTCCAAGGAATCTGAGTGGGCCAAGGGTTTGTTTGAAATCCCGTATATTAGTACCCGCAGCAAGAAAATGGGGGAACCTAGCACCGAGGGCAATGATCACAAGATGGTCGACTCAATCATGGCATACATCGACCAACGCTTCAATGGTCTCAACTTGAGGAAAGGCTCCGACACAAGCCTTTATCAGTCATCAATTCTCATGAGCACAATGGCCGCTCTCCCAAACAAGTTCAAAATGCCCGACATCAGGAAGTTCAAGGGAAACTCTTGCCCTATGGCCCACATTGAAACTTACATTTGGGCTATGGTTCCAATGAAAGTCTCTCCAAAGGTGATGGCACAATGCTTCCCTCTTACTCTCGAGGGGGCCGCAAAAGATTGGTATGAGACTCTCCCACTCGCCATCCGTCTTGATTGGGATGCCGCCATGCTTGCCTTCAAGAGTCAATATCAAGGCAACACCACTCACCACCCAACAAAGAACGAGCTCGAGAGTACCACCCAAAGGGACAATGAGTCCTTTATTGACTATACAAGGAGGTGGAATGATAAGCTTGCCAAAATAGTGGAGAGGCCCAACACGAAAGAGCAAATGGACATCTTCCTTAAGTGCCTAAAGATTGATCTCAGCACTCACCTAAGTGGGCTTGCTACTCGGACTTTGCTCAAATGTTTGAGGCGGGGGTCCGAATTGATGATTTTCTCAAGGAGATCAAGAAAACCACTCCTAGCTTCTGCTACAAAGCCGCCTCTAACTCAACAAAAGAGGCATCTGTCAATGCCGTCACTACCGACAATGGGAACTACAAGAAAGTCCCTCCGCCCCAAGGCAAGAAATTCCAAAGTGACCGTGTCTACACTCCTCTCCAAGGCATGACTCTAGCAGAAGCTTTTGAGGCCCTCAAGGCCAAAGGGCAAATTACCCCTCTACAAGGGTACAAGCCCAAGATGATTACCGCCAACCATGCTCATCACAAGTGGTGTGACTATCATGATTATAGTGGCCATGTTACCGAAGAATGCTTCATCCTCCGCAACATTGTTCAAGACCTCATCGACAAAAAAGAGTTCATAGTTCCTAGTGAGGTTCATGTAATAGAGCTAGGCGAGATTGAGGAGACCACTCATTCAATTCCTATTGTGAATGAGGGCTCTAATGATATGAATGAATTTGACAATTCTTGTTACGTTGTGACTTATGATGAGATAATGAGGGAAGTCTTAGAGAATAGGAAAAAGAAGCAAGACGGAGGGTCAACATGCTAACTCGATCTGGCAGGGTCATAGCAAGCAATCCCAACACTTATGCAGCAAGCACCTTTTCTCCAAGGTCGCAAACTCACGACGCACCCGAAGATCCTTTATTAGTTCAACTCAAGAAGACTCAAGCAAACATATCCATTTGGGACCTTATCACATCTTCAAAGAACCATCGAGACCTAATCATCAGCAACCTCGACGACACATCAATCTCCCCTGACACGATTCCCGAACACATTACTGCTATGATAGGCCACATACACTTTGCAATGTCATCATATTTTCAGACATGGACCTTCCACCATTTGGGTCCGACCACAATGAGGTCATCTATCTCAAAGTAAGGGCAAGAGGGAGACCAATTTCAAGGGTTTTGGTCGACGATGGTTCCGCACTAAATCTAATGCCTAGCCGAATCATGGGCATATTAGGGCTTAAGAATTCAGATTTGCAGCCCTCTAGTCAAGTGATTCGAGGATACGACAACACCGCCCGCACAGTCATGGGCATGATAGAAGTGGACATTGAAATTGGGAGCATGGTTATGTTCGTCCCGTTTCAAGTACTTGATGTCCCCTCTTCATTCAATCTGCTTTTGGGCCAACCATGGATACATAGCTCCAATGCCGTCCCTTCCACTCTCCACCAGTGTGTTAAGTTATGAAATGTAGAAGAAATAGTGACTGTCATGACCGAAAATGCCACTATCCACAAAAATGGGGGACAACCCGTCCACCAAGTTCAACATGGGTTAGAAGATTCTACTCTCTCCGGCGTCTCAATCAAAGCCATTGACAAAGAAGGAGGAAATGGGACATGGTTCCTTGGCAATCACAAAGTCCTCCGCATGATGAGAAGAATGAACTACTTCCCCAGTTTAGGCCTAGGAAAGCACCAACAAGGAAGAAGGAAACCCGTAGAGGTTCCTTTTGTCACAAACAAGTTTGGTTTTGTAACGCCCATCCTATTTCTTGTTAAATATTTGACTTACTTGTTAAAATACTTGAACTTTCATATTATGTGCTAGTTTTACATGGGTTAATTTATTAACTGCTTTAGAATATTAAGGTGGTTAAATGTCTAGTTTTGACTTTTGGGTCATTTGTGAAAATTTGACTTTAGGGGTCTTTTTGTTAAAAGTGAAACTTGAGGGGCCTAAGTGACATTCTTTGAAACTTGAATGTATATCAACTTCTTTGTTTGCCTGAGGAAGGCATTTTTACCCAAATCATTACGTTGCTTCCTCTGTTCTGAAAAGCTAGGGTTAAAGTTTACCCTATTCCCGACTCCTCGAGCTTAATTATCCCTCCGTTCTTGATTCTGATCCCGGATTAATATTCGTGGCGTTGAATAGAGCGTTCCAGGCCGAACAGAAAATTATGTGGGTCGCTTTGATTTTTTACTAGGTAAGTTATTAGCTCCCCCTTGCTTGTAATAACATGCATAAATGTTATTCTCGATACTTGTGAATGTTAATTTCGTGTTTGCGATGATTTTTACGGTACTTGTAAATTTGGGACAAAGGGAGTAATAATTCCTTTGTGTAAATGGTGAAAGAACATGGAAATACTAGTTTACTCATGTTATGCCCTTGTTAGAGTTGTTGAAATTGTTAGTAAAAGTTACTCCTACGCTTGGGGACGGAGATTTCTAAGCCTGGAAAGAAAATTGGGTTTGCTGAGAATTTGGACCAGGCGCCCGCCCGGTTAGTGACCAGGCGCCCGCCCATTTGGCCAGAAGATTTGGGTTTCAGAAATGTTTGGATGAGCGCCCGCCCGGTCCTCCTTGAGCGCCCGCCCGATCCCCTGTTCCAACTAAAGTGTTTTAAATCAAATTGAAATGAAAGCTTATCCCTCCTAAGGCATATAGCCTTAGTATAAGATGTCCTAGCAAGTGTAATTGTACCTTTTGGGGGCATTGGAACTTTGACTTGAACATTAATACTTATAGAACTCAAATGAGAACTTAAGTATAAGAGTAGTAACTCTTTTATATGTCTTGAAAGTGCTATGAACAAGCACTAATGTGTTATACTTGTCTTGAAGCCAATGATTGTGCACCTTAGGGGAATTAGCATAAAGTCTTGAAATTGAACATCCTAAGAATAGGATTAAGATTTTGTAAGAGTAAATGTATAACTCTTATACATGCTTGAATGTCCAAAGATTGGAGTTATAACTTGAATATAAGACCATAAAATCTTGTACATGGCTTGAACATCCAAAGAATTGGATTAAGACTTGAATATAAGATAATAAATTTTTGTACTTGACTTGACACCAATACATATGTATGGTAGTGAACTTGAAAGTGCTATGAACAAGCACTAACTTGTATGAGACATGTTCTTGTTGTGTGTGTGCAAACATTGCATATAGTTGCTTGATAACAAGGTGACTTCTTGATTACTTGAAGCATGTTCCTTGTTGAGCTAGTCCACTACTTTTGGAATAGTTCTTCTCCCGTAGTTCAAGTAAATATCTACTTGTACATTCTTGTGTGAGTCCAGCTGGTTCTCCTTGCTTGTTCGGAAATATATAGGTTCACGCTTGTTGCGAGAGCTAGGGCTTAAGTGACAATCGGGTCCCTATGTATTTGCGCTTGACCCCTTACTACCGGCCATAGTAAGGGCATAGCTTCCTTGGTTGGAGCAATAAGCCTGACTTAAGTGAATGCTAAACTCTTGAACACCTCGTGAACACCTCGTGAGTCTTGATCTTGAGAATGATACTGGTTACCGGGTCTTCTGATATATACTGAATAATCAGTTTCTTGTTATTGATCGTGATTGTCAAAGTAATACAAGCTACGACAACAATGGTATTATTGGGAGGAATAAGGAAGGAAGCAATATCCTTTACAGCTTGCTTGTTTAGCCTTATATGCTACTTGATGAGTGGCTTAGCCTCTCATATACTTCTTACCTGATGATACTTGATATATGATTACTTGAGTATCTACTTGAATTGCATGATAACATGTCATGTAGTTGCATCTAATATCTTACTGAGATTTATCTCACCCCGTTTCTTGTTTAATTGTTTTCCTTAGATCAAAGGAAGGATAGTGCGCAGTGAGGCTCGACATAGTTGGGAGCTTACTACGCAGGTCGTGATTATTTTGGGGCTTGTGTCCTTTTACATTTGGTGAGGACGATGTATTATGGGTTTTGTAACTCCTTATTTTGGGGTAGACAATCTTGTTCAGTTCTTGTTGTCACTAGACATCTTGTATTGTACTCTTGATGCCAGCTTATGTGCTAGGCATATCTTCCGCTGTATGTAAATAAGTTTGGTTTTAATTTTCTTGTCTAGAACTCGTGTTGTGAGCTAGTATAGCTCCTTACTCTTGAGTATATATATCATGTCAGTTTATTATAGACAGATGTCATCCAGTTTCTTGTTAAGTTTCTTGTTCCTCGTTAGTCACTCCCATCGGGTTCGAGGTTCTATTAGGGGATCCTGGGACCTGGGGGTGTGTCAGGTTTGGGATATGAGACTTCCGAGGATGACATGAGATACAAGAAAGCCATCAAAAATGTGAAGTCTCGAGCTCGTAAAGAAGGCCTTCACTATGAAATCCCCAATTTGAGGCCTTATCGCAAGACGTTGAGTGGTTACTTTGTCCGCCAAGGGGAAGATGTTCCATACATGATCTTTCCCGAACCATGGGTCAACAGAAAGGGCATTAGAAAGCCTAGTCTCGAAGTCTTCGCCGATTGTGAAATTCAGAAGTGTAAAGAAGAACCTACTCCGATGTCACCCCGAGAATGGTGGGGAAAGAAAGTGACTATCGAGACCGAGATGGAGATCACTGTGGAGGAAGAATTAACCGATCTAACCTCCATGTTTGAGGAACTTGCCATAATGGACAAATGCCAACTCAATGCCATCTCCGACGACACCGACATGGGAAGCGAGCCTATCAGCGAGATCAAGCCAAGCTCCGAGTCGATCAACAACTGGTATTTAACAAAGGGGCCCATGGTATCCGAAGAATTCTTGATCAAGAAAATGGGTTGCAACAAAGGAAGACTTATTGACATTCACTTTTGATTCCGAGAGTGTTTCTGATACCCTCACCTAAGAGGATATGGAGGCAATAGTTGAGCGTGTGTTCCCTTTCTTTGCTAACGAAAAATTTGATCTTTCTGAGTACCCCGAGATTGCAAACATCATAAATGATGAATTAACTAATAATGAATTTAATGAACTAGTTAATAACAATTCAAAATATGATAAAATAGACCATGAAAATGAAACATACCTAAATGAATTATCTCAACAGGTCCGTAGTCGTGGTGAAAATGGTCCAGGGGCTGATGAAGAATTGCATGCCGTTAATCTGGATACTGACAAAGAGCCAAAGGAAACCAAGATAGGTAGATTCTTCAACGGGGAAAAGAAAGACAGATTGACTGCACTGCTCAGAGAGTTCGTGGATGTTTTCGCATGGTCATACAAAGACATGCCGGTTTGGACAGAAAGGTCACCGAGCACAGAATACCGATCGGAGAAGACGCCAAGCCAGTCAAACAGAAACACAGAAAGATCAATAACGAAAGGTCTCTGCAAGTCAAAGAAGAGATAGAGAAACTTCTCAGCGTGGGCTTCATCAAATTCATCGAGTATCCGACTTGGTTAGCAAATGTTGTGACAGTCAGAAAGGCTAACGGCAAGGTCCGTGTTTGTGTGGATTTCTGGGATTTGAACAAGGATTCCCCAAATGATAACTTCCCATTACCCAACATCGATATGTTAGTCGATTCAACGGCCACCTATGAAGTCCGCTCGTTTGTAGATGGTTTTGTCGGATATAATCAGATTCTTATTGCCGAAGAAGATCAACACAAGACTGCTTTCACCACACTGTGGGGCACTTTCTGCTATACAGTCATGCTTTTGGGTTGAGGAACGCAGGGGCTACTTACCAAAGGGCCGTGACGGATTTGTTCCATGACATGATCTATAAAGAGATTGAGGTCTATGTGGATGACATGATCATTCACTCAAAAGGGACAGACAGTCAACACCTGATTGATCTCCGCAAGTTCTTTGAAAGGCTTCATCACAAAATGAGGCTCAATCTCGCAAAGTGAACTTTTGGGGTCGTACGAGGCAAAGTTCTTGGCAACATGGTCACCGAGAGGGGAATTGAAGCAGATCCCCTGAAAATCAAGGAAATCATTGACATGCCTCCCCCGAAGACACAGAAAAAAATCAAGGGCTTCATGGGTAGGCTCCAATACATCAGTCGGTTTGTGCACCAACTCACTTCAATGTGCGAGCCAATCTTCAAGTTACTCAAAAAGAATGTGGCTCTAGAATGGACCGACGCATACCAAGAAGCCTTCGACCAAGTGAAGCATTACTTGACGTGCCCTCCAGTTTTGGTGCCACCGCACAAAGAGAAGTCTCTCTTGGTCTATCTCACCGTGAATGATGAAGCCCTAGGGGCTATGCTAGCACAAGAGCAACGAGACTCCACAAAAGAAAATGCCATCTACTTTGTCAGTAGCCGATTTCAAGGAGGCGAAAAGAACTACTCCACCTTGGAGAAGTCATGTGCGGTATTGGCTTGGGTCACTCAAAAGCTCAAACACTACATGGAATCCTTTCAAATCAAGCTAGTGGCAAAAGTGGATCCACTCCGCTACATCTTCGAGAAGCCTTTCATGTCGACAAGAATAGCAAAGTGGTACTTCATGCTCGCCGGCTATGATATCACTTACGTCACACTCGAATCCATAAGGGGGAAAGTGTTCAGTGATCAGCTTACTAAATTTCCGCGTGATGAAGTGAAGGGGGAAGACTTACAATTTCCCGATGAAGACTTAATTTGCACCACAACCGAGGAAAATAAGTGGCAATTTTTTTTCGATGGGGCAACCAATAAGCATGGTTACGGAATAGGAATGTTACTTGTCGACCCCAAGGACATCTACACTCTGATTGAAATCCATCTTGAATTCGAAGCCACCAATAATGTTGCTGAATATGAAGCATGTATAGCGGGGCTAGAAGCAGCCCTAGAAAGAAATGTCACAGATCTAGAAGTATTTGGTGATTCTTTGCTCCTCATCAATCAGACGTCTGGCAAATGGAAAATTCAAGACCCGACTCTCCAACAGTATGGTCAGCACCTTGAAGAGTTGGTCGAACAATTCCAAGACTTCCTGTTCAACTATTTGCCAAGAGACAAGAACCGCTTTACCGACGCATTGGCCACCATAGCCTCACTGGTCTAAATGCCCAAAGGAAAAATGGTGAAACCCTTCAAAATTTCGAGAAGGACTAGTCCAGCATAATGCATGAGCATTAAGATCAACGAAGTCCAAGCAAACCCTCCGTTGTACATAGACATCATGAATTTCCTCAAAGACGGCACTTTTCCAGAAGATAACAATAAGAAATCTCAAGTGGCATTGCAAAAGCTAGCATCGAGATATGTGTTGATTAGGAACCGAGTTTACGAGAGACACCTGTGAATACCCCTTTCCGATGAAGCGACGCATGGGATGTATCTTATGATTATTTTTATTTACAAAAGGGAATATTCATAACGACATTAAAATTATGAGAGTCGCCACGCCGTTTTAATTAAAGCCAAAACATTGAAAAAAACATCTTTAGTGGGTTCGGGGGTCAAATTACAACAAGAGAAGAATATTGAACGTTATCACTCCTATTGCCCAAATTGATCGGTCTTTCTATCATGATGCGGTGTATGTACTGTGTTAGTGATTTAGACCGGATCCGAAGATTGCCTACGTTCCTCTCAATGTGAGAAGCTCAGGTCAGCGTAGTTCGAGAATAATTTAGAATAGGCAGGAGAATCGGGATCATGCATAATGAGGGGGGAATTTACCTAAAGTTTAGGGTTTAGAAGTAGTTCCTAGATCCTCCTTGGGTTGATGAACCCAAGATCATCATCGGCTATGAAATAACATGTAATTATAAAGATCGCAACCCTAAATATAGCATAAATAAGGTTTTAATCTATGAACACGAAGAACATGCGAAGAACATATTATGAACATACGAATGAACATGCAAAGCATATGAAGAAACTATGAATAAACATGAAAGAACATGAATATTAAAGATCTACATTAAAAATGATGCAAGAACATGAAGAAAAAGTTAGAAAACTTACCTATGTTGGCAAGAAATAAACCTTGATCTCCTTGAGTGTTTGAATGCTTAATTAGGGAGCAAAATAATGTTTAAGAACTCTCAAAATCGGATTTAAGACTCTCAAAATCGGGATCCTCCAAACCAATGGAATGGAATGAGTTTATATAGTAAACTGATGGGAAGATCTGACGGTCAGGATCATCCGGAGCAAGGTTGGCCGCCTGGCCATGATTGAAGACGGCGAAAAGAGTGGCCGCGTGGCCAAGGTCGGAGGTGCAGCAAGGTTGGCCGCGTGGCCAAGGTTGCGGGCTGACGTGATTCCTAAGCTAGGGTTTCTGCATGGTTTAAGGAAACCATATTTTGACCATATTTAGGGCGTTCTAGAATAATGAGACATATTTTAGGAATCCGGGACAAGTCTTTGCAAGGTTTCTAATTCCTATAAAGTCCTCGTATATTTGGGAAATCCCTTATAAACTCATTTTCAGATCGGGTACTAACAGTAGCCTCTCGGCGACGCTTCTTGCAAGGCAATGGAGGGTCGACGATAAAAGAAGGATCCGTTCGGGAACATGAGTTTCAAAACAGATGAAAGAATCGATGGAACGGCTGAACCTTGGAGGCGACCTACGTATCCACAGGGGAATCAAGCCAAACGTAGTTCAGATCTGATGGGAAATTGGGAATGATTGTCCACTGGTGGGGAGCAACATCTTCTGCTGGGGAGAAGTCTGATCTGTGGGAAAATGCATCTGCCGGGGAAAATGCAACTACAGGGGATGAGAGATGACCATGTCGGTCGGGTGGCTGAACCTTTTCAGGTTTTCTACGTATCCTTGGAAGAATCAAGCCGGTCGTAGTTCAGAGTTTTGGGGATAAAACGAGACATCGAACTTCTGCTGCGGATAACAAACCTACGGACCCTATCCTGCATGAAGACTGAACATTCGTTAGGGAAACGAGACATCAGACTCCTGTTGGGGATAACAATCCTACGGATACTATCTTGTATGAAGAACGAACATTCGTAAGCAATGAAGTCATTTGGGAAAAGGAGGTAAGAGGGATAATGGAACAATAAAGACTACGGCGTCTAAATAATCCCAAGATGGAAATAATAAATGCTGGAACTTTCGCAACGGCCGCGATCGTTCTAGGATGCACATGACGTAGAGGATGACGGGTTTCTACAATCATATGAACCCTAAGCAAATATTGGGGGATAATGAGACAATAAAGACTACGGAGTCTAAATGGCCTCAAGGTGGAAGTGGTAACTGCCGGGGTAAACGCAATCAGAAACGGACGGGTTCCTGCCGATCGCACTAAAATAATAGATGCTGGATCTCTCGCAATTAGAGACGAATGGGTCTCTGCCAATCATGATCGATCTAGGATGCGCATGACATAGAGGCGAACGAGTCTCTGCAATCATGTGAATCCTAAGCAAATATTTGGGGGCACACACGAGGTAGAAACGGATGGATCCCGACCATCGCGGTGAAGATGGGAAAGAAAATGGAAATTTTAAGGTCAAAATTTCAAGGTCAAAATAGGCTAGGGGCGCCTAAAATGAACAAAGAGAAAAATATTAGGGGTAAAAATGAGATTTTGTCTGAAAGGACAAAGTTGGCCGCGTGGCCAAGGTCACTGAATTGCAATAGTGGCCGCGTGGCCAAGGACGCTGAGTGGTCAGATCTCTTTTACGCGGATCGCTGATCTGACGGCTGGGATTGCGAGGGCAGAAGTGGCCGCGTGGCCAAGGTCGCCGTCGGGCTGACTCCTTGGTCACAGCGCCAGAAACCCTCCCTCTTCTCCTTCTTTTCTTCTTCCTTCTTCTTCCTTCCACCACTATTGAGTTAGAGAGAGAGAATTTGAGCTTTAGAGAGAGAAAGCTTGGATCCGATAATTTTTTGAGGATTTTACTTTGAATACTTTGGATAACATGGCGGATTGGATTAACGAAGCCTTGTTTAGGGATTTTCCGGGCCAAGGTGGATATGTGCCTCCACAACAAGAACAAGAACAGTGGCATGGCGATCCTCAAGGGGGAGGGAAATGTAGGGGCTGACCCAAGAGCGGGTTTTGAAGCGGCGCCCTTGATACCACGGGGCGGTTTGAGACCACGAGCACTGACTCAGAACTTTCGCGACGGCCTTCTTCGGTCAACATTTGATCAAGACTACGATTTCTACATCGACTCGGAGCGTCACTGGTCGATGGTCCTTCCGGAGACACGAGAGGTAAATTTCAAATTTTTTCTCCTCTCATTTTCACATTTTTCGCACTTTTGTACAAAATATATATTGCTAGAATCGTAATTTGCTAGAAATGTAGATCGCTGGAAATGTAAATTGCTAGGAGTGTAACATACCTGTGCTGTGTTTACCTGCAGAGGATCAAGGCTCGTGGGTACACAGTGACTGTGGGCAAACTGTGGGCGTCTCTGCCGGAGGGACCGGGCGGTTTGCGTGCTCGGATTGAGGCTATGGGTTTTGGCCCATTCTTTGATAGTGTCTGCACGGTTAGGGGCACTCTGAAGGTGGCGGCGGTGATAGATGTGTGCAGGAAGTTCTGGTGGGACACCACCCATACTTTTCACTTCAGTTGGGGAGAGATTACCATCACGCCGACGGATTTTGCGGCCATCACGGGATTGAGGTTCACTGCTACCCCTTTGCCTTTTGATGAGAGCTTGGCGGAGCAGCGGGACTATAGGCAGGCTCTGTTGGGAGTTGACACTGATCTGGGAGGAGGTGTCAAGGGTTATGGAGTGGAGGCCGGGAAGGTGAACCGTTTAGTGGAGATGGCTATTGAGGCCTTCGGTAGGGGAGAGTATGACTTGGATTGCTTGGTCCGGCTATTCTTATGGTATAGCTTTTCAGAGATCTTGTTTCCCAGTGGGGCTACTATCTGCAGGTACTCACTGCTAGGGGCTTCTGTGGACTTGGACCAAGTCAGTGGGATTTCTTGGGGCGGAGCTGGTTTGGCTGAGATTTACCGGGCATTGGACCATTTCTCGAGGGCTAGCTCGTCGGCCTTTGACGGGTTTTAGTTCGCCTTTGAGGTATGCTCTTGACTACCCTTCTTTTCAATTGTTGAGATTTCTGCTCTATCTTTTGGTCTGAAATGTCTCTTTCATTGTATGCACAAGCGTGGGTGTACGAGATCTTCGGTGTCGCCCCTTTTCAGTTGGTGATGAGTGCCAAAAAGGTCGTCCCTGTCATGTCGTACTGGTGCAAGAGCAACAAGGCTCCTCCCCGCAGAAACTGGGATAGGAAGACGGTGGATGCCGCCGATCTGAGGAGGGCTTTTGCTATGTCTGAGCCTGTCGGGGTCAAGTTTTACCCATGGAGTCCGGCTAATAAGGCTTCGGTGGGTCCCTATATAGTGGAGTTGACCGCTTCTAGGGTTCTGCTTGTGGGTCTCACCGGGGAGGCCTTGTATCTCGGAGAAAGGGTGGTTCGTCAGCATAGGGCTGGTGCGTTACCGTGGGCTCCTTATGACCCTCCTCGGGATATGCTCCGTCCTGCGAGGTTGGCAACTTTCTTGGCTCCTACTCCGGCAGAGCATTACAGGGGGAGTGACGACTATGCCGGCTATGTGCGGACTAGGTTGATCAGCCCTCAGGTTTGGGCTAGGATGTTATCGGGAGAGGGATCGAGCTCGGCCCGGTATGTTGGTCGGAGTCGGCCTTTGGTGGACATGCCTCCTCGTTTGAGTAGCGTGAGGGTGATGAGAGGTGGTCGGGAGGTGGAGATTAGCTTGAAGCCGACGGCCGCAGATGTTGTCGAGGAGACTTTTGTTCCTCTGCCTGACGCTGGGGTATGACCTTATGATTTATCTCAGTCATGCACACACACACTTGTTATTTCTGCATTGTAATCATTGCCTTGGTTTCCCTTTCAGGTGACTCGGGAGGCGTACGTTCGTTTTGTTCAGCGGGAGAACGTACTGATGCGCCTATTGAGAGAGGCATATCATTCTTGCACTTGCCAGAGGGATGATGTCGTGGCTCCCCAGCGTCGGGAACGGTCTCCGAACGGTGTGGGCTCTTCTCACACTGGTTAGGTGGGGCCCATCTTTCCATCTTTATTTCCTACACTATTAGCTAGTAGAGACAAATATGTACTGGACAAACATTTAACATGCATGTAAATATATTTATGAACTAAAATGAGAATGATTTTGTGACAACCTATCTGTACAAACTAATTATTTTACAATGCTCCTAATTTTTATACAATGCATGAGCCTCAGGGAAGGACAGGTACGTTGTTTGTATGGATCCGTTGCGGAGTGGGAGTAACAATCTGCGATTTCTGCATGGGGGCAAGCGTGGCCGCGTGGCCAAGGCAAAGTTGGCCGCCTGGCCAAGAGCAATAGTGGCCGCGTGGCCGAGGACAATTGTGGCCGCGTGGCCGAGTCTGCCGCCGACTCTGGTTTCCCTTTTCCTGGCAAAAATTGGAGTTTGTGTATTATTTAAGGGGAATTTGGGTTCCCTTAGAATTCGTACCAGCCACTACTTTTAGGTAATTTAGAGTTCTAATCTCCACTTTGCTTGCTTTTCACCATGGATCATGAAGCTAGGATCACAAGTCTTGAGAAAAAGGTCTTTATAACTTCTTTGGAGAAGTGGGTTGCCAAACTTTCTGGTTCTAGCCGTAGGAAACTTGATGAAAGGTATGGGATAAGGTGTCTTTGGTCACTCTTGCATATGAATTCCAATACCAACCTTTTACAAGCCTGTGGGAAGTTTTGGAATGACACCCTTCATGTCTTCAATTTTTCATTCAACGAGATGACACCCACATATGAGGACATTGCAGCGCTTTGCGGCTACGAAGGGAAGGGTAAAGTTGCCTTGCCTTTTGACTTTGTTTGCTTGAGGGACAAGTTGATGACCTTTGGCGTGTCCATGGAGGACTTTGATAGGTATGCTAGGGGCGGCTATGTTGACCTTTCTTGGATGCCACAACACTTTATGCACATGGACGTGGCTTCTGACCGTTCTTTGGACCATCTTGCACTATGCTTGTTTGCCTCTATTCTCTTCCCCTCTGAGGTTGGGTTTGCCAGTGAGGGGTGCTTGGGCATGGTAAATTCCGCTCGTTTAGGCTATGACATTGTACCGGCTATCCTTGGAGAGATGCTCTGTGGAATTCCCCATCTCGCGGCTTATGGTGGGATGCCCTGTGGTAGTGATAGGCTCTTGAGTATGTGGTTGCAAGAGAGGCTTCGCGTCAACAAACCGGCGGCTTCTCTGAAGGTGGCTCCATGGATGCACCGTATTAGGGGGATGGCGGAGCGGTTTGAGGGCATGACTCTCAAAGGTTGGGAACAGTATTTGGCAGAGATGGTGACTGATGACATTCAATGGGTGGTGCCCCATTGGCACATTCATTCTGTGAGGGAGAAGCAAGTAGGACTTCACATGATCAAAGTTCCGACACTCTCTGGGACTACCTTTTACTACCCCGTTAGAGTGCTCCGTCAGTATGGCTTAGTGCAGACTACCCCGGAGGGTTGGGACAAGGAGAGAGATGATTTTCCTTTTGGGATACTTCAGTTGGATGACAGTACTTCGGTCCTTCTCTCTCAGATATGGGGCGAGACCGGTTTTAGCCGTAGGACCTTCATCACCCCCTCTAGCAACACCTACCTGTCACGAGAGTACTTGGATTGGTATATGGGGAGACTTGGGCATACAGAGCAGACTCTAGAGACCCTAAGGGGCACTATTTTGGGATCCTGTGCTCCAAGTTTTTCATTGAGAGTGAAAGAGGTTGTGGATTATGAGAGGAGGATGAGCAAAAGCGTGACCAACGGGAATGGAGATGGAGTGGGGCATCCAAGAAGAGGAAAAGCGAAGAGGTTCCTATCGGCAAGGCTAAAGGTGTTAGCGAGTTTGAGAGGAGGTTTTAGTCTAAATTTTAGAATAGGTTATTTATTCAAAAAGTATGTCAAGCTTAGACTCATCAAATAAGTGTTAACATGCAATGACTATGGAAATAAAAGTTTTTGCTTTCAGAAAATACAACTTCTATCTTTATTGCTTTGTGACAGGATTTGGATGTTTATTGTTTTTTAGACCGCACCTTTTGAAAGGCTGCCTACGTTCCCCTTTTACAAATAGGACTAAGGGGCTCAGGTCACCGTAGTTCACTCCAGTCGGACTAGAATGATTTTAGAGAAAGGGAAGATAGAAGGGAGAATGCTCTAACTTTTGTCTAGACCGCCCTTGCGGGTTTTCGATCTAGCGAGCTTTATACGCACCCTTATTTTGCATAGACCGCCCTTTGCGGGTTTTCAGTCTATCGGCTTCTTTTTGCGTAGTAAACATTTTTTTTTTTTTTTTTTATTTTTTTAGAGAGGGGGGTTGTACTAGTCGTAGTAGCGTCTGAGCTTGCTGATGTTGACTGGTTCCTTGAGCGGGCTGCCATCCAAATCTGCCATTCTGTCTAGTCTTGTGGCGCGCCTCGAGCTTTGGTCATTGCGTCGACGCGTTGCTTCAAATCCTCTATTTCTCTTGAGATATCTTGAATCGTTTCTGCAGTCAGGTGCGAGAGTACCTCTGGGCCGTTCCTCACATAAGGCTCGATTTCGTAGCAACCGAGGAGTTCTAAGTTTTCGCTTTCCCTATAGAACCAAAATCCTCTCACGCCGGTGAGCACGTTCTCGTCCATCAAGCCTTAGATTCTCCTTTGTAGAGCGACACAGTCGTTGGTGTCGTGGCCTTCGTCTTGGTGGTAAGAGCAACTTTTGGTAGGTTCAAATGGTTGAAGGGGTGGTAATTCGGAGAGGAGTGAATGTTCTCCTAGAGGCTACATCTTGCCCATTTGCCTCAGTTGGTCGAACAATTTTGCGAAAGGGGTCCCTATTCTTGTGTATCGGTGGACTGAGAGGGGGTATTTTTCCAAAAATCTTTGCAGTTTTTCACTGATTTTCTTTTCCTGGCGCGAGGGCCACAATTCTGTCGTTGGTGTTGGGGTCTGAAGTTCATTCCCATGTGCTGGGTGCAGGATTGGGGTATTCGCGAGGTACTCCTTGAGGCAGCATAACGTGAACTCACATCTCGAACTCCATTCTTGGTCGCGGGCCCTTTCTATTTCTCTGAGTGTCGGTTCCCCCACTGTTGTAAAATGGTTGAGGGATTGCAGTAACTTGATGAGTTCTTCCTTTTCGGCTTTGTTCCGAGGAGACTGCATTCTCAACACGGCTCGAACTCGCCGACTGATGGTCCTCCACGAGGTTGTGGAGGGGGTCGCTTCTTGGTCCTCCTCGGTTGTCTCGACCTGGCCTTTTCCATTGAAGATATCCTCGGGCTATGTCCCCTTTGTCTCGGCTTCGATTCCCAAATTCACACATGTTAACACCTCATCGGCAGCTTGGGCTCGAGACGCGTTTTGATTGATAACCTGTTCTGAGATTTCTTTAGTGTATTCGTTATTTAATTGGTCTGTGTCTGCCTCTTCTAATGAATCATTATTAACTAAGTGTGTATCATTAAGTTGATTTTTATCCAATTTATCATATGAAAGAGTGACTACGGAGGGATACTCGGAAAGGTCGAGGGTTTCATTCATGGAAAATGGGAGTACATTGTTTGTGACAGACTCAAACTCGAAAGATAAATTATTAAACTCGGGGGAAGGGGATCTAGGAGTAGTGACAGGCGATGCTGCAGGAGTGGTGGAAAAGGGAACAGCAGGAGAAAGAACCAGCCCCAGTGTGTCTGCCATAAACTCGGGATTAGCTATGGGTCCCCCAATGATGTACCAATTCTTGAGCTTGTCCCCCATGGGTACCACCAATGTCCTCGGATCTACGTCCTTCTCTGATTCATCCCCAATAGCGGCTACCATATCGTTGTCCAGCCCCAGATTACCCAGATGCTGAAGCAGATATTGGCCGTCCAACGTCTCAGTCATTCTTGGCGCTTCTACAGTTTCTGCTGTCGGCTTGTCAAGGGTTGCGGCTTCAAGTTGATCTGCCAAGTCATCTGCAACCTTGGCGGAGTACTCATGCCTGATGGTTCTAATTCTGCCCGCGGCTTTGTCATATTCCATGTAAGTCAGCTACATGTTGGACCGATCGAATTCCACATCTCTGAAAATCTCGAACCCTTTCTGCAACTTACCGGTGTGGTCAAACCATGGCTCTGCGAACTCGAAACACGAAAACTCCTTGCCCTCCTTAACGAAGTAACTATTAAGGGAAAGGCGGTATGGTCGCATCTCAGGCTTTTTATGAGAAAGCCCCACTTTCTTAAGGAACTCTATCCTTTTCTGTTCTGCTTTGTCTTCGGGAGTGAGAGTATACCCAAGACCAAACAATCCTCGGTGATCAATCTCTTTAACCAGGCTTGTGGGACCTTGCAAGCACTTACCTAGCCCCAGCCCCGGTATGAAGCCCATATTACGCAGTATCTTCACAATAGGTGACACCCTATCTGAAGCCCTGGTAAGGTCAATGGCACAGATCTGTGCTTGGGCCACTATTTCAAAACCGTTGAAGAGTCTGCTCTCTTTCCCATGCTGAATCTGTAAGACAGGAACGCCCTTGGTGTCCGTCCCTTGGGCAGTTACAAGATCGCTGTAGATGATGGTCACTTCATTACCAGATTGAAACTTCACACACTGGTGCAGGGAAGATGGGACAGCGCCCGACTGATGTAACCATGGCCGGCCACGGAGGAGTGAGAAGGTTGCGGGGATGTCTATGATGTGGAAGTCGGTCGGTAGGATCTTTGTTCCGATGGTAATGGGCAAGGTGGCTTCGCCTATCACAGCGCGGCATGTAGAGTCATAAGCTTTGATGGTTTTCTTGGATGGGCGTAAATCAACACCATGAACGCCAACCACATCCATCATCCTTGAAGGCGGGATATTAATAGCAGAACCATTATCAATGAATACATGAGGGATCTTCTTGCCATCCACTTCCACAGTGATGTACAGGGGTTCATTGTGATCAACTCCGAACACTGGCTTGTCTAGCTCCGAGAAAGTGATGATGTTTCCATAGTGGATATTCCCAATCATGTGCGTGACGTTCTCTGGGGTAGTGTTTGACGGGACCATAGTAGCGGCGAGGTTTTGCTCAAGCATGAGGCGATGGGCGAAAGAGGAGGTGAGTAAGGACCAGAGCGAAATGTGGGCTTGGGTCTGTTTGAGTTGGGTGAGGATAGGGTCTTCATTCTCGAGGTCGGCTTGCTCAGGTTCCTTCCCAAAGATTTTGTTTGCACCTTTTGGGTCGGATTGGTACACTTGACCGGATCTTGTAAGGAGACAAACTTCTGCACGTAGCTCCTCCAAAGACAATGGCGTGTCACGACAAGGGGGCGAAACTTCGGTCCTTTCGGCCTCCTCGAATATTTCGGCCCAAGAAAGAGGTTGAGAGGGTTTGGGACTCTCTTCCTCTAGAGATTCGACTTCACTAACTAGTTTTTCTAAAGACAACAAGTAGCAAGAAGGTTCTTTATTATTAATCATTGAAATACAACCCATCTCATCACAGTCCGCCACAACAGGCTCGGCCGGATCAGTGATCTCACTAAGTTCTACCATGAGTACATTGCTAGCTACATAATCTCTAGGGTCTTCGACAACTCCCTTGTGGATGAGCTTTTGCACGGCTTTCTTGAGTTCAAAGCATTCTTCGGTAGTGTGACCGGTGCACTTGTGGTAGTGGCAAAACTTTGACAAATCGCAACCAAGGCGGGGGAGGTGTCCTTCTAATGGTTCGAGAATTTCTAACGTCACTAATGCCATGAAGATATCCACCATCGTGAGCCCTATCTTGTCAAAGGCATCCATGAGCTCTAGGATACTGATCTCGCATGTTTGCACCATATTCACCCCACCCCCATTGTTAGGAAGAGGGTTCATCAACACATTGGGACCCTTCGGCTTCTCAATCTTCTTGTCATTGATCAACCCTTGAACTACGCGCTTCAATTGGATACACCCATCCGTCGTGTGTCCAATGTACTTGTGGTATTTGCAGAATTTGGATGCATCTAAGTCAGTCCTTGGGTTGGCGGGTTGGTAATTCTCTAGCGGCTTAATGAGACCTCTCTTGACTAACACGTCAAAGACCTTCCCCATGGGCATACCAAAATCATCAAAATACTCCCTTTGTTGTGGAGCCCCATTCCTTGTTACGTCTTGGACATCTAGCGGGACCTCATTTTGGACCATATTCACTTGGCCGACGGCCTCCTTTCCACCCCTAGGAGGCACAGGCGCAGTAGGAACCTTGTAGCGGAAGGAGTTGTTGTTGTTGGTCTTTGGACTTTCCTTTGGCGGCACAATCCCAGTGAACCCTGCTTCATACCTTACTCCGGCGTCAACCATTTCCCGCAAATCAGGGAAGTAACCGTTACCTATAGCTGCTTTCATCTCCGGTAGCAAGCATTTGTAGAAAATCTGCTTCTGTTCCTTTGCTTTTGGTGGGTATTGGACCTCGCACAACCAATGATTCCACCTCTTATAAAAATCATAAATAGCCTCGCCGGGCTTTTACATAGTGTTCTCAAGATCCGTTCGATTCACATGCCAATCCAAGTTAGCTTGATACTTCTCACAGAAAACGACACTAATTTGATCCCAAGTTTGCCTCTCGCCTGGTTCTAGCCCCAAGAACCAACGCAGAGCTATACCATCCAAAGTGCTATGGAATACGCGAGCCATTTGTTCGTTGGTGCAGTCACGAGCCCTCATGGCCAACACATAACTATCCAAATGAGTCTTAGGACACGAGTCACCATGAAACATTGCCACTTTAGGCATCTTGAAATCTTTGGGGAGAGCCCCCACTTGGCTAGGGTTGATTGTCTTCGTAGTCGGTGCACTTTGCTTATCTACGGTCTCGATCAACTTGCGCATTTGCTCTTGCATGTCCGTGACCACAAGGTGATTGGAGATGTCGGGGATAGATTCTGACAGAATGACGGGAGGAGTAGTGGAAGTGGTAGCAGCGGCCATCCCAATATTCAGAGGCAACGATGGTGCGGGTAGTTTGCTAGCAGAGAGGTAGCCACCAAGCAGTTCAGGGGAAGGTTCATAGACAGCCTTGTTTTTGCTCATGGTAGTGAAACCTTGTTGGGTGTAGAGAGAAGGAGGTGGAGCATTGCGGTAGCTTGGGAGTGGGAAGGTAGTGGCATTGGTGTTGGAGGGACAGTTGGTATTGACCTCTTCATCCTCGACATAAATGAAATTCTTACCATCAGGCACCATTCTAGTCCCCTTTTGCTGAATGTGGTCCTTCAACAGTTGGTTCTGGTCTTCCAAAATCTTGTTACTTTCCTCGAGATTCTTGATCTTGGCTTCGAGACCGGCGAGAAAGTTCTGGAGGCTTGGGGGAACACCATTGAGAGTAGCCTCAGTGTTGAGTTCGGCGGCACTAGCAGGAGGAGCAGAGCCTGAAGATGAAGCGGGAGTTGACATTGCTGATGACGAGACTGAGAGCGTGGACGGGGTAGAAGTTTCACGTTGTAGTCGACCACCCGAACGGATCCAAACTTGCTTTGCTGAAAGGTTGAAGGGCAATGAAGCTTTTAGGAGAGGGGGAAGGATCATGCAAAGCATATTTTAATTTACAAAAACATACATTATTTACATCCTAATTGGTTGGAAGGGGTACCCCTTTTTCGCAACTAGTTAGAAGACTACGATTAGTGGAGGCCATCACTACGTCTATACACCCCTCGTTTTTCATCTGCATTGCACACCCCCAAACGGACAATTTGGGCGAGGGTCCTATAGGGCAAGCGGCTTCCACCAACCATCGGATCCTACGACTAACCCTTCCTTAAAGGCATTTATCGTGGTGTCTAGGTTACATCCTACACAAGTTAATGATGAGCGGAGATCTTGACAACAAACACTCATCTTATTATGGCACGTCCCTTGTAGGGAAATCAATTTTTTGTGCACTTCCTCTCAAAAGATATCGATTCATCATTGACTTGGGGATGACTGACATGGACAGCACGTTAATTGACTATTAAGGAAAAGCTAGCCAAACCAACCGGTCAAAACCTAGGTGTGTTACCTACACTAGTGTGGGTTGACATGGGTTAGGTAAAAGGTTCCCACCGTATACGGTGAGTGGAATAGACGAGTGACTCGAAAAGAGTGCAACAGTAGCGCACAAATTCCTGCACATCGAATACTCCGGGTAATGGGGACCTGTGCAGTGCTGACACGGACTAGTGGTAGTGTGAGGCAAGAAACTAATTCTTTTTAGGGAGAAAAGAGAGAAGCTTTGAACGTTTGAATGATGCGATGCAATGCATGAGAGAGAGAGAGAGAGAGAATAATATACAAGGGAGCATAGCATAGTTTTGTTTGACCCTAATACTAAAGCGAAGATAACAAGGGTATATGGTACAAGGTACAAGTATTAACATGGCGGAGTGCGCGGGTGCATGTGTAAACATGGCTTAACTGTAGGGGGCACGTGAAAACATGGCAAGTGTGCATGTGTAAACATGGCAGGTATGTGCATGTGTAAACATGGCAGGTGTGTGCATGTATAAACATGGCAGGTGTGTGCATGTGTAAACATGGCGAGTGTGTGTATGTGTAAACATGGCAAGCATCATGATGTGACGAAAGTTAGACCCACTAATTTTGAAAAAGTTTCAAAGCAGTCCCCAGCAGAGTCCTCACTCTGAATACCCCTTTCCGATGAAGCGACGCATGGGAAGTATCTTGTGATTATTTTTATTTACAAAAGGGAATATTCATAACGACATTAAAATTATGAAAGTCGCCACGCCGTTTTAATTAAAGACAAAACATTGAAAAAAGCATCTTTAGTGGGTTCGGGGGTCAAATTACAACAAGAGAAGAATATTGAATGTTATCACTCCTATTGCCCGAATTGATCGGTCTTTCTATCATGATGCGGTGTATGTAGTGTGTTAGTGATTTAGACCGGATCCGAAGATTGCCTACATTCCACTCAATGTGAGAATCTCAGGTCAGCGTAGTTCGAGAAGAATTTAGAATAGGCAGGAGAATCGGGATCATGCATAATGAGGGGGGAATTTACCTAAAGTTTAGGGTTTAGAAGTAGCTCCTAGATCCTCCTTGGGTTGATGAACCCTAGATCATCATCGGCTATGAAATAACATGTAATTATAAAGATCGCAACCCTAAATATAGCATAAATAAGGTTTTAATCTATGAACACGAAGAACATGCGAAGAACGTATTATGAACATATGAATGAACATGCAAAGCATATGAAGAAACTATGAATAAACATGAAAGAACATGAATATTAAAGATCTACATTAAAAATGATGCAAGAACATGAAGAAAAAGTTAGAAAACTTACGTATGTTGGCAAGAAATAAACCTTGATCTCCTTGAGTGTTTGAATGCTTAATTAGGGAGAAAAATAATGTTTAAGAACTCTCAAAATCGGATTTAAACTCTAAAAATCGGGATCCTCCAAACCAATGGAATGGAATGAGTTTATATAGTAAACTGATGAGAAGATCTGACGGTCAGGATCATCCGGAGCAAGGTTGGCCGCCTGGCCATGATTGAAGACGGCGACAAGAGTTGCCGCGTGGCCAAGGTCGGAGGTGCAGCAATGTCACGACCCGAAAACTAGGCTCTATTTTATTAGTAATAAATAATTATCATTTATTTATTTGCTTATTTATTTAAATTAATATTTATTTAAATAATTATGTGTGCATTTTATGTGTTATAATAATTCATGCCTAGCATTTTATTTGTGTTAATTGGGTAGAAGGGTGATAGGGGTTTAATTGTGCTAGCTTAGTGAGGAGGGGGCCTAGGTGTAAGTTTTCAAATTATTTTTAACTACTCCCTCCCTACTCCCCTCTCCTCCCTCACTTCTCCCTCACCCATCCATCTCTCCCAGCTCAATTCTCTCTCTCTCTCCATAGCAAAAAGGGTAAGTTTTCTTTCTCCCTTCTCTCTTCATTTTCTTCATCTTCCTCTCATTATCTCTCATTTCTCATAACTTGAATCTTGTTTAGATCGTCGTTAGGATCGTAGAGGGCTAAAAATATTGGAAATCCATCAACTTTGAGAAATTCGGGTAAGTTTACTTTCCCCCATTTTTATGCTTGAAATGTTCATCAATGGTTGTATGATGTTATTGTGGTTGTCTATTGCAATCTTGGATGAGTTTTGAATTTATTTCTATTTGTTTGATAATTTTGGTAATTGTTGAATGTTGGGTTAAATCTTGCTTTGGGGTTGTCAAATGTTGATGTGTAAGTTCCCTCCCAGTTCATTTGGGTAGTGTTAGTTTTGAGTTTGGGCTTAAAATGGTGAAGTTGAGTTTGGGTTTGATTTTGGTTGGAAAAAATGGAAGAACCCAGATTTTTGGCCGGAATTTGCCTTTCCGGGCAAGGAGGCGCGCGCACCCTTAGGCCCTTCTTGAAACAAGACCTTCTGTTAGATGGAGGCGCGCGCACCCTCCCATAGGAGGCGCGCGCACCCTCTCCTCCTCCAAACTTGATTTTTCCTACTGATCAAGGAGGCGCGCGCACCCTCTCCCCTGTTGAGAAATTTATTTCCCTTTTGTCCAATCTTTCGAGGGCCATATCTTGTTCATCCGGACTCCGTTTTAGGCGTATAAAGTATCGTTTTAAATCTCTCCTTAAGCTCTTCGAGATGAGTGAGTAAATTTGGTTGAGTGCTCGAATTAACTGGATCCTTTGTGGTCAAATATGATATGGGAATTGTGTTATCATTGTGGAAATTATTAGAGCGCCTTAATTGGTTATTGTTGGTTCATTTCACTTTCTTGGTGACTACTTGGTATGGTTCCCTACTTCGGAACCCTAAATTGTTTAATTAAGCTAGTATTTATTACTTAGCATTTATTTGAAAGTCCAGCTGGTATTTGTGGTTGTGTCGGGCGATGTGAGATATTGTGATGGCACCAGCCAAGTCCATTATGGTGTCGACCATTGTTTTGCCCTTATTTTCCTCTTCCAGATTGGCCTTGGTTGGGACGTTTGGAGCATGACTTTGTGGCATGGCTCCCGCCCTTTGTGGCACATTATTTGGTTATTGGTTCCGGTACCGGGGGTTTCTCTTCAGCTTTCATGCTATTATGAAGATGATGATTTGTTGATTATTGAAGCTGCGCAGCGACCTTTAATTGGTTTAATCGGTTTGAAAAACCTTGGCTATATCCTTTGTTATGTGTTTATTTCCGCTGCTATCTGATATATGATAATTGCCATGTATTATGTGATTTATTATTGATTATTGCATCATAGCATGTCATGTAGTTGCATTAGTAACTTATTGAGATTTATCTCACCCCCTTTCTTTTTATCTTTGTTTTTCCTTAACCCCCCCCCCAGGACCAAGGAATTAGACTCGCTGATCACGAGGACGTCGCGAGGGTTGAGCTTTTGGGGAAAGTATATATTGGTGGGTTTACATTATATAAATGTGTAACTCTTTTGGGGATAGTTGTACCACACTTTGACGTCACTAAGATTTGTATATTTTATTATTTTGTAGTGTGAGCTTATGGGTCTTACACTAATTCTTTGTTGTTGTTAAATTATTTTCCAAAACTTTGTGTTATCCTCTTTTGGTATAAAAGGAAATTATTATCTCCATTATTTTAGAGTTTATTGTTTAAGTCGACGTCCAGCTCGCGATCTCGGGCCCGCGGGGTTCGGAGTCGCGACAGTTGGTATCAGAGCTATGGTTTGGCTCTAAGTATAAGTCTAGGTGGACTAGTATGACCTAGGTGGGTAGTTGTGTTCGGAGTGAGTAACGGTTGATGTCTTATGCAAGTAATTGTTTGAAATGGCTAGAAGGAGAGCAGGCGAAGGTTCCAGTGGGGCTCAGAATCAGAATGATCTTCGGGAAGAGAACCGTGCCATGTTCCAAGGCATGTTTGAGGCGGCCATGAAGGCTATTCATGATCAAGGTCCGAGAGTAGATCAAGCACCACCACCCCCGATATGGTTTAGAGCAATTCTTGAAACTAAAACCGGCAGAGTTTGATGGTGAGCCCGATGTGAAGAAGGCTGAATTATGGGTCGAGTCTATGGAGAAAATCTACGATGTGTTTGGGTGCACGGACGAGGATAGGGTTCGATTTGCGGCCTATAAGCTTGTGGGTACCGCCGAGCATTGGTGGAAAGGAGTTAAAGCGAGTTGGGATGACACTCACACCGTCTATGCATGGGGATTGTTTGTGCGGAAGTTCAAAGAGCATTTCATTCCGGTAGTGGACCAGAACCGAAAGGAGATCGAGCTACTCAACTTGGAGCAAGGTTTGTTGTCTATAGCTCAATACTCGGCTAAGTTCACAGAATTGGCCCGGTATTGTGACTATCTTGTGAGGACTGAGGAGCAGAAGGCCATGTGATTTATCCGGGGTTTGAAGACTTCCATCCGTACTCAGCTTATAGCCCAGAGGATTGTGACATTCCAGGATGCGGTGGACCGTGCCTATCTTATAGAGCAAGATATTGGGGAACATAAGAGGAAGACCGAGGTAGCCAACCCGAGTAAACAAGGAGCGCAGAGCAAGTCACAACCAAGGAGTGATAACCGAGGTAACTTTGGGGGACAATCTCAGTTCCGAGGGCAACCGATCCCAAGGAACCCAGGTACTACTTCCGGGAACCAAGGGAACCAAAATAGGAGGCTTTGTTCCTATTGCCAAACGAAAGGCCATTCAGAGGACCGTTGTTGGAAGAAACATGGAAGGTATACCAATTGTGGCCAAATGGGGCATTATGTGAGGGATTGTCCGAGGAATAGAGGTCAACCGTATGGGGTAGGAGCTGGTGCTCTACAGGGTCAGAAAAGGGATGCTACGGGAAAGGCCAAAGTCCAAGGGAAAGTGTTTGCAATGAATCAACAACAAGCCACAGATGATCCCACGGTTATTGGAGGTATTATTTCTATATTTAATGTGAGCGCACGAGCGTTAGTAGATCCAGGATCATCTCATTCATACATTTCTGTGCAATTTTCTTCTCTGTTAAATGCTGCATTTGAGTCCTTACCCTATGTGCTAGAGGTGTCGACCCCTATAGGAGAATGCTTGATAACTGATCGAGTCTTTCGTGCTTGTGATGTGGTTATATGTGGTCGTACCTTATGTGCGGATTTGGTAGTCCTTCCCATTCAAGACTTTGATGTTATATTGGGTATGGATTGGTTGAGCAAGTTTCATGCTTCTGTTGATTGCATTAAGAAAACTGTTACCTTTTCTATTCCCGATGTGCCTAAGTTTGTCTTTGAGGCTACTCCCTTGAGTAGAAAAGTTCGTTTAATTTCTTATGTGAAAGCGAGAAAATTGTTGCACCGTGGTTGTGAGGGGTACTTGGCTAGTGTGCTTGATACTAGGAAAGAATCCCCTTGGCACATTATTTGGTTATTGGTTCCGGTACCGGGGGTTTCTTTTCAGCTTTCATGCTATTATAAAGATGATGATTTGTTGATTATTGAAGCTGCGCAGCGACCTTTATTTGGTTTAATTGGTTTGAAAAACCTTGGCTATATCCTTTGTTATGTGTTTATTTCCGCTGCTATCTGATATATGATAATTGCCATGTATTATGTGATTTATTATTGATTATTGCATCATAGCATGTCATGTAGTTGCATTAGTAACTTATTGAGATTTATCTCACCCCCTTTTTTTTTATCTTTGTTTTTCCTTAACCCCCCCCCCAGGACCAAGGAATTAGACTCGCTGATCACGAGGACGTCGCGAGGGTTGAGCTTTTGGGGCAAGTGTATATTGGTGGGTTTACATTATATAAATGTGTAACTCTTTTGGGGATAGTTGTACCACACTTTGACGTCACTAAGATTTGTATATTTTATTATTTTGTAGTGTGAGCTTATGGGTCTTACACTAATTCTTTGTTGTTGTTAAATTATTTTCCAAAACTTTGTGTTATCCTCTTTTGGTATAAAAGGAAATTTTTATCTCCATTATTTTAGAGTTTATTGTTTAAGTCGACGTCCAGCTCGAGATCTCGGGCCCGCGGGGTTCGGGGTCGCGACAAGCAAGATTGGCCGCGTGGCCAAGGTTGCGGGCTGACGTGATTCCTAAGCTAGGGTTTCTGCATGGTTTAAGGAAACCATATTTTGACCATTAGGGTGTTCTAGAATAATGAGACATATTTTGGGAATCCGGGACAAGTCTTTGCAAGGTTTCTAATTCCTATAAAGTCCTCGTATATTTGGGAAAGCCCTAATAAACTCATTTTCAGATCGGGTACTAACAACACCATGAAGGGATCAATCTCTTGTGTGCTAATGAGACCAAAGCTCAAGAGATAATGCATGAAATCCACGAAGGCGAGTGTGGACCCCATATGAATGGTAGCCAAGAAGATACTCCGCATCGGTTATTATTGGACCACTATGGAAAGAGACTGCATCGAGAAAGTCAAGAGGTGCGCCAAGTGCCAATTTGCAACATGCTCCACCTTCGTAACTATACAACATGACCACGCCATTGCCATTCTCTTGTTGGGGTATAGATATAATCGACAAAGTCAATCCCACGGGAAGCAACGAACAATCATTCGTTCTAGTGGCCGTGGATTATTTCATAAAGTGGATTGAAGCACAAGCTTACCGAGTTCTCAACGCCAAGAAAGTGGCCAAATTCGTGAAGACCAATATCATGTGCCGATACGGCGTCCCTCACGAGATTATCTCTGACAATGGTTCTCACTTCAAGAAAGAAATAGATGCTCTCTTGGTTGAATACAAAATTACCAAGCACAAGTCATCCCCGTACCGCCCTCAAGCAAATGGTGCGGTCGAAGCGGCGAAAAAGACAATTGAGACCATTATACGGAAAATGGCTTCAACAGGAAGGGATTGGCCCGAGAAATTACCCCTCGCATTGTGAGGCTACCGCACATCAATCCGGTCAGCAACGGGAGAGACCCCGTACATATTGGTTTATGGTTCTGAAGCCGTGCTCCCAGTCAAACTCGAAGTTCCCTCTTTACGAATCTTGCTCAAAAATCAAGTCAATGAGGTTGAATGGATGCAGAGCCGATACGAACAATTATCCTTACTCGATGAAAAGAGGCTAAGGGCGTTCGAACGCACAAGGGCCTATCAAGAAAGAATGGCTAGGGCTTTCAATAAGAAGGTTAAGCCACGAGACATCAAAGTGGGAGACTTGGTCCTAAGACAACATCTTCCCAATGCCATGAATCCCCTGGGGAAATGGGGACCCCGATGGATTGGTCAGTACGTAGTCAAGAAGATACTAAGCGGCGGTGCAGTCTGACTTGTAGACTTGGATGGGGATCAATTGCCGAAGGAGGTCAGCCTCAACAAGCTCAAGAATTTCTACGCTTAACAAATAAATACCATAAAAAAAGAGCTCGCTAGGTTGAAAACCCGCAAGGGCGGCCTAGGCAAAAATTAGTGCAAAGTGCAAAAAGGAAGCCTGTTAGATTGAAAACCCGCATGGGCGGTCTAGGCAAAAAATAGGGTGCACGAAAAAAATAAAAAAAATGGTCTTCATTTGTTTGAACTACGGAGACCTGAGCCTCTCAAAAGCTGGTGGAACATAGGCAACCTTCGGGTGCGGTCTAAAACAATTATTTTTACCCAATCATTTCATTAACAAGATGAAATTTTATTCATTTCATGAATCATTTTAACCATTACAATGGATGAGCAATAAAAGATATTAAAACACTTAAATCCTAACAAGTGGTCTATTAATTGCAATCTCGAGGTACTAGGAAAAATCTAATTTCTTCTTAGCCTTCAAAGGGCGACTCGAGGGGCTCTCAATACTACTTCTCTTGGGAATCTTAGGAACACTGGGATGGACCATGGCCTTCTCCGCAGCAAGATGCCCCGAGCATAAAAGTCATCCAAGGGAGTACCGAAGGGGTCAACCAAAATGTTGTTCGAATCAGCGGCAGCTTCCTTATATCTCAAAGCACTGCTAGGCTCGAAATCCTTCCCTAGCAACTTATCCCGAAGAGTGTCAACCCAAGTGATGCCACGGTAAATTATGCCGAACAAAAATCCAGATAACTCTCAGGAAGGAAAATGCTACCCCGGTAAAGAGGAACAGAAGCCCACCGATGGCGATCATCTCCCCAGGCCGACTGAAGCTCCCTCGAAAAGTCCAAACCCATGTATGAGACTGGATGAAACACTCCACTCCTCGGAAAAGGGACTATCAGCTGACGACCAAACTGTCTCAGAACTCGCTCCGGCTGATAAAATGAAGAATCTCTGAGACCCGGAAGGACCACATGCTCAAAACCCAAAGTCCATTCCACAAAGGGACGGAGTCCCCAATAATGGGGACACCGCTCAATGTCAGCCGATGATCGAGATGCGAAGAATTTCTTCCAACCATCCTCAGTTAATTCTCGAATCAGCAGTTTCCTCCTATGAACAGCGAAAGGAGAAAGATCACCATCCGGAGAATAAATCCTAAAATACTCACAAATCCATATAGTCAAGAGTAAGGGGCTTCCCCATCGCATTCCGCCTGTCCGATGCAACTCGTCCAGACCGTGCAAGGTTTACCTTACTATAAAATGGATTATGCCTAACTGTTGCCCTTTTACCTGCAAAACAATCTCAGCCAGCTGTGCATCCGCAGTACCAAGAGGTGTAATGAACAAGACCTCGCTGAAAAGACAAATTGCCAAAGCATTCCGCTTGAAAGACTGAACCGCTGTATCCTCCAAGTGCAGACTAAAAAACATTGGCAACTCAGTTATGTTGACCACGGTACACTGCAACATTCCCTTCACATCACCGACAGGGAGATTCAGCAAATTGGACCAAGAATCAATAACACCCCGATGATACTTGGGGATGGCAATTTGACCCGCCACCGGCATGCTAAGGATGGAACCAAAATCATTAACAGTCGGCACCATTTCATTCGCTGAAAAGTTAAAAGTGTGACAGTCACAATCCCAGAAGGCTGCAGCGACCTTCAGCAGGTCCCAATTCGGCTTCAAAGTCCGCAACGTGAACAGAATACGGAATCCAAAATCCATGATAAAAGCTTTTTTGGGATGAGTCTTGAACGAGTACACAAATGTTGACAAGTCCTTCTCGTAGTCACCGAAAACTTTGGCATCAAGAGTGAAAAGGTTGGTAGCCATAGAAAATGTGGATTATAAGCAAAATCAAGCAAGAAAATGGTATTCAAGAATGGCAGAAAATAGTTGTTGAGGGAATGGTCTCGAACAGGGACAGATATTATAGATGTTGGGGATCTTTTATCAAGCAAATGTCTGTTGGGTTTCGGTCACACATGCGCAGCGGAATAAAGCATTTAAATTTTAATGAAACCTAAAGCCATAGATCCATTCATGTGATTAAGTCAAATACGTATAAGATGAATATCAGAAAAACTAACCCTTGATGATTTTGATTTCTAGCTTTTGAACTTGGTGGAGATTTTGAAACTTGATCAAGAACGCGAACCTTGAAGATGATGAGCTTCACCCTCTAGCGGTATCCACACCACGAACGAATATCAAGCAACTTCTTGATCTTGGTTCCTAGACCAAATTGTGAAACACACTTTCACAATTGCAAGAACTATATGGAATTATGAATATTCTTGTTCTTCACTTTTGGGATCTTAGAACAAGAAAAATAACCTCTCAAAACCTTATGGAGGCACTCACAATAATCTTGCTAATGGCTGTAAAAAGGATCCTTAAATAGGTCCTAATCCTTAACCCTTAAGGACTTAGGAAGCCTAAATCCCGTCACCAAATTAGGCAACAAAATATTCTGGCCGACATGACTGGCACGGTCGTGCTCACAATCTGGCACGGTCGTGCCATCTAGCCCGCGTGAATTTCAGCCGTCCATCTTGGCACGGTCGTGCTTGTTAATTGGCACGGTCGTGCCAAATGTGCCGAGAGGTTGCCTTGGTGAGATTTTGGCACGACCGTGCCACTTAAAGTGCACGACCGTGCCAGAGCCAAAAAGCTGATATTTTCCAAAATTCCAATTTAGTCCTTTACGATTCGTTCTATTTGTGTGTGACCCTCTAGGATTACACTAAGTTGGCAATGGGCTCAAACATGAACCCATAAGATATGATTAGGTTCTAGCAAACCGTCATATCTATCCAAATAGTGTAACTAGATACAATTTCACATTCCTTTAGAATATGTCACAATCCCTTTGTCCATGATGTCATTGAACACAAGTCATGGTCAAACTGTCAACTTGCTTTGTTCAATACTTTCTCGATTCCGAATATGTTGATAATTCAAATGCTATTGATCCAATCAATCCATTTGAGTCCGGCCGAACATTTCATCAACATCATTCCTTCGAGGGGCCCAAGCATGACATCTCTCCGTGGAGGGACAAATCCATTTAGCTTATTATTCTTCCCACGTGAATCCGATTATGCCAATCATACACTTTATAACTACCGTGTTAAGGTAGCGTTTGAATATGTCAAACATAATGTTCATCAAGTGGAAGACTATAATAACTTCATGTCTAAGGATTCAAATGACATAACTATTATGAGATATACGATCGACATAGACCATGACATAAATCTCATACAGCGGGTCATGTCCAGTACCTTGTTCCAAACAAGTACCCATAAATCTAACATGATCATCCCATGATCATTTAGCCTTTATACTAGTGCTTAACAAGTACTAGGGACGGGGATTATTATAAGTAAACATGAACAACAATAATAATCAAAACATCTCTTTATTGATATGATAACAATTACAACGTTTATTAAACGTGCCTAGGGCACCACTACCAACAATCTCCCACTTGCCCTAGGCCCAATCTCCCATGTATCTAATACCCATGGACCTAACATGACCATCATGTTTAGCTTGTGGAAGTCCCTTTGTTAGTGGGTCCGCAACATTGTCATCAGTAGGTACTCTGCATATATTTACGTCTCCCCTATCAACGATCTCTCGAATGATATGAAAACGCCTAAGTATGTGTTTGGATTTCTGATGTGCTCTTGGTTCCTTTGCTTGAGCAATAGCACCATTATTATCGCAATAAAGGTCTATTGGATTAGCAATGCTAGGAACCACTTCAAGTTCAGTTATGAACTTCTTAATCCAAACAGCTTCCTTTGCAGCAATATACTCAGCTTCTGTTGTAGAATCAGCGGTTGTACTTTGCTTGGAACTCTTCCAGCTTACAGCTCCACCATTTAACATAAACACAAAACCCGATTGCGATCGGCTATCATCTTTGTCAGTTTGGAAGCTTGCATCCGTGTAAGCATTTACAACGAGATCATCTTCCATTCCTCCATAGACCAAAAACGAATCTTTAGTTCTTCTCAAGTACTTAAGAATCGCTTTTACAGCTATCCAGTGATTTTCGCCAGGGTCGGATTGGTATCTACTTGTCATGCTTAAAGCATAAGATACATCCGGCCTAGTACAAATCATGGCATACATGATGGACCCAATTGCCTAAGCATATGGAACATCATTCATTTTCTCACGCTCATCGTTTGTCTTAGGACATTGAGTCTTGCTTAGAGAAACTCCATGTAACACGGGCAAGGTACCTCTCTTAGAATTTTCCATACGGAATCTTCTAATGACTTTGCCAATGTATGTACTTTGGCTTAAACCAAGTAGCCTTCTTGATCTATCTCTATAGATCTTAATGCCAAGTATATATGCGGCTTCACCCATATCTTTCATTGCGAAGCACTTTCCTAACCAAGTCTTCACAGACTGAAGTGTAGGAATGTCATTTCCAATGAGCAATATGTCATCCACGTATAAAATAAGGAATAGCACTATGCTCCCACTAATCTTCTTGTATACACAAGGGTCATCTTCGTTCTTGATGAAACCAAACTCTTTGACCGATTCATCAAAACGGAGATTCCAACTCCTAGAAGCTTGCTTCAATCCATAGATGGATCTTTGCAATTTGCATACCTTAGAATCTTGTTCAAAACCTTCTGGTTGTGTCATATACACATCCTCTTGGAGTTTTCCATTCAGGAAAGCGGTTTTGACCTCCATTTTCCATATTTCATAGTCATGATATGCGGCAATGGCAAGCAAAATTCTTATAGACTTGATCATTGCTACGGGTGAAAAGGTCTCATCATAGTCAATACCATGAACTTGCCTATAACCCTTTGCTACAAGCCTAGCTTTGTAAGTATGCACCTTCCCATCCATGTCAGTCTTCTTTTTGAAGACCCATTTGCATCCTATGGTTTTTACACCTTCGGGCGCATCAATCAAATTCCAAACTTGATTATCTTGCATGGATTGTAATTCGGATTCCATGGCTCCAAGCCACTTGTCCGAATCAGGAGAAGACATCGCCTCTTGGTAGGTTGACGGTTCATCATTCTCAATGATTTCTACCTCATTACTATCCGTTACGAGAAATCCATATCTCTCGGGCTCGGATCGTAACCTACTAGATCTGCGAGTTACTTGTGTATTTTGAACAGGTTCCATAACTCCTTGTGGTTCTTGTTCTTGTTCCACTATTGGTTCAATGTTATTTTCTGGGTCTCGAATTTCTTCAAGATTTATTTTACTCCCACTGATTTCTTTGGAGAGAAACTCTTTCTCTAGAAAGACACCAGTCCGGGCAACAAACACTTTGTTGTCCTCACGGTTGTAAAAGTAATATCCTCTGGTTTCCTTAGGATATCCCACGAAAACACATTTATCAGATTTGGTGCAAGTTTGTCTGAGACAAGTCTTTTGACAAAAGCTTCGCAACCCCAAATCTTCATGAAAGACAGACAAGGCTTCTTTCCGCTCCACATCTCATATGGAGTCTTTTGAACCGATTTAGTTGAAACATGATTTAGTGTGAAAGCAGGGGTTTCTAGGGCGTAACCCCAAAAGGATATTGGAAGATCAACTTGACTCATCATTGATCGAACCATGTCTAACAAAGTCCGATTCCTCCTCTCGGACACACCATTCCATTGTGGTGTTCCAGGTGGAGTCAATTGTGAAACTATTCCACAATTCTTTAGATGATCATGAAATTCTTGGCTCAAGTATTCACCACCTCGATCTGATCGAAGTGCCTTTATACTTTTGCCAAGTTGTTTTTCTACTTCATTTTGAAATATTCTAAATATCTCAAATGATTCACTTTTATGTTTCATTAGGTAAACATACCCAAATCTACTATAATCATCAGTGAAGGTTATGAAGTATTGAAATCCTCCCCTAGCATTGCTACTTAATAGTCCGCATACATCGGAATGTATCAACCCCAATAAGTCGCTTGCCCTTTCACCCAGCTTGGTAAAAGGTGTCTTAGTCATTTTTCCAAGAAGACACGACTCACAAGTATCATATGACTCGAGGTCACATGAACCTAAAAATCCATCCCCATGGAGTTTTGAGATACGCTTCTCATTAATATGACCAAGACGGCAATGCCATAAATAGGTATGATTTACATCATTAGGTTTAGATTTCTTATTTACATGATAGACATTGTCATTATTTTCATTCTTGACATCCAAGATATAAAGGCCATTAAATGAATTAGCAATACCATAAAGCACATCATTTAAATAAATAGAAAATTTCTTATTCTCAATAAGAAACTTAAAACCTTCATTATCCAAACAAGAAATTGAAATAATATTTCTGCTTAAATCCGGAACATAATAACAATTGTTCAAAACAAGAATTAATCCGGAAGGTAAAGTGACTTCATAAGTCCCTACGGCTAATGCAACAACTCTTGCTCCATTCCCCACACGTAGATCTACTTCACCTTATTTAAGCAGTCTCCTATTCTTTAGTCCCTGCACATTTAGACAAATGTGAGAACCACATCCGGTATCCAATACCCAAGAATCAGTGGTAGAAAGGAGAATATCTATCATATAGATACCTGAAGTCGACGCAGCCTTGCTGCTCTTCTTCTTCTTTTGCTCTTCCAAGAAAGCCTTGCAATTACGTTTCCAATGACCAATTTCTTGACAATGGAAACAGATTGCATCCTTTTGTGAATCGGGTTTTGCCTCAGAAGCCTTGGCAACCTTTGCCTTGCTTATTTTGGGTTTGATAACTTTCTTACCCTTTCCTTTGGCATTAGCCTTCTTCCCATCATGAACCAAGAGCACGGGAGAACCTTTCTCCACAATTTTCATCTCTGCAGTTTTGAGCATCCCATGCAACTCAGAGAGATTCTTATCCATTCCATGCATGTTATAATTCATTACAAACTGATTATAACTTTTAGGTAATGAATTAAGAATGAGATCCGTGGCTAGCTCCAATGGGATTGGATAGCCAAGTTTCTCAAGGTGCTCTACATAACCTTTCATTTTAAGAAAGTGAGGACTCACTTGTTGCCCTTCATTCATTTTACTAGTAGTGAATGCAACAATGGTCTTGTACCTCTCTTGCCTAGCTTGCTCTTGAAACATGGTTCTCAACTCCACGCCTATCTCATAGGCTTCCAAATGTTCCAAACTTTGTTGGAGTTTTGAACACATAGCAGCAAGCATGAGACAACTTACATCTCTAGAATTATTACGATGTTTCTTGTAATTGTCTCTTTCTACCCTAGGGGCAGTAGGCGGTGGTTCAGCGGGGAGAGGCCCATCGAGAATGTACAACTTATCTTCTTGCCTAAGAACAATTCTTATGCTACGGATCCAATCCATAAAGTTTGTACCATTCTCTTCGAGCTTATCCTTCTCAAGGATCGATCGCAACGACATTGATTGAGTGTTATTAGTCATTATCTACAAATATGCAAAAATTTCCAAAATTTAATAAATACCAGTTTTCATTAAAGAGATAAATAATGTATTTTCAAACAAAATACTCCCACCAAATTATATAACCTTCATATACATCCAATGTATAATATAATTTAATTGGGCTAAGATCCAACTTTAATTTAACATTTGAGTCCACGGAGGCGGACCGCTCAAAACTAAATTAATTAGGTAGACAATCATGTCAATCATATCCCATATGATTCTTAGATCCTTTTATGAGATTCTTTGAGAAATCCAATTTCAAAAAGCATGTTTAATCTCATCTTTTGCCTAGGCCCAAAACTGTTTTGACACCTAATTAAGTCCAACCATTTTAAACGCATAGGAACCATTCAATTTAACGCACCTTGCGGAGGCAAGCCCACATTAAATTAATGAACCTCATCTTGCTCATACATGAATAAAGTTAATGCACTTCGCGGAGGCGAACCCACATCAAAATTACACATGTATAAACAAGTGTTTTAATCATGGCATGGCAATAAAAGACTTAAAACTTTCTTTGAAGGTTTATCACATATAGCATATAACACATTTATGAGCACATAATATAAACATGTTACACATCAAGTTTAGCCACTAAATTAATCTCCATTAATTTAAGCATAATATTTATGTGTCATTAGTTTCTCTATAATTATGAGGATGAGACTATTTGAACTTTGGTTATCATCTCCAAATCAAGACAACAAGAAGTGCGGCCGAAACTAAGCCATATGGCATCCACAATTTCGCACTAATTCAAGAAACCAAGAAAGTAGTCCATGTGGCCGAAACTAAGCAATAGATGGTCTCGATGAACGTAGGCCAATTGCATTCACAATTCCACATGGATCTCCAATCTTTGAATCAAGAACTTTGTTTCTTAATTTTAGCAATTATGAACTCTTCATAATTCTAACTTCGTTTTATCTTTGAAACTTCGATTGCGATCAAGTTTGGGAAACACAATCTCGATGAACGTAGATTAGCCATCCAAACCTTGAACCAATCTTAGACTCACAAGACTAAAACAAATAGGAAATTTAAACCCAAGATCCACACCCAAGACCCAAGACCTACCCCGCGCCAAACCCTAGGTCCGGCCGGGTCAAGGTATGGGTCCGGTCGGACCCTTCCGAAAATCAAAATTTTAATGTTCCAAAATTTGTCTCAAAATTGTTTTTCCCGATTCAATAAGGATTTGGTGTTCTTGGTGATCCAATCACCATGATCAACAAAACCTTGAATAAACAATTTATTCTTGAATCCCTAGAATATCAAAACATTGATCCAATCAAAAATTGATAATCCAAACAATTTTAAATCCACCATAATTTTTATTGCGATTGAATAGTGCGATTAAAGTTTCTAAAACAATAAACCACATAAAATCATATAACACATAAACATCATGTAATCCAATATTCATATCATGCTAGGCACATAAACAATTTATATACACACAACATGATCTTAGTATTGAAATAATCAACATGAACGGAGCTCTGATACCACTGTTGGGTTTCGGTCACACATGCGCAGCGGAATAAAGCATTTAAATTTTAATGAAACCCAAAGCCATAGATCCATTCATGTGATTAAGTCAAATACGTATAAGATGAATATCAGAAAAACTAACCCTTGATGATTTTGATTTCTAGCTTTTGAACTTGGTGGAGATTTTGAAACTTGATCAAGAACGCGAACCTTGAAGATGATGAGCTTCACCCTCTAGCGGTATCCACACCACGAACGAATATCAAGCAACTTCTTGATCTTGGTTGCTAGACCAAATTGTGAAACACACTTTCACAATTGCAAGAACTATATGGAATTATGAATATTCTTGTTCTTCACTTTTGGGATCTTAGAACAAGAAAAATAACCTCTCAAAACCTTATGGAGGCACTCACAATAATCTTGCTAATGGCTGTAAAAAGGATCCTTAAATAGGTCCTAATCCTTAACCCTTAAGGACTTAGGAAGCCTAAATCCCGTCACCAAATTAGGCAACAAAATATTCTGGCCGACATGACTGGCACGGTCGTGCTCACAATCTGGCACGGTCGTGCCATCTAGCCCGCGTGAATTTCAGCCGCCCATCTTGGCACGGTCGTGCTTGTTAATTGGCACGGTCGTGCCAAATGTGCCGAAAGGTTGCCTTGGTGAGATTTTGGCACGACCGTGCCACTTAAAGCGCACGACCGTGCCAGAGGCAAAAAGCTGATATTTTCCAAAATTCCAATTTAGTCCTTTACGATTCGTTCTATTTGTGTGTGACCCTCTAGGATTACACTAAGTTGGCAATGGGCTCAAACATGAACCCATAAGATTTGATTAGGTTCTAGCAAACCGTCATATCTATCCAAATAGTGTAACTAGATACAATTTCGCATTTCTTTAGAATATGTCACAATCCCTTTGTCCATGATGTCATTGAACACAAGTCATGGTCAAACTGTCAACTTGCTTTGTTCAATACTTTCTCGATTCCGAATATGTTGATAATTCAAATGCTATTGATCCAATCAATCCATTTGAGTCCGGCCGAACATTTCATCAACATCATTCCTTCGAGGGGCCCAAGCATGACATCTCTCCGTGGAGGGACAAATCCATTTAGCTTATTATTCTTCCCACGTGAATCCGATTATGCCAATCATACACTTTATAACTACCGTGTTAAGGTAGCGTTTGAATATGTCAAACATAATGTTCATCAAGTGGAAGACTATAATAACTTCATGTCTAAGGATTCAAATGACATAACTATTATGAGATATACGATCGACATAGACCATGACATAAATCTCATACAGCGGGTCATGTCCAGTACCTTGTTCCAAACAAGTACCCATAAATCTAACATGATCATCCCATGATCATTTAGCCTTTATACTAGTGCTTAACAAGTACTAGGGACGGGGATTATTATAAGTAAACATGAACAACAATAATAATCAAAACATCTCTTTATTGATATGATAACAATTACAACGTTTATTAAACGTGCCTAGGGCACCACTACCAACAATCTCCCACTTGCCCTAGGCCCAATCTCCCATGTATCTAATACCCATGGACCTAACATGACCATCATGTTTAGCTTGTGGAAGTCCCTTTGTTAGTGGGTCCGCAACATTGTCATCAGTAGGTACTCTGCATATATTTACGTCTCCCTTATCAACGATCTCTCGAATGATATGAAAACGCCTAAGTATGTGTTTGGATTTCTGATGTGCTCTTGGTTCCTTTGCTTGAGAAATAGCACCATTATTATCGCAATAAAGGTCTATTGGATTAGCAATGCTAGGAACCACTTCAAGTTCAGTTATGAACTTCTTAATCCAAACAGCTTCCTTTGCAGCATCCGATGCAGCAATATACTCAGCTTCTGTTGTAGAATCAGCGGTTGTACTTTGCTTGGAACTCTTCCAGCTTACAGCTCCACCATTTAACATAAACACAAAACCCGATTGCGATCGGCTATCATCTTTGTCGGTTTGGAAGCTTGCATCCGTGTAAGCATTTACAACGTTTATTAAACGTGCCTAGGGCACCACTACCAACAATGTCAAGCCCCAGAATTCACTCCCCAGAAGCGCACGCCTCCCACCACCCACATGGGAAGCTCACGCATTAAACCATCACCATTGGAAGCGCCCGCGCCTCACTTCAGAAACACCTCAACAGGCCCTTGTCAAAGAAGGAAACCAGGCGTTCCCAGAACCAACTAGATCATGACAAAAGCTCTGCCCCTGTAAACACAGTTGGGCACACATTAATTTGGTCCGCCCCTAAGACATGTCTAAATTGAAATAAGATAGAAACTCCCACTAAACTTAAAGTAGGGTGTGTCTTTCTGTTCAGTCAAGGCCAATCTCGGCATTTTCTCTCAAAAAAAGGAAAAATTCAGGGTTCGCAGTCAGCTGTGCCCGCACCTCACAAAGGTCAACAACAAATGCGGCTCCAAACAGCATACAGTAAATGCGCTCCAAATAGTATACAGCAAATGCGGCTCCAAACAGCAATTTGGTCCATGGTGAACCACTGAAATCACCACCTCTTCATCAGCAGAGTTCTCTCAACGGACTCCCACTCAGTTCCAGTCCTATCAACAGACTCTAAATTGGCACAACGGAATCGCTAAACAAATTCAGCTAGTCCGCTCAACGGACTTTAAACTTGCAAACGGGTTCGCTAAACGAATTCAGCCAGTCCGCTCAACGGACTTTAAACCGGCAAACGGGTTTGCCAAACGAATTCAGCCAGTCCGCTCAACGGACTATAAAACGGGCATAAAGGGTACGGCACACTGGACTCCACCTAGGTCCACTCATCGGACTTTAAACGAGCAAACGACAGGTTCGCCAAATGGATTCAGCTCAACTCAAGTCTGCCCACCAGACTATAAATCAGTAAACGGGATTCGCTAACCGGATTTCAGCTTCAGTCCGCTCAACGGACTCTAAATGGGCATAACGGTTCCGCTAAACGGCTCCAGCCTCAGTCTGCTAACCAGACTTTAAACCTTGGCCACGGTGGGCCGTCTCATATCACCGTACCTCTTCCGTCAGCAAAATCTGCTCATACAGGGAGCTTACTCCTATCCTTTATAATTTCAAACTCCTGCTTTTATCGAGTCTTTGTTTTTTCTTGGTGATGTCCTCGGCGCATGTCTTTCTTTCGTCAACGCGTTTTGCTTCGCAATCCACACCGCCGAGGCTCTCTGTAGACACCCTGTCTTGGACTGCTCACCCCGATTGCATATTTGATTTTGTGTTTCTTCTTGTTTTAAGTGTTTTTCGTTAGTTTTTGTTACTTTCGTTAAGTTCCTGACTGACTCTATTAAGTCCAGGGACTAGACTGAATAACAGTTCTAACTTTCCAGTCCATTCTGTCAAAATTGCCTTTTCAAAGTCGCGCGCCTCTGCCTCCATAGGTAAGACGCGTGCCCCTTCCGCCCCAAAGGACGGAGGCACGCGCTTCTTGGCGTCAGTTACAGATTCTCTCCAAGAATCCCTCCCTTGCTCAATTTACAGGATTTTGCCAGGGAATTCCCTCTTTGTGACTCTGTTTTGGCACCAAAAACATCCCTTTTTCACCTATAAAAACCCCTCTTCTTCATCATTCAAGGGGAGGAATTTTTTAACACAACAAAAACTATACCAAAAACTCTCTAGGCATTTCCAAGGCATTTCTCCAAGAAGCTATCGAAGTACTAAAAGCTTAGGTATTTTTCTTACTCTCTTTCTTCTCTACTCATCTGTATCTCTTCTTTCATTTTTATATCAAAGTGTGCAATCACACAAACCATTTTGGGACATGACACCAAAGGTTGCTTCATTCCATTGAAGTTGACCAAGGATTTATCTCCCTACATTCAAACCCCTTTTTAACCCCTTAAATCTCATTTTCAAAGTATAGGAAGAACACATTTTTTATCATGTAGATTATGAACGAGTAAGACCAACGTTAGTTGGGTGAAATGGGTGTTTAAGTACTTCCCATTTCGTAACCTAACCCCCGAACCTCAATACATGAATCTCTGGTTTTCGTAACAAAACTTAGGCTAATTATTAGGTTTTTCTTATGTTCCTCTAAAATATAGGTGGCGACTCTAAACTCTAAAACCAAATAGACATCCTAGGATAATCTGCCCGCTATTAGCCAGAAGCGCGTGGGTTGCCCGCCCCGGGGTATCTACAACTGTGCAAGAGGGCAATGAAGCATTTGGGGACTTTTCTCGCTGTTGGAATGACAAGTTAGCAGAGATTGTCGATAGGCCCTCAATGAAGGAACAAATGTATATCTTCTTGAAGTGCTTAAATATGGACTAACGAGCTCACCTTAATGGGGCCTTTTATCCGTATTTTTCACACATGTACGATGCGGTGATCAGAATTGACAACTTGCTCCGTGAAATGACCAAGGATTTCTATGAGATAGACTCTGATGGTGAAGAAATCCCGAACAGTTCAACCAGCAACATGGAAGGTTACAACGGTTTTGAGGACTACGACGACAGCGAGGACTACAAAAACGAAGGCTAGGGAAAAATCCCTTTCTCTCTCTACCAAAAAAAAAAGATCGAAAAAGAGTCAAAAGTCCTATAGTGTGTGCATTAAGTTTTCCTCCAATTTCATGATAAAGTTTGTGTCAGTCTTAATTCAATAAAAATCGTTATTGTCCTCATACACTCCTCCAAGTTGTTCAATCTAATAATTCTTGGTAAAATGATGAAAATGTGTCTAAACAAGTTTTGGAACGAAGGCCGTCACTTGAATGCCAAGGGGTTAAACATCAAGAAGACGAAGCCAAGCCATTAACTGCCGAAATAAGGTGGAGCTACGACCATAAAGAGATATCAAGCTATGTTTTCAAGGGGGATAAAAAAATAACTCGCTAGGTTGACTCTTCAAAACAACCTAGGCAAAAGTTAGAGCACAAAAAAAAAATCCCCCTCATTGAAAGAAGTTCACAACAAAGTACGAAGCAACATCAACAACCATCAAGACGAATGGAGCATCAACAAGAACTACGAAGACTTGAGCCTCTACAATGGAGGAACATAGGCAACCTTCGGGTCCGGTCACATGCAAGAAAGAAGACATGTTTAGCCTTAGTGCGTTTTGGTGATCGGCCTTCCTCTCGAACTTGTCAAGATAACTTTATACGAGTCATTTTCCAATGAATTAGTCACTAAAATATTGAACAACTTTCTTAGAATTGGAATCACTTCGCGTTCTTTGTCGAGTCTAGGGGCTTCTTTTCATTCAGCTATACTCCCAGTTTCTCACATTCTAATTGGGGCTTTCCTTCTCTTCGCCCTAAATGACTTACTTGCCTTTGTGAGTAATCTAAATACAAATAAAAAGAGTCAATACTAGGGGCTATTTCCCTAGTCAAGTCAATGTCATCATAAGGTCTCCACCACAAGATCAAAAGGTCTCTCCTCCTCAGCTAGAGTCAAATGCACACTTTCTCTTCAATCGAGTCAAAAAAAAATGAAGACACAAAAGAGATGCGCGCTAGATTGAAAACCCATAGGGCGGTCTAGGAAAAAAACATGGTGCATCATAAAAAAATGATGAGAGAGTGAGAGGGAGAGAAGGGAAAGAGAAATGGAGATCTCCGGCCTCTAAAGAAGACAACCTCACAATTCTACATTGGGCTCCCCACAGATTCAACTTCATCAAACTCCCAGCAAAGTCCATTTCAACATTGCAAGGGGCTCAACAAGGCATGGTAGAATCAAGAATCTATTGGGGTTATTGTAACGACCCCAAAATCACCCTAATTTTCTTAACTTAAAATGGAACTTTTATGTGCATTTTATGTGTTAGAAAATATTTTTATGACTTGCATATATTATTTGAGCATATGTGTTAGTTAAAGTGTTAGTAGAAATTTTTTTAAAAGGAATAAATAAGTTAGTTGAAACTTTAGGGTCCAAAGTGTAACTTTAAAGTTCAGAGGCTTATATGCTCAAAATGAAAGTAGAGGGACCAAAGTGAAAATTTTATAAAAATCTTTATATACTTATCCTCACCTCTTCTCCTCTCTGCGTTCTCATACATTCCCAACTGATTTCTCTCTGGTTCACGAAGAAAAGGTAAGTTCAACCCATTTTGATTTAATTCTTTTTATTTACTTATCCGTTTTAAAAACTAATTATATAAAAATGATCAGGGCGTTGAGTAGGTCATTTCTACCCGAACAAAACTTATTTCTGCGATACTTTTTCCGGAAATAGGTAAGTTACTAATTCCCCTTAAATAGTAAAATGGTCATATATTTGCTATATGTGTGATATGTGGTGAAATTATTGTGAAAAGAATTTATTTGTGATACTTGTTTATTTGGGACAAATGGAGTATAATTATACTGGGTAAGTGACTTGGTTTGTATGCAAGTATGTATATGGAGTATGTTTATATCCTGAGAATGTTAGTATAAGTGTTTGAAAGTATACTCCTACTTGTGGGACGGTAAAATATTAACTTGAGTTAAATGTTAAATAAGTATATTATAAAAATTATACTATTATTCTTGGGACGGGGAAATTAAATGAAAGTATCCCTAAATAAGTATATTAGTATATTAGAAAAATTATATTTATAATTGATACTTGCAATTGTTATTTTGCGATTTGGGTAATATTTGTTATACTTGTAATTTTGGGACAAAGGGAGTATTTAGTATGTTGGTTTGGTTGGGCTCAAAGTAGTATTAAAGTTGTTTTGAGAGTGATTTTGTAGTCTTAGTAAAGTTATAAACGTTAAGTGTTGTACTTTTGGGACGGTGAAACGAAAGGAGTATAGTTTGTTCAAGTTTTGGCCTGGCGGGTGTGTTGGGCGGCCGCCCAAATAGGGCGTATTACCGCACACTTATCTGGAAGATTTTTGTCTTGGGACAGAGTGTTTTGGGCGGCCGCACAGTCTGGTGTGGGCGACCGCCCAGGGTTGCTGGAAAAGTTGAGCTGTTCCATTTCAAGTGATTTAAAGTTCAATCTTGGTCTAGGTCTTAGGTGTTACCCTAGAGTACCTAGAGGGTTGTTGGGGAACACTCTAGTGTTTGAAATTGGTTCCTTTGTGAACAAATGTGTTATGGAATGTGAATAAGGAGTAATTGGATATAGTTGAACATCTTTTGATGTGTTTTGGATTGGTTCATCTTTGTGATGTGTTTGGCTTGGTTCCCTACTTTGGAATCATTGTCCTTAGCTGTTGTTTAAGAAAGTATTCATTACTATGCTAGTGTTAAAGTCCAGCTGGTCTTGTGTTGTGGAGTCGGGACAGTGGTAGGGATTATAATGGGAGTTCATTGTAAGGCTTCTACCATTGGTTTCCCATTTCTAACCCCCAGTCCAGATTGGCCTTGGATGGGATGAACTAGCTCCCTCGAGTGAGCATTTGGGTTATGACTCTGTGTCATATTTCCTTCTCTGGTTACTTTGGTTCTATTGGTTATGGTTTGGTTTTCGGGATCCCGGCTTCAGCTATTTATGCTGCTCAGATGGTTTTTTCAGATGGTTATATGTTTGATTTGAGAACCTTGGATCAGTATCCATGTATGAGTGTATAATTTAGCCTTATGTGCTGCCTGATGAATTGGTCGTTATTTCCAATCGGTATGGGACGGTTGGCGATAGGGAGCCTCTCATGTTATGTGCTATATGCTATATGATTATTTGTTGATATAGTTTATTTATGATTATCATATCAGCATATAACGTAGTTGCATTTTAGTAGCTTACTGAGATTCATTCTCACCCCTTATTTGTTTACTGTTTTAGATAAAGGCGAGTCCAGGGAATAGGACACTTTGGCACGGGAGGACGTTAAAGTGGTAAGAGTTGGGATTTGTTTTGTAAAGGTTACATTACATAGATGTAATACTTTTTGGGTAGAGTTTCCTTGACTTTATCATCTTGTAACACCTATATTTTGGATAGTGTCGGTGTTTGTACATTTGTATAAAAGTTTGTAAGCTTTCGGGCTAAATACTTTCGTTTGTGAAAGTGGTTTGAAAAGTTTGTTTGAAAGTTAGTTTCTTTGAACTTCAAGTGTGGATTTTGTTAAACTTTATGAAAGTATATTTCGAAAAATTTTCTAAAAGTGTTTTATAACGTCTTCCACTCGTGTCCCGAGCGTGGGGCCAAGTAGGACCACGGGTCTGGGGCGCGACAGTTATTCACATAAAAGGGTTTGTTCCGGCAAATTGCAATTTTCAGTTCATCAAGAAGAAGGTCTATCGGTGCTAAAATACTATAGAGGCCGATCCGTCCGAGAGTGATGCCATCATTTACATGCCACCACTCGAGATTCAGTTTTCAAGCTTCTATAAGTATGTTCCCCTAAAAGAATGTTAAAAGGCTTCCCAAAAAATGGAGTAGCACTTGCCATGTCCTCTTTTGTTTGTTATCCCGCAATGAGGACGAGTCTTTCTTGCTTTGCTTGACAAATGATGACGCCCTAAGGGCTATGCGTACCCAAGAACAAGAGGCTTTCTTGCTTTATTTGACAGTGAATAAGCCCTATGGGCTATTCTCAAGAATGATATGTGGAACAATCTTCATGATTCACGAAACAGGAAGTGCCCCATGAAAATTGAAAGAATGGATGTCAAAGAGCTTCTCAAAGAAATAAATGCTTGTCATGTACGCTCATGTTTGTTCCCCCAATCAAGGGGAGGCCTTTCTTGCTCTACTTGCAAACAATGATGGCACCCTAGTGGGCTATGCCCTAGATTGAAAGACTCCCTCATTGAGAATGTAATTAAATTTACCTCTCTGGTGGTGGATAGAACCTCTCGGACCTAGCAAAGTCACATGCAACATTGAAAGCTTCCTCAATCAGTTTTGCACCAAAAGCCTCTCAAAGGGCTTCGCAATCTACAATTTTTGGGGTTCGCTAAACCGAACATTTTATGGATTTACATCGAAGGCCTTTATAATCCACCATCTCGTGGCTCTCTTTGGTATGCTTCTTGGACAAATTAACAATAGTGCAACTCACTTGGATAGTTTGGGCTATGATCAATCATGAGGATTTATAATCAACGGTCACTTGAGGCTTGACACCAATGATCTTTCAGGGGCTTCACAATCAAAAGATCAAGGGTCTCATAATTACATCTCGCATGCACCGCAATGGTAAATGAAAGTTCTTCAAACTCTCGGCATCAAAAATCTCTTGGAATGCCTCACACTCTATGGTTCTCTCGAAGTTCGCGGTCACCGCAAACAACAAGTCTGTTGGGGCTTGGCATCAATGATCATTTCATGACTTTGCAATCAACGATCCTTCCATGGCTTTACCATCGAAGATCTTCCCTTAGGGCTCGGTCACGACAACTACAAATGCAATCTACTCGGATGGGTCAAGAGTTGATTTATATTAGGGCTTCACGAGTCACTCAAAGTTTGGCATCAAAGGCATTCTAGAGGAATTACAATGAGCAACCCCTTGGTATCTCGGCATCAAAAGTCTTTTGAAGCCCCATAATCGACAAATATCTTGGAGCCAGACATCACGCTTCATTAGGCATAACAGCGACAACAAAATTTAAGCGAGACGAGTCGGACTTCGACCGAACATGACTTAATTATGGGTTGGATTGGATTAACAGACACACAATGGTTGAAATGGTCCACTCACGAACTAAAATAAAAATCTTTTTCTCACATGTGTATATATCCCTTCTACTTTATAAAAAAACAAAAAAACAGATTTTTATTTTTTTTTGTAAATAAGCTTTTTATGCTTTAATAAAGATATTGAATGTTTGATTATTATATCTTTTGTATGTTTATTATAATAATCTCCGTCCCTGATAATTATGACTAATTATTAGTATAAGTTTAATAGATAATCATATGATGATTATGTGTATGGGATACAATTAGACTTTTGGGTATTTGTTGGAGAACAAATACTGGACTGACCCCTATGAGATTTATGTCATGGTCACAATGTCATAATTAAGTCTCATATAGTTATATCACTAGATTCTCTAGACCTGAGGTTATTACAGTATTCCACATAATGATCATTACATTTGACATATTCAAATGTTACCCTTAACCGGGTAGCTATAAAGAATATGATTGGCGTAATCGGAATCATGTAGGGAAGGGTAATAAGCCAAGATGGGATTTGTTCCTCGTTAAGAGAGATGTCAAGCTTTGGCCACTCGATGAATGGTATTGATGAAATGCATGGCCATGCTCAAATGAATTGATTGGATCAATGTCATTTGTATTATCAATACATTCGGGATCGGGAAAGCATTGAACATAGGTAAGTTTACCATTGACCATGGCTTACGTTCAATAGACATTGTGTAACAAAGAGATTGTGTTATGCTCTATTTTAGGAAACTTTGGATTTCAAAGTTATACTAATTGGGTAGTCATAATGGCTTGCTAGAGTCCGCTTATAACTTACGAGGTTTGAATGGTTCGGACTCATTTGCCAACTTAGTATAATCCTATTGGGTCACACACACAGAACGGATAATTAAAAGGAGTGAAAAATGAGGAAACTGAGAAGGGCCACTGTATGGCTAGCATGCCGCCGTACGGCTACCCCCCCCCCCCAACAGGCAGTTTAATTTTGGTCAATTCTTTTTGGACAAGAAGACCTAAGTCCTAAAGGGTTTTGGAAACCCCTTGTATATAATGTGGACAACCGGGAATTGTTCCCATAGCATTGATTTTGGAAATCACAAATTCTTTCTTGGAGAGAGAGAATACACATTATATTCTTGGGTTATTAAGTTTGATTATTACCAATTATCAAACTTTAATAATCATTAGGAGAGATTGAAGAAGCGTTCTTCAAACAAAGTTTTTCAATCCGAAGACCTAGCAGTCAAGTTCAAGAAGGTGTTCTTGAATCCGTTCAAAGTGTAGATCACCGGTAGAAGGCGTTTCTATTAGCGTCTTAATCCAAGTTTTCGCATCTCGATCTACAAGGGTTAGTTTCTTTCATCTTCATATTATGAATTATTGAACATAACGGATCTAGGATTTTGGGTTTTTCATGTTGTTTTTCTGCTGCACATGATTGCACAAAACCCAACATCATCACCCTTGAGCTACGCTGGTCTGATTCCCTTCAAGGGATACGTAAGCAACCTTTGGCACGACCAACCCATCATCAAGAACGACTGTCCTCCATCACAAGAAAAAGCAACTCATCAACATCCAAAGCATGGACATGTTGGTGTTGGTGCCCTAGGCACGTTTTATAAACGTTGTAATTGTTATCATTTATTCATATCAATAAAGAGATGTTTTGGTTATTATTGTTGTTCATGTTTACTTATAATAATCTCCATCCCTAATACTTGTTTGGTATTAGTATAAAGGCTAAATGATCATGGGATGATCATGTTAGATTTATGGGTACTTGTTAAGTACCAGACATGACCCGCTTTATGAGATCTATATCATGGTCAACGTCATATATATATATCTCTCATATTAGTTATGTCATTTGAATCCTTAGACATGTAGTTATTATGGTCTTCCATTTGATGATCATTATGTTTGACATATTCAAACGCTACCTATAACCAGGTAGTTATAAAGGGTATGATTGGCATAATCGGATTCATGTAGGGAAGAATAATAAGATATGATGGATTTGTCCCTCTTCGGAGAGATGTCAAGCTTAGGCCTCTCGTAGGAATGATGTTGATGAAAATGTGCAGCCGGACTCAAATGAACTGATTGGATCAATGTCATTTGGATTATCAACATATTTGGAATCAAGAAAGTATTGAACAAAGAATAGTTGACTTGTTGACCATGACTTGTGTTCAATGACATCGTGGATAAAGTGATTGTGACATGTTCTAAATGGAATGTGAACTTTTATCTAGTTACACTAATTGGGTAGGTATGACGGTTTGCTAGAACCTAATCATATCTTATGGGATCATGTTTGGACCCATTGCCAACTTAGTGTAATCCTAGAGGGTCACACACGAATAGAACGAATCATAAAGGACTGAATTGGAATTATGGAGAAATCAGATTTTCTGGACTGGCACGACCGTGCTGAATATAACGAACGACCGTGCTGATTGGATCAGCACATCCGTGCCGATTATAAGACACGACCGTGCCATTAATCGGCAAAGGGACGGATGGCCCGAACCTGATAGCACGACCGTGCTAGTTATAAAGCATGACCGTGCTCGGTACGGCCGTGCAGATTATAAAGCTCGACCGTGCATATATTCAGAAACCGGAGGCCAGGCTCGAACCTATTGGCACGTGCGTGCCAGTTTTAGGGCACGACCGTGACAGTGCTTCTTGGACAGAAAGTTATTTCCTTAATTAGGGTGACGGGATCTAGGAATCCTAGGTCATTAAGGGTTAATGACTAGGACCTATAAAATGATCTTTTCACCAGCCATTCAGGGTATTATTCTAAGCCTCTTAGAGAGACAATATTCTTGATTAGATCAAGAATTCATAATTCCATATAGTCAAAAATAATTGTGAAAGTGTGTTTCATAATTTTGGTCTAGCAACCAAGATCAAGTGCTCTTGATATTCGTTCGAGGTGTGGATACCGCTAGAGGGTGAAACTCATCATCTTCAAAGTTCGTGTTCAAGCTTTGTGTTCGTGATCAAGTTTCTATTCTCCACCAAGATCAAAGGTTGAAATTCAAAGGCATCAAGGGTTAGTATTCTAGTATTCATATTGTATGTATTTGATATAATCATATGAACGGATCTATGGCTTTTGATTCCATGAAAAAATTTAAATGCTTAATTCCACTGCGCATGTTACTATGAAACCCAACAGTGGTATCAGATCCCCGTTCATGTTGATTATTTCAATACTAGATCATGTTGTGAGTATATAAATTGTTTTTTTATGTGCCTGGCATGATAAGAATATTGGATTATTATGTTTATGTGTTATATGATTTTATGTGGTTTATTGTTTTATAAACTTTAATCGCACTATTCAATAGTAATAAAAATTATGGTGGATTTAAAATTGTTTGGGTTATCAATTTTTGATTGGATCAAAGTTTTGATAATCTAGGGATTCATGAATTGTTAATTCAAGGTTTTGATGATCATGATGATTGGATCACCAAGAACACCAAATCCTAATTGAATCGAAAAAAACAATTTTGAGATAAATTTTGGAACTTTAAAAATCTGGGATTTTTCGAAGGAGGTCCGACCGGACCCAATGAAGAGACCCGGACGGACCTAGGGTTTCGGTTGGGGGGCTCTTGCTATGGTTTGGGTGTGGATCTCGGGGTTTAATTTTCTTATTTGTTTTAGTCTTGTGATTCCAAGATTGGATCAATGTTTGGATGGCTAATCTACGTTCATCGAGATTGTGTTTCCCCAACTTGATCGTAAATCAAAGATTCAAAGATAAAACGAAGTTAGAATTATGAAGAGTTCATAATTGCTAAAATTGAGAAACAAGGTTCTTGATTCAAAGATTGGAGATCCATGTGGAATTGTGGATGCAATTGGTCTTCGTTCATCGAGACCATCTATTGCTTAGTTTCGGTCACATGGACTACTTTCTTGGTTTCTTGAATTAGTGCGGAACTGTGGTTGCCTTATGGCTTAGTTTCGTCCGCACTTATTATTGTCTTGATTTGGAGATGATAACCAAAGTTCAAAGAAGTCTCATCCTCATAATTATAGAGAAACTAATGACACATAAATATTATGCTTAAATTAATGATGATTAATTTAATGGCTAAACTTGATGCATAACATGTTTATAATATGTGCTCATAAATATGTTGAATGCTATATGTGATTAAACCTTTAAAGAAAGTTTTAAGTCTTTTATTGCCATGCCATGATTAAAACACTTGTTAGTACATGGGTGATTTTAATGTAGTTCGCCCTAGCGAGGTGCATTAATTTTATTTATGTATGAGCAAGATAGATAATGTGGGCACGCCCTAGCGAGGCACATTAATTATACGTTTAAAATGGTTGGACTTAATTAGGCGTCAAAACAGTTTTGGGCCTAGGCAAAGATGAGATTTAACATGCTTTTTGAAATTGAATTTCTTAAAGAATCTCAGAAAAATGATCTAAGAGTCATATGGGATATGATTGACATGATTGTCTACCTAATTAATTTGATTTTGTGTAATCCGCCTTAGCGGACTTGAAATTAAATTAATGTTGGATCTTAGCTCATTTAAATTATATCATACATTGGATGTATAAGAGGTTGTATAATTTAGTAGGAGTATTTTTGAAAAAATACATTATTTATTTCTTTAATGAAATTGGTGCTTATTAAATTTTGGAAATTTTGCATAATTGTAGATAATGACTAACAACACTCAATCAATTTCGTTGCGGTCGATCCTTGAGAAGGATAAGCTCTAAGAGAATGGTACGAACTTTATAGATTGGATCCGTAGCCTAAGAATAGTTCTTAGGCAAGAAGATAAGTTGTACATTCTCGATGGGCCTCTTCCTGTTGAACCAGAAGTCAATGCCCCTAGGGCAGAAAGAGACAGTTATAAGAAACATCGTAATAATTCTAGAGATGTAAGTTGTCTCATGCTTGCTACTATGTGCTCAAAACTCTAACAAAGTTTGGAACATTTGGAAGCCTATGAGATAGGGATGGCCAAACCGAACCGGACCGGAACCGGACCGGAAAAGCCCGGAACCGGAGCAAACCGGGGAGGAAACCGGAACCGGACGAACCGGAACCGCAAGGCATGCGTGCCGGTTCAGGGTCACATATATGCCGAACCGGACCGGAACCGTACTGAAAATCCCTTATTTTTCCATAATTTTAAAGGAGAGGACCGGAACCGTATTGTGCCAAACCGGAACCGGAACCGGAACCGGGGTAAGTGCGGGCCGGTTAAGGGTCACCCATTTGACGAACCGGAACCGGCGGTTCCAAACCGGAACCGGTTTTGGCCATCCCTACTATGAGATAGGCGTGGAGTTAAGAGACATGTTTCAAGAGCAAGCTAGGCAGAAGAGGTACAAGACCATTGTTGCATTCACTTCTTGCAAAATGAGTGAAGAGCAACAAGTGAGTCCTCACATGCTTAAAATAAAAGGGTATGTAGAGCATCTTGAGAAACTTGGCTATCCAATCCCATTGGAGCTAGCCACGGATCTCATTCTTAATTCATTGCCTAAATGTTATAATCAGTTTGTGATGAATTATAACATGCATGGAATGGATAAGAATCTCTCCGAGTTGCATGGTATGCTTAAAACTACGGAGATGAAGATTGTGGAGAAAGGTTCTCCTGTGCTCTTGGTTCATGATGGGAAGAAGGCTAGTGCCAAAGGAAAGGGTAAGAAAGTTATCAAACCCAAAATAAGCAAGGCAAAGGTTACCAAAGCTCCAGAGGCAAAACCCGATTCACAAAAGGATGCAATTTGTTTCCATTGTCAAGAAATTGGTCATTGGAAATGTAATTGCAAGGCTTTTAAGGAAGAGCAAAAGAAGAAGAAGAGCAGTGGGACTGCATCGACTTCAGGTATCTATATGATAGATATTCTCCTTTCTACCACTGATTCTTGGGTATTGTATACCGGATGTGGTTCTCACATTTGTTTAAATGTGCAGGGACTAAAGAATAGGAGACTACTTAAAGAAGGTGAAGTGGACCTACAAGTGGGAAATGGAGCAAGAGTTGCTGCATTAGCCGTAGGAACTTATGAAGTCACTTTATCTTCCGGTTTGATACTTGTTTTGAACAATTGCTATTATGTACCGAATTTAAGTAGAAATATTATTTCAATTTCTTGTTTGGATAATGAAGGTTTTAAGTTTCTTATTGAAAATAAGAAATTTTCTATTTATTTAAATGATGTGCTTTATGGTAGAAATTTTCTATTTATTTAATGGCCTTTATGTCTTGGATGTCAAGAATGAAAATAATGACAATGTCTATCATGTAAATAAGAAATCTAAACCTAATGATATTAATCATACTTATTTGTGGCAATGCCGTCTTGGTCATATTAATGAGAAGCGTATCTCAAAACTCAATGGGGACGGTCTTTTAGGTTCATGAGACCTTGAGTCATATGATACTTACGAGTCGTGTCTTCTTAGAAAAATGACTAAGACACCTTTTACCAAGCTAGGTGAAAGGGCAAGCGACTTATTGGGGTTGATACATTCCGATGTATGTGGACCATTAAGTAGCAATGCTAGGGGAGGATTTCAATACTTCATAACCTTCACTGATGATTATAGTAGATTTGGGTATGTTTACCTAATGAAACATAAAAGTGAAGCATTTGAGATATTTAGAATATTTCAAAATGAAGTAGAAAAACAACTTGGCAAAAGTATTAAGGCACTTCGATCTGATCGAGGTGGAGAATACTTAAGTCATGAATTCAATGATCATCTAAAAAATTGTGGAATAATTTCACAATTGACTCCACCCGGAACACCACAATGGAATGGTGTGTCTGAGAGGAGGAATCGAACTTTGTTGGACATGGTTCGATTAATGCTGAGTCGAGTTGATCTTCCTTTATCCTTTTGAGGTTATGCTCTAGAAACCGCTGCTCTCACACTAAATCAAGTTCCAACTAAATCGGTTCAAAAGACTCCATATGATATGTGGAGCGGAAAGAAACCTAGTTTGTCTTTCATGAGGATTTGGGGTTGCGAAGCTTTTGTTAAAAGACGTGTCTCCGACAAGCTAGCACACAAATCCGATAAATGTATTTTCATGGGATATCCTAAGGAAACTAAAGGATATTACTTTTACAACCGAGAGGACAACAAGGTGTTTGTTGCCCGTACTGGTGTCTTTCTAGAGAAACAGTTTCTCTCCAAAAAAATCAGTGGGAGTAAAATAAATCTTGAAAAAATTCGAGACCCAGAAAATGACATTGAACCAATAATGGAACAAGAATAAGAAACACAAGGAATTGCGGAACCTGTTCAAAATACACAAGTAACTCGCAGATCTGGTAGGTCACGATCCGAGCCCGAGAGATATGGTTTTCTCATAACGGATAGTAATGAGGTGGAGATCATTTATAATGATGAACCAACCACCTACCAAGAGGCTATGTCTTCTCCTAATTCGAAGATGTGTCTTGGAGCCATGGAATCCGAATTACAATCCATGCAAGACAATCAAGTTTGGAACTTGATTGATGCGCCCGAAGGTGTAAAAACCATAGGATACAAATGGGTCATCAAGAAGAAGACTGACATGGATGGGAAGGTGCATACTTACAAAGCTAGACTCTTAGCGAAAGGTTATAGGCAAGTTCATGGTATTGACTATGATGAAACCTTTTCACCCGTAGCAATGATCAAGTCTATAAGAATTTTGCTTGCCATTGCCGCATATCATGACTATGAAATATGGCAAATGGATGTCAAAAACGCTTTCCTAAATGAAAAACTACAAGAGGATGTGTATATTACACAACCAAAAGGTTTTGAACAAAATTCTAAGGTATGCAAATTGCAAAGATCCATCTATGGATTGAAGCAAGCTTCTAGGAGTTGGAACCTCCGTTTTGATGAATCGGTCAAAGAGTTTGGCTTCATCAAGAACGAAGATAAACCTTGTGTATACAAAAAGATTAGTGGGAGCATAGTGCTATTCCTTATCTTATATGTGGATGACATATTGCTCATTGGAAACGACATTCCTACACTTCAGTCTGTAAAAACTTGGTTGGAAAAGTGTTTTGCAATGAAAAATATGGGTGAAGCCGCATATGTACTTGGCATTAAGATCTACAGAAATAGATCTAGGAAGCTAATTGGTTTAAGCCAAAGTACGTACATTGACAAGGTCATTAGAAGATTCCGCATGGAAAATTCTAATAGAGGAACCTTGCCAGTGTTACATGGAGTTTCTCTAAGGAAGACTCAATGTCCTAAGACAAAAGATGAGCATGAGAAAATGAATGATGTCCCATATGCTTCGGCAATTGGGTCCATCATGTATGCCATAATTTGTACTAGGCCGGATGTATCTTATGCTTTGAGCATGACGAGTAGATGTCAATCCGACCCCGGTGAAAATCACTGGATGGCTGTAAAAGCGATTCTTAAGTACTTGAGAAGGACTAAAGATTTTTTTTTGGTCTATGGAGGAATGGAAGATGATCTCGTTGTAAATGCTTACACGGATGCAAGCTTCCAAACCGACAAACATGATAGTCGATCGCAATCGGGTTTTGTGTTTATGTTAAATGGTGGAGCTGTAAGCTGGAAGAGTTTCAAGCAAAGTACAACCACTGATTCTACAACAGAAGCTGAGTATATTGCTGCATCGGATGCTGCAAAGGAAGCTGTTTGGATTAAAAAGTTCATTACTGAACTTGAAATGGTTCCTAGTATTGCTAATCCAAAAGACCTTTATTGTGATAATAATGTGCTATTGCTCAAGCAAAGGAACCAAGGGCACATCAGAAATCCAAACACATACTTAGGCGTTTTCATATCATTTGAGAGATCGTTGATAAGGGAGACGTGAATATATGCAGAGTACCAACTGATGACAATGTCGCGGACCCGCTAACAAAGGGACTTCCACAAGCTAAACATAATGGTCATGTTAGGTCTATGGGTATTAGATACATGGGAGATTGGGCCTAGGGCAAGTGGGAGATTGTTGGTGTTGGTGCCCTAGGCACGTAAATGTTATCATTTATTCATATCAATAAAGAGATGTTTTGATTATTATTGTTGTTCATGTTTACTTATAATAATCTCCGTCCCTAGTACATGTTTGGTATTAGTATAAAGGCTAAATGATCATGGGATGATCATGTTAGATTTATGGGTACTTGTTAAGTACCAGACATGACCCGCTTTATGAGATCTATATCATGGTCAACGTCATATATATATCTCATATTAGTTATGTCATTTGAATCCTTAGACATGTAGTTATTATGGTCTTCCACTTGATGATCATTATGTTTGACATATTCAAACACTACCTTTAACTGGGTAGTTATAAAGGGTATGATTGGCATAATCGGATTCATGTAGGGAAGAATAATAAGCTATGATGGATTTCTCCCTCTTCGGAGAGATTTCAAGCTTAGGCCTCTCGTAGGAATGATGTTGATGAAAATGTTCGGCCGGACTCAAATGAACTGATTTGATCAATGTCATTTGGATTATCAACATATTCGGAATCGAGAAAGTATTGAACAAAGACAAGTTGACTTGTTGACCATGACTTGTGTTCAATGACATCGTGGACAAAGGGATTTTGACATATTCTAAATGGAATGCGAACTTGTATCTAGTTACACTAATTGGGTAGGTATGACGGTTTGCTAGAACCGAATCATATCTTATGGGATCATGTTTGGACCCATTGCTAACTTAGTGTAATCCTAGAGGGTCGCACATGAATAGAACGAATCATAAAGGAATGAATTGGAATTATGGAGAAATCAGCTTTTCTGGACTGGCACGACCATGCTGAATATAACGCACGACCTTGCTGATTGGATCAGCACGGCCGTACCGATTATAAGACACGACCGTGCCATTAATTGGCAAAGGGACGGATGGCCCGAACTTGATAGCACGACCGTGCTAGTTATAAAGCACGACCATGCTCGGCACGGCCGTGCAGATTATAAAGCTCGACCGTGCATATATTCAGAAACCGAAGGCCAGGCTCGAACCTATTGGCACGGGCGTGCTAGTTTTAGGGCACGACCGTGCCAATGCTGCTTGGACAAAAGTTATTTCCTTAATTAGGGTGACGGGATTTAGGAATCCTAGGTCATTAAGGGTTAATGACTAGGACCTATAAAAGGATCTTTTCACCAGCCATTAAGGGTATTATTCCAAGCCTCTTAGAGAGACAATAATCTTGATTAGATCAAGAATTCATAATTACATATAGTCAAAAATAATTGTGAAAGTGTGTTTTATAATTTTGGTCTAGCAACCAAGATCAATTGCTCTTGATATTCGTTCGAGGTGTGGATACCGCTAGAGGGTGAAACTCATCATCTTCAAAGTTCGTGTTCAAGCTTTGTGTTCGTGATCAAGTTTCTAATCTCCACCAAGATCAAAGGTTGAAATTCAAAGGCATCAAGGGTTAGTATTCTAGTATTCATATTGTATGTATTTGATATAATCATATGAACGGATCTATGGCTTTGGGTTTCAAGAAAAAATTTAAATGCTTAATTCCGCTGCGCATGTTACTATGAAACCCAACAGGACATTCTTCATCAAATCCAGAACATCATAAATCTATCCCAAATCAAGTGGCCATAGAAAGTAAAGGTATGAATACATCCAAATCTCCTTTCAAATCACATCGCACCATAAGCATCATTTCTCTCATATATCTGCAAAGCACATACAGGTACAACAGGTAAAGGAGTATAAGTCCATGAACGCAGCTACAACCCTCCTCAACAAATCAAGTCCGCTAATCGGATTCTAAGCGAGCATGACGAGTCCACACCACCGGATTCAACTCAAGAAAAATCCGCTAATCAGACTCTAAGCGAGCATGACGAGTCCACCACAAGATTCAGCTCAAAAAAATCTGCTAATTGGACTCTAAGCGAGCATGACAAGTTCACCACATCAGATTCAGCTCAAAATAAGTTCGCTAATCGGACTCTAAGTGAGCATGACGAGTCCGCCACATCAGATTTAGCCAAGAAAATTTCGCTAATCAGACTCTAAGCGAGCATGACGAGTCCACCATATAGGATTCATCTCAAGATAAGTTCGTTAATCGAAATCTAAGTGAGTATAACGAGTCCGCCACATCGGATTCAGCTCAAGATAAGTCCTCTAATCGGACTCAAAACTTTGCTCATGGTGAGCCATTTAATATCACCGCCACTATATTAAGAATCCTCCAAAGTATCCCACACAGGGAGCGCATCTCTATCTCGTGTTATAGCAAATTTCCTACGTTATTTGAGTCTTTATTTTTCTCTTGTCGATGTCCTCAGCGGATGTCTTTCTTTCGACGACACGTTTTGCTTCGCAATCCACGTCGCTGAGGGGCTTTGTAGACACCCCGCCTTGGACATGTCACCCCGATTGCATACATAATATTTTTATTTAACTTGTTGTTCTTAATTTCTGTTACTTCGGTTAAGTTCCTAACTGATTCCGTTAGTTTTGGACTAAACTGCATAACAAGTTAACTTTTAGCGTTTCTGTCACTCTGTCGTTTTCACCCACGGGCGCCTCTGGCACAGCCTACGGGATGCGCGTGCCTCTTTCTTGTTAAGTGAGACCCGTGCGCCTCCCATCTTGCCTGTTACGGATTTCACCAAGCTTCCCTCCATTTTTAGAGTCAAAAACCTCTTTTTACCTCCAAGTTCATCCCCCTTTATTTTGTAACTCCTAAAGCCTTTATTCTAGCCTTTTGCCTAAAACAAAATATTAAATCTTTATTATTATTTTATTTTCTCTTTATTATTTTATTTTCCTTTATTTTCCTATTGGTATAAAGACCATCTTTTGCTCCCTTCTCCACCTACCACTTCCTACACAAAAACTCTACACAAATTCCTGTTAGTGTTGGTGCCCTAGGCACGTTTATTTAAACGTTGTTTGTAATCATCTTATTCATATTAATAAAGAGATGTTTTGATTATTATTGTTGTTCATGTTTAGTTATAATAATCTCCGTCCCTAGTACTTGTGAAGCACTAGTATAAAGGCTAAATGTTCATGGGATGATCATGTTAGATTTATGGGTACTTGTTTGGAACAAGGTACTGGACATGACCCGTTGTATGAGATTTATGTCATGGTCTATGTCGTACATATATCTCATATTAGTTATGTCATTTGAATCCTTAAACATGAAGTTATTATAGTCTTTCACTTGATGAACATTATGTTTGACATATTCAAACGGTACCTTTAACCAGGAAGTTATAACGGGTATGATTGGCATAATCAGATTCACGTAGGGAAGAATAATGAGCTAAATGGATTTTTCCCTCCTCGGAGAGATGTCAAGCTTGGGCCCCTCGTAGGAATGATGTTGATGAAATGTTTGGCCAATCTTAAATGAATTGATTGGATCAATGTCATTTGGATTATCAACATATTCGGGATCGAGAAAGTATTGAACAATACAAGTTGACTGTTTGACCATGACTTGTGTTCAATGACATCGTGGACAAAGGGATTCTGACATGTTCTATAAAGGAATGTGAACTTGTATATAGTTACACTATTTGGGTAGGTATGACGGTTTGCTAGAACCTAATCATATCTTATGGGATCATGTTTGAACCCATTGCCAACTTAGTGTAATCCTATAGGGTCACACACAAATAGAACGAATCTAAAAGGACTTAATTGAAATTTGGGTCGAAGGACCTTTGAGGAATATTAGGAATTTAGAGGAAGAAAAGTGGAAAAGGGAAGGTCTGGTCTGACCTTGTAAAGGACCCGGCCGGACCACTTGATTGCCCCGGGCAGACCAAGTGAAGGCCCCGGTCGGACCATGCCTGTATCCGGTCGGACCTACTTGCATGCCCGGGCGGATCTGTCGGTTCCAGGCTGGGACTTTCCTAGTCTGTCTTCTTGCGGGTTTATACACTTGTAACCTATTTGGAATAGGTCTAACAAGTATATAAACAGCCTCTAGTTGCTCTAATCTGTCCCATGTATTGTGTAAGCCTCCAAAGAGTTTGAGAGACTATTTTTCTTGTTCTAAGATCTCTTGGGTGAAGAACAAGAACACATATATTAATCTCATATAGTTCTTAATTGTGAAAACGTGTTTCACAATCCGGTCTATCAACCAAGATCAAGTGCTCTTGATATTCGTTCATAGTGTGGATACCAATAGAGGGTGAAACTTATCATCTTCAAAGTTCGTGTTCAAGCTTTATGTTCGTGATCAAGTTTTCAAGTCTCCACCAAGAATCAAGGTTAATTAACAAAGGCATCAAGGGTTAGTATTCTAGTATTCATTATGCATGTATTTGATATAATCATATGAATGGATATATGGGCTTTGGGTTTCATGAAATTTTAAATGCTTAATTCCGCTGCGCATGTTACTAGGAAACCCAACAGTGGTATCAGAGCCCCGTTCATGTTGATTATTTTAATATATAATCATGTTGTGTGTATATAAATTGTTTGTTTATGTGCCTAACATGATTTGAATATTGGGATGTTTATGTGTTATATGCGTTTTATGTGGTTTATTGTTTTATAAACTTTAATCGCACTATTCAATCGCAATAAAAATTATGGTGGATTTAAAATTGTTTGGGTTATCAATTTTTGATTGGATCAAAGTTTTGATAATCTAGAGATTCATGAATAAATAGTTTATTCAAGGTTTTGATGATCATGGTGATTGGATCACCAAGAACACCAAATCCTAATTGAATCGGGGGAAAAAAAATTTGAGACAATTTTTGAATTTTAAAAATTCTGGGATTTTTCAGAGGGGTCCGACCGGACCCATGCAGAGACCCGGCCGGACCTTGTGTTTTGGCTGGGGGTTTTGCTTGGGGTTTGGGTATGGATCTCGGGGTTTAAATTTCCTATTTGTTTTAGTCTTTTGAATTCAGAGATTGGATCAAGTTTTGGATGGCTAGCCTACGTTCTCGATACTGTGTTTCCCAAAATTGATCGCAATCAAAGATTCAAAGATAAAACGAAGTTAGAGTTATGAAGAGTTCATAATTGCTAAAATTGAGAAACAAAGATCTTGATTCAAGTTTGGAGATCCATGTGGAATTGTGAATGCAATTGGCCTACGTTCATCGAGACCATCTATTGCTTAGTTTCAGCCACATGGACTACTTTCTTGGTTTCTTGAATTAGTGCGGAATTGTGGTTGCCTAATGGCTTAGTTCGGCCGCACTTCTTGTTGTCTTGATTTGGAGATAATAACCAAAGTTCAAATAGTCTTATCCTCATAATTATAGAGAAACTAATGACACATAAATATTATGCTTAAATTAATGGAGATTAATTTAGTGGCTAAACTTGATGCTCAACATGTTTATCTTATGTGCTCATAAATGTGTTGCATGCTATATGATGATGAACCTTCTTGAAAGTTTTAAGTCTTTTTGTCATGCCATGATTAAAACACTTGTAAGTACATGGGTAATTTCATGTGGGATCGCCAAAGCGAGGTTCGTTGATTTTATTCATGTATGAGCAAGATGAGTGAATAAGAGTTTCCTATGCGTTTAAAATGGTTGGACTTAATTAAGCATCAAAACAGTTTTGGGCTTAAGGCAAAGATGAGATTAAACATGCTTTTTGAAATTGGATTTCTTTAAGAATCTCAGAAAAGATCTAAGAGTCATATTGGATATGATTGACAGGGTTGTCTACCTAATTAATTTGATTTTGAGCGGTCCGCCAAAGTGGACTTGAAATTAAATTAAAGTTTGATCTTAGCCCATTTAAATTATATTATACATTGGATGTATAAGAAGGTTATATAATTTAGTGTGAGTTTTTTTGGAAATATACATTGTTTATTTCTTTAATGAAATTGGTACTTATTAAATTTTGGAAATTTTGCATAATTATAGATAATAACAACTAACACTCAATCAATTTCGTTGCGATCGACCTTGAGAATGATAAGCTTCAAGAGAGTGGTACAAACTTCATGGATTAGATCTGAAGCCTAAGAATAGTTCTTAGGCAAGAAGATAAATTGTACATTCTTGATGGGCCTATTCCTGATGAACCCGCGGCCACTGCCCCTAAGGCAGAGAGAGACAATCACAAGAAGCATCGTAATGATTCTAGATATGCGAGTTGTCTCATGCTCGCGACTATGTGCTCAAAACTCCAACAAAGTTTGGAACATTTGGAAGCCCATGAGATAGGCGTGGAGTTAAGAGACAAGTTTCAAGAGCAAGCTAGGCAAGAGAGGTATAAAACCATTGTTGCATTCACTTCTTGAAAAATGAGTAAAGGGCAACAAGTGGGTCCTCACATGCTTAAGATGAAAGGTTACGTGGAGCATCTTGAGAAACTTGGCTATCCAATTCCATTGGAGCTAGCCACGGATCTCATTCTTAATTCATTGCCTAAGAGTTATAATCACTTTGTGATGAACTATAACATGCATGGAATGGATAAGAATCTTTCCGAGTTGCATAACATGCTGAAAACTGCGGAGATGAAGATAGTGGAGAAAGGTTCTCCAATTCTCATGGTTCATGATGGGAAGAAGGCTAGTGGAAAAGGTAAGGGTAGGGAAAAGGTTGCCAAACCCAATATTAGCAAGGCAAAGGTTGCCAAGGCTATAGAGGCAAAACACGATGCACAAAATGATGCAATTTTTTCCATTGTCAAAAAATTGGTTATTGGAAACGTAATTGCAAGGCTTTTAAGGAAGAGCAAAAGAAGAAGAAGAGCAGTGGGACTGCGTCGACTTCAGGTATCTATATGATAGATATTCTCCTTTCTACCACTAGTTCCTAGGTATTGGATACCGGATGTGGTTCTCACATTTGTTTAAATGTGCAGGGACTAAAGAATAGGAGACTACTTAAAGAAGGTGAAGTAGATCTACGCGTGGGGAATGGAGCAAGAATTGCTACATTAGCCGTAGGGGCTTATGAAGTCACTTTACCTTCCGGTTTAATACTTGTTTTGAACAATTGCTATTATGTACCGGATTTAAGTAGAAATATTATTTCAATTTCTTGTTTGGATAATGAAGGTTTTAAATTTCTTATTGAGAATAAGAGATTTTCTATTTATTTAAATGATGTGCTTTATGGTATTGCTAATTCATTTAATGGCCTTTATGTCCTTGAGTCAAGAGTGAAAATAATGAAAATGTCTATCATATAAATACGAAATCTAAACCTATTGATGTAAATCATACTTATTTGTGACATTGCCATCTTGGTCATATTAATGAGAAGCGTATCTCAAAACTCCATGAGGACGGTCTTTTGGGTTCATGTGACCTTGAGTCATATGATACTTGCAGGTCGTGTCTTCTTGGAAAAATGACCAAGACACCTTTTACCAAGTTAGGTGAAAGGGCGAGGGACTTATTGGGATTGATACATTCCGATGTATGCGGACCACTAAGTAGCAATGCTAGGGGAGGATTTCAATACTTCATAACCTTTACTGATGATTATAGTAGATTTGGGTATGTTTACCTAATGAAACATAAAAGTGAAGCGTTTGAGATATTTAGAATATTTCAAAATGAAGTAGAAAAACAACTTGGCAAAATTATTAAGGCACTTCGATCGGATCGAGGTAGAGAATACTTAAGTCAAGAATTTGGTGTGTCCGAGAGGAGGAATCAGACCTTGTTGGACATGGTTCAATCAATAATGAGTCAAGTTATCTTCCTTTATCCTTTTGGGGTTATGCTCTAGAAACCGCTGCTTTCACACTAAATCGTGTTCCAAGTAAATCGGTTCAAAAGACTCCATATGAAATGTGGAGCGGAAAGAAACCTAGTTTTTCTTTCATGAATATTTGGGGTTGTGAAGCTTTTGTCAAAAGACTTGTATCAGACAAACTTGCACACAAATATGATAAATGTATTTTCGTGGGATATCCTAAGGAAACTAAAGGATATTACTTTTACAACCGAACGGACAACAAAGTGTTTGTTGCCCGGACTGGTGTCTTTCTAGAGAAAGAGTTTCTCTCTAAATAAATCAGTGGGAGTAAAGTAAATCTCGAAGAGGTTCGAGAACCAAAAAATGACATTGAACCGATAGTGGAACAAGAAAAAGTCCCCCAAGGAGTTGTGGAACCTGTTCAAGATACACAAGTAACTCGCAGATCTGGTAGGGTACGATCCGAACCCGAGAGATATGGGTTTCTCGTAACGGATAGTAATGAGGTGGAGATCATTGAGAATGATGAACCGACCACCTACCAAGAGGCGATATCTTCTCCTGATTCGGATAAGTGGCTTGGAGCCATGGAATCCGAATTACAATCCATACAACATAATCAAGTTTGGAACTTGATTGATGCACCCAAAGGTGTAAAAACCATAGGATACAAATGGGTCTTCAAGAAGAAGACTGACATGGATGGGAAGGTGCATACTTACAAAGCTAGTCTTGTAGCGAAAGGTTATAGGCAAGTTCATGGTATTGACTATGATGAAACCTTTTCACCCGTAGCAATGATCAAGTCTATAAGAATTCTGCTTGCCATTGCCGCATATCATAAATATGAAATATGGCAGATGGATGTCAAAACCACTTTCCTGAATGGAAACCTGCAAGAGGATGTGTATATGACACAACCAGAGGGTTTTGAACAGAATTCTAAGATATGCAAATTGCAGAAATACATCTATGGATTGAAGCAAGCTTCTAGGAGTTGGAATCTCCGTTTTGATGAATCATTCAAAGAGTTTGGCTTCATCAAGAATGAAGATGAACCTTGTGTATACAAGAAGATTAGTGGGATCATAGTGCTATTCCTTATTTTATATGTGGATGACATATTGCTCATTGGAAACGACACTCCTACACTTCAGTCTGTAAAGACTTGGTTGGGAAAGTGTTTCGCAATGAAAGATATGAGTGAAGCCGCATATGTCCTTGGCATTAAGATCTATAGAGATAGATCAAGGAAGCTAATCGGTTTAAGCCAAAGTACTTACATTGATACGGTCCTTAGAAGATTCCGCATGGAAAACTCTAAGAGAGGACAGTTGCCAGTGTTACATGGAATTTCTCTAAGCAAGACTCAATGTCCTAAGACAAAAGATGAGCGTGAGGAAATGAGTGAGATTCCATATGCTTCGGCAAATGGATCCATCATGTATGCCATGATATGTACTAGGCCGGATGTATCTTATGCTTTGAGCATGACGAGCAGATATCAGTTCGACCTCGGTGAGAATCACTGGATGGATGTAAAAGCGATTCTTAAGTACTTAAGAAGGACTAAAGATTCATTTTTGATCTATGGAGGAATGGAAGATGATCTCGTTGTAAATGGTTACACGGATGCAAGCTTCCAAACCGACATAGATGATAGTCGATCACAATCGGGTTTTGTGTTTATGTTAAATGGTGGAGCTGTAAGCTGGAAGAGTTCCAAGCAGAGTACAACCGCTGATTCTACAACTGAATCTGAGTATATTTCCACATCGGATGTTGCAAAGAAAGCTGTTTGGATTAAGAAGTTCATTGGTGAACTTAAAGTGGTTCCTAGTATTGCTAATCCAATAGACCTTTATTGTGTTAATAATGGTGCTATTGCTCAAGCAAAGGAACCAAGGGCACATCAGAAATCAAAACACATACTTAGACTTTTCCATATCATTCAAGAAATCGTGGATAGGGGAGACGTAAATATATACAGATTACCAACTGATAATAACTATGCGGACCCGCTAACAAAGAGACTTCCACAAGATAAACATGATGGTCATGTTAGGTCCATGGGTATTAGATATATGGGAGATTGGGCCTAGGACAAGTGGGAGATTGTTAGTGTTGGTGCCCTAGGCACGTTTATTTAAACATTGTTTGTAATCATCTTATTCATATTAATAAAGAGATGTTTTGATTATTATTGTTGTTCATATTTAGTTAGAATAATCTCCGTCCCTAGTACTTGTGAAGCACTAGTATAAAGGCTAAATGTTCATGGGATGATCATGTTAGATTTATGGGTACTTGTTTGGAACAAGGTACTGGACATGACCCGCTGTCGCGACCCCGGACCCCGCGGGCCCGAGACCACGATCTGGACGTCGACTCTAAAACCAAAACTGTGAAATACAGGAGTTAAAAATTCCATTTTTAACCAAAAGGTGATGATCCAAAGTTTTACAAAACCAAGTTTGATAAAAACCAATTACAACTATCATAAACTTCCACAAGTTTATGCCCAACAAAATACAAATATACAATTCTTAGTGACGTCATTGTTTGGTACAACTACCCCAAAATGGTTACACATTTACATAATGTAAACCAACCTATATCAACCTTCCCCAAAAGAATGTATCCACACTCGACGTCCTCTTTCTCGTGATCAGCGAGACTAATCCTTAGCACCTTGGGGGGGGTTAAGGAAAAACAAAGATAAAAGAAAAGGGGGTGAGATAAATCTCAATAAGTTACTAATGCAACTACATGACATGCTATGATGCAATATACAATAAGCAATAATAAATATCACATAGCACATAGCATTTATCACATAACAGATAGCAGCGGAAATAAACACATAACAAAGGATATAGCCAAGGTTTTCCAAACCGGAACATCCAAATAAAGGATCGCTGCGCAGCTTCAATAATCAACCAATCATCATCTTCATAATAGCATGAAAGCCGAAGAGAAACCCCCGGTACCGGAACCAATAACCAAATGAAGTGTCACAAAGGACGGGAGACATGCCACAAAGTCATGCTCCAAGAAGCTAAAATGCACACAAAGGAGCTAGCTCTTCTCACATCCAAGGCCAATCTGGAGGAGGGTAATAATGGGGCAAAACAATGGTCAACATCACAATGGACTTGGCCGTGCCATCATAATGTTTCGCATCGCCCAAACACACACAAAATACCAGCTGGACTTTCAAATAAATGCTAAGTAATAAATACTAGCTTAAATAAACAACTTAAGGTTCCAAAGTAGGGAACCAATCCAAATAAATCACCACAAGGGTAAACCAATATAAACCGCACATCAAAGAGGAACCACATTCCCAAAACGGTACTTAAATAAATTTCATATCGTATTTATTCACAAAAGAATCAAATCCAAACAATAAAGTGTTCCACGGTGTTATCTTAAGTTAATTAGAAGGATTAAACCTAAACTAGTTAAGCCATTTAGTTTAAACAAGCAAAAAGGGCAATTTTTCCAAGCAGGCGGGCGGGCGCCTGTTTGGCCAGTAGGTTTGGGTCGCTGGAAAACAAGGGGCAGGCGGGCGCTCGGGTCAAGGCGGGCGGGCGCCTGGTCTACGGGTTGGCCAAGAACATAGCTGGGTAAATGCCATTTTCGACCAAAACACAATCCTTCACTTAAGTTATCAAAATCAAAGCTTCCCAATACATTTCTAAAGCTCCTAAACAACATCCAACCTAAAGGGAACCTAAATAACACCCTTTAATCATCCAAACCAACACCAAATCCCCACATTCAAGATTTCACCATTTTTACCCAAAAACTCAAATAAATTCAAAATAAATTCTAAACTCAACCAAACTTCAAATATAACACATCAAACATCATATAAACATGATATGAACATTTTAGCATCAAAATGGGGGAAAAGTAACTTACTTGATAAATCTCAAAGTTGATGGAATTCAATTCTTTTTGGTTCTACGCGATCCTATCGACGATCTAAACAAGGTTCATGTTTTAAGAAGTGAATAATAACTAGTAGAAGATGAAGAAAATGAGGAGAGAAGGAAGAGGAAGAAAACTTACCAACAATGCTAGAGAGAGAGAGAGTTGTGCTGGGAAGAAGAATGGGGAGAGTGAGGGAGAAGGTGAGGGAGGAGAGGGGAGTAGGGGAAAATTATTTTAAAAAGTTACAACTAGACCCCCTCCCCATCAACTAACAATTTCTCCCCACTAACAAATAAGACCCAACAATACTACACTAGCCCAAATAACCTCGAATAAAATGGTAGGCATAATTATTATAACACATAAATTGCACGCATAAATATTTAAATAAACAATAATTTAAATATATAATTAAGCAAATAAATAAATAAAAATCATTTAATTACTAATAAAATAGAGCCTAGATTTTGGGTCGTGACATTCACTCCCCCTTAAAGAAAATTCGACCCGAATTTTAACGAGACTCACCTTAAACAAAAAGCCACGGAAATTTCCTCTCGATCTCATCTCGGAGCTCCCACGTCGACTCCTCGATGTTATGATTCCTCCAAAGAACTCGAACCAACGCAATGCTTTTGTTTCTCAACTCTTGGACTTTGGAATCTAGGATCCGAACCGGTCGTTCCTCATAAGTCATATCGGGCTCAATATCTTCCGGTATCCTCGGTAACACGTGAGATGGATCATGAACATACTTCCGAAGCATAGACACGTGGAAAACATTGTGCAACCGGTCTAAGGATGACGGTAACGCGAGTCGATACGCAAGAAGTCCAACCTTTCCCAAAATCTCAAACGGGCCAATAAACCTTGGAGCCAATTTGCCTTTCTTCCCAAACCTACGAATACCCACCTTCGGCGATACTTTCAAGAATACCAAATCACCGGTCTGAAAGCTAAGATCTCGCCTTCGGTTATCTGCGTAGCTCTTATGTCGACTCTGGGCTGCCTTCAATCTATCCCGGATAACTTTAACTTTCTCAACCGAATCCCGAAGTAAATCAATACCCAAAACTTTCGCTTCACCGACCTCATCCCAACAAATAGGCGATCTACATTTCCTTCCATACAAGGCCTCATACGGTGCCATCTCTATACTAGCCTGATAACTGTTGTTGTAAGAGAACTCCACAAACGATAGGTGCGAATCCCAAGAATCGGAGAAGTCTATCGAACACGCTCGCAACATATCCTCAAGAATCTGAATAGTCCTCTCGGATTGACCGTCGGTCTGAGGATGAAAAGCCGTACTGAATCGCAAATCTGTACCCAAAGCTTCCTGAAATGCCTTCCAGAATCTAGAAGTAAACCTCGGGTCTCGATCTAACACAATACTAACCGGAACCCCATGCAATCTGACAATCTCATCGATATAAAGGGTCGCAAGCTTCTCCATCGAATATCTGATGTCAATAGGTAAGAAATGGACACTCTTGGTCAATCTATCCACTATTACCCAAACACTGTCATACTTCCTACGGGTACGAGGCAGTCCCGTAACGAAATCCATAGTCACATGCTCCCATTTCCACTCGGGAATATCTAACGGCTGAAGCAATCCCGTGGGTCTCTGATGCTCGGCTTTGACCTGCTGACAAGTTAGACACTTCGAAACATACTCCGCTATTTCCCTCTTCATATTAATCCACCAAAATTGTTGCTTCAAATCCTGATACATCTTCGTACTACCCGGATGAATAGTATACCTCGATTTGTGGCCCTCATCAAGAACTCTCTGTTTAATTCCATCAACATCCGGAACACACAAACGACCACAGAAAGTCAAAACTCCACTCGAACCCAATGAAAAATCCTCGAAATTCTTTTCCTTCAATTTACCCATTATCTTCACCAACTCGGGATCCTCTTTCTGAGCTTCCTTTATCCTCTGAATTAGGGTCGGAGACACCCTAATATTCGCAAAAATAGCCCCATGTCTCGATTCATGAGGAGACCAATCTCGAACATCCTCAAGCATTTTCCATTCACGAACCATCATCGAAGCCACATAAGATTTTCTACTAATCGCATCGGCTACCACATTCGCCTTTCCCGGGTGATAAGAAATCGTACAATCATAATCCTTCAATAATTCCATCCATCGGCGCTGTCTATTATTCAACTCTTTCTGGGAGAAAAGGTACTTCAAACTCTTGTGATCGGTAAAAATCTCGAACTTCGCTCCATAAATGTAATGCTTCCATTTGTGCAACGCAAATACAATAGCCGCTAACTCCATATCATGAGTCGGGTAATTCTGTTCACTCGGGGTCAACTTCCTCGAAGCATAGGCAATCACTTTCCCATTCTGCATCAACACACAACCCAAACCCTCTTTCGAAGCATCACTATAAATCACTAGGCCATCGCTCCCATTAGGCAAAGTCAAGATCGGTGCGGTAGTCAACCTCTTCTTCAATTCCTCGAAACTCTTGTCACATTTCTCGGTCCACACAAATGGGACATTCTTCCGGGTCAACTGAGTCATCGGAGTAGCAATCCTCGAAAACCCCTCAATAAATCTTCTGTAATAACCGGCTAAACCAAGAAAGCTACGAATCTCTGTCACTGACTCGGGTCTCTTCCAATCCACTATAGCTTCAACCTTTGAAGGATCCACCGAAATCCCGTCTTTGGAAATCACATGACCCAGAAATGACACCTTCTCGAGCCAAAATTCGCATTTACTAAACTTCGCAAACAACTGCTCCCTCGCAAGAACAGATAACACTGATCTAAAATGCTGCTCGTGCTCCTCACGGGATTTAGAGTAGACGAGTATATCATCAATAAAAACCACCACGAACGAATCAAGATAAGGATGGAAAATCCGGTTCATCAAATCCATAAACACGGCCGGCGCGTTAGTCAACCCAAACGGCATAACCAAGAACTCATAATGACCATAACGAGTGCGAAAAGCAGTCTTCAGAATATCCTCCGATCGAACCTTCAACTGATGGTACCCACTCCTCAAATCAAGCTTAGAGAAAACCACGGACCCTTGAAGTTGATCAAACAAATCATCAATGTGCGGTAGAGGATACTTGTTCTTCACCGTAACCTGATTCAACTTCCGGTAATCTATACACAATCTCAACGAACCATCTTTCTTCCGCACAAACAAAACCGGTGCTCCCCACGGGGAAACGCTAGGGCGGATAAACCCTCGATCAAGCAACTCTTGCAATTGAACCTTTAATTCCTTCAACTCTGCGGGAGCCAACCTATAAGGTGCTTTCGAAATTGGAGCCGTACCCGGCAAAGATCTATACAAAACTCAATCTCACGATCGGGAGGCATATCATACTCGGTAGAGAAACCATCGGGAAATTCCCGAACTACCCGAACACTATCAAAATTAGGGGATTCTTTCCTAGTATCAAGAACACTAGCCAAATACCCCTCACAACCACTATGCAATAATTTTCTCGCTTTTATAAAAGAAATTAAGCGAACCTTTCTACTCAGAGGACTAGCCTCAAACACAAACTTAGGCACATCGGGAATAGAAAAAGTAACAGTTTTCTTACGGCAATCAACGGAAGCATGAAACTTGCTCAACCAATCCATACCCAAAATGACATCAAAGTCTTTGATAGGAAGAACTACCAAATCCGCACAAAGGACTCGACCACAAATAACCACATCATAAGCACGAAAGACTCGATCGGAAATCAAGCATTCTCCTATAGGGGTCGACACCTCTAGCACGTACGGTAAAGACTCGAATGCAGCATTTAACATAGAAGCAAATTGCACAGAAATGTATGAATGAGATGATCCTGGATCTACTAACGCTCGTGCGCTCACATTAGACACAGAAACAATACCTCCAATAACGGATGGATCATCGGTAGCTTGTTGTTGATTCATGGCATAAACCTTTCCTTGAACTTTGGGCTTCCCAGCGGCATCCCTTTTCTGACCCTGATTAGTACCAACTCCTGACCCGGATGCTTGTCCTCTACCTCTCGGGCAATCTTTTACAAAGTGACCCATTTGACCACAATTGGTGCACCTTCCTTGCTTCTTCCAACACCGGTCCTCAGAATGACCTTCCTTTTGACAATACGAACAAAGCCTCCTAATTTGGCTCCCTTGGTTCCCGGAAGTGGTACCCGGGTTCCTTGGGGTCGGTTGCCCTCGGAACTGAGATTGTCCCCCAAAGTTACCTCGATTATCTGAACGGTGTTGTGGCTTGCTTTGCCCTCCCGGCTTGCTCGGGTTAGCTACCTCGGTCTTCCTTTTATGCTCCCCAATATCTTGCTCTATCAAATAGGCTCGGTCCACCGCATCTTGGAAAGTCACAATCCGTTGGGCAATAAGTTGAGTACGAATGGAGGTCTTTAATCCCCAAATGAATCTCATAGCTTTTTGTTCCTCGGTCCTCACCAAATAGTCGCAATACCGGGCTAATTCTATGAACTTAGCCGAGTATTGTGCTATAGACAACATACCTTACTCCAGGTTGAGTAGCTCGATTTCCTTTCGGTTTTGATCAACAACCGGAATGAAATGCTCCTTGAATTTGCGCACAAACAACTCCCACGCATACACCGTGTGAGTATCATCCCAAGTAGCTTTAACACCTTTCCACCAATGCTCGGCGGCTCCCACAAGTTTATAAGCCGCGAACCGGACCTTGTCCTCATCCGTGCACCCAAACACATCATAAATCTTCTCTATAGACTCAATCCACAACTCAGCTTTCCGAACATCGGGTTCCCCATTGAATTCAACCGGTTTCAACTTCAGAAATTGCTCCAATCCATAGCGGGGTGGTGCTTGTTCTACCCTCGGACCTTGATCATGTATGGCCTTCATGGCCGCCTCAAACATGCCTTGAAACATGGCACGGGCTTCTTCCCTTGTATCATTCTGATTTGCATTACCGGTACTACCTTCACCACTCCTTCTACGAACCATTGTAAACAAGTACCTGCATAAAACATCAACCGTTAATCACTCCGCACACTACAACCCACCTAGGTCATACTAATCCACCTAGACTTATACATAGAGCTAATGCCATAGATCTGATACCAACTGTCGCGACCCCGGATCCCGCGGGCCCGAGACCACGATCTGGACGTCGACTCTAAAACCAAAAATGTGAAATACAGGAGTTAAAAATTCCATTTTTAACCAAAAGGTGATGATCCAAAGTTTTACAAAACCAAGTTTGATAAAAACCAATTACAACTATCATAAACTTCCACAAGTTTATGCCCAACAAAATACAAATATACAATTCTTAGTGACGTCATTGTTTGGTACAACTACCCCAAAATGGTTACACATTTACATAATGTAAACCAACCTATATCAACCTTCCCCAAAAGAATGTATCCACACTCGACGTCCTCTTTCTCGTGATCAGCGAGACTAATCCTTAGCACCTTGGGGGGGGTTAAGGAAAAACAAAGATAAAAGAAAAGGGGGTGAGATAAATCTCAATAAGTTACTAATGCAACTACATGACATGCTATGATGCAATATACAATAAGCAATAATAAATATCACATAGCACATAGCATTTATCACATAACAGATAGCAGCGGAAATAAACACATAACAAAGGATATAGCCAAGGTTTTCCAAACCGGAACATCCAAATAAAGGATCGCTGCGCAGCTTCAATAATCAACCAATCATCATCTTCATAATAGCATGAAAGCCGAAGAGAAACCCCCGGTACCGGAACCAATAACCAAATGAAGTGTCACAAAGGACGGGAGACATGCCACAAAGTCATGCTCCAAGAAGCTAAAATGCACACAAAGGAGCTAGCTCTTCTCACATCCAAGGCCAATCTGGAGGAGGGTAATAATGGGGCAAAACAATGGTCAACATCACAATGGACTTGGCCGTGCCATCATAATGTTTCGCATCGCCCAAACACACACAAAATACCAGCTGGACTTTCAAATAAATGCTAAGTAATAAATACTAGCTTAAATAAACAACTTAAGGTTCCAAAGTAGGGAACCAATCCAAATAAATCACCACAAGGGTAAACCAATATAAACCGCACATCAAAGAGGAACCACATTCCCAAAACGGTACTTAAATAAATTTCATATCGTATTTATTCACAAAAGAATCAAATCCAAACAATAAAGTGTTCCACGGTGTTATCTTAAGTTAATTAGAAGGATTAAACCTAAACTAGTTAAGCCATTTAGTTTAAACAAGCAAAAAGGTCAATTTTTCCAAGCAGGCGGGCGGGCGGGCGCCTGGGCATAGGCAGGCGGGCGCCTGTTTGGCCAGTAGGTTTGGGTCGCTAGAAAACAAGGGACAGGCGGGCGCTCGGGTCAAGGCGGGCGGGTGCCTGGTCTACGGGTTGGCCAAGAACATAGCTGGGTAAATGCCATTTTCGACCAAAACACAATCCTTCACTTAAGTTATCAAAATCAAAGCTTCCCAATACATTTCTAAAGCTCCTAAACAACATCCAACCTAAAGGGAACCTAAATAACACCCTTTAATCATCCAAACCAACACCAAATCTCCACATTCAAGATTTCACCATTTTTACCCAAAAACTCAAATAAATTCAAAATAAATTCTAAACTCAACCAAACTTCAAATATAACACATCAAACATCATATAAACATGATATGAACATTTTAGCATCAAAATGGGGGAAAAGTAACTTACTTGATAAATCTCAAAGTTGATGGAATTCAATTCTTTTTGGTTCTACGCGATCCTATCGACGATCTAAACAAGGTTCATGTTTTAAGAAATGAATAATAACTAGTAGAAGATGAAGAAAATGAGGAGAGAAGGAAGAGGAAGAAAACTTACCAACAATGCTAGAGAGAGAGAGAGTTGTGCTGGGAAGAAGAATGGGGAGAGTGAGGGAGAAGGTGAGGGAGGAGAGGGGAGTAGGGGAAAATTATTTTAAAAAGTTACAACTAGACCCCCTCCCCATCAACTAACAATTTCTCCCCACTAACAAATAAGACCCAACAATACTACACTAGCCCAAATAACCTCGAATAAAATGCTAGGCATAATTATTATAACACATAAATTGCACGCATAAATATTTAAATAAACAATAATTTAAATATATAATTAAGCAAATAAATAAATAAAAATCATTTAATTACTAATAAAATAGAGCCTAGATTTCGGGTCGTGACACCCGCTGTATGATATTTATGTCATGGTCTATGTCATACATATATCTCATATTAGTTATGTCATTTGAATCCTTAGACATGAAGTTATTATAGTCTTCCACTTGATGAACATTATGTTTGACATATTCAAACGTTACCTTTAACCAGGAAGTTATAAAGGGTATGATTGGCATAATCGGATTCACGTAGGGAAGAATAATAAGCTAAATGGATTTGTCCTTCCTCAGAGAGATGTCAAGCTTTGGCCCCTCGTAGGAATGATGTTGATGAAATGTTTGGCCAAACTTAAATGAATTGATTGGATCAATGTCATTTGGATTATCAACATATTCGGGATCGAGAAAGTGTTGAACAATACAAGTTGACTGTTTGACCATGACTTGTGTTCAATGACATCGTGGACAAAGGGATTGTGACATGTTCTATAAAGGAATGCGAACTTGTATATAGTTACACTATTTGGGTAGGTATGACGGTTTGCTAAAACCTAATCATATCTTATGGGATCATGTTTGAACCCATTGCTAACTTAGTGTAATCCTATAGGGTCACATACAAATAGAACGAATCTAAAAGGACTTAATTGAAATTTGGGTCGAAGAACCTTTGAGGAATATTAGGAATTTAGAGGAAGAAAAGTGGAAAAGGGAAGGTCTGGTCTGACCTTGTAAAGGACCTGGCCGGACCACTTGATTGCCCCGGGTGGACCAAGTAAAGGCCCAGATCGGACCATGCTTGGATCCGGCCGGACATACTTGCATACCCGGGCGGATCTGTCGGTTCCGAGCTGGGACTTTCCAAGTCCATTTTCTTGCAGGTTTATACACTTGTAACCTATTTGAATAGGTCTAACAAGTATATAAACAGCCTCTAGTTGCCCTAATCTGTCCCCTGCATTGTGTAAGCCTCCAAAGAGTTTGAGAGACTATTTTTCTTGTTCTAAGATCTCTTGGGTGAAGAACAAGAACACATATATTAATCTCATATAGTTCTTAATTGTGAAAGCGTGTTTCACAATCCGGTCTAGCAACCAAGATCAAGTGATCTTGATATTCGTTCGTGGTGTGGATACCAATAGAGGGTGAAACTTATCATCTTCAAAGTTCGTGTTCAAGATTTGTGTTCGTGATCAAGTTTTCAAGTCTCCACTAAGAATCAAGGTTAATTAACAAAGGCATCAAGGGTTAGTATTCTAGTATTCATTATGCATGTATTTGATATAATCATATGAATGGATCTATGGGCTTTGGGTTTCATGAAATTTTAAATGCTTAATTCCGTTGCGCATGTTACTAGGAAACCCAACAATTCCTACCACTTTTCTCTCTTCAAAAATACAACCATTTTCTCTCCATAAGAAGTCTCTCTTTGAAGTCTTCGTCTCCTTTCCAAGTCAATGTACAATACTTTCTCTTTTATTTCTTATTTGATTTTTATGTCTTTTTAATGTATGCAATCCCCATAAAATGGGACATGACCAAATGATCACTTTACTATATTAAAGTTGGTTATAGTTTATCTCCCTACATTTCAAACTACATTTTAATTCTCCTTTATGTCTCTTAAATGTAATTGTTAGCATAGATTAATAAATAAAAGAATTTTGTTTTCCTTTGTAATTCCTCTCTAATTTTGATGTTATTGTTAGCACAAGTTTATATTTATAAAAGAATGACTTTTTCATACTTAGAACACCTTTAGTAGTAAGACCGGCTTTAGCAGGGTGGAGTGGGTGTTTAAGTACTTCCCACTCCGTAACCGAACCCCTGAACCCGTATCTTTCTGAGTCTATGGTATTCATAACAAACATTAAGCTATTTCTTAGGTTTTTCTTATGTTCCTTCAAAACATAGGGGCGACTCTAATCACTAAAACCAAATAGACATCCTACGCTAATTCACCGCTCTAGCCAAGTTGTGGGTTTTTCCGGGGTATCTACACGTGTACCCGAAATATAGAGGAGGACCCTATAGAGAAGACGTGTACCCGAAATACAGAGGAAGACCCCTATATTTATAGTTAAAGATAATTTTTCCACAAAGAAAAGGATTCTTTAATTTTGGTAAGAATCAAAGTCATGATATAGAGATGTTTGACTAGGTAACAAATCAATAAAGAACTCTCTAGGAAGTCATCAATCTCGGTAAATCCCGGAAGGAAAGAGTAATGGGCAAGAAAGAGAACAAAACACGAAACAAAATTGAATCAGATTGCACTCTAGAGAGGTTGTCTCGTATAAGACACGTAGTCTCTTTGCTCTCTCTGGTTATTACGTTAGTCAATTAAGTTCAAACTAATGAAGTTAGTCAAAAACTTAACAAAAAGATGAGAAATGTAATGAATCTTCATAAAAATATAAAGGTGAGACCTGTAAACGGACATTCCAGTCTTATCTTAGAAGGCTAAGTACAGAGTTGATAACATTTGTTTCAAACTATACTTATCTTTACCTAAGTTATATACTGATAAGTCTATACAAAGGATATAATCCTATTTTCAAATTCAAATGTCTAACTGAACTTAGCCTTCAGAGATAAGAGTGGAATGTCTGTTTACAAGACCAAGAGTAGTGTAATCATAAATGAATGGTTCAAAATGGGGTGTCTGTAAAGCCCCTTGGCGACAGAACTTATGAGAAAATTTATGTTGTCAATTGAAAGACTTCCATTCAGGACATCAAGTTGGTCGTGCTGATAAGATGCCTACGTATCCCTGCCGGGTATCAGACCTAACATAGTTTGATTCAGAAAATACTCAAAAAAAACTATTACAAGTCTTTGAAAATCATTTTAAAAAACAATTTGAAGGATAAACCCATACTGAGGAATCAATTGTCTGATCCAATTCTAAAGAATATCATGTTGTTAAAGTTGACGTATATGTCGTCCGTGGTTACGGACCTTGTAAGTGTTTGAAGTCCCGAACCTTGTATGTGTCGTCCAAAGTTACGGACTTTATTGATGTCATTTGAAGTCAAACATTGCAAATGCCTTCCGAACATATGGACCTTATAAATTTCGTCCGAAGTCACGAACCTTGCAAATGTCATCCGAAATCAAGGACCTTTAAAATGTCATTTGAAGTCACGAACATGTAAATGTCATTCAAAGTCAAACATCTTATGATTTTTCATTCTAAGTCACGAACTTGTAATATGGTGTTCGTAATCATCAACTTGTTGAGGCTCCGTCCCTATGTACAGATTTGTTTAAGACGTTCGAATGAATGAACTTGGTTATTATTGCCGAGTGTACGGACTTTGATGTTGTTGACGATCCAAAATACCTTTGAACTGGTTCAAATTATGTAAATTTTATGGGATTAAAGTACATTCTCTGGTCAATGGATAAATGCTTGGTCAAAACAGGTGAGTTGTCTCCTACAAGACAACCTGTGCAGAAAGAAACTGCATATCGGCGTATGACTTCAAATTTTTGAATTCATTCTCAAACTTCCTCTCTCAAGGCCAAGACCTAGACGATTTCATGCCCAAAATTCTTCATTATTTTTTCTTCTTTCTCTTAAATCATCTTCAAGCTTCTCTAAACTTGAAATCAATGGCATCCAGTCGATCATCAAAAGAACACACTATAGGGTGTCCATCTTAAGGGGAAGAATTATGACCCAAGTGACCTCCTTGCTCATATGGAATCCACATTTCCCATGTTGTTTGTCATGTATTGGTAAGAATCTATTTCTTACACTCATTTTCATGTCTTGAATGTATTGATTACTTAGATCCTTTAATTCCACATCAATTTGGGTTTTCCCCCTTTTGTGCAATGTTACGGTTAACGCAATACATGCTTGATTTTTTTGTTCTTCTAGGATTGAATGATACTATTATTCAATATGTAATTGTCCGGATTCTTTTAGGTTTGTAGATGATTTGATTTGGATGGCCAAAATGCAAGTTTGTGCGCTGAAACTTACAACGCATGCCAAGTGTTTGATGAAATGCTTTAATGAATGATTTTTGCTCATTCTTGATTATTCTTTCTTGAATGCTTTCTAATACATTAGTATGAGAATATATTATGCAATTCCACATGCTATCGTGCTTATTCATCTGCATGATTTGGGTAATGTATGCCTAAAGTGATGCGTTGTATCCTATTTTGCCTTGATGTTTGATGTTTTATTCTCTTCGCTTGTTGTTTTACATTCATACAAGGTGTAGATACCTCGAAAAAACCAACGATGGCCTCACGTGATAGATTTCCTATGAGTGTCTAATTGATTTTATATTGAGAGTTTCCACTGACGTTTATAAAGGAACATTAGAAAACCTATTTAGTTGATTAAAACCAGATGTTCGAGAAGAGGTTCGGGGGTAAGATTATGAAATAGGAAGATGTTAGGCACCTGCCCCGTTGGACCTTAAGGCTGGTCTTGATATTTAAAGTGTTCTAGTCCATTTTATGTCCTTCTTATGCTAATGATATTAAGAATTGGGGTATAGGGGGGATTGGGAATGTAGGGAAATAACCCTTGACAACTTCAATGTATGAAGTGGCCTCGTAGGTCATGTCCCATATTTATGAGGATTGAATACTTGTTATAAAGAAAACAAATAAAAAGAGAGAAAGAAAATGGGAGTTTTAGTGCCTAAACCTTCAAAGAGATTGCCTTTTCTTGAAAGAGAGAGTAAGGTGAAATTTGTGTATAGTTTAGGTGTTCTAGGAATGATGAATTTTTCACCCTTTAAAATGGAGGGAAGGAGTTGTTTTTATAGGTGAAGGAAGGGGCTTTTGGTGCCAACATTTATAACGCTGCCTGGGGCTTTCTATGGTGGGGTTTGTCTGTGACTCTTTTGGCGAAGCATGGCTCCACACCTCTTGCCTCTATGTTGGGTATCTTAAGAGACTTTGAGACAGATAGTACCATTATTGGGGTGGCACCAGATTGGCAGGGTGTTGTAATGCCATGGATGAGGCATGTCATAACACGAGAGATAATATTTCTGGCTATAGAGTAGCTTGAGAGGTACACTGCTTTCTTTTAAAAAAATTATACTCTCATGTACATTTGTCCATTCTCCGGCTACACCCTTTCTCTATTTGTCTATCTTTGTTTTCAGATGTGGGAAGATGCTATGTTCGAGCTCTTTAACTTTGAGCTCAAGAAGAGGGAGGTTGTAGTCCCGATTAGTCAGAGGTGGTTACGTAACAACCGAGAGAGTATAGAGGATGTGGAAGATGGAGACATGTCATTGGACGCAACGTGACATGTTCTGAACACTTATATTTCCCAAGAAGGATCTTTATCCTTGGACCGATTTAGGGCATCGTCTGAAGCATGCTTAGGATGTGACAGAGATATGGGTCTTGCTCATTTCCTTGTCCAGTGGTTGTTTATATTTGAGGGAGTGAGTGCATCCTCAACATGTCCTAGTGTGAATACATGTGTTCGAAATTGAGATTTTCATAGCAACATAAAAATATGAGAGTCACCACGCCGTTTTAATTATAGCCAAAACATTGAGAAAAGCACGTTAATGGGTTCGGGGGTCAAATTACGACAAGAGAAGAATATTAAGCGTTATCACTCCTATCGCCCGAATGATCGGTCTTTCTATCATGATGCGGTGTATGTAGTGTGCGGTGTTTAGAGACCGGATCCGAAGATTGCCTACGTTTCTCTCAATGTGAGAAGCTCAGGTCAGCATAGTTCGAGAAGAATTTAGAATAGGCAGAAGGATCAGGATCATGCATAATGAGGGGGAAATTACCTAAATATTAGGGTTTAGAAGTAGTTCCTAGATCGTGTTCGGGTTGATGAACCCTAGATCATCATCGGCTATGAAATAACATGTAAACATGAAGATCGCAACCCTAAATATAGCATAAATAAAGTTTTAATCTAAGAACATGAATAACATGCGAAGAACATATTATGAACATATGAATAAACATGCAAGGAACATGAATATTATGGATCTACACTAAGAACATGGCAAGAACATGAAGAAAAAGTTAGAAAACTTACCTATGTTGGCAAGAAATAAACCTTGATCATCTGGGATTCTTGAGAGTGTTCTTGAATGCTTGAAATACTTGATTAGGGAGTAAATTCGTGCTTAAGAGCTCTAAAATATGGTATTCCAACTCTCAAAATTCGGACCTTTAACCAAGAGAATGGAATGGCCTTTTATAGCCATCTGACCAAGGGATCAGACGGCTGAGATTGGCTGAGGCGAGGATGGCCGCATGGCCAAGGTCGGATGTGGCCGCGTGGCCAAGGTCGAATGTGGCCGCGTGGCCATCATTCTTGGCTGACGTGATTTTCAAGCTAGGGTTTCATTTGGTTTATGGAAGCCCTATTTTGGCCATTTTTAAGATGTTCCAGAATAATGAGATATATTTTGGGAATCCGGGACAAGTCTTTGCAAGGTTTCTAATTCCTATAAAGCCCTTGTATATTTGGAAAAACCCTAATAAACCCATTTTCAGATCGGGTACTAACAGTAGCCCCTCGGCAACTCTTCTTGCAGGGCAATAGAGGGTCGACGATAAAAGAAGGATCCGTTCTGAAACATGAGTTTCAAAACAGATGAAGGGTGATGGGACGGCTGAACCTTGGCAGGCGACCTACGTATCCGCGGGGGAATCAAGCCAAACGTAGTTCAAACTATTGGGGAAATTGTAAACGATCTTCCGCTGGGGATAACTTCAAGTTGCGAGGGAAACATCTGCTGGGGATGAGAAATGACCACGTCGGTCGGGTGGCTGAACCTTTTCAGTCTTCCTACGTATCCTCGGAGGAATCAAGCCAAACGTAGTTTGGAGATGCGAACAATAATGGTGCGAGATATAAAGACGGCGGGGTCTAAATAATCCCAAGATAAAAATGGTAATAGCTGGAGCTCACGCGATATAGAGATAGATGAGCCTCTGTCAATCGCAATAACAAGTGTTGGATCTTATGCAATATAGAGGTACACGGGCCTCTGCCAATCGCAATAGATCTAGAACACACATGATATAGAGGTAGAAGGGCCTCTGTGAATCATGATGGTCAATGATGGATATTACGCAATATAGAAACAAACAAGCTTCTCTCAACCACGACAGAACTAGAACACACATGATATAGAGGTAGACGGGCCTCTGTGAATCATGATGATAAATTCTAGATCTTACACAATGTAGAAATAAACGAGCTTCTCTCAACCACGACAGATCTACAACACACATGATATAGAGGTAGATGGGCCTCTGTGAATCAAGATAGTCCTAAGCAAGTGTTCATGGCGCACACAATATAGAAACGTTGTTCTTGTGAATTGCGGCAAGAATTTCGAGAGAGATAGAAATTTTGAGGGGCTTTCCGGACCCAAAGGTAATGAATTTCGGTTAAAATAGGTTAAGGATACCTAAATTGAACAAACAAGAAATAAACCAGGGGTAAAACGGAAAATCTGCATGTGGAGGCAAAGATGATGGATTGTTATGAAGTCGCAAACGGGATGAACTCTCAGGGAGTCACAAAGGTGATAGACTCCCGGGAAGTCATAAAAGGGATGAGCTCTCGGGGAGTCACAAAGGTGATAGACTCTCGGGGAGTCACAAAGGTTATGAACTCTCGGGGAGTTACAAAGGTAAAGAACTCTTGGGGAGTCGCAAAGGTGAAGAACTCTTGGTGAGTCGCAAAGGTAAAGGACTCTTAGGGAAAGCGTAGTGTTTGGGATCCACTTACCCTAAATTAGGAGGGAATACATAATATGAGGCTACGAGCCATTGAGACGAAGGCATTAGGTAAGGGACATTTTTCTTGGTTGCTTAGGGTAGGACCTAAGGCTTTTAAGGAAAAGGGATAAGAAATATGGTAACCTCTTAGTCTTGAGATAAGGATGCAAAAGATGTTATGGTTTCTTAGGCTTGAGATTATGTCTTGGAGATAATGTGGGTTTCCTAGGTTTACGGGCTAGGGATTGGAGTTCATTAAGCATGAGGAGAGTATTGTATCCTAGGCTTAGTGCTAGGGCTTTGAGAGGTTGAGGTTTGGGAATTTCCTAGATGCTAGGGTTTCGAACAAGGGTTTGGAAAGAATATTGAATTCTAAGCATAAGGCCATGGTTTAGAGAAACTGGCGCGGAGGACCAAGACTTTCCTAGGTTTGGAACTAGGGTTTAGAAATATCCTAGGCTTCGAGGCTAGGGCTTGGAGTTAGAAAGGTTGTGTCCTTATAGGATTGAGACTAGGGATTGTTGGGAAGAGTGTAGCTTGCTAGGTTCATGCTTAGGGATTTGATTTTGTTGAAGGTTCACTAAGATTTATGCTAGGGTTCACCATTTTCTGGGATTGGCAACTATGGCTTGGAAATGAACGTTCCAACCTAGGCTTTAGGCTAGGGTTTAAGACTAGGGATTGTAAGCTTCCTGTGCTAGGGTTGATTAAGTTTTGGAAGGGGCATCGTATCCTAGGCATAAGACTAGGGTTCAATAAGATGGGGGATTGAGATTGGAAATTTCCTAGATTTTGAGACTAGGGTTTCGGGAATTTGGAAAGGATGTTGTATATGGGGCTTTGGAAGCTTCCTAGGCTTGAGGCTAGGTTTTGGAGGGAATGTGACTACCTAGGATCAAGGCTAGGGTTTAGGAAGGATGTAGCTACCTAGGATCAAGGCTAGGGTTTAAGAAGGATGTAACTACCTAGGCTTGATCCTAGGGTTTGGGGGGAATATGACTACCTAGGCTTGAGGGTAAGGTTTAGAGAGAATGATATGACTACCTAGGCTTTTTTTTTTTTTTTAGAAACCAGGGCGGCACCTGTGAGGATTTTATTAATTAAAAAATAAATAATAATACAAGAGGGGGACAACCACGCGACTTATTGTCGGATATGGAGCCAGACCTCGAAAACCAAAAAATAAGAACAAGCCTCAAGAGGTAAAACCATCTAAAAAATAAAGTCCTAAAAAAATTAAACCATAAAATGATCCTCACATTGCCATTTGTGGCCCGAACATGAGTCTTCAAAATCATCAACCCAATCTTCAAATGCATAGCCCAAGAGTCCACCATAAAAGCCCAATAGTCATTCCAAAAACAGCCCAAAAGATAAGCCCAACAGTAGCCAATAACCCAAAGACCCGTCCGGTCCATGCCCAAGACCCGACCGGACCCAACCGGACTGCTCGGCCGCGCAGAGTCAAAGACTTGGCCGTGCACTAACTGCCTCAAAATCAATGTTTCTGTAAGCCCTCCCTCGGCCGTGGCATGAAGTCCACTCGCCCGAGCACGATGAAACCGCTCGGCCGAGCCCCAAAAGCCAAGAGCTCGACAAGAGGTGCACGGTCGCTCCCATTGCAGTGCATGACCGATCTGCTCGGCCACGTCACCAAATCCGCTCGGCCGATCCTTAGTTGTAATGCCCACTCCGCTGAAAAACCAAAAATTGCTCCCAACTCAAACCAAAGCAGACCAAACAACATAAAAGACATCCACCTATCTTCGTTCGACATAATAACCGCTTTCATCAAATCTTAGTGCACCCAAGACACTCCGAGGAAGCTCCCTTGAAGATCCATATATCCAAACCGTTTTGTGGATGTGAGCTTCAAAGGCCAATCTATCCGCAACCCCATTTGCTTGATGAAGAACATGGCGTAACTCATACCCTCCAATCAGACTTTCACATTCCGCAATTCATACGTGTATTTCCACGGGCACTTATTTCTCATTTTTAATATATTAGGCTCGGGGCTAGGGTTTGGAGAGAACGCAACTTCTTAGGCTCGAGGCTAGGGTTTGAGAGAATGATATGACTGCCTAGGCCTTTTTTTTTTTTTTGGAAACCAGGGCGGCACCTGGGAGGATTTTATTAATTAAAAATAAATAAAATTACAAGAGGGGGACAGCCACCCGACTTAATGCCGGATATGGAGCCGGACCTCGAAGTCCAATAAATAAGACAAAGCCTCAAAAGGTAAAGCCATCTATAAACTAAAATCCTAAAAAAATTAAACCATAAAATGATCCTCACATTACCATTTGTGGCCCAAACATGAGTCTTCAAAATCATCAACCCAAACTTCATATGCATAACCCATGACTCCACCATGCAAGTCCAAAATCCATTCCAAAACCAGCCCAAAAGATAAGGCCAACCGTGCCCCATAGCCCAGAGACCCGACCGGTCCATATCCAAGACTCGCCCGGACCCAACCAGCCCGCTCGGCCGCGCAAGAGCCAAGACTCGACCGTGCACAATTTGACTCAAAATCCATATTTCTGTAATCCTTCCCTCGGCCGCGGCAAGACCTCCATTCGTCCGAGCAAAATGCATATGCTTGGCCGAGTCATATAGGGTGCTCGGCCGAGCACCCCCTCTTCAGACACTTTCGCAGCAAATCTCAAAAATCCCAAAAATTAAACAAAAAACCATTTGAGACCAATTTTTACCTTCTTTCGACATAGCAACCACCATCATCAAAGCGTAAAGCATCCAATACACCTCTAGGAAGATCCCGAGTCGTATTATATACCCTATGATTCCTATGGACATGCGCCTCCGCAGCCAATCTGTCTGCCACTCCGTTCGCTTGACGAAGGACATGTTCTAAACCATAACCTCTTACGAATACCGAGCAATCCCGGATTTCATACGTGTATTGCCAAGGACTTTGAAATTTACCTTTTAAAATGTTGACAGCTGTTAGTACCCGATCTTAAAATGAGTTTATTAGGTCTTTCCCAAATATACAAGGACTTTATGGGAATTAGAAACCTTGCAAAGACTTGTCCCGGATTCCTAAAAATAGCTCAATGTTCTAGAAAACATTAAATATGGACATTTAGGGTTGCCTTGTATGAACAGTAAAACCCTAGCTTGAATTTCAAGTCAGCGCGCAACGATGGCCACGCGGCCACTTTCGCCGCCGCCCTCAATATTGGCCACGCGGCCACTTTCGCCGCCGCCCTCAATATTGGCCACGCGGCCACATCCGCCCCGGATGATCTGGACCATCAGATCTTCCCCTCAGTTTACTATATAAACCAATCTCATGCTATTGGTTTAGGGGGATACGAATTTGAGAGTTCTTAAACACAATTTTGCTCTCTAATTAGCATTCAAACCTCCAAGAAGATCAAGGTTTATTTCTTGCCAACATAGGTAAGTTTTCTAACTTATTTCTTCACGTTCTTGCATTATTTCTAATGTAGATCTTTAATATTCATGTTCTTGCATGTTTATTCATAGTTTCTTCATGAGCTTTGCATGTTCATATATGTTCTTCGCATGTTCTTCGTGTTCATAGATTAAAACCTTGTTTATGCTATATTTAGGGTTGCGATCTTCATAATTACATGTTATTTCATAGCCGATGATGATCGAGGGTTCATCAACCCGAGGATGATCTAGGAACTACTTCTAAACCCTAATCTTTAGGTAATTTCCCCCATCATTATGCATGATCCCGATTCTTCTGCCTATTCTAAATTCTTCTCGAACTACGCTGACCTGAGCTTCTCACATTGAGAGGAACGTAGGCAATCTTCGGATCCGGTCTAAATCACTAACACACTACTAACACATTCATCATGATAGAAAGACCGATCAATTCGGGCAATAGAAGTGATAACGTTCAATATTCTTCTCTTGTTGTAATTTGACCCCCGAACCCATTAACATGCTTTTCTCAATGTTTTGGCTATAATTAAAACGGCGTGGTGACTCTCATAATTTTAATGTTACTATGAATATTCCCAAATTCAAACACACGTATTCACAGTGGCGACTCCGCTGGGGAAATGCTTTGAAACTTTTTTAAACTTAGTGGGTCTAACTTTCGTCACATCATGATGCTTGCCATGTTTACACACGCACCTCACACACTTTCCATGTTTACACATGCACCCTACACACACCTGCCATGTATACACATGCACCCTACACACACCTGCCATATTTACACATGCACCTCACACACACTTGCCATATTTACACATGCACCTCACACACCTGCCATGTTTACACATGCACCCTACACACACTTGCCATGTTTACACATGCACACACTTGCCATGTTTATACATGCACCTCACATACTTGCCATGTTTACACATGCACCCGTGCACCCCGCAATGTTAATACTTGTACTTTGTTGATACTTATACTTTGTATATACCTTGTATCCTTGTACCTTTGTTATTTTCGCCTTAGTATTAGGGTCAAACAAAACTCTGCTATGCTCCCTTGTACGTTATTTTCCTTCTCCTACATTGCATAGCATCATTCAAACATTCAAAACTTCTCTCTTTTATCCTTAAAAAGAATTAGTTTCTTGCCACACACTACCACTAGTCCATGTCAGCACTGCACAGGTCCCTACTACCCGGAGTATTCGATGTGCAGGAATTTGTGTGCTACTGCCTCACATTTTTCGAGTCACTCGTCTACTCCACTCACCGTGTACGTTCCACGAGCGGTGGGAACCTTTATCCTACCCGTGTCAACCCACACATAGAGATTAGGACACTCCTTGGACCAACCATTTAGGATGTAAATAAATGCAAAACTTTTCGTTAAATAAAATGTGCATTGCATCTAGGCGACCTCTAAGGTCCATCGCTCACCCCCTGGGCCATCTATCAAAATTCCTCATCTTGGCCTATTTAGGTTACCTACCCATCATTGCGATCCATTTGGGTCTACCCTTCATCTCGACCCGCTTTGGTCAAAATCCCACCATCCTTTGGCCTCTTAGGACAACTTTATCTACCTTTGACCTCCTAGGTCAACCTTTGACCGCCTAGGTCAGCCTTACCACCCTTTGACCTCTTAGGGCAACTTTGACCCCCTAGGTCAACCTTTGACCTCCTAGGTCAACCTTATTCGCCTTTGACCTCCTAGGTCAACCTTTGACCCCCTAGGTCAACCTTATCTACCTTCGACCTCCTAGGTCTACCCTTGACCTCCTAGGTCAACCTTACTACCTTTGCCCCCCCAGGTCAACTTTATCGTCTTTGACCTCTTAGGTCTACCCTTGACCGCCTAGGTCAACTTTATCCGCCTTTTACCTCTTAGGCCTACCCTTGACCTCCTAGGTCAACCTCATCACCTTCGACCTCTTAGGTCACCCCTCGACCTCTTAGGTCAACCTTTGACCCCATAGGTCAACTTTATCCGCCTTTTACCTCTTAGGCCTACTCTTGACCTCCTAGGTCAACCTCATCACCTTCGACCTCTTAGGTCACCCCTCGACCTCTTAGGTCAACCTTTGACCCCATAGGTCAACCTCATCCGCCTTTGACCTCTTAGGTCTACCTTTGACCGCCTAGGTCAACTTTATCCGCCTTTGACCTCTTAGGTCTACCCTTAACCTCCTAGGTCAACTTTATCCACCTCCGACCTCTTCGGTCAACCTTTGACCCCCTAGGTCAACTTAATCATCTTTGACCTCTTAGGTCAACCTTTGACCCCCTAGGTCAACCTCATCCTCCTAGGTCAACCTTATCACCTTTGACCTCTTAGGTCAACCTTTGACCCCCTCGGTCAACATTATCACCCGTTGACCTCTTAGGTCAACCTTTGACCTCCTAGGTCAACCCAATCACCTTCGACCTCTTAGGTCAAACTTAGACTCCTAGGTCAACCTTATCCGTTTTCGACCTCTTAGGTCAATCTTTGATTCCATAGGTGAACCCAATTACCTTTGGTCCTAACCCCCTTAGGTCGAACCGTCATCTTGACCCACCTACGTCATTATTTGACCCACCGTCGTCCAGACCAACCTAGGTCAACCCGTTTAGGTCCAACTTGTCCGTCTTAGGTTAAAACTACCCCTTCACCTTTGACCCATCAAGGTCAACCCGTGACCCGCTTAGGTCGACTTACCTATCTTGGATCCATCTAGGTCAATCTCCAACCTTCCTTAGTCCACCAACCCGAATAGGTCAACCTTAGACCTTCTTGGATCAAACCAAGTCTATCCCGCTTAGATCATCCCATAGGCGAACCGCTACAACCCGCTATCTTGATTCATTCACCATATAGGTCAATCCAACCCTTCTTATTTAGGTCGACCTATCCTTTACCCATCTAGGTCAACCCACCATTATCGTCGCATCCTAGCTTGAACCATTTCTTGTCTCAAACATTAGGTCAAACCTTAGGTCAAATTTAGGTCAAATTTAGGTCAAACCTTAAGTCAAACCTTACCCGATTCCTATAGGTCTTCCTCACCCATGCTTGACTACAGACTGAGTCATCTCCCTCCTTTTGACCCCTATGGTCATCTCTCACCTCTTTTTAAAAGTCTAACTTGACTCGAACTACGGCGACCTGAGCCTCTTATTGTGTGGGACCTCTACCTCATGGTAAGGGGAACGTAGGCAACTTCGGCCCGGTCAAACTTTCAAATTCTTGTCAAAAATGCATTTCAAAGTGTGGAGACCGACTCTTTTCCAAAAGTGATTTTATAACGATGCCTTTTCATTAATTATAAATCTAAGCTCAATTCAAAGACATAATTCCCCCACAACTATTGTAGATCCTGCATCATGTCTGTTGAAAGGAACATCGAAGTTGCAAATGAAGCTATTACCCAAGGGCTCGAGACAACTCTCCACACCAATACTGATCTCAATGAGCAAGCGCTCCATTTCGAGACCATCCTCAACGAGCAAGCAACCCTCTTCCGGACCGCTCTCGACGAACAAGAAGCCTACTTTGAGACTGTCCTCCTCAAGCAAGTCGACCGCTTTCAAAAAGAGATGTGCAAGGCTCTAAAGAACACCGAGAAGCGCCTTCACTCTGATATTTATTGCATTTATGATTACCTCGGCCGAGTTCTCCCTCTTGCTCAATTTTAACACCCGTACGCTCCTCAAATGTATGGGCCATCACAGATTTCCCCCGTTGGGATGCCTCCTAAGACTACTCATCAACGACAGGTACCGGTACCTAAACCACCCTCAAAGACAGTTCAGAAGGACGAACGCGAGTACAATGACTTGGGTATGCCGTTAGCCAAACTCTTCAAAAGTCTAGTTCAAGCCAGCATGTTGTCTCCTTTGTTCAACTATGAACCAAGTAGGGTGAAGCAAGGCTTGGATCCCTCTAAACACTGCCAATACCACCAGTACATTGGGCATGACACCGAAGATTGCCTCCAATTGAGGAGAAAGATTCAAATCCCCATTGACAGCGGAGCCATCACCCGCCAACGGAATACATGGGCATGGGCAAAAGAGGAAATTGGGGCTACCTCCTTTAAATAAAAGAAAAGAAAAGGGTCATTCAGTCTTTGTAGGTTCTAGAGTGTCCTTAGTCAAAAGTCCACCTTGGACGATTTTTGTTTCTTTAAGTAAAAGTCCACCCCGGACTAGTCAATTTAAATCTTTTAGTTCCAATAAAAGGGTCTTTATTTCTTTTCTTTTCTCTCTAGACTTGAGACATAAGCTTGCATATATCAATTTCATGAAAATTGTCTTATTCACCATTTTCGCTTGATTGCTATATCTTTATATGATGAATTAATCTTAATCTTACTCATTAATGACGACTCATTAAAAGGTAAATGGACCCACAAACCATTCACATAACTAAGTAAACGATTAATCTCAAAATAACAAATGCTTCGATCAATTGGGATGAACGAATCACTTTCTCTTCTCTCTACATTCTACCCCCATACACTCTCTCTATACACTCACCCCTTGTACACACTTCATGTACACTCTCTATATACACCTTCTCCCATGCACTATCCTCATACGCCTCTCATCCCACTATTAGACCCCTTTTTATAAGGTCGTGATAAAGAAATGGACTGCGGTTGCTCATCATCAAATAGACATCCATACTGTCACAATTTAAAGGGTGGGTTTGTTCCCTTCATGAGTACTACATGCCGTTACACTGGGGCTGTCCGTATTCCATCGCAAATGTAAGAAAAGTGCACGAAGTCATTCATGCCATTAATTGGTGCACGTGATAATCCAATTGAGCTCTACCGGTGAAAATCAAGGGGCTAGGATGCCCGCCGCCAGCAAAAGGCCTCTTGAACTATAAGGAAGCTACCTCGCAATCGAGAGAGGCGAAAGCAAACTAGGGGCTTGTCTTGCCCAATGTTTCATGTACAAATATATAAAAAAAAATATATATGGCTCGCTAGGTTGAAACCCAAAAGGGTGACCTAGGCAAAAGTTAGAGCATTGCACAAAAAGAAGCCCGCTAGGTTGAAAACCCGAAAGGGCGGCCTAGGAAAAAAAAGGGTGTGCACAAAGAGATAAAATAAAAAAGAAAAAAAAATAGAAGGGGCTATCACCATGGAAAAGTAAAAGTCTCATTTTCTTTTCACCTCAAAAGTTCTATTTTCCTTTCTTTCCTTACAAAGTAGATAAACGGCAGCAAACCCTGACAACTACGATGGAGCAATCCACTGCAACAACTACAAAGGAGTAATCCACCGCAATGAGCTACAAAGAACAACTCACCTCAAACGAACCTCACACCCCTAAATTCAAAACCCAACTTCATCGTCAACCGGGCAACCACTCAAAGCCAAACATAACCTACCTTGGGCCAACTTTCTTTCTTTTCTTACCTCCCACACATACCCACTGAAACCCGACACCATCGTCAAGCGGGTCATCCCGAACTACGCGGACCTGAGCTTCTCACATTGAGGAGAACGTAGGCAACCTTAGGGTCCGGTCCAAAATATACACAACCCACCTCGTAGCCAATTTTCCTTCTCTTCTCTCTTCCCCCATATTTCTACTCCTGACTTCTTCACTCACAATTGATCAAAACATTTATTAATTTGAGGCTACTTGTTTACCAATTAACCATAACTCATTAAATAATCAACGAGGTCCATTCTCGAGCAATCGAATGAGAATCTTGAATAAAACAATTTTCAAATGTCTCGACAAGTCTTCCGTTCTACAATCTAGGAAAGAGCTAAACACTTACTTTCTGTCAAAGCAGGGGCTTCCTCCCTTTTGTACATATATACCCTCAGTTGCTCAAAGAGTCAAAATGTGAGTACTATCTCTCTCTCTCTCTCTTACTCTCCCCAAAATGCCCCCGCATGTTTTCAAACAATTCTTTTTCCTTTTTTGAGTCAACTGAATGATTTCAAAAAAAAAAAAATATATAAATAATAAAAAAAAATGACGCAAAAGAGATGCCCGCTAGATTGAAAACTCGAAAGGGCGGTCTAGGCAGAAAAAAGGGTGCGTCTTAAAGGAGGTAGGATACCCCGCTCTACACCCTTATCGAACTGGGGCTTCCCCAACAGAATGGGTCGACTATATGTTTTCTCGGAGAATACCGAGGTCCCAACAAGAATATACTTAGAAGAAGGGCATCCCTCATCATCAAGCTCGACGTAGAGTTTCTCAAAGGAGGGAGGGTACCCGCTCACCAAATTAGATAATCCCTAACGGAATGGGTCGACTATGTGGTTTCCCAGAGAATACCGAGGCGTCAACAAGGATACACTTAGAAGAAGGGCACCCCTCATCGTCAAACTCGGCACGCGACGACCTATTTGGATTGATTAGAATTATAATTAATTATAAGGCATCTATATAAGATCATAACACTTTCATAAAGTTTTCTCCTCCCCGACACTTTACTTATAAACCCGCACCCTCGGTCTCCACAAAATTGTAAAAACATCTTCGGTCCGTCCGGGAACCATCTATGTGATTCCCAGAGTTGACTCGGTCCTTTACCCTATCTCCTACACTTTAGGGAACCTTTAAGACTAAACCCTCAACTCTCTAGGTCCCAAGCCTACCCGGTCAGTCTTACCTAGGTTACACCATAACTCCTTAGGTCCCGAACCTACCCGGTGAGTCTTACCTAGATTACATCATAACCCCTTAGTTCGACCTTCCGCAAGTTTGTAGCATGACCCCTTAGGCCTTAAACCGGTTCTACCCAGACCTTCAAACCTTAAACCGGTTAGCCAAAGCCAAGTCCTTAGGATGAACCATTAGGTCCCGAACCTACCGGTCCCAAACCTACCCGATCTCCTAGATCTCAAACCTACCAACACATACTCGTCCTTACCATATCTAGGCCGTAGCTCTCTTATCCTCCTAGGTCCAGCCTCTTAGATCTACCCAGTCTAACCTGTTGAACGATCCCTTAGATCCCAAGTCCATGCAAGGCCGCCAAACACCTACCTTATAGGTCTCTAGCATATCCGATTCACACCTTAGGTCTCAACTCCTAAACCCTTTAGATCACAAAAATGTCTACCCTCTAATTCTATAACCTTAGAGCTCGTCCCTTAGAACTCTTTAGTTCCCAAGCCTTCTTGGTCTGACCAACTAAATCTATGTTATCCATACTTCTTGGGTCTAAACCCCTCTACAAACCTAGTGTCACCCATTAGCCGCGAGAGACTACCTAGCCTGACCTTCACCCCTTAGGTCTCCAACCTACTTAATCCAAGTCGAGTCCAAACCTCGAACCTACGCGATCCTCTCCTCAAACTCCATGGATCTCAAACATCGCTCCCCCAACGAGCCTAAACCTCGAACCTGCTCAAGCACATAGGATCTCCTGCGTACCGCGCCATGCCATAGACCCGTCCGATCAGAACTCGTGCGCTTAACACCTTTGGGGTCCCATCCCTAGCCTACCTTCACAATCGCCGAACGAGCTTGGTCACGCGCAATGACCTCTAAGACAAACTTAGGTCCTAAGCATACCCAATCCAACTTAGGCACCTATTGTACTCGAGCAAAGTCTTGGACACTCAATCCCTTTACCTAAAGCGCCAACGTGGTCACATGTCCAGACCCATTTCTCGCACATGGCTCACACCTAGCACACCTTAGAGCCCAAACCCGACATGCGTATTAGGTACTAGGATCATCCAATCCCAATCCATTGCTCCTTGGCCGACCTCAAGCCTGCTTGGTCCTAATCCATAACGCGGTTTCTCTAGGACAAAAGACTTACCCGCTTGAAAGCCTTATGTCCCAACGCTACCCTGCCTAGCATTCGATCTCCTAGATCTCACGCCTACCATTCCATTAGGCCCCGGTCTCCTCAACACATGTCTGAATCACCCTAGCTAAACCCTAAAACTTTAGCCTAGGTCTAATCTATCGAGCCTATCCAGCCACGAGGTATCAAGCTCATTTGCCCCAAACCGCAACACTCTTAGACCTCAAACTTGCTCGGTCTAAACCAAGACAAACCTTCAAATGCTTTCGGTCTCCAAACCCTAGCCTTAAACCTAGGTAAACACATTCTCTAAACCCTAGCCTCAAGCCTAGGTAGTCATATAATTCTCTCTGAACCCTAGCCTCAAGCCTAGGTAATTACATCCTTCCTAAACCCTAGCCCCGAGCCTAGGTAGTTACATCCCTTCCAAACCCTAGCTTAGAGCCTAGGTATTTACACCCTTCCTAAACCCTAGCCTTGATCCTAGGTAGTCACGTATCCTCTCTAAACCCTAGCCTCAAGCCTAGGTAGTCATATCATTCTCTCTGAACCCTAGCCTCAAGCCTAGGTAATTACATCCTTTCAAACCCTACCCTAAAGCCTAGGAAGTTACATCCTTCTTAAACCCTAGCCTTGATCCTAGGTAGCTACACCCTTCCTAAACCCTAGCCTTGATCCTAGGTAGTCACATATCCTCTCTAAACCCTAGCCTTAAGCCTAGGAAGCCATAACATCCCCTTTAACCCTAGCCTAAATTCTAGGGAATTTCTAAAGCCCCGTATGCAACATCATTTCCAAATTCCCGAAACCCTAGTCTCGAAACCTAGGAGATTTACAATCTCAATTCTCCGTTTTATTGAACCCTAGTCCAAAACCTAGGATATAACGCCCTGTCCAAAACTCAATCAAACCCTAGCCTCAAGCTTAGGTAGTCGCACTCTTTCTAAACCCTAACCTCGAGCCTAGGTAGTCGCATTCGCTCTAAACCCTAGCCTCGAGCCTAGGTAGTCGCATTCGCTCTAAACCCTAGCCTCAAGCCTAGGTAGTCGCACTCTTTCTAAAACCGTAGCCTCAAGCCTAGGTAGAAATTATCCTTTTTAAACTCTATCATCAAGCCTAGAATTCAACATTCCCTTCAAACCCCAGTCCTAGACCTAGGAAACTCCTTCACCTTAGTCTCAAAACATAGGAAGTTTACAGTCCTTAGCCTTAAAACCTGGCCTAAAACCATGAACATTTCCAAGCCATAGTCACCAATCCCAGAAAATGGTGAACCCTAACATCAAGCTTAGTGGACCTTCCACAAAAGTAATCCCTCTTCCCAACGGTCCATGGTCTCAAGCCTAGGAAGTCACAACCCTTTTAACTCCCAGCCTTAGGTCTAAAGCCAACGCCTTTGCAACCTCTGAACCTACCACAACTCCAAGCCCTAGCCTCGAAGCCTAGGATATTTCTAAACCCTAGTCCCAAACCTAGGAGAGTCATGGTCCTTAACACACCAGTTTCCAAACCCTTGTTCGAAACCCTAACATCTAGGAAGTTCCCAAACCTCAACTTCTCCAAACCCTAGCCCCAAACCAAGGAATCTGCATTCTCTCCCAACCCTAGTCTCAAGCCTAGGAACCACCATCCTCTTTAACCCTAGCCCAAGTTCTAGGGAATTTCCAAAGCCCTGTGTGCAACATCCTTTCCAAATTCCTGGAACCCTAGTCTCGAAACCTAGAAAATTTATAATCTCAATCCCCCGCTAGTCTTATGCCTAGGATACAATAGCCTTTCCATATTCTCTCCGAACCCTATCCTCGAGCCTAGGTAGTCGCATTCTCTCCAAACCCTAGCCCGTAAGCCAAGGAAACCCACATTATCTCCAAGATATAATCTAAAGCCCAAGAAGCCGTGACATCTTTGGTATCCCTATCTCAAGATTAGGAGATCACCATCTTCCTTATTCCCTTTCCTTAAAAAGCCTTAGGTCCTACCTCTAGGCAACCAAGAAAAATGTCCCTTACCTAACACCTTGGTCTCAATGGCTCGTAGCCTCATTCCCTCCTAAATTAGGATAAGCGGAACCCAGATCATGTTTAGCAACTCCCCGAGAGTCCATCTCCTTCGCGTCTCCCTAAAGGTATTTTGCCCTGGTGACTCACCAAAGAGTCCTTTGTGATTCCCCGAGAGTCTATCACCTTTGTGACTCCCCGAGAGTCCGTCACCCTTGTGACTCCCCGAGAGTCTATCACCTTTGTGACTCCCCGAGAATTCATCCCGTTTGCGACTTCATAACAATCCATCATCTTGACCTCCACATGCAAAATTCCAGTTTTACCCATAGTACATTCCCCTTTGATTCATTTTAGGCGCCCTTAGCACTATTTTGACTGATATTCATTACCTTGGGGTACGGAAAGCCCCTTAAAATTTCCATTCTCCACCAAATATTTGCTTAGGATTCGTACGGTTGCAGAGACCTCGGCGCCTCTATGACATACGCATCCTAGATCGATCGCGATTGGCAGAAGCCTCGGCGTTTCTGTTTGCGAGAGATCCAGCATCTATTATTTTAGCATTTCCTAATATTTGCTTAGGATTCGTATGGTTGTAGAGACTTTGGCGCCTCTATGACATACGCAACCTAGATCGATCGTGATTGGCAGAAGCCTCGGCGTTTCTGTTTGTGAGAGATCCAGCATCTATTATTTTAGCATTTCCTAATATTTGCTTAGGATTCGTATGGTTGTAGAGACTTTGGCGCCTCTATGACATACGCATCCTAGATCGATCGTGATTGGCAGAAGCCTCGGCGTTTCTGTTCACGAGAGATCCAGCATCTATTATTTTAACATTTCCTAATATTTGCTTAGGATTCGTATAGTTGTAGAGACTTTGGCGCCTCTATGACATACGGATCCTAGATCGATCGCGATTGGCAGAAGCCTCGGCGTTTCTGTTTGCGAGAGATCCAGCATCTATTATTTTAGCATTTCCTAATATTTGCTTAGGATTCGTATGGTTGTAGAGACTTTGGGGCCTCTATGACATACGCATCCTAGATCTATCGTGATTGGCAGAAGCCTCGGTGTTTCTGTTTGCGAGAGATCCAGCATCTATTATTTTAGCATTTCCTAATATTTGCTTAGGATTCGTATGGTTGTAGAGACTTCGGCACCTCTATGACATACGGATCCTAGATCGATCACGATTGGCAGAAGCCTCAGCGTTTCTGTTTGCGAGAGGTCCAGCATCTATTATTAGGGTTCGTATGATTGTAGAGACTTCGGCGCCTCTATGACATACGTATCCTTGATCAATCGTGATTGGCAGAAGCCTCGGCGTTTCTGTTTGCGAGAGATCCAGCATCTATTATTAGGGTTCGTATGATTGTAGAGACTTCGTCGCCTCTATGACATACGTATCCTTGGTCAATCGTGATTGGCAGAAGCCTTGGCGTTTCTGTTTGCGAGAGATCCAGTACCTATTATTAGGATTCGTATGATTGTAGAGACTTCGGTGCCTCTATGACATACGTATCCTTGATCGCTCGTGGTTGGCAGAAGCCTCGGCGTTTTGTTAGCATAATCGGCAGGAGCCCTGGCGATCCTGATTGCGTTTACCATTCCATCTTGGGATTATTTAGACAACGTAGTCTTTATTTTTCCCAAATGACTTCATTTCCTAACGAATGTTCGTTCTTCATATAGGATAGTGCCCGTAGGTTTATTATCCATAGCAGAAGTTCGATGTCTCGTCTTTCCCCCAATAGCTCTGAACTACGTTTGGCTTGATTCCTCTGAGGATACGTAGGAAACCTGAAAAAAGTCAAGCCACCCGACCGACGCGGTCATCTCTCATCCCCAGCAGGTGCATTTTCCCCAGCAGAAGACGTTGCTCCCCATCAGAGGACAGTCCTTCCCAATTTCCCCATCAGATTTGAACTACGTTTGGCTTGATTCCCCCGCGGATACGTAGGTCGCCTGTCAAGGTTCAGCCGTTCCCTTACCTTTCATCTGTTTTGAAACTCATGTTTCAGACGGATCCTTCTTTTATCGTCGACCCTCCATTGCCTTGCAAGAAGCGTCGCCGAGGGGCTACTGTTAGTACCCGATCTTAAAATGAGTTTATTAGGTCTTTCCCAAATATACAAGGACTTTATGGGAATTAGAAACCTTGCAAAGACTTGTCCCGGATTCCCAAAAATAGCTCAATGTTCTAGAAAACATTAAATATGGACATTTAGGGTTGCCTTGTATGAACAGTAAAACCCTAGCTTGAATTTCAAGTCAGCGCGCAACGATGGCCACGCGGCCACTTTCGCCGCCGCCCTCAATATTGGCCACGCGGCCACTTTCGCCGCCGCCCTCAATATTGGCCACGCGGCCACATCCGCCCCGGATGATCTGGACCATCAGATCTTCCCCTCAGTTTACTATATAAACCAATCTCATGCTATTGGTTTAGGGGGATACGAATTTGAGAGTTCTTAAACACAATTTTGCTCTCTAATTAGCATTCAAACCTCCAAGAAGATCAAGGTTTATTTCTTGCCAACATAGGTAAGTTTTCTAACTTATTTCTTCACGTTCTTGCATTATTTCTAATGTAGATCTTTAATATTCATGTTCTTGCATGTTTATTCATAGTTTCTTCATGAGCTTTGCATGTTCATATATGTTCTTCGCATGTTCTTCGTGTTCATAGATTAAAACCTTGTTTATGCTATATTTAGGGTTGCGATCTTCATAATTACATGTTATTTCATAGCCGATGATGATCGAGGGTTCATCAACCCGAGGATGATCTAGGAACTACTTCTAAACCCTAATCTTTAGGTAATTTCCCCCATCATTATGCATGATCCCGATTCTTCTGCCTATTCTAAATTCTTCTCGAACTACGCTGACCTGAGCTTCTCACATTGAGAGGAACGTAGGCAATCTTCGGATCCGGTCTAAATCACTAACACACTACTAACACATTCATCATGATAGAAAGACCGATCAATTCGGGCAATAGAAGTGATAACGTTCAATATTCTTCTCTTGTTGTAATTTGACCCCCGAACCCATTAACATGCTTTTCTCAATGTTTTGGCTATAATTAAAACGGCGTGGCGACTCTCATAATTTTAATGTTACTATGAATATTCCCAAATTCAAACACACGTATTCACAACAGCCACCAAAGAATCAGAAAGAACCATCACTGACTGCAACCCCCACTGACGACACATGCACAAACCATCACGAAGTGCGAAAATCTCAGCTTGCATGTTTGTGCCCATGCCATAAAAATGAGAAAAGGCAAACACCATAGCCCCTCTACAATCCCGAACTATACCTCCCCCTGTGCAAACACCATGAACTGCAGAACCATCCGTATTAAGAGTATAAAAATGCGACTTACCAGGTTCCCACCTCAAGTATCTTCTCGGCCGAGTCTTATGCGGAGCAATCTTAAGACCTAGGTTCTTCAACAAAATGCAGTCCTCCCTTCTTGGTGCCCCCTTCGGAACTAGGAAAGAACACATCTCAATAAGAGAATGCTTGACCCCATCAACAATCTTTGCACTGTCCATAATGCTCCCATCAAAGACCGCCTTACATCTAGCCTTCCAAATCTCCCAACAAGAAAACATCATAATGCCCATACGGACTAAACCAATTTGATGGCGCTTTGATTGACCCCCACACCAAACATCCCATAAATATGGCAAATCAGTGTAAATATGAGGGAAAGGGAAGAATCTTACCCAATGCCTCCATACCGACTGAGCCATGTCCGACTGCAACAAAAGATGATCTAGAGTCTCCCTTTGACCACCACCCGGACAACAAACACATCGAGACGGAATGTGAAATCCCCGGGATTCCAACTTAGCATCCACCGGTACACCATCATGCATGACTTTCCACCAGAATCCACTAACCTTGGTTGGGATATTGGGATGCCAAATTTTAGCACCCCATTCCACCAAAGGACTCCTAACCCGAATATGCTCCCACCAAGCAGTAGTCTCAAAAGCCCCAGTTTTAGTCAAGGTAAAAACTACCCTATCAGGGGCATCATCGACAACATGAACCCTTCTCGCAGAGTCTCGCAACTCATCCGGTATAAACTGAATGAATTCATTAAGAATAGGAATGCCATTACGTACCAACAGATTGTGATCTTCGGGTCTAGGTCCCCCAAGACGAGCCCCACACCAATTATCAGCCCAAAATTTCACCTCCCCACGGCCAACCACCCACCTGCTGCAGTTATCCAACTGATCTAACATACATGCTGCTGCCTGCCACACATGAGAACTAGAGGCCGCTGCTTGCCCCTATATTTAACCTGAATATACCTCGACCACAAAGAATCCCCCCGAGTGGCCACCCAAGAAAGCTTAGCCAACATCGCTTTATTCATGTCCTCTAAGTGCCTAATGCCCAAGCCGCAAAAATTTGGCTTTATAGTGCCTTTAGTATATAAACCGTTTATAAACTATAGAACCTGCTCCCAGCGGGAGTAGAACCTGAGACCTTTCCCCCAGGGAAAGGCCATGATACCACTAGACCAAGAGGTCATTGGTAAAAAATTTGGCTTTATAGTGCCTTTAATATATAAACCGTTTATATATTAATAAAACCTGCTCCCAGCGGGAGTAGAACCTGGGACCTCCCCCCAGGGGAAGCCTCTAATACCAAGTGGATACCACTAGACCAAGAGGTCATTGGTTAATAAATAAATGCATGACAGAAATTTGGCTTTATAGTGCCTTTAGTATATAAACCGTTTATATACTATAGAACCTGCTCCCAGCGGGAGTAGAACCTGAGACCTCCCCCCCAGGGGAAGGCCATGATACCACTAGACCAAGAGGTCATTGGTAAAAATTTGGCTTTATAGTGCCTTTAGTATATAAACCGTTTATATACTATAGAACCTGCTCCCAGCGGGAGTAGAACCTGAGACCTCCCCCCCCCAACGGAAGGCCATGATACCACTAGACCAAGAGGTCATTGGTAAAAATTTGGCTTTATAGTGCCTTTAGTATATAAACCGTTTATATACTATAGAACCTGCTCCCAGCGGGAGTAGAACCTGAGACCTCCCCCCAGGGGAAGGCCATGATACCACTAGACCAAGAGGTCATTAGTTAAAAAAATTGGCTTTATAGTGCCTTTAATATATAAACCGTTTATATATTAATAGAACCTGCTCCCAGCGGGAGTAGAACCTGAGACCTCCCCCCCCCAGGGGAAAACTCTAATACCAAGTGGATACCACTAGACCAAGAGGTCATTGGTTTTTAATTTGGCTTTATAGTGCCTTTAATATATAAACCGTTTATATATTAATAGAACCTGCTCCCAGCGGGAGTAGAACCTGAGACTTCCCCCAGGGAAAGCCTCTAATACCAAGTGGATACCACTAGACCAAGAGGTCATTGGTAAAATTTGGCTTTATAGTGCCTTTAGTATATAAACCGTTTATATACTATAGAACCTGCTCCCAGCGGGAGTAGAACCTGAGACCTTCCCCCCAGAGGAAGGCCATGATACCACTAGACCAAGAGGTCATTGGGTAAAAAATTGGATTTATAGTGCCTTTAATATATAAACCGTTTATATATTAATAGAACCTGCTCCCAGCGGGAGTAGAACCTGAGACCTCCCCCAGGGGAAGCCTCTAATACCAAGTGGATAACACTAGACCAAGAGGTCATTGTTCTTTATAGTGCCTTTAGTATATAAACCGTTTATATACTATAGAACCTGCTCCCAGCGGGAGTAGAACCTGAGACCTCCCCCCCAGGAGAAGGCCATGATACCACTATACCAAGAGGTCATTGGTAAAAATTTGGCCTACGAGTGTTTTTAGTTTTAAAGTGTAAAGAGTTTGTACTATTATTTCTTTCTTTTTTTTATTCAACTCACACACCCACCCACCCCCCCCCCCACACACACACACACTTCTCTTTTTCTCAAAAGAGGATCGATAGTGGTTCCCCACTTACCCCCTTATAATAATGATGTCCTAGGAGGCATGGGAAGGGATCGAACCCGAGACCTCACACATTGTGAAGTTTGGCTCTACCACTGAGCCACTCCTTATGGACTTAAATTTGGCTTTATAGTGCCTTTAATATATAAACCGTTTATATATTAATAGAACCTGCTCCCAGCGGGAGTAGAACCTGAGACCTCCCCCCAGGGGAAGCCTCTAATACCAAGTGGATACCACTAGACCAAGAGGTCATTGGTTAAAAATTTGGCTTTATAGTGCCTTTAGTATATAAACCGTTTATATACTATAGAACCTGCTCCCAGCGGGAGTAGAACCTGAGACCTTTCCCCTAGGGAAAGGCCATGATACCACTAGACCAAGAGGTCATTGGTAACTGCCTAGGCTTGAGGCTAGGGTTTAGAGAGAATGTGACTTCCTAGGCTCGGGGCTAGGGTTTGGAGAGAAAGCAACTTCCTAGGCTTGAGGCTAGGGTTTGGAGAGAATGTGACTACCTGGGCTCGAGGCTAGGGTTTGGAGAGAATATGACTACCTAGGCTTGAGGCTAGGGTTTGAAACGAATATGACTACCTAGGCTCAAGGCTAGGGTTTGGAGAGAATATGACTACTTAGGCTCGAGGCTAGGGTTTGGAGAGAATGATATGACTGCCTAGGCTTGAGGCTAGGGTTTAGAGAGAATGTGACTTCCTAGGCTCGGGGCTAGGGTGTTGGAGAGAATGCAACTTCCTAGGCTTGAGGCTAGGGTTTGGAGAGAATGATATGACTGCCTAGGCTTGAGGCTGGGATTTGGAGAGAATGCGACTTCCTAGGCTCACGGCTATAGTTTGGAGCAAATGCGACTTCCTAGGCTTGAGGCTAGGGTTTAGATACTGGAAGTGTTTTAAGGTTGGTCTTGGTTAAGACTAGGCAAGTTTAAGGTCTAAGAGTGTTATGGTTTGGGGCAGGTGAGCTTGATACCTCACGGCTGGGTAGGCTCGATAGGTTAGACCTAGGCTAGAGTGTTAGGGTTTAGCTAGGGTAAGACTCAGACAGGTGCTAAGGAGACCGGGGACTAATGGAATGGTAGGCGTGAGATTCAGAATCTTTCGATGGCTAGATAGGGTAGCCTTAGGACGTAAGGCTTTCAAGAGGGTAAGTCCTTTGTCCTAAAGGAATCGCGTTATGGGTTAGGACCAGGCAGGCTTGAGGTCGGATGAAAGAGCGATGGATTGGGATTGGATGATCTTAGTACCTAACGGTTTAAGGGTTTAGAGCGGGCATGATAGGTTCGGATCCTAAGGTGTCAAGAGTTTAGGCCAGGTGCGAGCCACATGTATGGGAAATGGGTCTGGACATGTGACCATACTGGCGCTCAGGTAAGGAATTGAGTCTCAAAGACTTTGCTCGAGTGCAATAGTTACCTAATAGGATTGGGTATGCTTAGGACCTAAGTTTGTCTAAGAGGTCATGCGCGTGACCAAGCTCGTTTGGCGATTGCGTAGATAGGTTAGGGATGGGATCAAAGGTGTTAAGGACACGGGTTTTGACTGGATGGATTTTGAGATCTCTATTGCATGGCACGGCATGCGCTAGATACTATGTGCTTGAGCAGGTTTGAGGTTTGGACTCGTTGGGGGAGAAAGGTTCGAGATCTATGGAGTTTAAGGAGAGGATCGCGTAGGTTCGAGGTTTAGACTCGGCTTAGATTAGATAGGTTAGAGACCTAAGGGGTTGAAGGTCAGACTAGGTAGTCTCTCGAGGCTAATGGGTGATACCAAGTTGGTAGAGGGGTTTAGACCTAGGAGGTATGGACGGCATAGATTTAGTTGGTCTGACCAAGCATGCTTGGGATCTAAGGATTTCTAAGGGACGAGCTGTAAAGTTATAGACCTAGAGGGTAGACAGGCTTGTGATCTAAAGGGTTTAGGAGTTGAGACCTAAGGTATGGATTGGATATTCTAGAAACCTAAAGGATAGGTGTTTGGTAGGCTCAACTGGGCTTGGGATCTAAGGGATCATTCAACAGGTTAGACCGGGTAGACCTAAGAGGTTAGACCTAAAAGGATAAGAGAGCTATAGCTTAGACGGGGTAAGAACCAGTACGTGTTGGTAGGTTTGAGATCGAAGAGATCGGGTAGGCTCGGGACCGGTAGGTTTGGGATCTAATGGGTCATTCCAAGGATTTGGTTTTGGTAGACCGGTTTAAGGATAGAGACGGTTTGAGGTTTGAGGTTTCACGCTATGAACTTGTGGAGGGTCGGGCTAAGGGGATGTGATGTGACCTAGGTAGGTTCGGGGCCTAAGGAGTTATGGTAAGTTTGGGACCTAGAGAGTTGAGGGTTTAGTCCTAGGGGTTCCCTAAAGTGTGGGAGATAGGGTGAAGGACTGAGTCGGTTCAAAAATCACAGATACGGGTCTGAGATGGACCGAGGATGTTTTCACAATTTTGTGGAGACCGAGAGTGCGGGTTTATAAGCAAAGTTTCGAGGAAGAGAAAACTTTTGAAAGTGTTATGATTTTATAAAAATGCCTTATAATTAATTATGATTCTAACAAACTCAAAGAGCTCATCACGTGCCGAGCTTGATGATGAGGGATGCCCTTCCACTAAGTATATCCTTGTTGAAGCCCCAGTATTCTCTGAGAAACCACATAGTCGACCCATCCTGTTCGGGATTATCTAGTTTGGTGAGCGGGTATCCTCCCTCCTTTGAGAAATTGTACGTCGAGCTTGATGATGAGGGATGCCCTTCTTCTAAGCACGTGCTTTGTTAAACCTCGATATTCTCCAAGAAACCACGTAGTCAGTCCTTCTTTGTTAGAGAAGCCCCAGTTTGATGAGAGCGGAGAGCGGGGTATACAACCTCCTTTAAGACGCACCCTTTTTTCTGCCTATACCGCCCTTGCGGGTTTTCAATCTAGCGGGCATCTCTTTTGCGTCATTTTTTTAAATCATTCAGTCGACTCAAAAAAGGAAAAAGAATTGTTTGAAAACATGCAAGGGCATTTTAGGGGGAGAAAGAGAGAGAGCGAGAGTGCTCGCATTTTAACTCTTTGGACAATTTATAAGAGGTGTATGTACCAACGGAAGGAAGCCCCTGCTTGACAGAACATAAGTGTTTGGATCTTTGTATATTGTAGAACAGAAGACTTGTCGGGACATTTAAAAATTGTTTTATTCAAGATTCTCATTTGATTTCTCGAGAATGGACCTCGTTGATTGATTAATGAGTTCTGGTTAATGGGTAAACAAGTAACCTCAAAATAATAAATGTTTTGATCAATTGTAAATGAAGAAACCAGAAGTATAAATATATGGGAGAGAGAGAAGAGAAAGAAGGTTGGTTACGAGGTGGGTTGTGTATATTTTGGACCGAACCCGAAGGCTGCCTACGTTCTCCTCAAGGTGAGAAGCTCAGGTCCGCGTAGTTCGGGGGAGGCTCGGCTGATGAAAAAGTTGGGTTTTTAGGAGTGTGAGATCCGGTGATTTGTTGCTCTTCGAGGTGGGTGGCTCCATTGTTGCTTGTTACTTTGGATTGCTTCATTGTAGCTCGTTGAGGTGGACTTCTCCATTGTAGTTGTCGTAGTGGATTACTCCATTGTAGTTGCCATGGGCTGCTGCTGCCGTGTTAAACTTCTTTGCAGGGAAAGAAAGAAAAATAGAACATTTGAATTGAAAAGAAAATAGGAATTCTACTTTTCCATGGTGATAGCCCCTTCTATTTTTCTATTTTTTTATTTTATTTCTTTGTGCACACCCTTTTTTTGCCTAGGCCGCCCTTTCGGGTTTTCAACCTAGCGGGCTTCTTTTTTGTGCAATCCTCTAATTTTTGCCTAGGTCCCCTTTTTGGGTTCGACCTAGCAAGCTTTCATTTTATATTTGTACATGAAACATTGGGCAAGATGAGCCCCTATTTTGCTTTCGCCTCTCTCGATTGTGAGGTAGCCTCTTTATAGTTCAAGCGGCCTTTTGCTGGCGGTGGGCATCGTACCCCCTTGATTTTCACCGGTAGAGCTCCATCGGATTTTCACGTGGCACCTATGAATGTCATGAATGACCTCGTGCATTTCTTTTACATTTATGATGGAATACGGACAGCCCCGGTGTATCGGCATGTAGTACTTATGAAGGGAACAAAAAAAACCCTTGAATTATGGCAGCATGGATTCCTATTTGATAATGAGCAACCGCAGTCCACGTCTTCGTCATGACCGTATGGAAAAGGGGTCCAATGGTGAGATGGGAGGTGTATGAGGATAGTGTATGGGAGAGGGTGTATATAGAGAGTGTATGGGGATAGAATCTAGAGAGAAGAGAAAGTGATTCGTTCATCCCAATTGATCAAATCATATGTTATCTTGAGACTAATTGTTTACTTAGTTATGTGAATGGTTTACGGGTCCATTTACTTTTTAATGAGTCATCTTTAATGAGCATATTTAAGATTAATTCATCATATAAAGATATAGCAATCAAGTGAAAATAGTGAATAAGATAATTTTCATGGAATTGATTTATGCAAGATTATGTCTCAAGTCTAGAGAGAAAAGAAATAAAGACTCTTTTATTGTTTGAAAGAAAAACGACTAGTCCGGGGTGGACTTTTACTAAAGAAACAAAAATCGTCCAAGGTGGACTTTTGTCTAAGGACACTCTAGAACCTACGAAGACTGAATGACCCCCTTTTTTTTTATTTAAAGGAGGTAGCCCCAATTTGCTCATTCTGATATCCAACCACATTCCTTAGGCGTGTGGCGGCGTTGATTTGAATTGTCGGGACGTGGCCTCTTTGCATTGCTTCCCTTGTTAACACTGCGGGATTCCTCCTCATTAATGTCTACATCGTCCTTGGTGCGTTGAGGTGATCTGAAGTGAATTGATGAGAGATTTTTACTAGCACGATCGGAGATCTCTTGTCGTTGATCCCAAACACCACCTTGGATTATCGTGGCTAGCTCTTTGAGCTTCTCAGAAATGCTTTGTCTCTCCTTTGAATGACAGGCCTCTTGTTCCTCGAGTGTTTTGGCCATCTCCGTCCTATGGCATTTTCCTTGGGCTTCTAACGCCAAGTGAAATTCTTCGGCATGACGTCTGTCTCTTATGTCGAGGACCATCTTCAAGTCTTCTATGTGCCTTTTCTCTTGGAAGTCAAATCTTTCGGCCACGCAGGCAAGGGCCATCTCAAAACATTTTGATGACATGTGTGGGCGAGCTATGGTAGCGACAATATTGGCACATTAATCATTTTCAATAATGTTAGGCTCATAGTTAATGACAAGGCATCGTTATAAAATCATTTTTGAAAAAGAGTCAGTCTCCACATTTTTGAAATGCATTTTTTGACAAAAATTTGAAAGTTTGACGGGGCCGAAGTTGCCTACATTCCCCTTACCATGAAGGAGAGGTCCCACACAAAAAGAGGCTCAGGTCACCGTAGTTCGAGTCAAGTTAGACTTTTAAAAAGAGGTGAGAGATGACCATAGGGGTCAAAAAGAGGGAGACGACTCGGTCCTTGGTCAAGCATGGGTGAGGAAGACCTATAGGAGTCAGGTATGGTTTGACTTAAGGTTTGACCTAAATAAACCGAGAGGTGGTTCAAGCTAGAACGCGTCGATAAGGGTGGTTTGACCTAGATGGGTGAAGGATAGGTCGACCTATATGAGAAGGGTTGGATTGGCCTATATGTTTGACTTAGACGGGTCAAATGCGGGTAGGCTGACCTATTCGGGTTGGTTGACCAAGGAAGGTTGGAGATTGACCTAGACAGGTCAAGGATTTACCTAGATGGGTCAAAGGTGCAGGGGTAGTTCTAACCTAAGACGGACAAGTTGACCTAGATGGGTCAAGGATGGCGTGCGGACCTAGACGGGTCGATACGGGTTGACCTAGGTAGGTCAGGACAACGGTGGGTCAAGTAATGACCTAGGTGGGTTAAGATGACGGTTTGACCTAAGCGGGTTAAGGTCAAAGGTAATTGGGTTCACCTATGGAATCAAAGATTGACCTAAGAGGTCAAAAGCGGATAAGGTTGACCTAGGGGTTAAAGGTTGACCTAACGGGTCAAAAGGTTGAGAAGGTTGACCTAGGGGGTCAAAGGTTGACCTAAGAGGTCAAAAGCGGATGAGGTTGACCTATGGGGTCAAAGGTCCTAAGAGGTCAAAGGTTGATAATGTTGACCTAGGGGGTCAAAGGTAGACCTAAGAGGTCGAAGGTGATAAAGTTGACCTAGGAGGTCGAGGGTTGACCTAAGAGGTCAAAGGTAATAAGGTTGACCTAGGGGGTCAAGGGTTGACCTAGGAGGTCAAGGGTTGACCTAGGGGGTCAAAGGTTGACCTAAGAGGTTAGAGGGTGATAATGTTGACCTAGGGGGTTAAAGGTTGACCTAGGAGGTCGAAGGTGATAGGGTTGACCAAGGGGGTCAAAGGTTGACCTAAGAGGTCAAAGGGTGATGATGTTGACCTAGGGGGTCAAAGGTTGACCTAGGAGGTCGAAGGTGATAGGGTTGACCTAGGGGGTCAAAGGTTGACCTAAGAGGTTAGAGGGTGATAATGTTGACCTAGGGGGTCAATGGTTGACCTAGGAGGTCGAAGGTGATAGGGTTGACCAAGGGGTCAAAGGTTGACCTAAGAGGTTAAAGGGTGATGATGTTGACCTAGGGGGTCAAAGGTTGACCTAGGAGGTCGAAGGTGATAAGGTTTTGACCAATAGCAGGTCGAGATGAAGGGTAGACCTAAATGGATCACAATGATGGGTAGACCTAGGCGGGTCAAACGTAATGGTTAGGTAACCTAGATAGGTCAAGATGACGAGTTTTGATAGACGGCTCAAGGGATGAGCAATTGGCCTCGGAGGGTCCTAGAGGTCTCCTAGATGCAATGCATGTTTTATTTTACGAAAATCTTTGCATTATTTACATCCTAATTGGTTTGTCCAAGGAGTGTTCTAATCTCTACGTGTGGGTTGACACGGGTAGGATAAAAGGTTCCCACCGCTCGCAAAGCGTACACGATGAGTGGAGGAAACTAGTGGCTCGAAAAAAGGGCGGCAGTAGCACCACTAATTCCTGCACATCGCGCACTCCAGGGGTAATAAGGGATATGTGCAGTGCTGACACGGACTAGTGGTAGTGTATGGCAAGAAACTAATTCTTTTTAAGGAGAAAAAAAGAAGTTTTAATGTTTTGAATGATGCAATGCAATGCAAGAGAGAGAGAAGAGGGAGAGGATAAGAATGTACAAGGGAGCCTAGCAAAGTCTCGTTTGACCTTAGTACTATGGTGAAATTACAAAAAATACATGTATTGAAAAGATACAAGGCGCACGTATTAACATGGCAAAAATACAAGGTGCTCGTGCAAACATGGCATAGTGTGAGGTGCATGTGTAAACATGGCAAAGTGTGAGGTGCATGTGTAAACATGGAAAAAGTACAAGGTGCATGTGACGACATGGCAAAAGTACAAGGTGCATGTGACGACATGGCAAAAGCATAGGGTGCATGTGGTAACATGGCAAAAGTATGCGGTGCATGCAAGAACATGGCTAAAGTGTAGGGGTACATGTAAGAACATGGCAAACATCATGATAGTAACGAAAGTTAGACCCACTAAGTTTGAAAAAGTTTCAAAGCAGTCCCCAGCAGAGTCTCCACAGTGAATACGTGTGTTCGAAATTGAGATATTCATAGCACATAAAAATATGAGAGTCGCCACGCCGTTTTAATTATAGCCAAAACATTGAGAAAAGCACATTAATGGGTTCGGGGGTCAAATTATGACAAGAGAAGAATATTAAGCGTTATCACTCCTATCGCCCAAATGATCGGTCTTTCTATCATGATGCGGTGTATGTAGTGTGCGGTGTTTAGAGACCGGATCCGAAGATTGCCTACGTTCCTGTCAATGTGAGAAGCTCAGGTCACCGTAGTTCGAGAAAAATTTAGAATAGGCAGAAGAATCGGGATCATGCATAATGAGGGGGAAATTACCTAAAGATTAGGGTTTAGAAGTAGTTCCTAGATCGTGTTCGGGTTGATGAACCCTAGATCATCATCGGCTATGAAATAACATGTAAACATGAAGATCGCAACCCTAAATGTAGCATAAATAAGGTTTTAATCTAAGAACATGAAGAACATGCGAAAACATATTATGAACATATGAATAATATGATGAACATATGAATAAACATGCAAGGAATATGAATATTATGGATCTACACTAAGAACATGGCAAGAACATGAAGAAAAAGTTAGAAAACTTGCCTATGTTGGCAAGAAATAAACCTTGATCTTCTTGGGATTCTTGAGAGTGTTCTTGAATGCTTGAAATACTTGATTATGGAGTAAATTCGTGCTTAAGATCTATAAAATATGGTATTCCAACTCTCAAAATTTGGACCTTTAACCAAGAGAATGGAATGGCCTTTTATAGCCATCTGACCAAGGGATCAGACGGCTGAGATTGGCTGAGGCGAGGATGGCCGCCTGGCCAAGGTCGGATGTGGCCGCCTGGCCAAGGTCGAATGTGTCCGCGTGGCCATCATTCTTGGCTGACGTGATTTTCAAGCTAGGGTTTCATTTGGTTTATGGAAACCCTATTTTGGACATTTTTAAGATGTTCCAGAATAATGAGATATATTTTAGGAATCCGGGACAAGTCTTTGCAAGGTTTCTAATTCCTATAATGTCCTTGTATATTTGGGAAAGCCCTAATAAACCCATTTTCAGATCGGGTACTAACACCTAGGTTCAAAAGTTTTGATAGTGTCGGTAGATCTTCCCACAAACATGCTCAAAACTGATAAGATCGAAGGCGAGGAACGTGCTGGCCTTATTATGGGGTGACACCGTAGAGGATTATATGTTACGAGATGCTGACTGCTAGATATTCTGTTGCGTCCTCATGGGTCCACTTATGATTAGGACCCATCAACCAGGCTCAGATTCAAGTTCATCCGCTTTGTCTTCCTAGTCACAGTCAGGCTTGCGGTTATATCCCTTTGGGCCCCTCGAGTTATTCTTACATGATCGGCAGCCATGAGAGCATCGGCTACTTCGCAGAGTATGTTGAAATACTTCCTGGACTTGTCCCTCCTTTTGAAGAAACAATGATTAGCTTTTTTTGTTCATTGTCATTTTCTCTTTTGACGCATACTTCTTCATTGTCTCTTAATACCCTTGTGTCATTGTAGGTAACAATGAAGCATTTCAACCAAGTCGCTCAGAGAATGTTGGCCTTTGTTTCTTTAGCCAGGAGTCTGTAGGAGGAGGTAGTCAAGCTTGCAACCTCGGCTACCGCTACAATTTTTGCTCCTTGTGCAAAAAGGAGACGAACCAATGAGGGTCGTGATGATGATGAACGCGGAGATGGAGGAGCAAATGGCTCATGCTTGGGCATAGCTTAGGATTCCCTATTCCCCTCTTGATATTTGAGAACTTGTAGTTATTGGCCTCCGGTAGGCCCAAACATTTTTTATGGTACATGTTAACACGTAGGACTCCACAACAATTTATTCTTTAATTTTAGTTTTAATTTTGACTCTTATGCTAGAGCACGTACCTGGCCCATGGGGACGAAAAGGAGTATTTATATGGGTAGATGAGTGAGTGGATCAAGGTACCAACTGCCCTGGTACTTGATAAACACATGGCAGGTCCTCATAAGATCAGCCAGGAAAGTGGCAGGGAATGTGGCGTGTTGTCAGGGAGTCATGGTTCCACCACCAACCATTATGGTATGTCAGGTACGAATAGTTAACGTCCATGGTACGTTTATACCAGCTGGGTACTGCGGGCTCAGGCCAAGAGGTTGAGAGATTCAGCATGGGACCCTTAGGATAGCGGGAGGCAGGGCCACCTCGGTCATGGTCGTCGGCGAAACCGGGTCTCTCGAGCTTGTTCTCCTGCGGGCTTATTTGGTTCGGTCCTCAGGGTTCAGGGCCGGTTTGGGTGGACTCGGTCGTACTGGTTTAGACCGGGTTCAATCCGATCTTATAAAGCTCGGTCTCATCAGTGGCCCCTAACTCTGAGGGTCAGCTTATTTATAAGCAGCGCGAGGAGTTACATTTCCATGGCTCAGTCCGGGCAAACCGCAGTAAATACGGACACGGAATACCATGGGATGGGAGTCTCACGATGGTGGTTAACGATAGGACAGTGGGCCCCTTGTGTCAGGCTAGTGACATAGCTGTCAGTCCCTTGATATGACCAGGAGCACGCTCATTAAATGCGAACCGTCATTGGAATTCGAAAAAGCTGGTTCCCGCCTCTTTATTTTCCGGGTGTATACCGGGTTAATCCGGATCTTGGACAAAACCCGACCCGCTCTGGGGGTATAAATAACCCTAACTGGATCATTCAAAACTTTCAACACCCTTAATCTTCCGCTATTGCTCTTGGAAAGATTATTGCTATCAGCAACGATGATTTGATTCTTCTATTTCCTTAGCTCGATCAAATAACAGGTAGCGCTTCAAATTTTGCTTTCGTCGCCTAACTTCTAACTGCTAACTTTTCTATTTTGAGCTTTTTCGCTGTCCATTTAGGACTAACCTTAAAACGCCGTATTTTCAAAATTTCTGAAGTAACGAACAAGGTTTTCAACTTCTAACCGATTGAATGGCCTCTTTCTTAGGAATCCCAGGTCCACCTTCGATTTTATAAATTTTTGTCGAAAAACCTCTGATTTTGACCATGGACGAACTGGACCTGGGGAGGATGCTTCGTCCTGACCTTTATGGTTGTTGTCGACGAACGGGAGGGATTTACCGATACCTGATAAATTCCTGGAAAAGGCTTTCCTTGGATGCTTTCAAGACTATAGGGATATTCTATGACTGGGATTCCTGGATTCTACCCCTGTTGTGGGAGACAGGTCCCTCGGTCCATTTCGATTCCGGAAAAATGAGGGTTTTGGGGGGTGAGGAACAATTAGGAATTTTTGTAAAAGCCGCATTAACTCGATTCCCGACTAATGTAGATATGGCCGGAAATGCTAGAAGGTTGGTGAGGTTAGGTGGCGATCGTGTGTCCACAAGCGGCCTGATTCTCGGACTTGGTTGGATACTCCTCTAGACGATGTACTGCATGTTTACGACCAGGACTGTGATATCCATATGAATGCCGGTGTGATTGAGGTGACCAGTAGCGGGGATGCTTCACAGCGGGCTGACGAAGACGACAATTTTTTGTTGGATGAGCCTGCCCGAGGTGATGGTGGGGTTGATAGTGGGGGGCAGGATCTGATTGATGAAGGAGAGTCGTCGGGTAACCCTACGGATTCACGCGGGCATTTAGAGAGGCTGGTCCCAGATACAGCACGTAAAATTAGCCTATTGCATTTTCATGTTAGGATAGTAGATTCCTTTCTTGAGGGTCCGGACAATAGAATAACCAGTCGAGCAGGTGCTTCTGGTTCTGGTGCGGGCTTAAGCGACGAGGGCGAGGAGGATTCTAACGATGAATATTTATCGCAGTTTCGTGTTGACTCCAAAGTCTACCTCGTCCACGGTCTTGTTGAGTATGAATCACTTATGGGTGGCAGATCAGTAACTCCCCCTTTGATCCGGGCAGGCAACCTTGCATGTATCTTCTTTCCGGCTCAGTTCGAGAATGGATTACGCCTTCCTTTAGATCCCTTTATTTGTGAATTTCTTGAGTTTACCCATTGTCTGCCGATGGACTTGACCCCCAATGCCGTCCACTATTTGGTGTCTTTTATAGTTGTTAGTCGCGTCCTAGGGTATGATCCCTCTTTATCTGTGCTTCATATTTATTTTACCCATCAGATCACTGCGGGCTGTTTGAGTTTGAAATCTAAACCCCGATCTGAGAAAATATTCTCCGCAGCTACCAACAAGTTTGATCAATGGCAAAGATACCCTTTTGTTATTCAAAATCGATTAGGCTGGCCATTTCCCCGACCTGACAATATATCGCCGATCTCGGTCTCTCGCCAAATTTTTTCCGATCCAGAAGAAGGCCACGACCTGAGCGCCGCGATGGAGGCTTATCTTGCTCGATTTAAGAAGAGGGTTACCTTGGATGATCAGTCGGTGATTGAGATTCCTCAGGTGTATGATGTCCCTGCTATTATCAATGATGAAACTTTTGATTTTTGCCGGGGTGGCCCCGCGTCGTGCCTCTGGCCCCGAGCATAGGGTTAACATGCCCCTTTATTGCGAAATCCTGACTGGAAAGTTCATCAGTCCTTTGCTTTTATTTCTGAGTGCTCTGCTTGTTGTTCGGGGGAGACATGTTCTGATCCTGGTTTACTCGGTCTCTTTTATTTTACTCTTTCAGATTGCTTTTCTTGTTTTCCTCATTCTTCTTTTATTTATCTGATCATTATCCTTGATTGCAGATCCAACTGATACAATGCCCCCGAAATCCACCGCCGAGATTAAGCAAGCGGCCCGGGCTGCTGCTCTGGCCGCGAAACAAAGGAGAGCGGACGCTCTCAAAGGGACGGAGGCTCCGGGGGACAAACTTCCCGTCACGGACAAAGTTGATAAAACTGGGGCGGTGGTTTCTTCTCAGCATGTATTGACTCGGAACTTGCCACCAAATCCCCATGGTACTGGCCACGGCAAGGGTCTGATCGGTACCGACCATTCCACTCAAACTTCTAGCGATTCGGGCAGTGCTCCTTCCGATCCAACAAAGAAGAGGTCTGCTACCGGGGACCTTATACCACCCCAAAAAGACAAGCATTACAAGACCAGCTCCTCCTCTGACTTCACCGTGTTGTCCCCTACCAAAGGGAATGTGTTCTCTAACCCTTATCCGGTGGAGTTTATTGAGGACAGAGACCGTGCCAAGGAGTTTGGCCTTAAAATTGCCAAAGCTCCAGAGGTATACAGGGTGGATCTCCATAGCCGCCGTAGCGCCAACGCTTATGTGGGCGATGGACTATTACATTGTCTTCATTTCTCCGACTATTAACAAAAGATCTTGGCCCCTACCAATCCTATTGCCGCCGCGGGTCATGCGGGCTTGGCTTTGACCGAGGTATTTTCGCGGTCTGGCTTGTCATTAGGCCCCTTTCTTACCCTGGTATAACTTATTTTTCTTTTTGTAGGTTGCCAATGATATCATCTATATGCGCAATCATCATGAAGAAGATGCCACCCAGATCGCCGCGAAGAACAAAGAGCTTCTGGAGGCGAGGGAAGAAATCCATAAGCTATCTAAGTCTCTGGCCGCCACGTGCAAAGAACTGGAAGGTAAGGACGCTGAGGTCATGAGCGCGGCCAAGGAAGTGTCCAAATTAAACGAGGATCTGGCTGCTGCCCGGAAGGCATTTGAAGTGGAGAGAGTGAAGGCGGACGCCCGCAATGATGAGCTTATGAGGTCCCTAGAGGCGGAAAAGAAGAAAACCGAGGAGCTGTCCAACAGAGTGGACGAGCTGGACGGTAAACTTCTTGACCAGATGCGTTTTGAAAAAGATCGAGAGCTGGTCCTGAAGGAGGAGAGAGCCGCGGCAGTCAAAGAATTTGAAAATTCTAAAGAGCTTTCCGATCGGTTAGATACTGCGGGCTCAGTGCAATACGAATAGGCGGTGCATACTATTGCCCAGAATCTTGCTGCCACAAGGAAATATATTGCCAAAGAGATAACAATCATTTGTTCCATTGTGGCCACGGATCCCGAATGCTTTTCCGGTCATTCCCTTGTGCCCTTTGTTGATTACCAGCTCGCGGCGCTTCCTGAATCAGTCCGCAAAGCTCTTCCTCCGGTCTCGTCTGTAACCGTCCAGCAATTACTGAAAGAGATTGATGATCTTCGGTTTGCGGTTGACGAGCCCGCATTAACTCTGGTCGCTGCTTTGGAAAAGGTTTTCGGCCCCGGTGGCCCCTATCTTGAAGTTATTGTTCTTCCTTTTTCTAACTTTGCCTCCGCACTAGGTGAAGCTCAAGCCGTTTCCGCGTCTGATCCCAATGTCTCTGAATCTATTCCAGAAGTGGAAGTCGATCCTCCCTCTGCCGCCTGAAGATCAAACCGGGCTGCGTCCTGGGTACTTTTGTAATAACGTAGGTCTTTTTTAACATCCCGTACAATATACTATTGCTTCAAAGTAAACCTTTGTATTCAAGCGTTTTGTTGCTCTATCATCACATATTTTTGTTTTATTCAATTTTGCCCTTTGTCATGTCTCGGCCTGAGTTCTCATTATCTCATGCATGATACTTAGCCATAATTTTTGAGCTTGCGGTCTATCTCGAGGGCGTATGACCACGCACCGTGCATGAAGAGTCATGCAACGGTATTTCCCATGACGGGCTTGCGGTCTAGCTCGAGGGCGTATAACCGCACAGCGTGCATGAAGAGTCATGCAATGGTATTTCCCATGACGGGCTTGCGGTCTTGCTCGAGGGCGTATGACCGCTCATCGTGCATGAAGATTCATGCAACGGTATTTCCCATGACGGGCTTGCGGTCTAGCTAGAGGGCGTATGACCGCTCATCGTGCATGAAGACTCATGCAACGGTATTTCCCATGACGGGCTTGCGGTCTATCTCGAGGGCGTATGACCGCGCATCGTGCATGAAGAGTCATGCAATGGTATTTCCCTTGACGGGCTTGCGATCTAGCTCGAGGGCGTATGACCGCGCATCGTGCATGAAGAGTCATGCAACGGTATTTCCCTTGACGGGCTTGCGGTCTAGTTCAAGGGCGTATGACCGTGTATCGTGCATGAAGAGTCATGCAATGGTATTTCCCTTGACGGGCTTGCGGTCTAGCTCGAGGGCGTATGACCGCGCATCATGCATGAAGAGTCATGCAACGGTATTTAAGGCGCAGAGCCTTAACAGTTTGGCACGTTGTTATACTTTGCCATACGCGCTTTTCTTTGAAACGGAACAAACATAATATCATTACAACTCTTTCAAAAATTTTCGCTCATAGAGCCATTACATCAAAATTACAATGTAGAAATAGAAAAGAGGCGAATTTCTAACTAAGGGGGGAATACAATTCTTAAGAGTAGTATTTCTTCAAGTGGACGCTGTGCCAAGCATTCTTCAAATCTTTCCCTTCTTCGGTGAGGATCATGTAAGTCCCTTCTTTGATTATGCGGGCTATCTGATAAGGCCCCTCCCAATTGGGCGCGAGCTTGTTATATCCGGGCTGTCTTCCCATGACTTCGACTTTTCTTAACACCCAGTCCCCTACGGCGAACGATCTCTTGTTTACCCTCTTGTCATGATGAACTTTTGCTTTCTGTTTGTAATTGATCATCTTTGCCCGTGCTTGCAACCGTTTTTCTTCGAGAAAGTCCAAGTCTTTTCTCCGAGCTTCCTCGTTATTTGCATCATCAAAATGGGCTACCCTGTAGGTGGGCAATGCTGCTTCCACGGGTGCGACTGCCTCCGTCCCATATGTCAAGGAAAAAGGGGTTTCTCCGGTTGAGTTTCTCGTAGTGGTGCGGACAACCCATAGAGCAGTACTGAGTACTGCTCTATCCATTCCCTTGTGGTCTTGCTACTGAGGACTGTCGATGCTTTACGTTGAGTCTTTTGCATTCCGCCGTAAACTTGCTTTGGAATTGAAGTCCGTGATCGGAAATAATAGCCCGTGGCAAACCAAACCGGCAGTATATATAGTCGTGAACGAATTTGATAATGATTGCTTCGGTAGTACTAGTCAGGGCCTTTGCTTCCACCCACTTCGTGAAGTAATCTACTGCGACCACTACCATCTGTGCTCCTCCGGGCGCTTTGGGATAAGGCCCAATCAAATCAATCCCCCACATATCGAATGCCCAAGTTGGAACTACCAAACTTTGCTCTGTGGATGGCTGCCTCGGAATGTTGGCGAATCTTTGGCACTGATCGCATTTGCGGACATATTCCTCTGCATCTCTCTTCATGGTCGGCCAGTAGTACCCAAGGAATCTGATTTTATCGGACAGCGTTCGAGCCCCAGGGTGCCCCCCACATACGCCCTCATGTACTTCGTATAATAAGTTCGTAACGGTTTCAGACTTCACACACCTCAGCAATGGTTTGGTGAAAGATCTCCGGTAAAGTACACCATCAATGACCGTGTATCTGGCGGCCTGCTTCATCAAAACTCTTGCCCGGTCAGGATTGTCGGGGAGGGTTTGCTTTTCGACATACTCCATGATCTCGTCAACCCAATCTTTCTCCGGCTCCCCTATTTGGTGGATCTCTACCCAGTCAATGGCTGGGCGCTCCGTAAATTCTATCCAACAGTCAACACTGAGCTTGGTAATGTCTTCGTTTGTTATCCTCGAAAGCAGGTCAGCCTCAGAATTCTCAGCCCGGTTGACTTGGTTTAGCTCGTGGTATTCAAATTCCTTCAACATACTTATTTTGAGCTCCTTGTACCTGAGCAGTACCGGGTGATTTGTCTCATACTCCCCTTTGACTTGATTTACCACGAGATGTGAATCGCTCTTCACAATTAACCTCGGTACCTTCATATCCCGGGCTAACTCCAAGCCCGCTATCAGTGCTTCGTACTCGGCCTGATTGTTTGAGACTGCGAATTTAAACCTTAGAGCCCGCTTAAACCTTTGACCTTCCGGGGCGATCAAAAGGATTCCGGCGCCACTGATTGTTTTTCTCGAGGATCCATCCACGCTTAGTGACCAACAGTTTTCCGGTCTCCCTTTAGCACCTTTTGCCTTCTCGTCCCGCTTTTTCTTTGCTTTCACGGGCTGACTCTTGTTCGCTTCATTTTTCTTTAATTCAAACGTGGTCTCCGCCACAAAGTCCGCCAGTGCTGGCGCCTTGATGGCCTTCCTTGGAGAATAAGTAATTTGGAATTCGGTTAGCTCTATGGACCATGACAGCATTCTCCCCGAGGATTCGGGCTTATGGAGTACTTTCTTCAGCGGGGTGTCAGAGTAAACCGTGATTGGATGGGCGGTGAAGTATGCCCGCAGCTTCCGAGCGGCCATGAGCAAGGCGAAGGCAAGCTTTTCAACATTTAAATAGCGACTTTCCACTTCGGACAGTGCCTTGGATACATAATACACGGGCTTCTGACGGTCGTCTTCTTCCCTTACCAAAACCGCAGCCACCGCATGATCTGTTGCGGCCAAGAAAATATAGAGTTCCTCACCCAAGATAGGGCTACTCAAGAGCGGCGGTTTTCCCTGGTAGGCCTTGATTTGCTCGAAAGCATTTCGGCATTCCTCGTTCCATTCAAAACCTTCATTTTTTTCCGCCTTTTAAAGTTTTAAAGAAGGGCAAGCATTTTTCGGCTGATCTGGCGATGAACCTCTCCAAAGCCGTAATGCGGCCATTAAGCTTTTGTACTTCCTTAATGCATCTAGGGGGTTGCATATTTATCAATTCCATGATTTTTTCTGGATTCGCTTCGATCCCTCTCTGGTTCACCATAAAACCCAAAAACTTTCCTGCCTTTACTCCAAAGGCGCATTTGGAGGGGTTGAGCTTCATATTGTTCTTCCGGAGATTGGTTAAGGTCTCCCCTACATCAATATCATGAGAGGCCTCTTTTGTTTTGATAACCATATCATCGATGTACGCCTCCAAGTTCCGGCCCAACTGGTCGTCAAAAACGATGCCTACCATTCTTTGATACGTTGAGCCCGCATTCTTGAGACCGAATGGCATGTTGTTATAAGTGTAGGTCTTGCCCACAGCATAAAAGGCGCAAGATGGGACGTCAGCCTCTTTCATTTTAATTTGGTGGTAGCCTGAGTACGCATCTATAAAGCTCAATACCCTATGCCCGGAAATAGAGTCCACCAACTGGTCGATCCGGGGAAGGGGGTAACAATCTTTGGGACAAGCCTTGTTCAGATCTGTAAAATCCATGCACATCCTCCATTTCCCATTCGCTTTGGTCACCATTACTACGTTGGCTAACCACGCCGGATATTTGATCGGGCTTATGATTTTTGCTTTCAGCAGCTTATCCACCTCTACCTTGATCGCAACTCTCTTCTCCGGGGAAAAGTATCTTTCTTTATGAAGGATCCTGGAGAACGTGGGGTCGATATTCAATTCATGCTCGATCACTTCTCTACCTATCCCCATCATATCTTCCACGGTCCAGGCAAACATGTCCAGGCTTTTCCTCAGCAGTTCTATCAAAGTTTTTCTTTCCTCAGCGGGGATCTCCAGCCCGACCTTTATCGTCTGCCCGGGGTATGCTGGATTTATAACCACATCTTCCAGAGCATCGTTGGGGCGGATGTCTGTCACTTCCCGGTCATGTAGCGAATCAATCACGATATCGATCTGTTCGGTCTCCGCGGCTATACGGTGGGCTCTCCTGCTCCGTTTGAATTATGCCCGAGTTGAGTGGAATGACAAGGTTCCAATCATGGTCGCGTCCTCAACCTCCTTTTCATTTGTCCTGGTATTTTTTGTTTCCCTCGGGCTTACCAACTTTTGCTTTGTTGTGTTCTCCCTTCTTTTTCTCTCTATTACTTTAAGGAAGAGCTCGGGCTTATTTTCAATGCATGCTATCCCCGCAGGAGTATTGAACTTGATTTTCTGGTGGGGGATCGAGGCAACGATTCCAAGGGCAGCTTGTGCGGTCACGCCCAGTATTGCGTTGTATTGGGATTTCAGATCGATCACCATAAACGTAACGCGGGCAGTTTTCTCGAATGGCCTCTCCCCTATGGTCACATAAAAGTCAATAGTCCCATTCGCATGGACCGTATGGTTTGTAAACCCCTCTAATAAGCCCGCATATGGGGTTAAGTGTGCCTCAGACATTCCCATTTCTTCCAAGCAATGGAAGTAAAGTATATCCCGCGAAGCCCCGGTATCAATGAGGACTCTCCCAATATCCGCTCTATCGATAGCCATCTTGATTGTTAGTGGCTTTGTTAAATGGAAGAGGGTGCAAGCCAATTCACTCCTTTTGAACCCAATCATTTCTTCCTGCTCGGGCGGGTACGCAGGTATCAGGAATACTTTCTCCAACTGTTTGATCTGATTAGACAGGTCCGATTTTGGCCTTGCGGCCTCCCTTGCGCCCGCGAACGAGTTCAAGAATGAAGTCCGCAATTGCTTATAGCTGCAGATAGAGCGGGGTTTATGGGCCAGTAACCATCCCAACGCCTTCCCTTTAAAAGTGGAGGCAAGAGCTTTGCACTTCACGGCCTCATCTGTTGAAAATAGAGCCATCTGCCCTTCAAATCGCCCAACATGGCTTTTTGAATTAGATGAGCCATCATAGGCGTCCAGCGCGGGTATCTTTCCCCTTTGAATTGGGGAGTCGTTGATCCATGATGCGAAAGCGTCCATGGGTCCAACGCACTTTGTTACGTTTTGCTTGGACTCCCATAGCTCTGCGATCATTCTTTGGAATTTTGGATCCATCTCGCCCCCCGTTTTGGACCTCTTTCTCAATGTTTCTGTAATTTTATCATCGGTTTTAACAATGGCTTTCCCTTTAAACTAGCCTTTAGGTTTTCTAGGCTGTGATTCTCCTTCCTAACTTTCCCCCTCTTCTTCCTCCCTCTTGTCATCATCCTCCACGAGGATTGTTCGCCTTTTTCTCCTACAACTCTACTAGCTCTGCTTTTAGAGGTTGTCAGACCATGAGTTTTTGATTTTTCAGGAGGAATTCCAGCATTAGCCTCGGCATTAAATAGCTCCTCTAAGGCCATATTTAGCTGCAAGCCTTCCGCCACCAAATTTTGCCTATCTGTTAGGATTTGAATTTTCTTTTGAATTTGGTCAGGAGTAACGGGAGTGACGGGAGTTTTTGAGTTTTGAGAGCTCTTGAAGTTTCAATATGATCTCTCAGATCCGTCTCTCTTCTTGCCCTTTGAGAGGGAGTATAAGAGTTGCCGCTAAGCGTCTTATCCCCCAATTTGGCGAAGATGGATCCCTGAGGCGCTTGTTTCGAAGGGCTAGGATTCGGATTCAAAATTTCTTTTCCAGTCATTGCAAAAAATTTTGTATATCAAAAGTCAACAGAGAGAATTGAATGCACTTATGAACCGTAAGAAACAGAGGAACTAGACTGAACGGTTGGAGATTAAGATGAAGTAAACAAAGCTTGATTTGATAACTTGAAATAGAGAATTCAAAACGAACTAGATTGGAAAAGCAAATAAAAAAAGAAGATTGCACTAGGAAGATTTTCGATTCCCGGCAATGGAACCATTGATGACGCCCTGGAAATCTGGGGTCATGGAGATAGAACTCCGGTTTGATTGTCTCCTGTTCCTGATCACAACACAGACAAGAACACCGTCAAGACCTAAGAAGTATTTATATGGGTAGATGAGTGAGTGGCTCAAGGTACCAACTGCCCTGGTACTTGATAAACACGTGGCAGGTCCTCATAGGATCAGCCAGGAAAGTGGTAGGGAACGTGGCGTGTTGTCAGGGAGTCACGGTTCCACCACCAACCGTTATGGTATGTCAAGTACGAATAGTTAACGTCCATGGTACGTTTATACCAGCTGGGTACTGCGGGCTCAGGCCAAGAGGTTGACAGATTCAGCATGGGACCCTTAGGATAGCGGGAGGCAGGGCCACCTCGGTCATGGTCGTCGGGGAAACCGGGTCTCTCGAGCTTGTTCTCCTGCGGGCTTATTTGGTTCGGTCCTCAGGGTTCAGGGCCGGTTTGGGCGGACTCGGTCGTACTGGTTTAGACCAGGTTCAATTCGGTCTTATAAAGCTCGGTCTCATCACCTATAAGTTTTTTGGGTAAGGAAACCTTGTATATATGGATCTAGTCTGTTCTAAACCTACACACATCTCTTCAAGCTTTTAGGTAGCGATGGTAACGGGGCGGATACAGATCGGGTTTTCTCAACCCGCCCCGTAGTAGACACTCCTGTTACCAAACACGCCCGCTCCGTAAGGTGATGAACTTGTAGCCGCCCTGCCTCGCCCCGTATTCCATAAAAACACAATTTTCTGAGTTTATTCCACCCTATATAATGACTCCAGCCTGCATAACTTTAACACAAAATAAAATTTGAGCCTAATATGAGAGAATCTTTTCCATAACATGTGGACAACATGTATAATGTATCTAAGAAGAAAGAGAATTTTTGTTTTTAACTTGAGCACAACCTCATAACAGTACATAATTTAAAAACAAAACACCAACCCTAACAGTTTATCCAAACTTGAGTCTAACTATTACAAACCAAAAGAACATAAATTCAAATATTACATACCATCATAAATTCAATTATTACAAACCATAGAAAATTAATTCTTAGTGGCAGTGATAGATTATCCAAACTTCAATCGTAAAAAATTTCAAAGATACTTTCATTCTCCAAATCTCACAAAAATTGTAGACCTCAATCCAATTTGCATCATCTAACTCCATGCCAAAAATAAAACCTACATAAATAAACATATATCGATAAAGAGTTAACACAACTATGCTATTTCAAAATAAATTATTCTAAAAAAATAAACTATTTAAGTAAAATGATAGTTTGCCTCTTTTATTTATTTATACTAATTTTCCGCTATTAAATTATATTTAAAAATTATTTATAATGTGCTAAAAATAATTAATTAATTTAAAAAGTCTCAAATATTTTTCTCCTCTAATTTCGAGTTATTCAACCTTAAAATTAAATCTTTGATGGGTTTGATGTTGACAAAGTTTATATGATCATTTTTAAAAAGAATGTTATAATATACTTTTAAAAATTATAGTGAGAGAAATAAAACAAAGCAGTAAAAAATAATTTTTAATAAATTCAACAATTTTATTCAAGCGATTCACATTCAAACCATTTTTTTTAATAATTTTGTTTTTTAAAAAAATCATTATTAATTTCATGGATTAAAGACATCATTTTTTATTTTTTAAATACTTAATATTTGAGGTTGAATAACTCGAAAAAAAAATTAGAGGAGAAAAATATTTAAGACTTTTTAAAAATTAATTAACTATTTTTAGCGCATTATAAACAATTTTTTAGTATAATTTAATAGTAGAAAATTAGTAAAAATAAATAAAAGAGGCAAACTAAGATATAAATCCATCACGGAGGACCAAATATAAGCGCCAAGTTTAGGGACCAAACTATCATTAGTTTCAGGGGTATATTCGGCATTTTGAAAAATCTCACAGAAAGAAAGGGAAAACTGGCAAAAAAAACCATTATAAGGGACCAAACTAATAAAAAAATTTCATGAATGACCAAACTAATAAAAACTGTCAAATTTAAGGACCAAATTATTATTTAATCCAAAAACATGTCAGTTTTAATTTGACTAAATAATAAAATTTTAAAATTTTCTATTAATAATACTTAATAATAGTTTATCAATTTACTTCCTTTGATAAGTGTTTTTCTTTAAAGTTCGCGTAAAACGTGTTTTTAAAATGGGGCAGTGGCATTTTTGTAAAAAACGGGAAGTTGTTTTAAAACAGGCGGTGACATTATTGTAAATAACTGACGCTTGTCCTAAGTGCCAGTGTTAGTGTTAAAAAGCGCCAACCATGTTACACTGGCACTTATTAACACTACCACTGGCACTTTTGATAAGTGCCAGTATAAATGTTTATAAGTGCCAGTGAAATCACACACTTTTAACACTAACACAAAAGTGCCAACGACATTGTTTATAAACGCCAGTCCAAATGACTGGCACTTCAGAATATTCACATTAGCATTTACGATGCTTGTCAATATTTACAAAATTTTCACTGCTTTTTTTTTTTTTAAACAAGTGCCAGCGTGTTTAGAAAAACATGTTTTTCCTATCTTTAAGGTAAAACACATTTTTTCATAAGACCTACTCTATCGATTATAACTTTTACACTAGAGTAATTGAATTAACATTAATGCTTGATTAAAGATTGCATTGACTATAAAACAAGGTTCTAAGTGGTTGCTAGGCGCCGAAGCCAGACCTGGCACCTAGAGGCTTAGGCGAGGACTAGTGGAGGCTAAGCAGGGCCGAGAATAAGACATAATTTATAAATCATAACATCTCAGTGAAACAGTGTTGGAAATATCACCAAGACATGCAAACGATTAACTTGTTTTTCCTATCTTTAAGGTAAAACACATTTTTCATAAGACCTACTCTATCGATTATAACTTTTACACTAGAGTAATTGAATTAACATTAATGCTTGATTAAAGATTGCATTGACTATAAAACAAGGTTCTAAGTGGTTGCTAGGCGCCGAAGCCAGACCTGGCACCTAGAGGCTTAGGCGAGGACTAGTAGAGGCTAAGCAGGGCCGAGAATAAGACATAATTTATAAATCATAACATCTCAGTGAAACAGTGTTGGAAATATCACCAAGACATGCAAACGATTAACTTAAATGTATATAAAAATAAATTTAATACAATTTTCAACTAGAAATACTTATTTTAAAAATTGTAGGCGGGGCTCTACACAAATCAAAATTAATCGCCGCATTTTAATTGAAAATTCAATGCAATTTTTTTTTAATATTGATCTAGACGGATTTGAATTAAGTACAGGATTTTATGACCACCTTAGCTATTTGCATAAAGCAAAGCTTCCGAGTAAATCAAATCAACTGAAATCGCTATGACAATCACCGTCTCAAAATAAATCATCTTAATAATTGTTCCATAAAATAAATGTCAAAAATACCAAAGCTAACTTTGAATTAAAATCAAAACTGATTTTCTTTTTCTAACATTCATTATACTGATACAATAAGTTAAGTGTCAACCGGCATAAATCAAACATTATGTCGCAAATCAGACCATTGCGCATATATATGGCAACTACCCTCAAAGGGAAACAAACAATACAGTACCAAATAAGTAATACAACAGAACGAAGAAATGGAATTTAGAAACAATGATATGCACTAGTAAAGTAGGGACGGATTCAAGTCTAAATGAAGTATTGCTCACCAACTAGAGTAATAATTAAAGGAATAACGATGATACATAGTCCCCATATTACACTCTTGTTTTTCAGTCCAAAAAACATGGCGGCCGTCTATTCTCTACCCGAAACTTCGCCTTTTTACACATAGACTAAAACAGGAAGAAAAAAAAAAAAAAGGAAACGTCTTTATAAACAACAGCTGCTAACAAAACCACCACCTTACTATGAGCTTAGAACAGCCACCTCCCTGCAGAGAATTCCCGTTCCACCTGCAAGAAACAGCTCCCATTTAACTTTGTAAATATTTTAAAGTTACATTGTAAGTTTTGGAAATCAATGCCTTCATTTTGAAAATATTACTAATTTTCTAGGGCAAACAAGATGAGGACATGGGAAAATCTTTTTGGAACGGAGAGAATATAAAACTGTTAAATCTATTTATAAGTATAATTCCTTAAGCATAAAGATAAGATGGACTAAGGGGTGTTTGATGTATTAAGCACTTGATACTTGATACTTGATGCTTAATAGATTGCAAGGTATAATTTGGGGGTAGGGTGTCTTTGATGACATTGATCTCTAGATGTCGGAGGTTACGTGAGGCTCTTAATGATTGAGAATCAAAATCGTTGCTTAACCAATAAGAGCCTCACGGAACTTTCGACATGTAGAGCTCAATGTTATCAAGGCACCCTACCCTCCAAATTATACCTTGCAATCTACTCCCTCCGTCCCAAAAAGATGGTCCACTTTTGACTTTTGATGGTCAATACAAGTGAACTTTGACTAAATATAAATGTCAATCTAACCATCCTTGTGAAATTCTAAAACTTGTTATTGATTAATCATCAAGTGATTTATCAATGACAAATTTTAAAATTTCATTGGAATGATTAGATTGATAATAATCTTTGGTCAAAGTTCACATGTATTGACCGTCAAAAATCCAAAGTGGACTATCTTTCTGGGACAGAGGGAGTATTAAGCATCAAACAAGTGCTTAATACATCAAACACCCCCTACGTCTGATTTTTGAGGAACTAAAACATACTGTGTAACAGTACCTCCATCCCAATGTCTAAATTTGTTCTTGATCAAGAGAGAATTTGGACATTCATTTTTCAATGTCAACACTACTGCCAAACATTTGGTATGTCAGCCAAGGACAAACAAGACTTCTACTACAAGTGAAACTAAGAGGTAGAAGGAATGGAAGATCAAAAGAATTGGATAAAACAACACTGACTCGACTGTTACAATCTTTATTGAACTAACGCTCGTGTCCCAATCGATTCAGTTCAGCTACATGAACTATACTCCCTCCTTTCCATACAAAAACTACACAAATTTCCCCTTTGGTGTCCCATTAACAGTTACATGATCCATAAACGATAAGTTTAATACGGAGTACTTCTTTATTCAATTGTGTTTAATGACGCTCTTGCCACCAAGGTTATATTCTATATTGTATTTCTCTTTTTTAGATTGCTCGACTTTTGGACTCCTCTCACCTCGCATTGAAATGTTACTCAAGCCTTAATAGATGATATGGTTGACCCATCATATATATTAGGAGTAAAAAGAACAAAATAACAAAAATATTGTACGCAATCATGAGCGATGATAATCTGAGTTATTCATACAAATTTCCACCAAGAATATTATCCTGAGATCCTGAAGAGGTTGGAACCTTACCTCTAATTTGTATGAAAAGAAAATTGAACTTTTTGGAGCACTATTTGTCCGAGTGTCCTCGTTTGGCTTTTCGACGTGCATGGTGTGAGTGACCATTTCGATTGGGCTTTGGGGCCGTTCTACTGCATTTTAAGAGATAAATGAAAGATCTTAGTATAAATACAATACAAGTAAAATATCAGGAGGTATTTAATTTAAAGAATTTTAAACCTTATTCGAAGTTTATTCACCAATATAAACAGAGAATGAAGAGAGCTGGACTCACCAGAAGAGAGCCGAAAATATCCTAAACAAAATAATTACAGGCAGGGCCAACAATGCCGAGGCCTACAACATAAAAATACAAGCATCAACAATTACTCAAAAGTCAAAAGGCATTTACTATATTAGGGCCAAAAGAAAGAATGAAAAGAAGAAGAGAAGTAGGACACGTACAGCAAACCACACGAACTCCTTCGTTGCAAGGGGCCTTGTAAGTTCATGCTGCTTCAGAGATTCTTGCACGGTCCCTTGAACCTGGACAGAAATGGTATCATGCGATATTGAGACAAGATAGTATGGTAAAAACTAAAACTGCATTTTAATATCTTTCACAATACCATCAACACCCTACTGCATGCTGAGATTGATCATTTAGAAAACTCGATCTGAAGGAAACAGAAATACCAATTTTCTTGTATATACTAATACTTCTCCCTCCGTCCCACCTGAAGAGGTGTGTAATCCTTATGAAGTGTCTTTTTGAAAAAGTAACTTTCCTTTTTGGACCATCTCTTTTCAATCAATTGATTTTGCTTTTGCCTGTTTGATTAACCATTACTTATGTCTAATCTTGTACCTGTATCTTTGGCCTGGAATAAAACCAGTCAAAAATGCAGCCTATCAAAGAAACCTAACTAGATAGGCCGGACAGTGAACTGTGGCTCTCAGACATGACCTAAGAAATGAATTCAAAGCAACTATATGCAGGAAGTTGTCTGCTCATGTACATTTTTCCCACATACAAAAAGGAAAGAACAAGCAAACATAACAAACTGTGAAGGAAAAAAATAAATATATATAAACAAAGTTTTGAGTTATGACAATCACAATGACAACGACAATTAAAAGAATGCTTAGAGTACACACACAAACCCAATAAATACCAATGCTTATAAAACAAATATGGACTCCTCGACCACTTCTTAAAACAACGAAGAACCTTAGTCCTTCCAGCTTCTCGATGACAATTATTTACAAAAAAGTGAAGCATAAAGAAGGCAAAGCTGAAGTTAAAAATAATACTCCCTCCGTCCCAAAATGATCTTCACGTTGGACTATTCAAACTTTTTAAGATTATGAAAACTTGCTTCACTAGCCATGCTTTGTTTAAGCCTAAAATGTAAAAATGTGAAGAGCATTTTGGGACAATGAGAAATGACAAATGAGAAGATCATTTTGGGACGGAGGGAGTATAAGACAGACATGTGAAACGTGACTACCATACTTGTTGGTGGTACTTGGTTGCAGATTCAAGAAACTTCCCATAAGCAAGAACTGCCTCCTTTGTATATGGCTTCAAGGAACCCCGTACTTTATCAACATGAGGCTTAGTCGCTGTGGCAATTTGGTTAATGTATGGCTTGCAGAATTTTTTGGCTTCCTGTCAATACACAATGTACTTCAATCTACACGTCACTTTTGTACGATAACAATCAGGGATTAAGAATTACAAAAATTTACCTGAAAGTGAGGATCGGTAACTTCTTGAATTTTTACTATATGGGGAGTGACAGCAGTTTTAGTTGCCTCATAGACCTCTGATGATTTTTTAGTCAGAGACTGCAGATGTGGTTCAAGATATATCGTTAACAATAACCACTGCTCCTTTATAGCCGGGATGAATTTCTGTATATACGCGAACAATGAAATAATTAATACTTCTAAAACATTCTGGAGAAGCATTGAAGATACAAAAAAGTGCATCAATTGACAATGAGGACGAAGGTAACAGTGTAGCTCTGCATCAATCCAAGAGAAAAGAATACATTGTTGTAGTTACTCTTATGATTGAGAGGCCTAAGAAGGATATTCCGAATGCTCTATGTAACCCAGGTCTCTAGCTCCTTTAGAGGTACCATATTCATCACTTGACAGTGAGATAACACCACGGTTGTAAACGACGAGTCGAACTTTGGGGTGTCGAGCTCGAGCTCATTTGCAACTTATCGAGCTCGAGCTTTTCTCGAGCTCGAGCTCACTTGTTCATTTGAACTCGAGTCGAATCGAGCTCGCGAGCTGTTCGCGAACAACTCGAGCCGATATCAAACTCAAGTTTTAACAAGCCGAACTCGACCTTAGCCTTTTTTTCTGTAAAAATGTGTTCTTAACAAGCTTATTGAGTCGAGTTCGAGCTTATCGAGTCGAGTTCGAGCCGGTCGAAAAGAAAAATTCAAGTTTAACAAGCTTATCGAGCCTAACTCAAGCTTTTAACGAGCTAAACGAGTCGAACAGTGCCGGCTCGATAACGAAACGAGCTTGACAACCGGTTCGAGCTCAAGTCGAGTTACAACTCGAGCTCACTCGAGCTCGAGCTTTCACGAGCCGAGCTCGAGCCAGCTCGAATCATATAACAGCCCTAGATAGTTTTGAAGGTACTTTCGCAATAGAAAGTGTTGGGTTTCGTGCAATCATGCGCAGCGGAAGACATTACATGAAGAAACCCAAAAGCCTAGATCCGTTATGTTCAATAATTCATAATATGAAGATGAAAGAAACTAACCCTTATAGATCAAAATACGGAGCCTTGGATTAAGATGCTAAGAAGAGCGTCCTCTACCGGTGATCCACATTTCGAACGGATTCAAGAACGATTTTTGAACTTGACTACTAGGTCCTTCGGATTGAAAAACTTGGTGAAGAACGATTCTTCAATCTCTCCCTATGATTATTATGGTTTGATAATTGGGAATAATCAAACCTAATAATCCTAGTATATTATGTGTATTCTCTCTCTCCAAAAGAAAGAGTTTGTGATTTCTAAAATCAATGTTATGGAACTATTCCCGGCTGCACACATTATATACAATAGGTCTCCAAGATCCTTTAGGGTTTAGGACTCCTTTCCCAACAAGAAAAGGCCTAAAATAAACTGCAGTACGGGAGGGGCGCCGTACGGCTCCTCCTAGGGCGCCGTACGGCTCCTAGGGCGCCGTACGGCTGCTCCCTTTTTCTGCCTCGTTTTTTCGCTCCTTTTAATTATCCGTTCTGCGTGTGTGACCCAATAGGATTATACTAAGTTGGCAACGAGTCCGAACCATTCAGACCTCGTAAGTCATAAGCGGACTCTAGCAAGCCATTATGACTACCCAATTAGCATAACTTTGAAATCCAAAGTTTCCTAAATAGAACATAAAACACAATCTCTTTGTTACACGATGTCTATTGAACGTGAGTCATGGTCAATAGTCAACTTACATTGTTCAATGCTTTCTCGATCCCGAATGTATTGATAATACAAATGACATTGATCCAATCAATTCATTTGAGCATGGCCATGCATTTCATCAATACCATTTATCGAGTGGCCAAAGTTTGACATCTCTCTCGAGGAACAAATCCCATCTTGGCTTATTACCTTTCCCTACATGATTCCGATTATGCCAATCATATTCTTTATAGCTACCCGGTTAAGGGTAACGTTTGAATATGTCAAACATAATGTTCATCATGTGGAAGACTGTAATAACCTCAGATCTAAAGATTCAAGTGATATAACTATATGAGACTTAATTACGACATTTTGACCATGACATAAATCTCATAGGGGTCAGTCCAGTATTTGTTCTCCAACAAATACCTATATAAGTCTAATTGTATCGCATACACATAATCATCATATGATTATCTATTAAACTTAAACTAGTAATTAATCATAATTACCAGGGACTGGGATTATTATAATAAACATGCAAAAGATATAATAATCAAACATTCAATATCTTTATTAAAGCATAAAGCAAATGATAACATTAATCGTTCAAATAACGTGCATACGGCATACACACCAACAGAAATACTAATAGCAAGCATATTAAAATGCCTAAGTTTGGCACAAATTATCAAAATTAGGAAAACTTCATACTGAACGCTGTTTCTTTTCAATTTTATCTCAAGGGTTTAAATTCCGTAATAGTTTCTGAATTCAAAGAAATGTTCATCTAATCCAGACACGGGAGTACCTGAGGTTGAATGGCATATCATATAGATAAAGCCATATCTTCCTACGATCCTCGTGAATCTAAAAAGATTAAGGTCTTCTATTTTTTCTTGTCTTTACTAATCTTTTTTCCACTTTTTTGAGATCATAGAAGAGTCGGATTAGTTTTCGAAGAGGGCCAGTCACTAGTACATAAAAAAAAAAAAAAAAAAAAAAAGAGAGAGAGAAAATGGAGGGAAAAATGCATACATGCAAACAAAAAAGAATGGAAAATGATGCACAAACAGAATTTGTAATACAGTAACTTCTACAGAATATGACGTCGCAAGGTTAGAAAGGCAATAATTTTAAACTATTGAAGGAGCCTGCACTCTCTCTCTCTCTCTCTCTCTCTCTACTCCGCCCATTTGAACAGTTCTTAATTTTCTCTCTTAACTTATCTAAAGCCATCAACTCCACTAAAATCGCAAAAGTAAAATCACTCAAATAACTAGAATTAAACAATTTTGATGGAACAACAGCTCTTCCGACCACCTCCAAAACAGGAGGTAGATGAACCAAGGTATTAGATCCCACTGCCCACCCTCAATCAGGTTTGAGAAAAAAAAGTGGGTGGCATTAACATATGCAGTTCTAATTACTTTAATGTTTTCGACCCTCCCAACCTGTAATGTTAGTTTTGGCCTTCCTTACCTTGGTCTTATTACTGCTCGTAAAATCACACTTCCATCAATTAATATACAGTTCCAATTGTCTACACATATGTAATAACATGAGACACACTCGTAGAGCATGGCGCAGAAAGCACATGCATTTTGTTAACTACGTACGTACTTAATTTCTCATTAGAACTTAATAGTTAATCAAAACAACTGAAAGATAAAAGGAGATCCCTCCACATCATCCCCCCAAACAGGGGACACAACTAGCAGAAGAGAGGATATACCGTTTTGACTGCATCCACATGAGGTTCAGCCCACTTTTCAGCTAGTGCCTTTGTCTCCACAGCCTGAAACAAACGGAATACCAAGAATAAATTCTCAAGGAGGAACGCATAATCTATCAAAGGCACATAAACATCGATTAACATAGAAAAGGAAATTAGAGAATACCTTTTGCAAAACTATCTCAATAGTAGGTTTCCCATGCTCTTTCCAATGCTTCTCTGCACAGGACTGCAGGACAAAGTCAAGTATTACAATAACATCTAAGCACATCATCACATACCCAGCACACTCCTATGCGAAATACCTGGAAGTGAAAGAAATGTACTGCAAGCCAAGGCGGTAGCCATGCGCCATGAACCTGAGAATTGAACATAGAATTGAACATAGAATCGAACTCATTAAATCCAGCTCACGGCAGTCTCCTTTCCAGAACATAATGCAAGGCAGATAGCGTGCCTGAATCAGAATAGCCCTACGCCTATTCAATATACAAAAATTCAGGTGTCTACATAAAATTAGCATTCTCTATACAAGTGACAAATTTCAAACATATCCCTCAGCGAAATATTTTCCGACCCAAATGCTTTCATCTATCTTCCTTGTTATCTCTCCAATCAATTATCTGCATATATATTTTCGGACATGGTTACCAGTAAGACTGAGAGGTAAAGCACTTGGGGTCTATGAGATGGGTGTACGAGGTCTAGAAGCATCAACCAGTGCCCTTCCACAACTGCGTACAGGGTCTATAATTGAGGACATCCTAAATCTGTCTCTAATAAATATGGTAGAGTGACGAACTCCAGAGATTGAAGTAAAAGATTCTCCCCTTGCAACATCATGCTTGCGTACGAACAAGTCAAATTCCAGCTATATGTAAATAATGTTGATCAGCATCTCCAACCAAGTAGAGCTTTAGGAACATAGAAGATTGTATGATGTACGGATAACCAATCACTCAAATCCTTCTTCCTGTTACCATACGAGCAATAAGGAGAGCCGCCACTCAAATAGCTCAACTCATAGTTCAAACTCATCAAACTTATCACATTTATGCAGCCAAAGCCAAGTTTAAGAATAGTTCAACAAATGAAAGCAAAGTTCAGATGGAGAAGTTTGTTAAAGGCTTCATAACTGCAAGTTTTTTCCTTTTATACATACCAACAGCAAATAGCAGATTTTCAAACCCAGACAAAACTGAAAAAGTGACCATTCAAGTAAAGTATTAAATCAAGGACCGAGTGGATTAGCTAAAGATTTACCTCTGTCAACTCCTTAGATTTCGATGTGACTTCAAACTTTGCCTTCATCAGTTCCTCCTACAATGATTTAACATAATAAGTCACACGAAAATAGTACTCCCTCCGTCTCAAAATACATGTCGTTTTAGGAGTTAATTTTTGTCTCAAAATACTTGTCGTTTTACTACTTTCAAGGCTTTTTTGTTGTTGTATACCAATTATACCCTTAGTAATGATGTTGAACTATCTCTTACACAAACATTTAATTGCCTAGGTAATTGATTATTTTAGGGTATATGAGACTTTTTCACATGCATTAATTGCATTTCTTAAGAACTGTGCAAATCTCAAAACGACATTTATTTTGAGGAGGGAGTATCATCTGAAGAGAAAACCAAGTATCAAGTACAAACATACCTCAGCAACTTTGAGAGCACGTTCAGTTTTGAAAAGTCTTGTCTTCTGCTCATCACTGACTTTATGGAGCTGAAAACACAGAATGAACAAAGCATAAAAAAAGTACTTGCCAAAACATTACACCATTTAAAACAGTAAAAGGAACCAAGCCTACAATGACATAAGGGTATGAACGGACATGCACAAAACTGAAGCAGTAATTGCATGAATTAAGATGCAAGGGCTGACCACCCAAAGCTTCAAGAAACCAATCCACTTAAATAGACACAATAATGTCTGGATGTGAAATTGCCTAGCTACCATAGTTGGATAATCCTTGGAATACATCAAAAATAGAACTGTAGTGGAAAATTTTATTCCTAGATAAGAAAAACATCCACACAAAAAATGTCACATGTTCAGCATGGCTCGACTAAAATGAGACGTGACGACGTGACGTGACGACGTGACTAGAGCTCATACATCAAACAATCTACTACTCTCGTAAAGTCCATTTTCAAGAAAATTTTGTCCTAAAATGAATGTCTTGTTTGGAAAAATATGTCCCTAAATGTGGCTTTACCAACAAAAAAAAAAAATCACTAGTCTCTTTATACTTGCGGAACTAAATGTTTGGGAAGAGGATTACAAGAAAATACTCCCTCCGTCCCAAAATGATCTTCCCACTTCTATTACTACGAAGGAACATTGAGTAATAATTTTAGGTTGGTTCAATTATACAAATGAAAATCTAAAACTTGTCATTGATAAACCATCAACAATACTATCAATAACAAGTTTCAGATTTTCATTTGGATAGTTAAATCAACATAAAATTATTGCTCAAAGTTCATATCAGGGTTGCACGATTCGTAGTTCGTCCGATTCGAATTCGCGATTCGCTCAACTCATGGAATCCGATACGTAGAGTATTACAATTATTACGATTCGCGAGGAGATAATTGCATAATAAACCATGTACAAGTTTTGTCGCTGCAATTAAAACCTCCAACATAAATAAATTGCGTAAAAAACCTTGTACATAGAATCTTGTTGCAATTTAAACCTTCTTCCAGTTAACTAGTTAAATATAGTTTCAGAAAATGCACTTTCACCCCCCTATGACTTTTCCAATTTTTAGTATTTCTCTAAAGTTCAATTTTTGGGGATTTTCTTAGTCTTTGACCAAACAAAAAATATAATTCACATGAACATCAAATAAAATATTGTTCTTAACAAAATAGGTTAAATTGTAACAATTTTTCACATATTTCTTAAATTATTTTGTTAAGAACAATAATTTTACTTGTTTGTGAGTAAGTATAACAAATAGTACTCTATATTTTGGAATGATAGTCCAGCTTTTTAGTAATTAATTTGACTAAGCTTTTACAAAAATTGTACAAAAGATATTTTTCTAATGGAGTTATTAAAGTTATGATAAATAATACTCCCTCCGTCTCTAGTTAGTGTGAACCAAAATGTTGAGCACACAAATTAAGAAAAAGTAAGAGAGATAAATAATGGAAGGAGGTGTTTGTGAGTATGAGAAATTAAATAGGAGAGAGAATGAGTGGGAGGAATAGTAAGTTGATTAGTTTTGTGAGTGTAAAAGTAAAGTAAGAGAGAGAATGAGTGGGTGAAATAGTAAAGATTCTTTGCAATTTTTGGGCAATTCACACTAACCTGAGACAGACGAAAAAAAGAAATAAGTTCAATCTAACCTAAGACGGAGGGAGTATATTTAAAGGTATATCAACAATAAGTTTTAAAATTTTATTAAAATAGTTAACCACTAAAATTGAAATTATAGTTTTAGGACAAAGGGAATATTTTAAAAAATGATTTGTCAAAAATGATTTTATTTTATAAAATATTTATGATAACATTTACTTAAAGTAAAGTTAAATTCGCCGAAATAAGTAAATTGTTGTTAAAATCCATTAAATACATGTCATTGTTTTATAAATTATGTGAACAATAAATTACTCATACAATAATTATTTTTATACAAATATTTAGTGTAAATAAAATTTGTAATCCATGTTATCACATATGATGTTAAAATAAACACACATTCTATTTAATTTTCATGTGAAATATATTTTTTGTTTGGTCAAAGACTAAGAAATTCCCCAAAAATTGAACTTTAGAGAAATACTAGAAATTGGAAAAGCCATAGGGGGTGAAAGTGAATTTTTTGAAACTATATTTAACTTGTTAACTGGAAGAAGGTTTAAATTGCAACAAGATTCTATGTACAAGGTTTTTTATGCAATTTATTTATGTTGGAGGTTTAAATTGCAACGACAAAACTTGTATAAGGTTTCTTATGCAATTATCTCATTCGCGAGAGTATTACAATTATTTGATTTTTGTAAATGATTGGTTTGTGGGAATAGTCTTTGGCAAACATGTATTTGTAGTGAGGACTGAGGGTTAGCAGCTACTTGATATGACATTGTGGCTTTTTCAGATTTCTAGAGTTGTTTTGAAGTTATCCTTGGAAACCTATCACTAGTTAATATACAATATTTATTTATTGCAACAATGACTTTTCAAATTTAGAGGACATTAATTGTGAATTCAAAGAGATTTTACAAGGTATCGGAACACGAACCCATACGCAATTCGATACCGGCGAATCGATACGCGATTCGATGCCATGGGGAGCGAATCCTGCAACCATGGTTCATATGTGGTAATAACGAAAATAGTGGGAAGATCATTTTGGGATGGAGGGAGTATATGAATCTTCGCCACTAAATTGTATAATAAAGTATAGATTTTCAAAATGTCCCTTAAAATGAAATTCAGACATTCATTTAGGGATGGAGGGATTATTAATTATAATATGCCCACGATGACATAGTCGTAGACCTTCCCAAAGCAAAACTTTTGAAAGACTTACATTCTGGAGCTTTGAGTTGAGCTCAATCACCTTCTTCTCCAATTCTTTTGTTCGGGATTCCAAGGCATCTTTCTTTGTGGTCTTAACCTCTAGTTCCTTTTGAAGTTTAATCACCTATCAACGATGTCAACACATCCAAGTCATGGGATGCTGTATTGTGTAAAAAAAAAAACAGATAGATTCACGTACAAACATAGTTATTAAAGGCGCGCCTAGGCGCGCGCCTAAGCCCCGGGCACAGAGAGGCTCAGTTTTGGAGCCTGGGTGCGCCTAGCTCCGGGCACAACAATCAACCATCAATTAAATTGTAATTAAACATAATGCGTGACTATTACTTTTCCTCTCCCATGACTCTCTCATGTACATGCACCATAACTTTGTATAAGAGTAGCAATAACTAGGAATTCCTTCAAACTAAAAACTGCTTATCATTTTATAGGATTTAGACTTAGAGTCCTTCGGTTTGAACTTCTCTTTATGCTTGTTTGATCATCTATTTATGTTTGTTTCTTTTATGACTTATAATGTATGTTTGATTTACTACTTGCATTTCATTTATTGCTTATCTCGATGTTGTATAATGTATACTATACTATTAGTATTTTAAGGCATTTTTGCGGGCATCGTCACTCGGGCGCGCGCCCGCCTAGCGCCTTGCGCCTAGGCTCCGGGCACACCTTTTGCGCCTTGGTGCGCCTAGAGCCTTTAATAACTATGCGTACAAACCTGCTTCTCAAGTTCAGTAGCAAGTGCATGAGCCTTTTTCACCTGCTCCTCAGCATTCAAAGATCCTTTGGCCTGAGAAACAATACAGCTGGGACATGTCATACAAAGTGTACAACGGTTCAAAGAACAACAATGTACTCCCTCCGTCCCGGAATAAGGTTCTTAGTTTGACTTTACACGGAGATTAAGAAAAAATAAATGTTGTGAGTATGAAAAAGTAAGTAAGAGAAAGTAGGAGAGATAAAGTGGGTAGGGGGTTTTTGTTGTGAGAATGACAAGTGGGTCCCATGGTCCATTTTAAGTAATAAAGCAACTAAGAACCTTTGCCTGGGACAAATCAAAAATGAAAGTAAGAACCTTAGTCTGGGACAGAGGGAGTACATGTTTGGGCCAAAAAACCTACTATTTTTACCTCAAGAGAAGCAATCTCACTCCGTAAGAGAGCAATGCTATCTGATTTCTCTTTAATGGTCTTCTCCTTCTCCGTGATGCTCTGATCCTTGCCTTTTAATTCATGTGTCTTCTCATCAATAAGAGATTCTTCAATCAAAAGAAAATGAAATCAGACATAAGCAATCAAATTCAACATTTTCAGCAGCCATAACATACTCTTATCTCCTTGCTCACTGTTTCTTATTGGAATTATAAGCTCATATCAAGCTCAAACACTTCTACAGTTCAGATGGTAACATTACTAACATACCCCCATAGTCCAGGCAGAGTCCTCCATAGATCTTTTTTCTTCAACGTGTTTTAATTTCAAGTTTTGACGAAATAGCTTACATAAATTTCCTCCTCTTTACAACATAAAAGAAGTTGCTTTTCATAGAAATTTTACGTAATTGATTGAAATTTGATTACCTAAAATAGGAAACAAATGATGACGATCATTTATTCGATATGAACCACGTCAGCTTCGACAAAAGTAAAAAGGGATTACATAGAAAAGAAAACATTTTAAATTCACAAACACTAGTTCAATTGAACTACAAGAGAGAAATAACAAACGAAACTGAAAATACAGTAAACATTTACACAAATTAATTAATCAAGAGACAAACCGAGGGTTTGGATCTTGGAATTGAGGCGATTCAATTCGATCTGCAGAGCAGAAACCTCGGATTTATCGTCCGCAGCTGCCGACACTGATCCAACAACAGCATCATCGGATTGAGCCGAAATTGGAGTGTAAATTAGGGTAAACAGGAAGAAGAGGACGGAGAGAAGGATGAGTTTTGAGGCCGCCATAGCCAAGTCAAAACAGCGGCGCCACTCCAACTGACTCTACTAACGACGATTCTCTATAAAATAACGACGACGACGGCTGCGAAAATTCAGGCCGACGGCAACGGCGGCTGCTAGAATGCTGTTGCGTTCTCGTGTTTCGTGTTTTTATATTCAGTCTAGTTTGCAGTCCATTTTAGAATTTCTCTTTGATTTGTGTGTGATGCAGGTGTTGAATTAAATTACGTAGTAATAGTTTTGGGATTGGTTGTCGATGCGGCTTCCTTGTGCTGGTCACGTGACCCGTCTGACATGGAATCTCTATGACCTTTGAATCTGCTTGTGGATTCAGTAGGTCTTTTATGTTCTGTCGGTCGATTTTACAACAAGATATTCATCTCAAAAGGAAAAAAAAATCTCCAATCTTCTTCTCTGTCCTTTTCTCATTCCATCTCTTTGATTCTTCATCTTTTGAGTCCTTCAATTACAATTAAATTCTTACAATTGTTTGTAATTTCAAAATTCATTTACAACTAGATATCTTTTATAATTGTTTGTAATCTTAAGTTCGGTTTCAATAATCTCTTATTTCAAATCACATGAATTGAGGAAAATTGGTGGCGATAGTCGAAGTGGCTATAAAAAGCCCTCATCTCACCGTCAATTTTCTAGTGCAATCAAAGCAACTTTCTCATTATACTACTGTAAGATACCTGCGGGAAAAACGAATAGTTCCCTCGAGAATCAAACACGGTATTTAAACGAAAAAAACGGAGTCGCCACGTTAGTTTAACTTTAAACCCAAACTTAACGAAAAATGGTTAGAGACAAAGGATTCAGAGGTCAGGTTACACTTTGGGAAGAACTTAACCGGTAGTTCACCCAAAGTGCCTCAAAAAGCCGAGTCTCCCTAAGTTTGTTAACCAAAGTTGTGCGAGTGTGTGTGTGTGTGTGTTTTTTAAAAAAATGGGAGAAACTGACTTTTAACAAGATCAGTTAGAAACTTAACAAAAAAGGGTTGTTTTGTAAACAGTTTGACAGAAAAGGGGAAAGACTGAAAAGTCACCCCTCTGACCAAACTAGCCGTACGGCTGAGAAGGTCATCCCTGAAGTTTTTACAGATTGTCAAGAAATCAGTCCAGTTTCAGACAGAAACAGAGCATTCTGCTGAAACTGAACTGTTTTACATCTTTCCAGTTTATTTACTCACACAAAGCTTGGATTAAATCATCCCTATGCTCTTAATTACTAATTAAACACCAAAACACAAGGTTTTGGGTGTGATCAATGCAATAATTGGGGAAAAATTAAGAAAGTGATGAACATGGCATTTGAGCCAAAATCATCATTTGGATGGTTAAAGATGGAAACTTTAACATCCAAATGGATGATTCTTCCAAGAAAAGGCCTTAGGATATCAAAATCAGCCTTGGGATGGATAAAGATTGAGTCTTTACCATCCAAATGGACATTATTGGAGTTAGAGGTTTGAATGATAAAGATTGAAACTTTATCATCCAAACTTGATCATTTAACCATAAAATCAACTTAAAAGTAAAGACATGAAATTTAACTTGCATAAATATAAAGACATAATGTAAATTGCATAAAAGTAAAGACATAATGTAAAGAACATTAATGTAAAGACATAATGTAAAGTGCATTAATGTAAAGACATAATGTAAAGAGACATTAAATGATAACAAGCCTTGATCATCTTAGGTTTGAACCCTTGATCATGCATTGAACATGAGGGTACCATTGATTCACATCAAGAACTTGGATCCAATTCATAATATTTACAAGAAAAGTAAAGACATTTACATAAATTAAACAAAAGAAAGAGAGAATATGAGATGAAGAGGAGATGGGGAGAAGGAGGCCTCACCAATTTTAGTTCTAAGCCTATATTCTTTCTCTCTTTTCACTCAAATGTGTGTTTATGTGTTTGACCTACCCTCAATTCGACAGAGTTTACACTCACAAAATGATTTCTCCCCCCCCCTTGAAATGATCAGCCAGAGGTCCAATTTATAGGGACTGAAGGTGCCCAAACCATCCGTACAGATTGGCCCATCCCGCGTCCAAACCATCCGTACGGCTCAGCCTGGCGAGCTTCTGGATTTTTCCAATTTTAATTCCAGAGTAGTCTTGGAATTTTAGGTTTATCTTAGTGAGGTCCCAGCCTATCACTTTATCCCTGAATGGCGCTAAGAGTTCCTCTAAAATTGGTTAATTTTAGATTGGGGTACTTACAGGGCCCCTCGGCAACGTTGCTTTGGAAAAGCGGGGTTGTCGATAAAAAGCATCCCAATCTGATGGGAGGACGGCTTGACCGATTTGGCTGCATGACTGGACCTAGGGGTATAGGATTCTTACGTATCCCGTTTGCGGGGAATCAAGACTAACGTAGTTCGGAAGGGGTGAGAAACTTTAAGGCTACTCAGACCTAATGGCTAGGTGGATATCTGTCATCCTCTCCTAGGGTGTAGGGGAACATCTGTCATTCTCTCCTAAAGGAACGGGCATGACTCTCGGGGGTCAGAGGCGAGATATGGTCAACTTGGCTCTATGGAGAGGGTTGACTAAAAGGCACGGGCATGACTCTCGGGGGTCAAAGGCGAGATATAGTCAACTTGGCTCTATGGAGAGGGTTGACTTAAAAGGAATGGGCATGACTCTCGGGGGTCAGTGGCGAGACATGGTCAACTTGGCTCTATGGAGAGGGTTGACTAAAAGGAACGGGCATGACTCTCGGGGGTCAGAGGCGGGACTTGGTCAACTTGGCTCTATGAAGAGGGTTGACCAAAAAGGAATGGGTATGACTCTCGGGGGTCAGAGGCGGGACTTGGTCAATTTAGATCTAAAGAGAGGGTTGACTAAAAAGGAATGGTTATGACTCTCGGGGGTCAAAGGCGGGACTTGGTCAACTGTGGCTCTATGGAGAGGGTTGACTAAAAAGGAATGGGCATGACTCTCGGGGGTCAGAGGCGGGACTTGGTCAACTTAGATCTATGAAGAGGGTTGACTAAAAGGAACGGGAATGACTCTCAGGGGTCAGAGGCGGGACTTGGTCAACTTGGCTCTATGGAGAGGGTTGACTAAAAAGGAATGGGCATGACTCTTGGGGGTCAGAGGCGAGAATTGGTCAACTTGGCTCTATGGAAATGGTTGACTAAAAAGGAATGGGAATGACTCTCAACGGGTCAGAGGCGGGACTTGGTCAACTTGGCTCTTTGGAGAGGGTTGACTTAAAGGATGGTCTTACGTCATTTTGGACTGCTGGGACAAAGGTTTTCTAAAATGACCATCCTGGGGGACTAAGGTTTTCTTAACCTAAAATGACCACTCTGGGGGACAGAGGTTTTCTTAACCTAAAATGACCTCTCTGGGTCAAGGCTTGGGTCAACTCCATCTTTGAGGAGTTTGACGGGAAAAGTAGTCTTATGTCCCACTAAGGACTGTCGGGGACAAGGGTCTCAACCTATAATGACCACTATGGGTCAAGGTTTGACTTGGGTCAACTCCACCTTTGGGGAGTTTGACGGGAAAACTGGTCTTACATCCCACTAAGGACTGCCGGGGACAAGGGTCTCAACCTATAATGACCACTATGGGTCAAGGTTTGACTTGGGTCAACTCCTCCTTTGGGGAGTTTGACGGGAAAAATGGTCTTACGTCCCACTAAAGACTGCCGGGGACAAGGGTCTCAACCTATAATGACCACTATGGGACAAGTTTTGACTTGGGTCAACTCTTCCTTTGGGGAGTTTGACGGGAAAACTGGTCTTACGTCCCACTAAGGACTGCCGGGACAAGAGTCTCAACCTATAATGACCACTATGGGTCAAGGTTTGACTTGGGTCAACTCCACCTTTGGGGAGTTTGATGGGAAAATTGGTCTTACGTCCCACTAAGGACTGCCGGGGACAAGGGTCTCAACCTATAATGACCAATATGGGTCAAGGTTTGACTTGGGTCAACTCCTCCTTTGGGGAGTTTGACGGGAAAACTGGTCTTATGTCCCACTAAAGACTGCCGGGGACAAGGGTCTCAACCTATAATGACCACTATGGGTCAAGGTTTGACTTGGGTCAACTCCTCCTTTGGGGAGTTTGATGGGAAAACTGGTCTTACGTCCCACTAAGGACTGGTAGGGACAAGGTTCTCAACCTATAATGACCACTATGGGTCAAGGTTTGACTTGGGTCAACTCCTCCTTTGGGGAGTTTGACGGGAAAACTGGTCTTATGTCCTACTAAGGACTGCCGGGGACAAGGGTCTCAACCTATAATGACCACTATGGGTCAAGGTTTGACTTGGGTCAACTCCTCCTTTGGGGAGTTTGACGGGAAAACTGGCCTTACGTCCCACTAAGGACTGCCGGGACATTTTAACTTGACCCCTTTTGGTCAAAGTTTGGACTTTGGTCAACTCAACTCTACGGGATGGTTGACACTCTTTCTTGACACCGGGGGAGAGCCTAGGGGCGACCTTTGTGGACGAAAAAGTCCAAGATTTTGGAAAATCATTCTTTGATCAAAATCATTTTGCTTGAAACATTGTCTTTGATGAATGATGCCAAATGGGAAAATTTGGAAATGCTTATTTCTAAAAGCAAATCTTTTAACGAAGCATGTTAGTCAAATTTTTGATTTTAACTTAACCATGAGGTTTGTCATGCATAAAGTCCTTCGGAGCTTTGTCCATTTCTTAGGAGTGATCAGGAATAGAGAACCCTTTTGTCGTTGATGTTAGGGTAGCCCCATGTCCTTGTTGTCATTGATGTCGGGGTAGCCCCATGTCTCTGTCGTCATTGATGTCGGGGTAGCCCCATGTCTTTGTCGTTGTCGAGGTAGCCCCATGTCTTTGTCGGTGTCGGGGTAGCCCCATGTCTTGTCGATGTCGGGGTAGCCTCATGCCTTTGTTGTCGTTGATGTTGGGTAGCCCCATGTCCTTATCGTCGTTGATGTCGGGGTAGCCCCATGCCTTTGCCAGTGTCGATGGCGGGGTAGCCCCAATATCATATTTTGTCCTTTGAAGTGAGGTTAGGAACCCATCCCTTTTTCATGACGTACCCTTTCTTTTGCCTAGGCCGCCCTTTCGGGTTTTCAACCTAGCGGGCATCTTTTTTACGTCTTTTATGGCACACCCTATTTTTTGCCTAGGCCGCCCTTGCGAGTTTTCGACCTAGCGGGCTACTTTTTGGTGCCTTTCTTTTTTTTTCTTTTTTTTTCTTTTTTTTTTATGAGTGATCCAGCCGACTCGATAGAACGGGGACTTAAGGTATTTTTCTTGGAGGAAACATGTAAGGGCATTTTATTTGGGAGAGAGTCCCTTTATGTTGGTGAGCTCTTTGAGCAATGTATCATGAAATTGGAGGAAGCCCTTGCTTGACAGAATACAAGTGTTTAGCTCTTTCCTAAGATGTAGAGGAGAAGACTTGTCGAGACATTTGAAATTTGCCTTAATTAATATCATCAAAATGATTACTTGAATGAATCATGTTTATTATTAAGTCAAGATTTTAACAAGCAATTAGCCTTAACATGTATAAATGTTGTGATCAAATAAGATTAAGATTCGATCAATGGCAAGATCGGGAGAAAAAGGTGTGTCTGGGAAATCGGTCATGGATGGGACCGAGGGAAGAGAACTTGGTCATTTTAAGAGGACCATTGTTTGATGGTTTTGTTTCATGTTGTGACCGGACCCGAAGGTTTCCTACGTTCCCCTCAATTTGAGGAGCTCAGGTCACCGTAGTTCGGCCATGGATCGTCTTTTGTTGAAGTCGGTGTCCTTTTGAAAAATGTTGTTGCTCTTTTGATGTAGATCACTTTGCTTTGTGTTGGGATGGACCTTTTGGGGTGAACCCTCTTTGGTGTGAGCTCCTTTTGAGATAATGGACCCTTTTGAGGTGAGTCCCTTCTTGGTTGTCTTTTGAGATAGACTTCCTTTCTTGCGAACCCTTGGGGGCGGACTTTGCGGTGAGCTTTTGAGGCGAACTTCCTCTTCACATATATTCATTTCCTTTCCTCCTTTTCACATATTCATTTCCTCTCCCTCTTTTATTTTTTTTATTTTTTGAGGGAGAGGTAAACATTAGCCCCAACTTTATATCTTGGACATTGGCTCATTTGTAGCCCCCTTTGTGGCATGTCTGTCACTTTCAGCTTTGAAGATCCGGGAAGTCCCTAGCTTGGTTGCGCACGCGCGATCACGGTTGAATCTTGGCGGTTGAGCAACAACATCCTTGCCTTTTCATTGTCTTGGGATGCCTTTGATGTGCATCAATAATTTGTATCGGAAAGGTGTATCGGGTTGTGTACCGGGAAATGTGTATCGGGAATATATATCGGGGAAGGATTGCCATTAACGGTTTCTTCATGCCAATTGATCACAACATTTATACATGTTAAGGCTAATTTTTTACATTTAGCATTTTCATTTGTGTTAGGTCCATTCGTCCTTAATGAGTCGTCATTGAATAGTATGCTTAGAAGTCAATTCATCATTTTAGGGACGTAGCAATCAATTGATAATAACAAGCAAGAAAATTTCAAGAGTAAATGTATATTGCAAATAATGTCTCAAGTCTAGAGAGAAGAGAATGAAAATGACTATTTTATTTAGATAACTTTGTACATACATGTCCAAGTGCGGACCTTTGTAAATGAAAAGGCACTGTCCGGGACGGACTTTGATGAAAGTCTAGATCCTACGAGGCTGGAAGACTCATCATTTTTATTTTTTTTTATTTTTTTAGGGAAGGGCTCCCATGAGGCACGATGATCCATTTTCTTCCTCAATTGTTGGAGGGGTCGTCGGCGGCATATTCCCTGTCTTCCACGGGGAACTCGGGTTCCATATCGTCGGGAAAGATGTCGCGAGGTCTCCACTTGGCTTGGCGTTGTAATTGCCGGATTCATCTACTCACGAATTGGGAGTTTGCATTGGCCATCTCCATTTGGTGATTTCCTTTCAAGATGCGTAGCCTTCGTGCCTGGCACTCGACGAAGGTACGGATCTCTATGTGATGTAGCCGCTTTTGGGCTTCCGAAGCACAGGCCTCTCCTTTTGATCTTCTCGCTCATGTGGATGGTTGTCTCGGACGCCAATTCAGATGTGGGCTCCTTGGTCGATGTCTCCAATGGACAGAACCGCGAAGGACTTTAGCATATTAAACCTCAAGGTGAAATTATAACCATGATTTGAGAAAAACGCTTTATTAGCGGATTAGCCTTTTTAGGAAAAACTTGATCTTTTATTTTAAGAAAACTTGATCTCCATTTTTTTTTCATTTGAGTAAAAGACTCACACATTTTTTCGTTTTTTTTTTTTTTAATAAGGATTGACCGAGCCGAAGTTGCCTACGTTCCCCTCACTATGAGGGAGTGTCGCGCCCCAGACCCGTGGTCCTACTTGGCCCCACGCTCGGGACACGATTGGAAGACGTTATAAAACACTTTTTGAAAATTTTTCGAAATATACTTTCATAAAGTTTAACAAAATCCACACTCGAAGTTCAAAGACTTCATTTAACTTTCAAACAAACTCTTTCACAAACGAAAGTACTTAGCCCGAAGGCTTACAAACTTTTATACAAATGTACACACACCAACCTTATCCAAAATAATGGTGTTACAAAATGATGAAGTCACGAAAACTCTACCCAAAAGGTGTTACATCTATGTAATGTAGCCTTTACAAAATAAATCCCAACTCTTACCACTTTAACGTCCTCCCGTGCCAAAGTATCATATCCCCTGGACTCGCCTTTATCTAAAACAGTAAACAAATAAAGGGTGAGAATGAATCTCAGTAAGCTACTAAAATGCAACTACGTTACATGCTGAAATGATACTCGGAATTGAACAATGTCAATAAACATCCACATAGCACGTAACATGATAGGCAAAGCCAACTCATCTTTCCACACGTAAGGCGGAATAAAACACTCATAAGTGGATACTTAGTCAAGGTTTACCGAAAGAACATAACCGTTGATACTTAGCCAAGGTTTTCCGAATCAAACATATAACCATCTGAGAGGTATCAACTGAGCAGCATCAAAGAGCTGAAGCCGGGATCCCGAAAACCAAACCATAACCATAAGAACCAAAGTAACAACGGGGAAATATGACACAAAGTCATAACCCAAATGCTCACTCGAGGGAGCTAACTCATCTCATTCAAGGCCAATCTGGACTGGGGAAAAAATGCCCAGTGGAAAAGCCTTATAGTGAACTTGGCTGTGTGCCACTATAATTCTTTCCACCTCCACTCGATTACAAAAAAGGTCCAGTGGAAAAGCCTTAAAGTGAACTTGACTGTGTGCCACTATAATCCTTTCCACCTCCACTCGATAACACAAAACCAGGTGGACTTTCAAACAAAGCAATGTAATAAATACTTGCTTAAACAACAACCGGGGCAATGATTCCAAAGTAGGGAATCAAGTCAAACACATCACAAAGATGAACCAATCCAAACCACACCAAAAGATGTTCAACCAAATCCAATTAACATTTAGTCAAATTTCACAACTCTTATGTTCACAAAGGAACCAATTTCAAACACTAGGGTGTTCCACAACAACCCTCTAGGTACTCTAGGATATCACCTAAGACCTAGACCAAGATTGAACTTTAAATCACTTGAAATGGAACAACTCAACTTTTCAGCATTTATGGGCGGTCGCCCAAAACCAGACTGGGCGATCGCCAAAAACACTCTGTCCCAGACCAAACCTTTCAGTAGTTGTGGGCGGTCGCCCAAACCCATTCTGGGCGGTCGCCCATGAGCCAGACTCAAAATTCTCAAATTTCTCCTGCAAGCCAAATTCATCCGTCCCACGCGTAGGAGTATAACTTACTAACACTTATACTATTACCAAGAGTGCAACAACCACCCCAAAACATTACTTTCAATTTAACTCTTCATTCCTATACAGAAGGTGAATACTCCCTTGTCCCAAAATTACAAGTATCACAAAAATTATCCAAATCACAAAATTAACAAGTACAAGTATCAAGTATAACATATATGACCATTTTAACATTTAAAGGGGAATTAGTAACTTACCTATTCTCAGAAAAAGTATCGCAGAAATAATATTTGATCGGGTAGAAATGACCTACTCAACGCCCTGATCATTTTTATATAATTAGATTTTAAAACGGAGTAGTAAATAAAAAGATAGAAATTAAAATAGGATGAAACTTACCTTTTTCTTTCATGGATACAGAGAGAGTAGAAAATTTGGGAAAGTATAATATGAGGGTGTATGAATTACGCAGAGAGAGAATGGTGAGGATAGGCATGCTTTTGATATTTTTCTATTTTCACTTAGGACCCTCAACTTTTTAGTTTAAACACTTAAACCCCTATACTTATAATTTCACAAAGGACCCTATAGTTTCACTACTCCATTTAACTCTTTTAACCATTATTGCTACTAACCAAATAAATAACACAATTAATCAAATAATATGTGCAAGTCATAAAATATGATGCAACACATAAAATGCACACATAAATTCAAATTAAAATCCCCAAAAATATAAAATAAATTGAGACGGGTTTTGGGGTCGTTACAATCACTCTCTCTTAAAAAAAAAATTCATCCCGAATTTTAAGATAACTTACCAAACGAATCAAACAACCAAGGATACTTTCTTTCTATTTCCTCCCGAAGCTCCCAAGTTGACTTTTCAACATTACGATTCCTTTATACCATTCTAACAAGCGGAATACTCTTGTTTCTCAACTCTTGAACTTTGGTATCAATCACTCGAACTGGTTGCTCTATATAAAACATATCGGGTTCTAGATCCTCTTGTATCTCTGATAACATATGAAATGGATCATACAAATTTTTGCAAAGCACGGAGATATGAAAAACGTTATGAATTTACCCAAAAAAAATGGCAACGCAAGATAGTACGCAAAATTTTCAACTATTTCTATAATTTCAAAAGGCCCATTATGACTTTTCCATCGAATAGCCAATCTCAATAGGTAGAAAGTGAGCGGGTTTTGTCAATCTATCCACGATTACCCAAACTGCATCATGCTTTCTTCAAGTACGAGGTAATCCTGACACAAAATCCATCATGATAAAATCTCATGTCCACTCAAGTATCTTTAGAGGTTGAAGTAAACCGACGAATCTTTAATGTTCAGTTTTAACCTGTTGGCAATTCAAACACTTTATTACATAATCCGCTATTTCCCGTTTCATTTTATTCCACCAAAAATACTGTTTTAATTTCTGATACATCTTGGTACTCTCGGGATGAATAATATACTTGAACTCGTGACCCTCATCAATAACTTGACGTTTAATTCCATCAATATCTGGTACACATAACTGCCCCCTACAAGTTAATACTCCTTCAGGACTATGAGAGAAATCTTCAAATTTTTCTATCCTCGATTTTATCCACTAATTTTCTCAACTCGGGGTCATCCTTCTGAACATCTTTTATCTGTTGAATTAAAGTTGGCAATACTCTATTATTCGCAAACATACTCCATGTCTCGATTCATAAGGACACCAATCTCAAACATCTTCCATTCTCGGACCATCCTCGAAACTATGTAAGATTTCTGACTAATAGTATCTACTACCACGTTGCCTTGCTCAGATAATAAGAGATGTTACAATCATAATCCTTCAAAAATTCCATTCATCTACGCTGTCGGTTGTGCAACTCTTTCTAGGAGAAAAGATATCTCAACTCTTATGATTTGTAAAATCTCAACTTTGTTCCATAAAGATAATATTTCCACTTATGTAACGCAAAAACAATCGCAACAAGTTCCATGTCATGGGTCGGATAGTTATGTTCACAAAAAGTTAACTTCCTCGAAGCATCAGTGTATATAACCAAATCATCATTCCCATTGGGTAACGCAAGAATAAGTACAATGGTCAATCTCTTCTTCAATTCCTCAAAACTGACTTGATATTTTTCATCCCACATATATGGTACATTCTTTTAAGTCCAGTGAGTGAATGGTGTAGCAAATCTTGAAAAACCCTTCAATAAACCTTTGATAATCCTCCGCTAAACCCAGAAAATTTCGCAAATAACTGCTTTCCTCGGAGCACAGACAAAACCATTCGCAAATGTTGTTCATGTTCCTCTCAAGATTTAGAATAAACAAGGGTATTACCGATAAAAACAACCACAAAGGTATCAAGATAAGGTTTGAAAACCCAATTCATCATATCCATAAGAACAACGGGAGCATTAGTTAACCCGAAAGGCATAACAAGAAACTCATAGTGACCATATCTACTACGAAAAGTAGTCTTAGAGATGTCTTCAGAATGAATCTTCAACTGATGATACCCACTCCTCAAGTCAAGCTTTAAAAAGACAACTGACCCTTGGAGTTGATCAAACAAATCATCACTGTGAGGCAAAAGATATTTGTTCTTTACAGTCACCTGATTCAACTTTTTATAGTCGATGCATAGTCTCAAGGACCATCTTTCTTCTTTACAAACAACATAGAAGCTCCCTATGGTGATACACTGGGTCGGATAAAACCACTATCAAGTAACTCTTGCAATTGAACTTTCAACTCTTTCAATTCAGATGGAGCCATTCTGTAAGGTACCTCAAATATCGGGGTAGTACCTGGAAGTAAATCAATACAAAACTCGATTTCCCTATCGGGAGGCATAAAATACTCAGTTGAAAATATATCAAGAAACTCTATAACAATATGCACATCCTCTATTTCAAAAACCCTTTTTAATAGTATCAAGAACACTAGCCAAGAATCCCACACAACCACGGTGTAACAACTTTCTAGCTTTCACATAAGAAATAATACCAATCCCCCTACCCAGAGGAGTAGCCTCAAAAGTAAATTCAGGCACATCAGGAATAGAAAATGTGACAATCCTTTTATAACAATCAACTGAAGCATGGTAATTATTTACCCAATCCATTCCCAAGATATTATCAAAATCTTGAAATGGCAAAACAACTAAATCAGCAAATAAAACATGCTCCCAAATATGCACATCACAAGTACGCAACACCTTATTGGTCACCAAACACTCCCCTATAGGAGTAGACACCTCTAACACATAAGGTAGAGACTCAGGAGACAAATGTAACTGAGATGAAAAAATGCACAGACACATATAAATGCGATGAGCCGGGGTCTATAAGTGCACGTGCCCTCAAACTAGACATATAAATTATACCTCCTATCATGGCAGAAGAATCTGAAACCTGCTGTTGGTTAATAGCAAAACACGACCCTGCACCTGATAGTTCAACTTTCCTCTTATGTTCTTCAATATGGTGCTCCACTTGATAAACTCTATCAACTGCATCTTGAAAATTCTGTAACTTGTGAAATACTAGTTGAGTTCGGATCACAGTTCTTAATCCTCTCACAAATCGCATTGCCTTCCTCTCCTCAGTTGCAACTAGGTGAGTACAGTACCTGAATAACTCTGTGAATTTAGATGTATATTAAGCCACGGACATAGCATTTTGCTCTAAGTTGAGAAACTCCATTTCTTTCCTGTCTTGATCCACCTGGGGAAAGAAATGTTCGTTGAACTTCTTCAGAAAATTTTCCAAAGTATAGGGTACATAAGTCTCATCCCAATTGGTCTTCAAAGCTTTCCACCAGTACTCAGCAGCTCCACTCAGTTTATAAGTAGCAAACCTGATTTGATCTTTATCAGAACATCTCAGAACATCAAATATTTTCTCCATCGATTCAATCCACCATTCCACTTTAGCCACATCTGGTTCTCAATCATAGCCTATTGATTTCATTTTTAAGAACTGTTCTAACCCATATTTCGGAGGTACTTGATCTTCTCCTTCTCTTTAATCATTTAAGGTTTTCATGGCTGCTTCAAATATTCCCTTGCCTTGAAGGCCCTGACTGATCTCTTTCTGTCCCAACCATTTTCAATAAGTACCTGCATAAGACTCTCAACGTCACTCACTCTATACACAACTACCCTCCTAGGTCACTTAGTCATTCTAGACCATCTACAACCTAGCTCTGATACCAACTGTCGCGCCCCAGACCCGTGGTCCTACTTGGCCCCACGCTCGGGACACAATTGGAAGACGTTATAAAACACTTTTTGAAAATTTTTCGAAATATACTTTCATAAAGTTTAACAAAATCCACACTCGAAGTTCAAAGACTTCATTTAACTTTCAAACAAACTCTTTCACAAACGAAAGTACTTAGCCCGAAGGCTTACAAACTTTTATGCAAATGTACACACACCAACCTTATCCAAAATAATGGTGTTATAAAATGATGAAGTCACGGAAACTCTACCCAAAAGGTATTACATCTATGTAATGTAGCCTTTACAAAAAAAATCCCAACTCTTACCACTTTAGCGTCCTCCCGTGCCAAAGTGTCCTATCCCCTGGACTCGCCTTTATCTAAAACAGTAAACAAATAAAGGGTGAGAATGAATCTCAGTAAGCTACTAAAATGCAACTACGTTACATGCTGAAATGATACTCGGAATGAACAATGTCAATAAACATCCACATAGCACGTAACATGATAGGCAAAGCCAACTCATCTTTCCACACGTAAGGCGGAATAAAACACTCATAAGTGGATACTTAGTCAAGGTTTACCGAAAGAACATAACCGTCGATACTTAGCCAAGGTTTTCCGAATCAAACATATAACCATCTGAGAGGTATCAACTGAGCAGGATCAAAGAGCTGAAGCCGGGATACCGAAAACCAAACCATAACCATAAGAACCAAAGTAACAATGGGGAAATATGACCCAAAGTCATAACCCAAATGCTCACTCGAGGGAGCTAACTCATCCCATCCAAGGCCAATCTGGACTGGGGAAAAAATGCCCAGTGGAAAAGCCTTATAGTGAACATGGCTGTGTGCCACTATAATTTTTTCCACCTCCACTCGATTACAAAAAAGGTCCAGTGGAAAAGCCTTATAGTGAACTTGATTGTGTGCCACTATAATCCTTTCCACCTCCACTCGATAACACAAAACCAGCTGGACTTTCAAACAAAGCACTGTAATAAATACTTGCTTAAACAACAACCGGGGCAATGATTCCAAAGTAGGGAATCAAGCCAAACACATCACAAAGATGAACCAATCCAAACCACACCAAAAGATGTTCAACCAAATCCAATTAACATTTAGTCAAATTTCACAACTCTTATGTTCACAAAGGAACCAATTTCAAACACTAGGGTGTTCCACAACAACCCTCTAGGTACTCTAGGATATCACCTAAGACCTAGACCAAGATTGAACTTTAAATCACTTGAAATGGAATAACTCAACTTTTCAGCATTTATGGGCGGTCGCCCAAAACCAGACTGGGCGGTCGCCCAAAACACTCTGTCCCAGACCAAACCTTTCAGTAGTTGTGGGCGGTCGTCCAAACCCATTCTGGGATGAAACTTAAAATAATATTTGATCGGGTAGAAATGACCTACTCAACGCCCTGATCATTTTTATATAATTAGATTTTAAAACGGAGTAGTAAATAAAAAGATATAAATTAAAATAGGATGAAACTTACCTTTTTCTTTCATGGATACAGAGAGAGTAGAAAATTTGGGAAAGTATAATATGAGGGTGTATGAACTACGCAGAGAGAGAATGGTGAGGATAGGCATGCTTTTGATATTTTCCTATTTTCACTTAGGACCCTCAACTTTCTAGTTTAAACACTTAAACCCCTATACTTATAATTTCACAAAGGACCCTATAGTTTCACTACTCCATTTAACTCTTTTAACCATTATTGCTACTAACCAAATAAATAACACACTTAATCAAACAATATGTGCAAGTCATAAAATATGATGCAACACATAAAATGCACACATAAATTCAAATTAAAATCCCCAAAAATATAAAATAAATTGGGACGGGTTTTGGGGTCGTTACAGGGAGGGGGTCCCACACTATGAGAAGCTCAGGTCACCGTAGTTCGAATGGGTTTAGAATTCTAAGACAAACATGGCCTCAGTCGACTCACTTCAAACGGACCTTTTAGTCGGGATGACATGGGACAAAACATTACTAGTTTAAGACTAAATGGTACTCACACTAGTCCGAGTCACAAAGGGCGATCGGGTCAATTGAAATGGTCACCACATGGCGGTGCAAATCGAGGAGGTCGATGCTTGACCAAGGTATATTACCATGTGGCGCCATGACGCCTAGACCCGAAGGGGGAATGGTCACGTGACGACACTAACGGGAACGAGATGCCTCAAGGGGTGCAAAATTGGTCACCACATGACTGCTCAAGGGGGGAGGAAAAGCACTTGTATTTCCTTTCTTACATATATATATTTTTTTGGAACTTGATTTTAACGGATACTTTGGAGGATAACGGGGATCCATCCAAGGACTCGACTAACTTCTTGGAGGATAAAGGGGATCCATCCAAAGACTCGACTGACTTCTTGGAGGATAACGGGGATCCATCCAAAGACTTGACTGACTTCTTGGACGATAACGGGGATCCATCCAAAGACTTGACTGACTTCTTGGAGGATAACAGGGATCCGTCCAAGGAATTGACTGACATTCCTAGGGGGACTATTCCTAGGGATTTAACGGGAATCTCAACGGGGACCTAGGGGACTATGGCCTAGGGTTAAACAGAAATCTCAATGGGGACCTAGGGGATTATGGCCTAGGGTTAAACGGAGATCTCAACGGGGACGTAGGGGACTATGACCTAGGGTTAAACGGAAGCCTTGGAGGATAACGGGGATCCATTCAAAGGCTTGACTGACTTCTTAGAGGATAACAAGGATCTGTCCAAGGAATTGACTGACATTCCTAGTGGACTATTCCTAGGGATTTAACGGGAATCTCAACGGGGACCTAGGGGACTATGGCCTAGGGTTAAATGGAAGTCTTGGAGGATAACGGGGATCCATCCAAAGATTGATGGGATGACGCTTGTTAGCGAAAGAATGCAATGTGTCAAAGACGGGAAGCAAAAACTGAGCAAATTCATGCAAGGTGCAATTAATTATCTGTTCAAGTTTACTTAAAACGCATTTTTATTCCAAAATGGTCGGAAAATATTTCTCTTGTTTTTCGCAACTACTCTAAACCCTTGATCAGTGGAGGCCAACACTACATCTATAAGCCCCTCGTTTTTCACCTGTATTGCACGCTCCCAAGGACGGACTATCTCGGGCGAGGGTCCTATAGGGCACGTGGCTTCCACCGACCAAAAGAACTAAACCTAAGGTCTAGTGCATCACAAAGTTCCAATGCATGGGCCATTCTTATCATAATTAAGCTCCGGTCAAGGTTAAGATTGACTTAACGTTTCAACGAATTTCCGGCATGACCTCATTTTAATGAGGGATCTCGGACCTTAACCTTAGGCTCAAGGATGATTAGGATGGGCCAAACATGAGGGCTTAATGACACGGTGTCATCCTATCCTTAATACATGACTTTGGTTAATTATGATTGACATTAACGCACAAGTCAAGGACCGGGTCAACGATGACCTTGCTCACACTTGCTTTCACAAGGAGTCATGACTCGGGCGTTAACTTGGCCATAATTAACTTTGGACACATATTAGGGACGTGATGATGTGAGCTAGACCAAAAACCAACCATGGTCACGGTATTTGTGTGTCACGGACAATGTGTGGTTGACTCGGCTCGGAAGGGGAGGTGGAACGGACCCGTGCGCGCAAGAAGGGCACAAGAGCACCAATCGAGCTATATCGTGGAATCCATCCCGGGTTTTAAGGGTTTTTGAGATGTGCACAAGGTCGAGTGCGCATTGTGTGAAGCCTTCTATGTTCCCTTTTGAGTCAAAATAGGAATTTTTAATTTGTTTTAATATCATGAACAATATATGAGCAAGTATAATGAACAAGCATTTGCATAAGTAATCAAGCAAGGTTATGAACAAGCAAGGACCAAAATTTTGTACATGGAAAGGTTGTGCACAACCAAAGGTTTTTGAAACCAAAATTTTACAATAAGAACAACAACCTTTTGAAAATCATTTGTACAAAAAGGTTGTGCACAACAAAAGAATTTGAGAAACCAAAACTTTTATAAAAAGGGGCAATGCATAATGAGGCTTTGAAAACCCAATTTTATGTCCAAAAGATTTATGCATTACCAAGCTTTGAAAAATCGAGTTTTAGCCAAGAAAATGAAGGCAAAGGTGCACAAGTAGAGGCTGTAAATGGAACCTGGACAAGAAGAAATGCAAGGGGACCATCAGAATGCTTCTGCCATGCACAAAATTGTTAGCTTGAAGCATTCTGTGGGCCCAGCCAAACTAGCCATACGGCTAGAGCAGTAGCTCCATTATTTTTGCAAATTTTCATCTTCTGATCATCAAGCCCAATTTTATTGCATTTCCAGAACAGCTTCACTCCCAAAAATCAAAACAGAAACATAAAATACACACAAAACATGCATAAAGTTAACAAACGGGGATGGGAGTTTGACCCACACAAAAGTGTCCCCAAAGCTTCTAAAATGAAGTTTGAAAACACTTTATTCTCCATCAGAGTCGCCACTGTAAGATACCCGCGGGAAAAATGAATAGTTCCCTCGAGAATCAAACACGGTATTTAAACGGAAAAAACGGAGTCGCCACGTTAGTTTAACTTTACCCAAACTTAACGAAAAATGGTAAGAGACAAAGGATTCGGAGGTCAGGTTACACTTTGGGAAGAACTTAACCGGTAGTTTACCCAAAGTGCCTCGAAAAGCCGAGTCTCCCTAAGTTTATTAACCAAAGTTGTGCGAGTGTGTGTGTGTGTGTGTTTAAAAAAATGGGAGAAACTGACTTTTAACAAGATCAGTTAGAAACTTAACAAAAAAGGGTTGTTTTGTAAACAGTTTGACAGAAAAGGGGAAAGACTGAAAAGTCACCCCTCTAACCAAACTAGCCATACGGCTGGGAAGGTCATCCGTGAAGTTTTTACAGATTGTCAAGAAATCAGTCCAGTTTCAGACAGAAACAGAGTATTCTGCTGAAACTGAACTGTTTTACATCTTTCCAGTTTATTTACTCACACAACGCTTGGATTAAATCATCCCTATGCTCTTAATTACTAATTAAACACCAAAACACAAGGTTTTGGGTGTGATCAATGCAATAATTGGGGAAAAATTAAGAAAGTGATGAAGATGGCATTTGAGCCAAAATCATCATTTGGATGGTTAAAGATGGAAACTTTAACATCCAAATGGATGATTCTTCCAAGGAAAGGCCTTAGGATATCAAAATCAACCTTGGGATGGATAAAGATTGAGTCTTTACCATCCAAAGGGACATTATTGGAATTAGAGGTTTGAATGATAAAGATTGAAGCTTTATCATCCAAACTTGATCATTTCACCATAAAATCAACTTAAAAGTAAAGACATGAAATTTAACTTGCATAAATATAAAGACATAATGTAAATTGCATAAAAGTAAAGACATAATGTAAAGAACATTAATGTAAAGACATAATGTAAAGTGTATTAATGTAAAGACATAATGTAAAGAGACATTAAATGATAACAAGCCTTGATCATCTTAGGTTTGAACCCTTGATCATGCATTGAACATGAGGGTACCATTGATTCACATCAAGAACTTGGATCCAATTCATAATATTTACAAGAAAAGTAAAGACATTTACATAAATTAAACAAAAGAAAGATAGAATATGAGATAAAGAGAAGATGGGGAGAAGGAGGCCTCACCAATTTTAGTTCTAAGCCTATATTCTTTCTCTCTTTTCACTCAAATGTGTGTTTATGTGTTTGACCTACCCTCAATTCGATAGAGTTTACACTCACAAAATGATTCCCCCCCCCCTTGAAATGATCAGCCAGGGGTCCAATTTATAGGGACTGAGGGTGCCCAAACCATCCGTACGGATTAGCCCCTCCCGCGTCCAAACCATCCGTACGGCTCAGCCTGACGAGCTTCTGGATTTTTCCAATTTTAATTTCAGAGTAGTCTTAGAATTTTAGGTTTATCTTAGTGAGGTCCTAGCCTATCAGTTTATCCCTGAATGGCGCTAAGAGTTCCTCTAAAGTTGGTTAATTTTAGATTGGGGTACTTATAGGGCCCCTCGGCAATGTTGCTTTGGAAAAGCGGGGTTGTCGATAAAAAGCATCCCAATCTGATGGGAGGACGGCTTGACCGATTTGGCTGCATGACTGGACCTAGGGGTATAGGATTCTTTCGTATCCCGTTTGCGGGGAATCAAGACTAACGTAGTTCGGAAGGGGTGAGAAACTTTAAGGCTACTCAGACCTAATGGCTAGTTGGATATCTGTCATCCTCTCCTAGGGTGTAGGGGAACATCTGTCATTCTCTCCTAAAGGAACGGGCATGACTCTCGGGGGTCAGAGGCGAGATATGGTCAACTTGGCTCTATGGAGAGGGTTGACTAAAAGGCACGGGCATGACTCTCGGGGGTTAAAGGCGAGATATAGTCAACTTGGCTCTATGGAGAGGGTTGACTTAAAAGGAATGGGCATGACTCTCGGGGGTCAGTGGCGAGACATGGTCAACTTGGCTCTATGGAGAGGGTTGACTAAAAGGAACGGGCATGACTCTCGGGGGTCAGAGGCGGGACTTGGTCAACTTGGCTCTATGAAGAGGGTTGACTAAAAAGGAATGGGCATGACTCTTGGGGGTCAGAGGCGGGACTTGGTCAATTTAGATCTAAAGAGAGGGTTGACTAAAAAGGAATGGTTATGACTCTCGGGGCTCAGAGGCGGGACTTGGTCAACTTTGTCTCTATGGAGAGGGTTGACTAAAAAGGAATGGGCATGACTCTCGGGGGTCAGAGGCGGGACTTGGTCAACTTAGATCTATGGAGAGGGTTGACTAAAAGGAACGGGAATGACTCTCAGGGGTCAAAGGCGGGACTTGGTCAACTTGGCTCTATGGAGAGGGTTGACTAAAAAGGAATGGGAATGACTCTCGGGGGTCAGAGGCGGGAATTGGTCAACTTGGCTCTATGGAGAGGGTTGACTAAAAAGGAATGGGAATGACTCTCAACGGGTCAGAGGCGGGACTTGGTCAACTTGGCTCTTTGGAGAGGGTTGACTTAAAGGATGGTCTTACGTCATTTTGGACTGCTGGGACAAAGGTTTTCTAAAATAACCATCCTGGGGGACTAAGGTTTTCTTAACCTAAAATGAACACTCTAGGGGACAGAGGTTTTCTTAACCTAAAATGACCTCTCTAGGTCAAGGCTTGGGTCAACTCCATCTTTGAGGAGTTTGACGGGAAAAGTAGTCCGATGTCCCACTAAGGACTGCCGGGGACAAGGGTCTCAACCTATAATGACCCCTTTTGGTTAAAGTTTATACTTGGGTCAACTCAACTCTACGGGATGGTTGACACTCTTTCTTGACACCGGGGGAGAGCCTAGGGGCGACCTTTGTGGACGAAAAAGTCCAAGATTTTGGAAAATCATTCTTTGATCAAAATCATTTTGCTTGAAACATTGTCTTTGATGAATGATTCCAAATGGGCAAATTTGGAAATGCTTATTTCTAAAAGCAAATCTTTTAACGAAGCATGTTAGTCAAATTTTTGATTTTAATTTAACCATGAGGTTTGTCATGCATAAAGTCCTTCGGAGCTTTGTCCATTTCTTAGGAGTGATCGGGAATAGAGAACCCTTTTGCCGTTGATGTTGGGGTAGCCCCATATCCTTGTTGTCATTGATGTCGGGGTAGCCCCATGTCTCTGTCGTCATTGATATCGGGGTAGCCCTATGTCTTTGTCGTTGTCGGGGTAGCCCCATGTCTTTATCGTTGTCGGGGTAGCCCCATGTCTTTGTCGGTGTCGGGGTAGCCCCATGCCTTTGTTGTCATTGATGTTGGGTAGCCCCATGTCCTTATCGTCGTTGATGTTGCGGTAGCCCCATGCCTTTGTCAGTGTCGATGGCGGGGTAGCCCCAATATCATCTTTTGTCCTTTGAAGTGAGGTTAGGAACCCATCCCTTTTTCATGACGTACCCTTTCTTTTGCCTAGGCCACCCTTTCGGGTTTTCAACCTAGCGGGCATCTTTTTTACGTCATTTATGGCACACCCTGTTTTTTGCCGAGGCCGCCCTTGCGGGTTTTCGAGCCTGGCGAGCTTCTGGATTTTTCTAATTTTAATTCCAGAGTAGTCCTAGAATTTTAGATTTATCTTAATGAGGTCCCAGCCTATCAGTTTATCCCTGAATGGCGCTAAGAGTTCCTCTAAAGTTGGTTAATTTCAGATTGGGGTACTTACAACTACATGTATTCTCACATTCGTCGAGAGCCTTCATCTTCTCTTCTCCGTCGAGAGCCTTTGTATTCTCTCCATTGCGTTGAGAGTCTTTGTTTGATATTGTTTTTCCTTTGTTGGTGTAATGCTTTGGAAGTTTGGTTTGATACTTATTGCCGACCCAAATGCGTTATTTTGTTATGTCTTCAGCGTCAAATCTTGTCCATGTGGGGTTTTCCTAAAGGCCAATGTTGGGCCGTGTCCAAATTATGCTTGGAAAGCATTTGCGCATCCTAAGTCATTGTTCATCAAGACGTTTAGTCGAGATATGAATCAAGGTTGGACTTCATTATTCGAGATTAATTAGGCTATTTCATTAAACATAACTATTTTTTCAAAACAGAAGGAGACTTATTGTAACGCCCATCCTTATTCTTGTTAAATATTTGACTTACTTGTTAAATTCTTGAACTTGCATATTATGTGCTAGTTTTACTTGGGTTAATTTCTTAACTGCTTTAGAATATTAAGGTGGTTAAATGTCTCGTTTTGACTTTTGGGTCATTTGTGAAAATATGACTTTAGGGGCCTTTTTGTTAAAAGTGAAACTTGAGGGGCCTAAGTGTCATTTCTTGAAACTTGTTAAGTATATCTTGTTGTTTGCTTGTCAGACAAAGGATTCCCAAATTTCTTCTCGTTCTCTCTGTGTTCTTGAAAGCTAGGTTTAGGGTTTACTCTATTCTCGACTCTTCGCGATTAATTATCCATCTATTCTTGATTCCGATCCCGGATCAACATTCATGGCGTTGAATAGAACGTTTCCTGCCGAACAAAAATTTGTTTGGGTAACTTTGATTCCGGAGTAGGTAAGTTATTAGCTCCCCCTTGCTTGTAATAAGATGCATATATGTTATTCCTGATACTTGTGCTTGTCAATTTCGTGTTTGGGGTGATTTTTGTGATACTTGTAATTTTGGGACAAAGGGAGTATTAACCCTCTGTGTAGAAAAGAAAGAGTTACACTTGAAATAGGTGTTTTGAACTTGTTAGTATACTCCTGGGTTTGTTAGTTGATAGGTAAAAGTTATACTCCTACACTTGGGACGGAGAATTCTTAACCTGGGAAAGAAATGAGTTTTTGCTGGAAAAGAGACCAGGCGCACGCTTGCTTACCATCAGGCGCCCGCTTGCTGCCGTGTGCGACCGCCCATCTATCTGAAGTATTTTACAAAGGATTCACCTGCTAGTGAGCGGCCGCCCGGTCCATTTTGAGCGCCCGCCCGGGTGACCTGAAAACTAAAAATGTTGTTCAATGTTTGTATAAGTTGGAAATAACCACAATTAAGGTATATAGCCTTAGTATAAGATGTCCTAGCAAGTGTTGTGACATCTTAAGGGCATCAGGAGTGAGTCTTGAGCATGATTATTCAATGATTTGAATAGAGAACTTGAGTATAAAAGGAAGAACTCTTTTATATGACTTGAAAGTGCTATGAACAAGCACTAATGTGTTATATGTGTCTTGAAACCAATGTTTGTGCACCTTAGGGGGCACTAGAACAATATCTTGAGCTTGAACATCCAAAGTATAGGATGATGAACTTGTAAGTAGGAGATGTATAACACATCTACTTAGCTTGAACTTGAAGTATAAGATGTCTAACTCTTATATATGACTTGAATGTCCAAAGATTGGAATGATAACTTAAGTATAAGATGTATAACTCTTGTACATGTCTTGAACATCCATAGAAGAGGATTGAGAACTTGAATATAAGATGATAAAATCTTGTACATGCCTTGAAACCAATACATGTGTATGGTAATGAACTTGAAAGTGCTATTAACAAGCACTAACGTGTATGAGACATGTTCTTGATGTGTATGTGCAAACATTGCATATAGCTACTTGATAACAATGTGACTTCTTGATTACTTGAAGCATGTTTCTTGATGAGCTAGTCCACTACTTTTGGATTAGTTCTACTCTCGTAGTTCAAGTAAATACCTACTTGTGCATTCTTGTGTGAGTCCAGCTGGCCCTTGCTTGCTCAGAGGTATATAGGTTCACGCTTATCATGAGGCTGGGGCCAAAGTGATAATCGGTGATCTATGTATCTGTTGGGTTTCCAAGTAACATGCACAGCGGAATATAGCAATTAAAATTTTAAGGAACCCAAAGCCATGGATCCGTTCATATGATTAAATCAAATACAACATAATGAATAAAGGAAAAACTAACCCTTGATGGCTATCAAATTTCTCTTGGTCTTTGGTGGAGATTTGAAGACTTGATCACGATCACAAAGCTTGAACACGAACTTTGAAGATGATGATTTTCACCCTCTAGCGGTATCCACACTTCGAACGAATATCAAAGGAACTTCTTTGATCTTGGTTGCTAGACCAATATTATGAAACACACTTTCACAATTTAATAAAGAACTATATGGAATTTATTTGTGAATTATTTTGTTCCTCAATCAAGGATATCTTAGAACAAAATAAATTCTCTCTCAAACACTTTGGAGACTCACAAAAAGCTATTACTGAGGTTCTGGCCGAAATCATCCTTTTATACACAAGCAAGACCTATTCCAAATAGGAACCTTGTGTCAAAAGACATTCCAAATCGAATTAGGAAAGTGCCAGCCGACAGTACTGTGCGGCCGCCCAGAATACACTGTGCGGTCGCACATTTATCTGAAACAAACTGGTACAAAATTGGGCTAAGTGTGCGGCCGCCCAGTCCACACTGTGCGGTCGCCCACTTCCCCAGAATGTCCAGAATTTCCAAAATTCCAATTTAGTCCTTTTAAAGATTCGTTCTATTGTGTGTGACCCTCTAGGATTATACTAAGTTAGCAATGGTTTCAAACATGAAACCACAAGATATGATTAGGTTCTAGCAAACCGTCACACCTACCCAAATAGTATAACTAGATACAAGTTCGCATTCCTTTAGAATATGTCACAATCCCTTTGTCCACTATGTCATTGAACACAGGTCATGGTCAAACAGTCAACTTGTTTTGTTCAATACTTTTTCGATTCCGAATATGTTGATAATTCAAATGCTATTGATCCAATCAATCCATTTGAGTCCGACCGAACATTTTATCAACATCATTCCTTCGAGGGGCCCAAGCTTGACATCTCTCCGTGGAGGGACAAATCCATTTAGCTTATTATTCTTCCCAACGGGAATCCGATTATGCCAATCATACCCTTTATAACTACCGTGTTAAGGTAGCGTTTGAATATGTCAAACACAATGTTCATCAAGTGGAAGACTATAATAACTTCATGTCTAAGGATTCAAATGATATAACTAATATGAGATATATGTTCGACATAGACCATGACATAAATCTCATACAGCGGGTCATGTCCAGTACCTTGTTCTAAACAAGTACCCATAAATCTAACATGATCATCCCATGATCATTTAGCCTTTATACTAGTGCTTAATAAGTACTAGGGACGGAGATTATTATAAGTAAACATGAACAACAATAATAATCAAAACATCTCTTTATTGATATGAAATAAATGATAACAATTACAACGTTTATTAAACGTGCCTAGGGCACCACTGCCAACAATCTCCCACTTGCCCTAGGCCCAATTTCCCATGTATCTAATACCCATGGACCTAACATGACCATCATGTTTAGCTTGTGGAAGTCCCTTTGTTAGCGGGTCCGCAACATTGTCATCAGTAGGTACTCTGCATATATTTACGTCTCCCCTATCAACGATCTCTCGAATGATATGAAAACGCCTAAGTATGTGTTTGGATTTCTGATGTGCTCTTGGTTCCTTTGCTTGAGCAATAGCACCATTATTATCGCAATAAAGGTCTATTGGATTAGCAATGCTAGGAACCACTTCAAGTTCAGTTATGAACTTCTTAATCCAAACAGCTTCCTTTGCAGCATCCGATGCAGCAATATACTCAGCTTCTGTTGTAGAATCAGCGGTTGTACTTTGCTTGGAACTCTTCCAGCTTACAGCTCCACCATTTAACATAAACACAAAACCCGATTACGATCGGCTATCATCTTTGTCGGTTTGGAAGCTTGCATCCGTGTAAGCATTTATAACGAGATCATCTTCCATTCCTCCATAGACCAAAAACGAGTCTTTAGTTCTTTTCAAGTACTTAAGAATCGCTTTTACAGCTATCCAGTGATTTTCGTCAGGGTCGGATTGGTATCTACTTGTCATGCTCAAAGCATAAGATACATCCGGCCTAGTACAAATCATGACATACATGATGGACCCAATTGCCGAAGCATATGGAACATCATTCATTTTCTCACGCTCATCATTTGTCTTAGGACATTGAGTCTTGCTTAGAGAAACTCCATGTAACACGGGCAAGGTGCCTCTCTTAGAATTTTCCATACGGAATCTTCTAATGACCTTGTCAATGTATGTACTTTGGCTTAAACCAAGTAGCCTCCTTGATCTATCTCTATAGATCTTAATGCCAAGAATATATGCGGCTTCACCCATATCTTTCATTGCAAAACATTTTCCTAACCAAGTCTTCACAGATTGAAGTGTAGGAATATCGTTTCCAATGAGCAATATGTCATCCACGTATAAAATAAGGAATAGCAATATGCTCCCACTAATCTTCTTGTATACACAAGGCTCATCTTCGTTCTTGATGAAACCAAACTCTTTGACCGATTCATCAAAACGGAGATTCCAACTCCTAGAAGCTTGCTTCAATCCATAGATGGATCTCTGCAACTTGCATACCTTAGAATCTTGTTCAAAACCTTCTGGTTGTGTCATATACACATCCTCTTGGAGTTTTCCATTCAGGAAAGCGGTTTTGACGTCCATCTGCTATATTTCATAGTCATGATATGCGGCAATGGCAAGCAAAATTCTTATAGACTTGATCATTGCTACGGGTGAAAAGGTCTCATCATAGTCAATACCATGAACTTGCCTATAACCTTTCTCTACAAGTCTAGCTTTGTAAGTATGCACCTTCCCATCCATGTCAGTCTTATTCTTGAAGACCCATTTGCATCCTATGGTTTTTACACCTTCGGGTGCATCAATCAAATTCCAAACTTGATTGTCTTGCATGGATTGTAATTCGGATTCCATGGCTCCAAGCCACTTGTCCGAATCAGGAGAAGACATCGCCTCTTGGTAGGTTGACGGTTCATCATTCTCAATGATTTCCACGTCATTACTATCCGTTACGAGAAATCCATATCTCTCGGGCTCGGATCGTAACCTACTAGATCTGCGAGTTACTTGTGTATTTTGAGCAGGTTCCACAACTCCTAGTGGTTCTTGTTCTTGTTCCACTATTGGTTCAATGTTATTTTTTGGGTCTTGAATTTCTTCAAGATTTATTTTACTCCCACTGATTTCTTTGGAGAGAAACTCTTTCTCTAGAAAGACACCAGTTCGGGCAACAAACACTTTGTTGTCCTCACGGTTGTAAAAGTAATATCCTCTAGTTTCCTTAGGATATCCCACGAAAATACATTTATCAGATTTGTGTGCAAGTTTGTCTGAGACAAGTCTTTTGACAAAAGCTTCACAACCCCAAATCTTCATGAAAGACAGACAAGGCTTTTTTCCGCTCCACATCTCATATGGAGTCTTTTGAACCGATTTAGTTGGAACACGATTTAGTGTGAAAGCAGCGGTTTGTAGGGCGTAACCCCAAAAGGATATTGGAAGATCAACTTGACTCATTATTGATCGAACCATGTCTAACAAAGTTTGATTCCTCATCTCGGACACACCATTCCATTGTGGTGTTCCAGGTGGAGTCAATTGTGAAACTATTCCACAATTCTTTAGATGATCATCAAATTGTTGACTTAAGTATTCACCACCTCGATCTGATCGAAGTGTCTTTATACTTTTGCCAAGTTGTTTTTCTACTTCATTTTGAAATATTCTAAATATCTCAAATGCTTCACTTTTATGTTTCATTAGGTAAACATACCCAAATCTACTATAATCATCAGTGAAGGTTATGAAGTATTGAAATCCTCCCCTAGCATTAATACTTAATGGTCCGCATACATCAGAATGTATCAACCCCAATAAGTCGCTTGCCCTTTCACCCAACTTGGTAATAGGTGTCTTAGTCATTTTTCCAAGAAGTCATGACTCACAAGTATCATATGACTCTAAGTCACATGAACCCAAAAGTCCGTCCTCATGGAGTTTTGAGATACGCTTCTCATTAATATGACCGAGACGGCAATGCCATAAATAAGTATGATTTACATCATTAGGTTTAGATTTCTTATTTACATGATAGACATTGTCATTATTTTCATTCTTGACATCCAAGATATAAAGGCCATTAAATGAATTAGCAATACCATAAAGTACATCATTTAAATAAATAGAAAATTTCTTATTCTCAATAAGAAACTTAAAACCTTCATTATTCAAACAAGAAATTGAAATAATATTTCTACTTAAATCCGGAACATAATAGCAATTGTTCAAAACAAGAATTAATCCGGAAGGTAAAGTGACTTCATAAGTCCCTACGGCTAATGCAGCAACTCTTGCTCCATTCCCCACGCGTAGATCTACTTCACCTTCTTTAAGCAGTCTCCTATTCTTTAGTCCCTGCACATTTAGACAAATGTGAGAACCACATCCGGTATCCAATACCCAGGAATCAGTGGTAGAAAGGAGAATATCTATCATATAGATACCTGAAGTTGACGCAGCCTTGCTGCCCTTCTTCTTCTTTTGCTCTTCCAAGAAAGCCTTGCAATTACGTTTCCAATGACCAATTTCTTGACAATGGAAACAAATTGCATCCTTTTGTGAATCGGGTTTTGCCTCAGAAGCCTTGGCAACCTTTGCCTTGTTTATTTTGGGTTTGACAACTTTTTTACCCTTTCCTTTGGCACTAACCTTCTTCCCATCATGAACCAAGAGCACGGGAGAACCTTTCTCCACAATTTTCATCTCTGCAGTTTTGAGCATCCCATGCAACTCAGAGAGATTCTTATCCATTCCATGCATGTTATAATTCATCACAAAGTGATTATAACTTTTAGGCAATGAATTAAGAATGAGATCCGTGGCTAGCTCCAATGGGATTGGATAGCCAAGTTTCTCAAGGTGCTCTACATAACCTTTCATTTTAAGAAAGTGAGGACTCACTTGTTGCCCTTCATTCATTTTACAAGTAGTGAATGCAACAATGGTCTTGTACCTCTCTTGCCTAGCTTGCTCTTGAAACATGGTTCTCAACTCCACGCCTATCTCATAGGCTTCCAAATGTTCCAAACTTTGTTGGAGTTTTGAACACATAGCAGCAAGCATGAGACAACTTACATCTCTAGAATCATTACGATGTTTCTTGTAATTGTCTCTTTCTACCCTAGGGGCAGTAGGCGGTGGTTCAGCGGGGAGAGGCCCATCGAGAATGTACAACTTATCTTCTTGCCTAAGAACAATTCTTATGCTACGGATCCAATCCATAAAGTTTGTACCATTCTCTTCGAGCTTATCCTTCTCAAGGATCGATCACAACGACATCGATTGAGTGTTATTAGTCATTATCTATAAATATGCAAAATTTCCAAAATTTAATAAGTACCAATTTTTTTCATTAAAGAAATAAATAATGTATTTTTCAAATGAAAATACTCCCATTAAATTATATAACCTTCATATACATCCAATGCATAATATAATTTAATTGGGCTAAGATCCAACTTTAATTTAACTTTTGAGTCCACGGAGGCGGACCGCTCAAAACTAAATTAATTAGGTAGACAATCATGTCAATCATATCCCATATGATTCTTAGATCCTTTTATGAGATTCTTTGAGAAATCCAATTTTAAAAAGCATGTTTAATCTCATCTTTTGCCTAGGCCCAAAACTGTTTTGACGCCTAATTAAGTCCAACCATTTTAAACGCATAGGAACCATTCAATTTAATGCACCTTGCGGAGGCAAGCCCACATTAAATTAATGAACCTCATCTTGCTCATACATGAATAAGATTAATGCACCTCGCGGAGGCGAACCCACATCAAGATTACCCATGCATAAACAAGTGTTTTAATCATGGCATGGCAAAGAAGGACTTAAAACTTTATTTGAAGGTTCATCACATATAGCATATAACACATTTATGAGCACATAATATAAACATGTTACACATCAAGTTTAGCCACTAAATTAATCTCCATTAATTTAAGCATGATATTTATGTGTCATTAGTTTCTCTATAATTATGAGGATGAGACTATTTCAACTTTGGTTATTAACTCCAAATCAAGACAACAAGAAGTGTGGTCGAACTAAGCCATTAGGCAACCACAATCCCGCACTATTTCAAGAAACCAATAAAGTAGTCCATATGGCCGAAACTAAGCAATAGATGGGCTCGATGAACGTAGGCCAATTGCATTCACAATTCCACATGGATCTCCAAACTTTGAATCAAGAATTTTGTTTCTCAATTTTAGCAATTATGAACTCTTCATAATTCTAACTTCGTTTTATCTTTGAAACTTTGATTGCGATCAATTTTGGGAAACACAATCTCGATGAACGCAGATTAGCCATCCAAAACTTGAACCAATCTAGGAATCACAAGACTAAAACAAATAGGAAAATCAAACCCCAAAATCCACACACAAACCAACTACCCAAAACCCATTCCAGATCAGCAAGTCTGGACTGGTTCTGTTACTGGTTTTGTTGAATTTTTCGAAAAATTCCAGATTCTAGTTTTCAACCAAAATCTGACTTTCTGATGCTGGTGTGCGGCCGCCCAAAAAGATCTGTGCGGTCGCCCAAAATTGTGCGGCCGCCCAGACTCTTATGTGCGGTCGCCCATGGCCATCAGAAGGTGCAGAATTTTCAAGTTCGAAAATTTTGTCTCAAAATTATTTTTCCCCGATTATTAAAACTTTGATCCAATCAAAAATTAATAACCAACAATTCTGAATCCACCATAATTTATTTATTGCAATTGAATCGTGCGATTAAAGTTGCAAAACAATAAACCACATAAAATCACAAAACACATAAGCATCATATATTCCAATATTCATATCATGCAAGGCACATAAACAATTTATATACACATAACATGATCTAGGTATTGAAATAATCAACATGAACGGGGCTCTGATACCACTGTTGGGTTTCCAAGTAACATGCGCAGCGGAATATAGCAATTAAAATTTTAAGGAACCCAAAGCCATGGATCCGTTCATATGATTAAATCAAATACAACATAATGAATAAAGGAAAAACTAACCCTTGATGGCTATCAAATTTCTCTTGGTCTTTGGTGGAGATTTGAAGACTTGATCACGATCACAAAGCTTGAACACGAACTTTGAAGATGATGATTTTCACCCTCTAGCGGTATCCACACTTCGAACGAATATCAAAGGAACTTCTTTGATCTTGGTTGCTAGACCAATATTATGAAACACACTTTCACAATTTAATAAAGAACTATATGGAATTTATTTGTGAATTATTTTGTTCCTCAATCAAGGATATCTTAGAACAAAATAAATTCTCTCTCAAACACTTTGGAGACTCACAAAAAGCTATTACTGAGGTTCTGGCCGAAATCATCCTTTTATACACAAGCAAGACCTATTCCAAATAGGAACCTTGTGTCAAAAGACATTCCAAATCGAATTAGGAAAGTGCCAGCCGACAGTACTGTGCGGCCGCCCAGAATACACTGTGCGGTCGCACATTTATCTGAAACAAACTGGTACAAAATTGGGCTAAGTGTGCGGCCGCCCAGTCCACACTGTGCGGTCGCCCACTTCCCCAGAATGTCCAGAATTTCCAAAATTTCAATTTAGTCCTTTTAAAGATTCGTTCTATTGTGTGTGACCCTCTAGGATTATACTAAGTTAGCAATGGTTTCAAACATGAAACCACAAGATATGATTAGGTTCTAGCAAACTGTCACACCTACCCAAATAGTATAACTAGATACAAGTTCGCATTCCTTTAGAATATGTCACAATCCCTTTGTCCACTATGTCATTGAACACAAGTCATGGTCAAATAGTCAATTTGTTTTGTTCAATACTTTTTCGATTCCGAATATGTTGATAATTCAAATGCTATTGATCCAATCAATCCATTTGAGTCCGGCCGAACATTTTATCAACATCATTCCTTCGAGGGGCCTAAGCTTGACATCTCTCCGTGGAGGGACAAATCCATTTAGCTTATTATTCTTCCCAACGGGAATCCGATTATGCCAATCATACCCTTTATAACTACCGTGTTAAGGTAGCATTTGAATATGTCAAACACAATGTTCATCAAGTGGAAGACTATAATAACTTCATGTCTAAGGATTCAAATGATATAACTAATATGAGATATATGTTCGACATAGACCATGACATAAATCTCATACAGCGGGTCATGTCCAGTACCTTGTTCCAAACAAGTACCCATAAATCTAACATGATCATCCCATGATCATTTAGCCTTTATACTAGTGCTTAATAAGTACTAGGGACGGAGATTATTATAAGTAAACATGAACAACAATAATAATCAAAACATCTCTTTATTGTGAGGAATAAGGAAGGAAGCAATATCCTTTGTAACGTGTTAGTTTAGCTTTATGTGCTACATGATGAGTTGGCTTAGCCTCTCTTATACTTGTAACTTGATGATACTTGATACATGATTACTTGAGTATCTACTTGAATTGCATGATAACATGTCATGTAGTTGCATTTAATAGCTTACTGAGATTTATCTCACCCCGTTTCTTGTTTATTTGTATTCCTTAGATCAAAGGAAGGCTAGTGATAATGCGCAGTGAGGCTCGACATAGCTGGGAGCTTACTTCGCTGTTATTCTTTTGGGGGCTTGTGTCCTTTTACACTTTGGTGAGGACGATTTTGCATGGGTTATGTAATCCTTATTTTGGGGTAGACAGACTTGTATAGTACTTGTTGTCTTTAGACATCTCTTGATGCCAGCTTATGTGCTAGGCATGTCTTCCGCTGTATGTAACCAAGTTTGGTTTTAATTTTCTTGTTTAGAACTCTTGTTGTGAGCTATCTTAGCTCCTAACTCTTGAGTATATATATCATGTCAGTTTGATTCTAGCAGGTATTATTCATGTTTCTTGTTAGTTTCTTGATTCTTGTTAGCTACGCGCACTAGGTTCGAAGTTTCATTAGGGAATCCCGGGACTTGGGGCGTGTCACTTATTAATGTTGTTAGACATTTTTTTAAACCAATAGTGCATCACGTTATTGAAAACAATATGTCATGTGAAAAACTCTCAGAAAAGAGTTCTTAAAATGTGTCTCCCTCATAAGTGTTAGCGGACACCTTTAAATATTCATAAAATATTTAAAATATTCAGATAGTTGTTTTTAACACTTGTTAATAAGTGTTTGTGTTTGTTAAAGAGTGTCGGTGAGAGTGTTAAAGAGTATTAGTGTGTGCGCATGTTTTTTTTTCGTCAGAGTGCGTGAGTATGTTAAAGAGTGTAAATGTTAGTGTTAAAGAGTTTCTTGTTGGATTTTTTTTTTGTGGAATATGCATTGTACATATATAATATAAAGTATTTAAGCACGCAGACGTGTGTGCACTACGGATTAATCTCATAAGACATATTATTATATAGTCAGTTGGGCCTAATTAAAGTGATCTAATAAAGTCAAGGGGCCTTAAGTCATTTTTTGTAAGTATGTGGTTTATTGTGTAAATGTGTAGAGACCAAATTGTATTTACATATAGATGAGGGGCCTATTTGTAGATACTATTAATGGATGCATCATTTCATCCTAATGGATGTGACTTTTCCTGACGGATGCGTTAACTTTATAAATAAGGGGTCGGGTCCCCAATTGAACGTATCCTACTCTTAGACTCTTACATACCTTTAATGAGAGACTAACAACATGGAGTATACGGATCAATTGTAAGATCTATCCCTGGCTTGTTTTAGGCTTCCGCTCAATTCATCTTTTTCCGTCAGGTTTTTTGTTATAACGGATTAATTACGCTTCCGCTTTTGTTATGGTTTATTCTACTCATTGAATTGAATTGGATTGGTTTAAGGAAATTCTCCCTACAAGTGGTATCAGAGCCACTTCAATATCAATTCTTTGGTACTAATTTGATTATGTGCAATTTGGTTGAATATGGGATAATATATAGAATTGCAATCGACTTGTTTTTTCGGAAGAGACTCTGTGGAATTCCACATTGATCTGAGTTGATTCCTTATGGAGAATAAATTTGAATAATGAAGTTGGTTATACCATGTGATATTACTGAACTTTCATAGTTCTAGATTTGTTTGGGTTTTAACAATTTTGTTTTGGAAACATTAAAGTATATTGTTCTGATTGGTTTTAGTGGCTTTGCTTTTACGTTGCTATTCAGCCTGGTCAATTTGTACCGTCTCTATCCATTGTTTTGGGTATAATTTTTAGCAACTTCCAAACCTGACGACCTATGTGATGATTCAATTTGGTGGGTTGTTTTCTGTTGTTGTCTTGTCCTGTAGTACATATTTCAATGGCATGAGTTAATTTTTATCATTCGAAGCCGCCATAATCTGTGAATATCGCATGATTGTTATACAAAGTTTTAGAGTTCATTGCGTGAGACTCTTTGATTAATTTATGTGAATATGTTTGGTATTGACTCCGAACAAAACTTGAAAAGGGTGGCATTTTAGTTTTGTGACTGTTCATGTCTTCTATCAAAACATTTTTTGTCAGTATGCTTGGTTAAACGAATGTGGTTTACTACCCATCATGAAGAGGCATTTGCATCAATGAAAAGTCACTTATGCATATAGGTGAAAGGGTAAACCTTTATTATTCAATTTAGTATATTAACTCATCCGGATTCAATGGATTAAAAGTTTAATATGTGACTATCTTCTTAAGAGATGAAGTAAAGTAATATTTCCTTCGGTTTAAGTACTTTTCTTTTGTGGGCGGCCAATTATTTGAAATTCACTTTTTTGATATTGTTGGACTGATGTGTTGGTGTATATGCCCTAGGCATATTATTAGCACGTTGTTTTAACAATGTTTTGTTATCATTTTATTCATTATATAAAGAGATGTTTTAGATTATTATTTGTTGTTACATGTTTTGTTATAATAATCTTCGTCCCTAGTACTGATGAAGCACTAGTATAAGTTTTATTAGATAATCATGTGATGATTATGTGTATGTGATACAAGTTAAACTTATGGTATGTGTTGGTGAACATATACTGGACATGACCCAACTATGAGGTTTATGTCATGGTCATGATGTCATAATTAAACCTCAAAATAGTTATATTATTGAATTCTTAGACCTGAGATTATTACGATCTTCCACATAGTGGAGATCATGTTTGACATATTCAAACATTACTCTTAACCAAGTAATCATAAAGGATATGATTGGCATAATTGAAGCTATGAAGAGAAGTGTAATTAGTCAAGATGGAATTTGTCCCTCTTCGTGAGAGATGTCAAGCTTGGGCCCCTTGATGAATAGTATTGATGAAATGTATGACCGTGCTCAAATAAATTGATATGATCAATGTCATTTGTATTAATCAATATATTCAGAATCGACAAAAGTTTTGGGCATTTTAAGTTGACCATTGACCATGGCTTATGCTCAATGACATTGTGGACAAATGGATTATGATATGTTCTATGAAAGGATTCACGAACTTTGACAAGTTATATTAATTGGGTAGTCATGATGGCTTGCTAGAGTCCGCTCATGATTTATGTTATCAAATGGTTTTGATCACATTGCCAACTTAATATAATCCTATGGGGTCACACACAAAAAAACGAATTGAAAAAGGGCTAAATTGGAATTTCATAAATTCTTAAAATCAGATTTTAAGAAGAAAAACGAAAAATGGAAATTTGGGAGGTCCAGTCGAACCATGGCATAGACCCAACCGGACCCTATGGGTGACACAGGTGGACCTAGTCCTTGACCCCGTCGGACCCTTAGGTGATCCGGTCGGACCAATGTCTTGCCCCGGGCGGATCCTTGATGTTCCGAATTTCTGACTTTTTGACTCCGAGTTTTGATGGGATTTAGACTTGGAAACCTAAACTAGTTGGGTTTTAAAAGTATAAATACCCCTCTCAAAACCCTAGGTCATAAGTGATTATTATAATCAAAATTGATAGCCTCCAAGAGAGAAAAACTAGTCTTCTTCTTCTTCAAGAACAAGAACCCTAGTTTTCATATAGCCCACTTTGGATCTAGCAATCCAAATCAAGAAATGTTCTTGATATTCATTCGCGTGTGAAAACATATAGAGGGCGTTGATCTCAACTCCTTCAAGTTCGTGGTTCATCAATTCAAGGCGTGTTCCTGCGATCGTGATTCAAAAGCGCAAAGAACAAAGATTCAAGATCTGAAAATTTTAAAGCATCATCACGGTTAGTATTCTAAATTCATCTTAGTATTAATTTAATTATTTTTAATGGATCTAAGCTTTTGAGTTTATTCCGCTGCGCATTATAGTGCAAAACCCAACATGATGGTCTAATTTGGTTTTAGGGCAATTTGGACTTAACCCTAAAGAAGTATGTTTAATGTGAAAGAAAATTTTATGTCGCATGCTACAGCTTTGGATTCTATATACTATGTATGTTGATCACATTTGCATTTTGATTTCCCTCCACAATGTTAGTAATTTCTGGTTTGGAAAATGTTAGTATAAGAATACGGTTGGGATTTAGTATTCGGGCTATGCACAGTAGCATGATAAAATGTCATATTTCGAAAAGTCATGATCTTTAGTTATTATGGCAGAATGAAAAGACATTTGATATTCATGAAATTGTTATAAATTTAACAACATTGATAAATTTTGATATACTATTATGGATTTATAGTATCAAATTTGGGATATTATTATTAATTTAATAATATAACTGTTTCGTATACTATTAAGCATTTAATAGTATTAATTTGGTTTACGTATTTCTATTTTTTTTTTAAAAAATACGATTTTGATTGAGTTCGAATATATAGTATTTCAGTCTCTCATTTGAAGAATTCATATATTTCTTGTTATTAAGTCTATGTAGCATGTCACCAAAGTGACCTCTCCTATTTAGATTTTTTTTTTTAATTCTGATATTCATTTGGCTATTAATATTTTGCGAGTGACTATCAGCCCAAAGGAAGGTTACTTTTTGACAAAATATTAACGTTGTACATTATGATAATATGTGTTTGTTTATTATGCGGATAATAGTCGGCCCAAATGAAGGTTATTATTTGGCAGAAATTCAAGCACATTATGGTGATAAAATGTGTGTTTATTTTTCATGTGAAGTAATAATCGGCCCAAAGGAAGATTGTTGTTTTGTAAAATATAAAATATTACATTTGAGATTGTGTGTTTGATTTTCATGCGAACAATGATCGGCCCAAAGAAGATTGTTGTTTGGCAGAATTTCAAGCAGACTTATGGTGATAGATATGTGACAATTATTGATTGTTCATGTGAATACTGAGTCGGTCTAAAGATAGGCTCAATATTTGAGATGATTTTATTGTCAATATATGATCGCTAAATTTTTTGTGGTAAACATGTGACAATCGTAAAGTGTCCATGTGGTTATAAAGTCGGTCCAAAGAAAGGCTCCATACTTGACCGAATATTATTGCCATTAGTGTTTGTTCACTTAAATAAGAAAAATCACTTGCACGTTAATTTATGTCCAAAGACTATATGTTGTTCTCTCTACACTCTTGTTTATCTGATAACATTGACTCGATCCTCATATTGAGTGGGAGAAATATTAAGGTGTGGAAAGACAACATGATGGTCATTTTTTGATGCAGAGAACAAATGATTATGTACTCACATATATATATATATAGTCAGATATTAAGTTTGAAATCATTTGGTATTTGGATCTGACTTTGTAGATGCCAAGATGCATCAAATCAGGAATATGACTATAAAAATATTGTCATTAGGCTCCACATGGTTTTGGCATTGTGATGCCACTAAAGTTGTTATGTGACAATAATTTGGTAGTCTTTACATAGTAATTCAGGGTGGAAAGTTTTGTTTGAGCATATTGGGACCAACTCCATGATTGCGGATCCGCTTACTAAAGGTTACTTACCTAAAGCTTTTGGTAGGCACACAACTCATGTTGGTGTCTTACAGTTAAAGTATTTACAGATTTAGTGGGAGTTTGCTCATACATTTATATTTTATTGTCATGACAATTTTCAGATTTCAGTTTTGGTAAATTAGATATTTAGTTTTCAGTTATTCAGCACTCTGAATGTTTAGTTGATCTCATAATTGGACTTGTTGGGAATAGACATGTGAAGACCACATTACATGTAATTTTCATGCTACACATCCATACTTGATCCATAACATTTAGTTAATTAATATATGTGACCACTGATGAGCTTAGTTACGATTAATGTGACGACAACCCCTTTGATCCTTATGCTAATATTACTAGTGGACATGATTGTTAAAGATGACAAAATACAAATAAGCATATGCGACTAAAGTTTATGATATGATATGCGATTACTTGAGGCATTATATTTATGTACATGTATTAGTCCAAGTGGGAGATTGTTGAAAAAAAATTGTCGATTATACATTGTACATATATATATGCACGCAGACGTGTGTACACTACGGATTAATCGCATAAGACATATTATTATACAGTCAGTTGGGCCTAATTAAAGTGATCTAATGAAGTCAAGGGGCCTTAAGTCATCTTTTATAAGTATGGGATTTATTGTGTAAATGTGTAGAGACCAGATTGTATTTACATATAGATGATTGTAGATACTATTAATGGACGCATCCTTTCATCCTAACGGATGTGACTTTTCATGACAGATGCATTAACTTTATAAATAAGGGGTCGGGTCCCCAATTGAACATACCTACTCTTAGACTCTTACATCCCTTCAATGAGAGACTAACAACATGGAGTATACGGATAAATTGGAAGATCGATCTCGGGCTTGTTTTAGGCTTCCGCTCAACTCATCTTTTTCGTCAGGTTTTCCGTTATAACGGATTAAGGTACGCTTCTGCTTTTTTTTTTTTTTATGGTTTATTCTACTCATTGAATTTAATTGGATTGGTATAAGGAAATTCTTCCAACATGTCTATCACATTATCAAAAATAAGTCTTTGTTTAAAACTAATTTTGAACGTAAATGACATCTCCCCGGCATCAACAACCGCCTAAACTTCAGATAAAAAAACATTTTTTTTTTAATTTTTACCAACACAAAGCTAACAGTATTTACAACTAATCACCGCAAGAGTTTATTCAACTTTTGTTCAAAAATTACGAACATAAACCCCACATGTAGAACAAAAGGTTATAAAATACTCTATTATACATCTTGTTTGGGGTGAAAAAATCACATAGCATCATTACATCTTGGGGTGACAACTTGAGTTGACAACTTAAGTTCGTTGAGTTTGCATCTTGCATGGAAATATTCGCGATCCTGTTTTTTAGGAATTTGTTACGAACGTGGAAAAACAAAGACCCAGTCAAAGACACAAGTCATTTATTTTCAAACGACAAAGAATTAACATATCTAATCCTCATCCAACCCTCTGAGATATTAGGAATAGAGTAGCGTAATTTGTGATATTTTTAGTATTTAAAGAGAGACCCAACACTTGTATCACACATGCATGATCTCTTGTAATCTCTCTCTTAATACTCTCTTGTACCCAAACACTCAAAATTAATAAACTTGTTTGGTAGAGGCAGGTTTCCTAAACCTCCTGAGGTTTTATGCCGGAGAGTAGTTGCTCTAAGAGTTTCCTCGTTACATCCTGATTCATGGATCTTGAATTTCTAGTTCTTTATTCCATTTGTACCCAATATATCCTACAAAGTTTACTGTCGAAATTTGACCAAAACAATTTGGCGTTGTCTGTTGGAAATTTGGTCATTTAGCTTCTTGGAAATTCAAGACGAGCCATCAAACTACTTGTTGGGTTTCCTCGGATCAAGCACAACGGAATAAAACATTAAAATTTTCATGAAACCCAAAGCCCATAGATCCATTCATTTGATTAAATCAAATACTGCATAATGATTACTAGAATACTAACCCTTGATGCCTTTGTTTAACAACCTTGATTCTTGGTGTAGATTTGAAACTTGATCACGAACAACAGCAGCAACATGAACTTTGGAGGTGATAAGCTTCACCATCTATCGGTATCCACACCACCAACGAATATCAATTAACTTCTTGATCTTGGTTGCTAGACCAAATTGTGAAACACACTTTCACAATTATATTAGAACTATATGGAATTATATTGTGGTGTTCTTGTTCTTCATCCAAGAGATCTTAGAACAAGAAATAACTCTCTCAAACTCTTTGGAGGCTTACACAAACTTATGTACTGATTAGGGAAACTAGAGGGGGTTTTTATACTTGTTTCACCTATTCCAAATAGGTAACCAGTGACCAAACCCGCAAGAAAACATACTAGGAAAATCCCAGGCCGAAACCGACTGGTCCGCCCGGGTATAGCACAAGGTATGCCCGGGTCACAAAGGGTGTTCAGCCAGGTCCTTTACAGGGTCCGACCGGACTGTCCAATTTCTCCGGTTTCTTGTTATTCTCCTCTAAATTCCTAAAATCCCTCAAAGGCCCTTCGACCAAAAATTCCAATTAATTCCTTTATGATTCGTTCTATTTGTGTGTGACCCTATAGGATTACACTAAGTTGGCAATGGGCTTAAACATAAACCCATAAGATATGATTAGGTTCTAGCAAACCGTCATACCTACCCAAATAGTATAACTATATACAAGTTCGTATTCTTTATAGAACATGTCACAATCCATTTGTCCACGATGTCATTGAACACAAGTCATGGTCATCAAGTCAACCTGTATTTGTTCAATACTTTCTCGATCCCGAATATGTTGATAATCCAATGAAAATGATCTAATCAATTAATTTGAGTTTGGCCAAACATTTCATCAACATCATTCTACGAGGAGCCCAAGCTTGACATCCCTCCGAAGACGGACAAATCCATTTAGCTTATTATTCTTCCCTACGTGAATCCGATTATGCCAATCATACCCTTTATAACTTCCTGGTTAAAGGTAGCGTTTGAATATGTCAAACATAATGTTCATCAAGTGGAAGACTATAATAACTTCATGTCTAAGGATTCAAATGACATAACTAATATGAGATCTATATATGACATTGACTATGACATAAATCTCATAAAGCGGGTCATGTCTAGTACCTTGTTCTCTAACAAGTACCCATAAGTCTAACATGATCATCCCATGAACATTTAGACTTATACTAGTGCTTCATAAGTACTAGGAACTGAGATTATTACAAGTAAACATGAAAAACAATAATAATCAAAACATCTATTTATTAATATGAATAAAATGATAACATACAGAACGTTTAAATAAACGTGCCTAGGGCATCAACACTAACACTACTGGGTAATTACTACAGGGAAACAAGTTGGAGTTAGGGGCATAATTGAGCCAATTCCGATCACATTTGGAGCTTCAACCCAAAACATAAGCACTGCCTTATCTACTAGTTCTACTCAAATGCATGCTGGAACGTCTGCTCATGGATCCCTTGAAATCTCTTTAGATATTGCTACCAATTTGAATAGCATGATGAATCACCTGAGGCAGCAGATGATCGTTCAACATGATACCTCTACAACGCTGATCAACACGGTCACTAGGTTGCAGCACGATGTCAACACCTTGCAGTCAGGATCTTCCTGCTCACACCAGAATGTCCGCCCTAGTGTCATCCATTCTATTAATTCTAACTTGGGGGCAGCTACGATTTCACCTTTGCAGCCAAGAATACTCAGCTTTGATAGAGACTCAGGTGTTCTGACTGATAGGGGATTTTTACCAATGGCTAGTGCAGTACAGATAGACATCCTGGTCATCAACCCGGGTGAAAGCACCCTGGCGTCCTCTACACCATTCACTACATCTTCAAAAGTGTTTTTCTGATTTTTTTTCTATAAACACAAGATAAGAAAAATTAATTATTCCTAAAGTTTAGGAAAACATGGTTTTAATTAAAATGCACGGTGACACTTTTGTAAATTAGTGGAACTTGTTTTAAAAACGTGCAGTGGTATTTTTGTAAATAACTAACACTTCTTATAAAATGTGGTGACATTTTTTTAAAGATATGAAATTTATTATCATAACATCACTATCACTGATAACCTTTAACATTATAATTGACACTATTTAATACATGCATCGACACTCTCTAAACATATAAACTGACACTCAATAATGTTTAAACAGACACTTTTAGACACTATAACTGACACTGCTGTACGCTACAGCTAGCACTCTTATAGACTAACTTTGTCACTCGTTTAACACATGCAAGGACACTCAATGACATACAAACCGACACTCTTAAAACACTACAACCAGGGATGACCAAAACCGGTTCCGGGCCCGGTTCCGGTTCGGAACCGCCGGTTCCGGTTCAGCATATATGTGACCCTGAACCGGCCCGCGCTTACACTGGTTCCGGTTCCGGTCATCACAATCCGGTTCCAGTACGGTTCCGGTCCGGTTCCGGTTCAGTCCAGGCTACCTTTTTTTATTTTTTTTTATCATACAATAATGAATAAACATGTTAAAATTTATTAAAAGACAAGAGATTTTTATTTTATAATACACTAATGAATAAACATGTTAAAATTTATTGAAAAATAAGGGATTTTTATTTTTTTTAATGGAAATGCCGATCCGGTTCCGGTCCGGTTCCGGTTCGCCATATATGTGACCCTGAACCGGCCCGCGCCTACCACGGTTCCGGTTACTCCGGTTCCGGTTTACTCCCCGGTTTGCTCCGGTTCCGGGCTTTTCCGATCCGGTTCCGGTCCGGTTTTCTGGTTCCGGTCCGGTTTGGCCATCCCTAACTACAACTGACACTCTTAACACTATAACTGATAATTTTTTATACTACCACCTGCAATACATGAACTAGCAGTTTAAAGCATTATAATTGATACTCTTAAACATTATAACTGGTACTCTTAAACACTAATGCTTAGATCGCGTGAAGTTTCACTTATTTATAGAAATAATACTGCATGCGAAGTTTCACTTATTAAAAATGTACCACCGCGCGTTTTCAAAACATTTTTCCTATGCGTTAGAAAAACTGGGAATTAGACCCGTTGTCTCATAAAAAAAAGACTCATTTTAATTTAAGAACGAGAATCAAGGAAAAGTGTTTTAAAAGTAAGTGATGCGAGTATCAAATAGAGTGAAAGTAGTGAATAGTAAGTGAAAAATTGTATTGAGTGTCAGAAGCGAGACCATAAATATAAAGTAATAAACAATTTATATTTTTGGAAAGTGAGACTTTTCAATGAATACCCAAAATGACAATACGAGTCATTCATTATGAGACGAAGAGAGAACTTTTTAATAAACAGTAAAACTAAAGCTGCAAAAGAAATTTACAATTTTAGTTATAAATATAGTTAATAATGAATGATTATATGTGTCCACTACTTGACAACATATCCTTACTCTCTTTTGGAGGTCACTGGTTCGAATACTATTTTATAAAACTCACTACTAACTACTCACTCTGTCCCAAAATATTTACAGTTTTAGGATATATATTTTGTCCTAAAATATTTGCAGTTTTGCAGGTTTTCATAAAATATCGGCACATTTTGCCTAAACTACCATTGTTTATGATAAGTAGTTGTGACTGTAAAATTATTTAATTGTCTAGGTATTTGAACTATTCAAAGGTAATTTAGACTATTTGATATGTATTAATTTGTTTTTTCTTAATTTGCCTATAAAGTGGTAGGACTACGAGTATTTTAAGATGGAGGCCGTAAGATAATATTGATTGACTGTCAATTACATTTAAAATTAAATTTTTCTAATTTCTTTCGTAATTTCAGAAGGGTGTAACTTTAAAATTGGTGTTACTAAAGTAAATGAAAACTGAAGACTTTTTGGGAGGAATTTGGGAGTAGGTGTTATGAATTTTCCGTACTTGTTCTCCAACAAGTACCCATAAGTCTAACATGATCATCCCATGAATATTTAGACTTATACTAGTGCTTCATAATTACTAGGGACGGAGATTATTATAAGTAAACATGAACAACAATAATAATCAAAACATATCTTTATTAATATGAATAAAATGATAACATACAGAACGTTTAAATAAACGTGCCTAGGGCACAACCATTAACAATCTCCCACTTGCCCTAGGCCCAATATCCCATGTATCTAATACCCATGGACCTTACATGATCATCATGTTTAGCTTGTGGAAGTCCCTTTGTTAGCGGGTCCGTTACGTTATCATCAGTTGGTACTCTGCATATATTTACGTCTCCCCTATCAACGATTTCTCGAATGATATGAAAATGCCTGAGTATGTGTTTGGATTTCTGATGTGCCATTGGTTCTTTTGCTTGAGCAATAGCACCATTATTATCACAATAAAGGTCTATTGGATTAGCAATACTAGGAACCACTTTAAGTTCACCAATGAACTTGTTAATCCAAACAGCTTCCTTTACAGCATCCGATGCAGCAATATACTCAGCTTCAGTTGTAGAATCAGTGACTGTACTTTGCTTAGAACTCTTCCAGCTTACAGCTCCACCATTCAACATAAACACAAAACCCGATTGCGATCTACTATCATCTTTGTCGGTTTGGAAGCTTGCATCCGTGTAACCATTTACAACGAGATCATCTTCCATACCTCCATAGATTAAAAATGAATCTTTAGTGCTTCTTAAGTACTTAAGAATCGCTTTAACAGCCATCCAGTGACTCTCATAGGGGTCGGATTAATATCTACTCGTCATGCTCAAAGCATAAGATACATCCGGCCTACTACATATCATGGCATACATGATGGATCCAATTTCCGAAGCATATGGAATCTCACTCATTTTCTCACGCTCATCATTTGTCTTAGGACATTGAGTCTTGCTCAGAGAAACTCCATGTTGTCCTCTCTTAGAGTCTTCCATGCGGAATCTTCTAAGGACCTTGTCAATGTATCTACTTTGGCTTAAACCAATTAGATTCTTTGATCTATCTCTATAGATCTTAATGCCAAGAACATATGCGGCTTCACCCATATCTTTCATTGCGAAACACTCTCCTAACCAAGTCTTTACAGACTGAAGTGTAAGAATATCATTTCCAATGAGCAATATGTCATCCACATATAAGATAAGAAATATCACTATGCTCCCACTAATCTTCTTGTATACACAAGGTTCATCTTCGTTCTTGATGAAGCCAAACTCTTTGACTGATTCATTAAAACGGAAATTCCAACTCCTAGAAGCTTGCTTCAATCCATAGATGGATTTCTGCAACTTGCATACTTTAGAATTTTGTGCAAAACCTTCAGGTTGTGTCATATAGACATCCTCTTGAAAGTTTCCATTAAGGAAAGCGGTTTTGACATCCATTTTCCATATCTCATAGTCATAATATGCGGCTATGGAAATCAAAATTCTTATAGACTTGATCATTGCTACGGGTGAAAAGGTTTCATCATAGTCAATACCATGAATCTTCCTATAACCTTTCGCTACAAGCTTAGCTTTGTAAGTATGCACCTTCCCATCCATGTCAGTCTTCTTCTTGAAGACCCATTTGCATCCTATGGTTTTTACACATCAGGTGCATCAATCAAGTTCCAAACTTGATTATCATGCATGGATTGAAATTCGGATTCCATGGCTCCAAGCCACTTATCTGAATCAGGAGATGACATCGCCTCTTGGTAGATGGTCGGTTCATCATTATTAATGATCTCCACCTCATTTCTATCCGTTATGAGAAACCCATATTTCTCGGGCTCGGATCGTAACCTACCAGATCTGTGAGTTACTTGTGTATCTTGAACGCGTTCCACAACTCCTTGTGGGACTTGCTCTTGTTCTACTATCGGTTCAATGTCATTTTCAGGTACTCGAACCTCTTCGAGATTTACTTTAATCCCACTGATTTCTTTGGAGAGAAACTCTTTCTCTAGAAAGACACCAGTTCGGGCAATAAACACTTTGTTGTCCATTCGGTTGTAAAAGTAATATCCTTTAGTTTCCTTAGGATATCCCACGAAAATACATTTATCATATTTGTGTGCAAGTTTATCGGAGACAAGTCTTTTGACAAAAACTTCATAACCCAAAATCTTCATGAAAGACAAACTAGGTTTCTTTCCGCTCCATATCTCATATGGAGTCTTTTGAACCGATTTACTTGGAACACGATTTAGTGTGAAAGCTGCGGTTTCTAGTGCATAACCCCAAAAGGATATCGGAAGATCAACTTGACTCATCATTGATCGAACCATGTCCAACAAAGCTAGATTCCTCCTCTCGGATACACCATTCCATTGTGGTGTTCCAGGTGGAGTCAATTGTGAAACTATTCCACAATTCTTTAGATGGTCATCAAATTCTTGACTTAAGTATTCCCTACCTCGATCCGATCGAAGTGCCTTAATACTTTTGCCAAGTTGTTTTTCTATTTCATTTTGAAATATTCTAAATATCTCAAATGCTTCACTTTTATTTTTCATTAGGTAAACATACCCAAATCTACTAAAATCATCAGTGAAGGTTATGAAGTATTGAAATCCTCCCCTAGGATTGCTACTTGGTGGTCCGCATACATCGGAATGTATCAACCCCAATAAGTCGCTTGCCCTTTCACCCAACTTGGTAAAAGGTGTCTTGGTCATTTTTCCAAGAAGACACGACTCGCAAGTATCATATGACTCAAGGTCACATGAACCCAAAAGACCGTCCCCCATGGAGTTTTAAGATACGCTTCTTATTAATGTGACCAAGACGGCAATGCCATAAATAAGTATGATTTACATCATTAGGTTTAGATTTCTTATTGAGTAACGACACATTTGACATCCGTACTATCTCGTTTTTTCAATTTAACACTTGTACTTCTGAAACAACAAAGTCAACATGCATACTATTAATAAATTAAAAATTTTAACCTAAAATCCTAATGTCCGTTAACAACTTAACGGGTTGTCCTAGTAAGCATTTACTTGACCAAGTCAACGGTGACGTGTTGCCAAGTGGAAAAAAAATATGTAATAACCCTCCACGCTTATGGCACGTGACATTTGATTCAACGACTTAGTATACGAACTACGGAGGAACTTAAACAAAATCACAAAATCCCAAATCGTTGTTGAGTGAGATTAGGGTTCTTGCGATAGAGAAAGCGAATATGCCGATTGCTCATTTACTCGTCGATCTTGTTTGATTGTCGATCTTGTGCGTACGTATTCAAGGTATGTAACCTAATTTCTTCACTGTGCTTTGAAAATTAGGTTTGAAATTGACTTCTATTTTGAAGATATTATCCTAAGTTAGGGTTAACGATTTCGACAGTTAGCACTCGATAAATGATTCTTCTGTTGTCAACTTTTGTTCCTCATAAGTGTCATTGTTCCCATGAACTATTACACGTTTAGTAATACTTTAATGTTGCTTTTGAGTACACACATGTGTATTAAATTCATATTGGTTGTCATTGGTCCCCCCACCCCCCACCCCACCCAACATTGTTTATCTGCAAGTGTAGACATGGCATGCTTTAAAGTAATGTCTTTTATGTACTTTTTTTTTTTTTTTTTTTATAGTTTGATTAATTTATTGCCTTTCTTTCTTTTACATAAATGCAGGAATGGAGAATTATTATCATTGTGCATCTACCATAGTGGGGTCATGAAGCTAAGGCCTTATCAACACTATGATGGGGCTAAAGTATCAAGGTTTCCTGCTACCGCTAGTAATTTCAATTACTCTGATTTACTTTGTCTGATACAATCAGAAACAAGTAAGCCTATAGAAAAAATCCATTACAAGGCTCATAGGAAGTCTTTATCACATGGATTGATATTTATTGGGAATGATGACCATTCGAAGGGATTACTTGAGCTTGGTAGAAGCAGTGATGCATATGTAGAAGTGTATGTAGAGCATGAAGAAAATGAAAATGTTAACGTTTCAAATAATTTTCAGGATCAAGATGTCCAAGATGTTGAAGATGTTGAATATGGATTGCTTGATGAAGGGGTTTTGGAGGAGAATGGAAATGAGGGTGATGGTGATTCTGAAGCTAGCATTGATCATCTCAGTGATGATGAAGAGGAGACTGGAGAAGTAAGGAAAGAAAAGCAAATGTACAAGCATATATAGAAAGAAAGGGAAAAGATTTCCCAGTCACATGTGTCACAACAAGCAGAAGAGATAGCACAACCAGGAGAAACTGGACAAGCACCACAACCAGCACAACCAGGAGAAACTGGACAAGCACCAGAACCTTCATTTGGACCTTTGATCCCAGTTCAAGAAATTGATGATTTGTTAGAGGATATACAACAATATACTACTGGGGGTAATTTGGATGGATATAATAGTGAGTACCGTGATTCTAGTGACAATGATACTATGAGGATCCCCCCCTCGGGGCGAAACGGGTTCGTTTCGAGGAAGAAAATACAAACACGTGTAACTTCACAAACTTAACGGAGTCGCCACATTTGTTAATTTTTAACCCAACAAATGAAAATGGTTAGAGATTTATGAGTTCGGAGGTCAAGTTACGGCTTGGGAAGAGTTTCACGTCACCCAAGCCGCCTCGGACAAAGCCAAGTCTCCCTTGTGTTTGTTAACGAAAAGTGCATGTGTGTGTGTGTGTGTGTGTTTAGAAAACGGGAGAAACTGACTTTAACAGAAAACGGTTAGGATTTTAACAAAAAGGGGTTCTTTTGTAAACATTTTGGATTAAAGGGGGACTGGACGGAAACATGCCCCTGGACAAAGTAGCCGTACGGCTAAAGGGGGTCTTCCTGGGAATTTTAACAGATTCCTAGGAATCAGTCCAGTTCCATACATAAATAGAGCATTCTGTCTGAAACTGGAATGTTTGATCATTTCCAGCAATTCTTTTGTAACAAAACACAAATTAAATCACCCCTATATCATTAATCACTAGATTAGACACCAAAACAAGAATTTTGGATGTGATTAGGACAATCATTGGGGAATTATTGAGAAAAGGTGATGAAAGTGGCCTTTGAGCCAATATGGCCATTTTGATGAGTAAAGATTCAAACTTTACCATCAAAATGGGATCTTTATACAAGATTAAACCTTTAGGGACAACAAAATGACATAAAGATTGAATCTTTATGACCCAAATGTGGGATTTTAGGCTAAATCAAGGTTGAGATGATAAAGATTGGAACTTTATCACCCAACATGATCATCATGGCCAAATACAACATAAAGATGCATGATTTCACCATAAAAATGGATCATCAAGCTATTTAAAGACAAGAAATTAACAAATCATGATCTTCTTTAGGTTTTATCCCTTTTCACATACTTGGATGTGAGGTCACCTTGAATCATTTTATGATTTGGTTCCAAGTTATATAACAAGAATATAAGGTGCTTGAAAGAACAAGACTTGCAATATAAAGGTGCTTGACAAGGGAAAGACTTGCAATATAAATGTGCTTGACAAGGGCAAGGCTTGAAATGCAAGTAAATAAACAACATAAACAAGAACAAAAGAGTTTAAGATGGAGAGAAGATGGGGAGAAGGAGGCTTCACCTATGGTGGTTATGGCCTATCTTCCTCTCTTTTCACTCAAGTGTTTGGTGGTGTTTCACTCAGACTGTATTTCTGCAGAGTTTCACCTACAAAACTATATTTCTCCCCCCTGAAATGATCAGCAAGGGTCTCAATTTATAGGGACTGAAGGTGCCTAAACCAGCCGTACGGCTAGGCCCTTCCCGCGTCCAAACCATCCGTACGGCTCAGCCTGGCGAGCTTCTGGATTTTTCCAAGTTTAATTCCAGAGCAGTCCTGGAATTTTTAGTTTATCTTAGTGAGGACCCAGCCCATCAGTTTATCCCTGAATTGTGCTAAGTGTTCCTCTAAGGTTGGTCGATTTCAGATTGGGGTATTTACAGAGCCCCTCGGCAACGTCGCTTTGGAAAAGCGGGGTTGTCGATAAAAATTAGCATCCCAATCTGATGAGAGGACGGCTTGACCGATTTTCGTTCGTATGGCTGGACCTAAAGGTATAGGATTCCTACGTATCCCGTTTGCGGGGAATCAAGCCTACGTAGTTCAGAAAAGGAGAGAAGTTTTAAGGCTATCCAAACCTAAGGGCTAGGCGGATATTAATCATCATTTCCTAGGGGGACGAGCATGACTCTGGGCGAGTTCAGAGGTGGGACATGGTCAACTTGGCTCTATGGAGAGGGTTGACTTACACAAGGAAGCGTGACTCTCGGGGTCATAGGCGGGACTTGGTCAACTTGGCTTTATGGAGAGGGATGACTTACATAAGGGAGCGTGACTCTCGGGGTCAGAGGCGGGACATGGTCAACTTGGCTCTATGGAGAGGGTTGACTTACACAAGGGAGCGTGACTCTCGGGGTCAGAGGCGGGACATGGTCAACTTGGCCCTCTGGAGAGGGCTGACTTACACAAGAGAGCGTGACTCTCGGGGTCAGAGGTGGGACATGGTCAACTTGGATCAATGGAGAGGGTTGACTTACATAAGGGACGTGACTCTCGGGGACAGAGGCGGGACATGGTCAACCTGGCTCTATGGAGAGGGTTGACTTACACAAGGAAGCGTGACTTTCGGGGTCAGAGGCGGGACATGGTCAACTTGTCTCTATGGAGAGGGTTGACTTACACAAGGAAGCGTGACTCTCGGGGTCAGAGGTGGGACATTGTCAACTTGGCTCTATGGAGAGGGTTGACTTACACAAGGAAGCGTGACTCTCGGGGTCAGAGGCAGGACATGCTTAACTTGGCTCTATAGAGAGGGTTGACTTACATAAGGAAGCGTGAATCTTAGGGTCAGAGGCGGGACATGGTCAACTTGGCTCTATGGAGAGGGTTGACTTACACAAGGGAGCGTGACTCTCGGGGTCAGAGGTGGGACATGGTCAACATGGCTCTATGGATAGGGTTGACTTACACAAGGAAGCGTGACTCTCGGGGTCAGAGGCTGGACATGGTCAACTTGGATCTATGGAGAAGGTTAACTTACACAAGGAAGCGTGACTCTCAGAGTCAGAGGTGGGACATGGTCAACTTGGCTCTATGGAGAGGGCTGACTTACATAAGGGAGCGTGACTCTCGGGGTCAGAGGCGGGATATGGTCAACTTGGCTCTATGGAGAGGGTTGACTTACACAAGAGAGCGTGACTCTCGGGGTCAGAGGCGGGATATGGTCAACTTGGCCCTCTGGAGAGGGTTGACTTACACAAGAGAGCGTAACTCTCGGGGTCAGAGGTGGGACATGGTCAACTTGGCTCTATGGAGAGGGTTGACTTACATAAGGGAGCGTGACTCTCGGGGTTAGAGGCGGGACATGGTCAACCTGGATCTATGGAGAGGGTTGACTTACACAAGGAAGCGTGACTTTCGGGGTCAGAGGCGGGACATGGTCAACTTGGCTCTATGGAGAGGGTTGACTTACACAAGGAAGCGTGACTCTCGGGGTCAGAGGTGGGACATTGTCAACTTGGCTCTATGGAGAGGGTTGACTTACACAAGGAAGCGTGACTCTTGGGGTCAGAGGCAGGACATGCTTAACTTGGCTCTATGGAGAGGGTTGACTTACATAAGGAAGCATGAATCTCGGGGTCAGAGGCGGGACATGGTCAACTTAGCTCTATGGAGAGGGTTGACTTACATAAGGAAGCTTGACTCTCGGGGTCAGAGGAGGGACATGGTCAACTTGGCTCTATGGAGAGGGTTGACTTCCATAAGGAAGCGTGACTCTCGGGGTTAGAGGCGGGACATGGTCAACTTGGCTTTATGGAGAGGGTTGACTTGCACAAGGAAGCGTGACTCTCAAGATCAGAGGCGGGACATGGTCAACTTGGCTCTATGGAGAGGGTTGACTTTACAAGGAAGCATAACTCTCGGGGTCAAAGGCGGGACATGGTCAACTTGGCTCGAGAGGGTTGACTTACACAAGGAAGCGTGACTCTCGGGGTAAGAGGCAGGACATATTCAACTTGTCTCTATGGGAGAGGGTTGACTTACAGGGGTGGTCTTACGTCATTTTGGACTACCGAGACAAAGGTTTCCTTAACCTAAAATGACCATTATGGGCCTTGGCTTGAGTTAACTCCATCTTTGGGAGGTTTGACGAGGCAACTAGTCTTACGTCCCACTAAGGGCAGCCGGGGACAAGGGTCTCAACCTATAATGACTATTCTGAGTCAAGGTTTAACTTGGGTCAACTCCACCTTTGGGGAGTTTGATGGGAAAACTGGTCTTACGTCCCACTAAGGACGGCCGGGACAAGGGTCTCAACCTATAATGACTATTTTGAGTCAAGGTTTAACTTGGGTCAACTCCACCTTTGGGGAGTTTGACGGGAAAACTGGTCTTACGTCCCACTAAGGACGGCCGGGACAGAGGCTTAAACCTAAAGAGACCATTCTGGGTCAAGGCTTGCTCAACTCCATCTTTGGGGAGTTTGACGGGAAAACTGGTCTTACGTCCGACTAAGGATTGCCGGGACAAAGGCTTGAACCTAAAGAGACCATCCTGGGTCAAGGCTTTGTCAACTCCATCTTTGGGGAGTTCGACAAGAAAATTGGTCTTACGTCCGACTAAGGACTGCCGGGACAAAGGCTTGAACCTAAAGAGACCATTCTGGGTCAAGGCTTGGTCAACTCCATCTTTAGGGAGTTTGACGGGAAAACTGGTCTTACGTCCAACTAAGGACTGCCGGGACAAAGGCTTGAACCTAAAAAGACCATCCTGGGTCAAGGCTTGGTCAACTCCATCTTTGGGGAGTTCGACGGGAAAACTGGTCTTACGTCCGACTAAGGACTGCCGGGACAAAGGCTTGAACCTAAAGAGACCATTCTGGGTCAAGGCTTGGTCAACTCCATCTTTGGGGAGCTTGACGGAAAAACTGGTCTTACGTCCGACTAAGGACTGCCAGGACAAAGGCTTGAACCTAAAGAGACCATTCTGGGTCAAGGCTTGGTCAACTCCATCTTTGGGGAGTTTGACGGGAAAATTGGTCTTACGTCCCATTAAGGACGGCCGGGACAAATGCTTGAACCTAAAGAGACCATTCTGGGTCAAGGCTTGGTCAACTCCATCTTTGGGGAGTTTGACGGGAAAACTGGTCTTACGTCCGACTAAGGACTGCCGGGACAAAGGCTTGAACCTAAAGAGACCATCCTAGGTCAAGGCTTGGTCAACTCCATCTTTGGGGAGTTCAACAGGAAAACTGGTCTTACGTCTGACTAAGGACTGCCGGGACAAAGGCTTGAACCTAAAGTAACCATTCTGGGTCAAGGCTTGGTCAACTCCATCTTTGGGGAGTTTGACGGGAAAATTGGTCTTACGTCCGACTAAGGACTACCGGGACAAAGGCTTAAACCTAAAGAGACCATTCTGGGTCAAAGCTTGGTCAACTCCATCTTTGGGGAGTTTGACGGGAAAACTGGTCTTACGTCCGACTAAAGACTGCCGGGACAATGGCTTGATCTGAAATGACCACTCTGGGTCAAAGCTTGGGTTGGGTCAACACTACTCTACAGGACGGTTGACATATTTTCTTGACATCGGGGAAGAGCCTAGGGCCAACCGTTAAGAAACATTGTGGACGAAAGAGTCCAAAACTTTGGGAAAATCGTTTTGAGAGGAGATCAAAAGCATTTTGCTTGAAACATGGTCTTTGATAAATGATACCAAAAGGGCAAATTTTGGAAATGCTTATTCCTAAAGGAAAGTCTTTTAACAAAGCATTTTAGTCAAATTTTTGATTTTAACTTAACCGTGAGGTTTGTCATGCATAAAGTCCTTTGGATTTTGTCCATTCGTTGAGAAGTAACTGATGGTAGGAAATCTGCTCGTCACTGTTGTGGGGCAGCCCCAATGTCATCTTTATCATTGATGTCGGGGTAGCCCCATGTCCTTGTTGTCGTTGATGTGGAGGTAGCCCCAATGTCCTTATTGTCATCGGTATGGAGGTAGCCCCAATGTCGTCCTTCGACTTTTGACGTGGACCCGTTGTCATCTTTCGGCCTTTGAGGTGAGGTTAGGTACCCATCCATTTTTCATGACGCACCCTTTCTTTTGCCTAGGCCGTCCTTTCGGGTTTTCAACCTAGCTGGCATCTCTTTTGCATCTATTATGGCACACCCTGTTTTTTGCCTAGGCCGCCCTTACGGGTTTTCAACCTAGCGGGCTACTTTATCGTGCCTTTTTCTTTTTTCCTTTTTTTTTTATGAGTGATCTAGCCGACTCGATAGAACGGGGACTTTAAAGTATTTTTCTTGGAGGAAACATGCAAGGGCATTTTATTTGGGAGAGAGTCCCTTTATGCCGATGTATCATGAAATGAGAGGAAGCCTTTGCTTGACAGAATACAAGTGTTTAGCTCTTTCCTAAGATGGACAAAAGAAGACTTGTTGAGACATTTGAAATTTGCCTTAGTTAATATCATCAAATGATTGCTTGAATGGACCATGTTTGTCATTAAGTCAAGATTATAGCAAGCAATTAGCCTCAACATGTATAAATTTTGTGATCAATTAAGATTAAGATTCGATCAATGGCGAGATCGGGAGGAGAATTGGTTTAGAAGGTGGAATTGGTCATTGTCTGGGAAATTGGTCATTGAAGGGACCAAGGGACGAGAACTTGGTCATTTTGAGAGGACCACGGTTTGATGGTTTTGTTTCATGCTATGACCGGACCCGAAGGTTGCCTACATTCCCCTCAGTTTGAGGAGCTCAGGTCGCCGTAGTTTGGCCATGGATCGTCTTTTGTTGAAGTCGGTGTCCTTTTGAAGGATGTTGTTGCTTTGCTGATGTAGATCGCTTTGCTTTGCGGTGAACTCCTCGGGATGTTCTTTGAGGTGGACTTTTTGCAGTGAACTTGGTGAAATTTTGAGGTAAACTTCCTCTTCGCCAATATTCATTTCCTTTCCTTCTTTCCATTATCCATTTCTTTTCTCTCTTATTATTTTTTTTTTTTTTGAGAGAGGGGAAACATTAGACCCAACTTGCTATCTTAGACATTGGCTCATCTGTAGCCCCTTGGCGGAATGTCTGACACTTCTCACTTTAACTTTGAAGATCCGGGAAGTCCTTTGCTTGGTCGCGCACGCGCGATCACGGTTGAATCTTGGTGGTTGAGCAACAACATCCTTGCCTTTTCATTGTCTTGGGATGCTTTTGTATCGGAAAGGTGTATCGGGTTGTGTATCGGGAAATGTGTATCAGGGATGTGTATAGAGGAAGGCTTGCCATTAATGGTTTCTTCATGCCAATTGATCAAAACATTTATTCACATCAAGATTAATTGTTTGCATTTAGCATTTTTCATTTGTGTTAGGTCCATTTATCCTTAATGGGTCGTCATTGACTAGTATGCTTAGAAGTCAATTCATCATTTTAGGGACGTAGCAATCAATTGATAATAACAAGCAAGGCAATTTCAAGAGTAAATGTATATTGCAAATAATGTCTCAAGTCTAGAGAGAAGAGAAGGAAAATGGCTCTTTTATTTAGATAACTTTATACATAAATGTCCAAGTGCGGACCTTTGTAAAAATAAAAAGACACAGTCCGGGACGGACTTTGGTGAAAGTCTAGATCCTACGAGGCTGGAAGACTATTTTTTTCTCTTTTTTTTTTTTTTTTTTTTTTAGGGATGGGTTCCCATGAAGCACGATGATCCATTTTCTTCCTCAATTGTTGGAGGGGTTGTCGGCACCATATTCCATGTCTTCCACGGGGAACTCGGGTTTCGTGTCATTGGGAAAGATGTCGCGAGGTCTCCATTTGGCTTGGCGTTGAAATTGCCGGATTAGTCTACTCGTGAGTTGGGAGTTTGCTTTGGGCTATCTCCTTTTGGTTATTTCCTTTCAAGGTGCGTACTCTCCGTGCATTGCATTCGGCGAGGGTACGGATTTCCCTTTGATGTAACCGCCTTTGGCCTTCCGAAGCTCGGGCTTCTTCTTGTAGACGGTGTCCCAATTGTTTGATCTCATTGCTCATGTGGACGGTTGTCTCGGACGTCAATTCAGATGTGGGCTCCTTTGTCAATGTTTCCAATGGACAGAACCGCGAAGGACTTTTAGCATTTTAAACCTCAAGGTGAAATTATAACCATGATTTGAGAAGAATTCTTCATTATCGGATTGACCTTTTAGAAAAAAACTTGATCTTTTATTTTAAAAAAACTTGATCTCCATTTTTTATTTTGAGCAAAAGACTCACACATTTTTCATTTTTTTTAATAAGTATTGACCGGGCCGAAGTTGCCTACGTTCCCCTCACCACGAGGGAGGGGGTCCCACGCGATGAGAGGCTCAGGTCACCGTAGTTCGAATGAGTTTAGAATTCTGAGACAAACATGACCTCAGTCGACTCACTTCAAACGGACATTTTAGTCGAGATGACATGGGACGAGACATTACTGGTTTGAGACTAAATGGTACTCACACTAGTCCGAGTCACAAAGGGCGATCGGGTCAATTGAATTGGTCACCACATGGCGGTGCAAATCGAGGAGGTCAATGCTTGACCAAGGTATATTACCATGTGGCGCCATGACGCTTAGACCCGAAGGGGGAATGGTCACGTGATGACACTAACGGGAACGAGATGCCTCGAGGGGCGCAAAATTGGTCATCACATGACGGTTCCAGGAAGGGGAAAAGGGTCATCCTAAGCACTTTTATTTTCTTTCTTATATATATATATATATATATATATATATATATATATATATATATTTGAACTTAATTTTAACGGACACTTTGGAGGATAACGGGGTCCATCCAATGACTTGACCTACTTCTTGGAGGATAACGGGGATCCGTCCAAGGACTTGACTGACTTCTTGGAGGATAACGGGGATCCATCCAAGGACTTGACTGACTTCTTGGAAGATAACGGGTATCCATCCAAGGACTTGACTGACTTTTTTGGAGGATAACGGGGATCCGTCCAAGGACTCGACTGGAATCTTATTGGAGACCTAGGGGACTACGCCTAGGGATTTAACGGGAATCTCCATGGGGACCTAGGGATTTAACGGGAATCTCCACGGGGACCTAGGGGACAACGCCTAGGGTTTCAACGGGAATCATAACGGGGACCTAAGGGACAACGCCCATTTCAACGGGAGTTATAACGGGGACCTAGGGGACGACGCCTAGTTTCAAACGGGGACCTAGTGTACGACACCTAGGGTTTCTAACGGGAATCATAACGGAGACCTAGGGTACAACGCCTAGGGTTTCAACGGGAGTCATAACGGGGACCTAAGGGACGACGCCTAGGGTTTCAACGGGAGTCATAACGGGGACCTAGGGGACAACGCCTAGGGTTTCAACGGAAATCATAACGGGGACCTAGAGGACAACGCCTAGGGTTTCAACGGGAATCATAACGGGGACCTAAGGGACAACGCCTAGGGTTTCAACGGGAATCGTAACGGGGACCTAGGGGACAACGCCTAGGGTTTCTAACGGGAATCGTAACGGAGACCTAGGGGACAACGCCTAGGGTTTTAACGGAAATCATAACGGGGACCTAGGGTACAACGCCTAGGGTTTCAATGGAAATCATAACGGGGACCTAAGGGACAACGCCTAGGGTTTTAAAGGGAATCGTAACGGGGACCTAGGGGACAACGCCTAGGGTTTCTAACGGGAATCATAACGGCGACCTAGGGGATAATGCCTAGGGTTTCAACGGAAATCATAATGGGGACCTAAGGGACAACGCCTAGGATTTCAAATGAAATCATAACGGGGACCTAGGGTCAACGCCTAGGGTTTCTAACGGGAATCATAACGGTGACCTAGGGGACAACGCCTAGGGTTTCTAACGGGAATCATAACGGAGACCTAGGGGACAAAGCCTAGGGTTTCAACGGAAATCATAACGAGGACCTAGGGGATAACGCCTAGGGATTTAACGGGAGTCATAACGGGGACCTAGGGGACAACGCCTAGGGATTTAACGGGGATCTTGGAGGATAACGGGGATCCATCCAAAAATTGACGGGACGACGCTTGTTAACGCAAGAAAGCAATGTGTCAAAGACAAGAAGCAAAACAGAGCAAATTCATGCAAGGTGCAATTAATTATCTGTTCAAGTTTACTTAAAACACATTTTTATTCCTAAATGGTTGGAAAAGATTTCTCTTCTTTTTCGCAACTAATCTAAACCCTGGATCAATGGAGGCCAACACTACGTCTATAAGCCCCTCGTTTTTCACATGTATTGCACGCTCCCAAGGACGGACTATCCCGGGCGAGGGTCCTATAGGGCACGTGGCTTCCACCGACCAAAAGAACCAAACCTAAGGTCTAGTGCGTCACAAAGTTCCAATGCGTGGGCCATTCTCATCATAATTAAGCCCCGGTTAAGGTTAAGATTGTCTTAACGCTTCAACGAAATTCCGGCATGATCTCATTTTAATGAGGGATCTAGGACCTTAACCTTAGGATTAAGGATGATTAGGGCTTAATGACATGGTGTCATCCCATCCTTAATACATGAATTTGGTTAATTATGGTTGGAATTAACTCATAAGTCAAGGACCGGGTCAAAGATGACCTTGGTCACACTTGCTTTCACAAGGAGTCGTGACTCGGGTGTTAACTTGGCCATAATTAACTTTGGACACGTATTAGGGACGTGATGATGTGAGCTAGACCAAAAACCAACCATGGTCACGGTATTTGTGTGTCACGGACATGTGTGGTTGACTCGCCTCGGAAGGGGAGGTGGAATGGACCTGTGTGCGTGAGAAGGGCACAAGAGCACAAATCAAGCTGCATCGTGGCATCCATTCTGGGTTTAAAGGGTTTTTGGAGCGTGCACAAGGTCAAGTGCGCGTTGTGTGAAGCCTTCTATGTTCCTTTTTGAGTCAAAATAAAAATTTTCAATTTCTTTTAATATCATGAACAATGTATGAACAATTGTATGAACAAGTATAATGAACAAGCATTTTGCACAAGTAATCAAGCAAAGCTATGAACAAGCAAGAATCAAAATTTTGTACATGGAAATGTTGTGCACAACCAAAGGTTTTTTAAACCAAAATTTTGCAAGAAGAGCAACCTTTTGAAAGTCATTTGTAGAAAAAGATTATGCACAAACAAGAAGAATTTGAATACCAAAATTTTTATGAAAAGGGTTATGCACAATGAGGCTTTGAAAACCCAATTTTATGTCCAAAAATTTGTGCATAACCAAGCTTTGAAAATCCATTTTTGGCTAAGAAAAAGAAGGTAAAAGTGCACAAGTAGAGGCTGTAAATTGGAACCTGGACAAGAAGAAGCAAGGGGACCATCAGAATGTTTCTGCCCTGCATAAAATTGTTAATCTGAAACATTCTGTGGGCCCGGCGAAACAAGCCGTACAGCTAGAGCAGTCGGTCCATTCTTTTTTGCAAATTTTCAGCTTCTGATCATTGAGCCCCAGTTTATGCATTTCCAGAACAGTTTCAGTCCCAGAAATCAAAACAGAAACATAAAACACACACAAAAATATGCATAAAGTCAACAAACGGGGATGGGAGTTTGACCCACACAAAAGTGTCCCCAAAGCTTCTAAAAAGAAGTTTGAAAACACTCTCTTCCCCAGCGGAGTCGCCACTGTGAGGATCCCCCCCCCTCGGGGCGAAACGGGTTCGTTTCGAGGAAGAAAAGCCAAACACGTGTAACTCCACAAACTTAACAGAGTCGCCACATTTGTTAATATTTAACCCAACAAATGAAAATGGTTAGAGATTTATGAGTTCGGAGGTCAAGTTACGGCTTAGGAAGAGTTTCACGTTACCCAAGCCACCTCAGACAAAGCTGAGTCTCCCTTGTGTTTGTTAACGAAAAGTCCATATGTGTGTGTGTGTGTGTGTTTAGAAAACAGGAGAAACTGACTTTAACAGAAAACAGTTAGGATTTTAACAGAAAGGGGTTCTTTTGTAAACATTCTGGATTAAAGGGGGACTGGACGGAAACATGCCTCTGGACAAAGTAGCCATACGGCTAAAGGGGGTCTTCCTGGGAATTTTAACAGATTCCCAGGAATCAGTCCAGTTCCATACAAAAACAAAGCATTCTGTCTGAAACTGGAATGTTTGATCATTTCCAACCATTCTTTTGTAACAAAACACAAATTAAATCATCCCTATGTCATTAATCACTAGATTAGACACTAAAACAAGAATTTTGGATGTGATTAAGACAATCATTGGGGAATTATTGAAAAAAGGTGATGAAAGTGGCCTTTGAGCCAAGATGGCCATTTTGATGAGTAAAGATTCAAACTTTACCATCAAAATGGGATCTTTATACAAGATTAAACCTTTAGGGACAACAAAATGACATAAAGATTGAATCATTATGACCCAAATGTGGGATTTTAGGCTAAATCAAGGTTGGGATGATAAAGATTGGAACTTTATCACCCAACATGATCATCATGGCCAAATACAACATAAAGATGCATGATTTCACCATAAAAATGGATCATCAAGCTATTTAAAGATAAGAAATTAACAAATCATGATCTTCTTTAGGTTTTATCCCTTTTCACATACTTGGATGTGAGGGCACCTTGAATCATATCATGATTTGGTTCCAAGGTATATAACAAGAATATAAGGTGCTTGAAAGGACAAAACTTGCAATATAAAGGTGCTTGACAAGGGCAAGACTTGCAATATAAAGGTGCTTGACAAGGATAAGGCTTGAAATGCAAGTAAATAAACAACATAAACAAGAACAAAAGAGTTTAAGATGGAGATAAGATGGGGAGAAGGAGGCTTCACCTATGGTGGTTATGGCATATCTTCCTCTCTTTTCACTCAAGTGTTTGGTGGTGTTTCACTCAGACTGTATTTCTGCAGAGTTTCACCTACAAAACTATATTTCTCTCCCCTGAAATGATCAGCAAGGATCTCAATTTATAGGGACTGAAGGTGCCTAAACCAGCTGTACGGCTAGGCCCTTCCCGCGTCCAAACCATCCGTACAGCTCAGCCTGGCGAGCTTCAGGATTTTTCCAAGTTTAATTCCAGAGCAGTCCTGGAATTTTTAGTTTATCCTAGTGAGGTCCCAGCCCATCAGTTTATCCCTGAATGGTGCTAAGAGTTCCTATAAGGTTGGTCGATTTCAGATTAGGGTACTTACAGATACCCCTACGTTTGATACTAGTGATGATGGTGAATCAAATAAGGTCACTCATTTTCCTGTATTTGATCCATCAACACCGTGGGATAAAATGGATCCTGTCTTAGGGATGCGATTCGCATATGATGCACAAACGAAACATTGTCTTATATATTATGCTGTGTACAATGGGAGGCAATTGAGGTGGAATAGATCAGAATCTAACAGGCTGGTTGTAAGGTGTACAAAGCCTTGCAAATGGAAATGTCGCGGTTCTTATATGCAAATGGAAAGATCATTCCAGATTAAGTCATTGATGAATGTCCACACATGTGTTAGGGATTTTAATGTAAAGATTACAGGTTCTTCTTGGGTTGCCAAAATGTATGCAAATGAGATTAGAAGGAATCCAAAGATGAGCTTGACTGAAATGGTTCTTAATGTGGCAGAAAAGTTCAAGATTACTGTGAATGAGTAGCAGTGTTATAGAGCAAAGCAGAAATCTCTAAAGGAATTGGAATTTGCTTTAAGAGAACATTACACTAGGTTATTTGACTATGAGTTTGAGCTGAAGAGAAGAAATCCAAGGAGCACAATAGTATTTGATACTACTAAGAGTAGCAGAAATGGTGAAATGATATTCAATAGGTTTTATGTTTGTTTCTATGCATTGAAACAGGGATGGAAGGCATGTTGTAGGCCTATTATTGGTCTAGATGGATGTTTCTTGAAAGGGTATTGCAAGGGTTAGCTTTTATGTGCGATTGGAAGGGATGGAAACAACAACATGTTCCCTATTACTTGGGCTGTTGTTAGGGTTGAAAATGAAGAGAACTGGACATGGTTTTGTGAGCTTTTGAGAAAGGATATTGATTCAAATGAAGGGGAGAACTTGACAATCATCACTGATCAACAAAAGGTACAATACTACAATTGACTTGCATTTATTTCATGTGATGTTAATGTTTTTACAGCTTCCTATTATTTTGTTACTCCCTCTGTCCCTGTTTAAGGTTCTTAGTTTTTTTACCTTAAACTGGGACAAAGGGAGCAGTTCATATGCATGTATCCATTGACATCACCTTCACAGGGACTACTAAATGCATTGGAAACTGTCTTTCCTCAAGCTGAGACTAGAAACTGTGCGAGGCATATCTACGCCAACGTTAGAAAGAGATTCAGTGGTTTTCAACTCAGAGACTTGTTTTGGAAAGCTGTTAAAGCTGGTACATCTGAGCATTGTAGCAAGATTTTTAAAGAAATAAAAGAAACAAATAGAGGTGCTTATGACTATCTGATTTCAAGAGATCCTAAAAATTGGTGTAGGGGATACTTTTTAGTGGTAACATGTTGTGATAGCGTGGAGAATAACATGTCAGAAATTTTCAATTTTTACATCATCAAGGCTAGACACAAGGCAATTATAACAATGTTGGAGGATATTAGGGTTGCATTGATGAGAAGACTAGGAGAAAAGAGGAAACAATTTATGAAACTTGGGGATAAACTGTGTCCAAGGATTAGGAAGAAACTAGGGACAAATAAAGATGAGTATAGGTTTTGGTCCATTACTCTTAATGGACACAACAAGTTTGAGGTTACAAAGGGTGCTGAAGGGTACACAATTGATATGGTCAATAATATGTGTAGTTGCAGGATGTGGCAAATGACTGGGGTTCCATGTTGTCATGCAATATGTGCCATTTATTTTATTGAAGATGATCCTGACAATTTTGTCAACCCTTGGCTCACTGTCGAGACAACCTTAAAGGCGTATGACTATGGACTGGAGCCTGTTAATGGTCAACATCTTTGGAAGAAGCATGCAAATTCATCTGTTTTACCTCCCATTGCTAAAAAAACCTGGAAGACCAAAAACACAAAGATTCAAGGGTGGTGAGAAAGCAGCAAAACAAAAGACAATTGAAAATACAGTTAAAAGAACTGAACTGAGCAGAAAGGGGAGGAAAATGAAATGCACAAATTGCAATGGAGATGACCACAACATTAGGACTTGTAAGAATCCTAGAATTGAAAATGATGATGCTCTCAATCATAGAAGGAAGAGGCAAAGAACAAGAAAGCACCCTAGTACAGATGCAACTACAAATGAAAATGACATTGCTACTGTAAATGGAAATTCAAAGGTAAATGCTGGGGAAAATTTAAGGCAAAAATTAAATCCAAGGCCTAGGGTGCAGCCTAAGAGATCAAGCTTGCCAAGACCAATGATGGTTAATTTTGGTAACAGGAAGAATCAAGTTCCAAGAGGTTTTGGGGCTTATGTTAATGAAAATACTAGGCTTATGTTAATGAAAATAATGTTGTTATGTGTTTATACCAAGTAGTTAATTCTTTATATTGTTATTTCAATTGTAGAGATTTAGGGGTGCATTACTTGTGGATGGACCACAAAATGGAAGACCTGGACATAGAAGCGGAATACCAGTTCCAGCCATTGCTACTAAAAGACCAGTTGCTGTTGCAGAACCACCTGGGAACAAGAATGCAAGTACAAGGGTTCAAGAACCAAACAATGAACAGTCTGAGATCAATCTAACACAACCTTCTCAACATAAGAACTCTACTCAGAATAGCCAAGCCTTTCTATCTCCAAGTCCACAAATTAAGGCAACACTCACAGTTGACAGGAGGTCTTCACCAAGGCTCTTGTCATTGAAGAAAAAGTTGTTTAACTAATTTGAAGTTGTGGTTGTCAACAGTTTGGCATGGATGTTATATGTAACTATTTTGGTACAATATTTTTCCTTTTTTTTATGATGGGTAATGTGTTGGCTACAATGACAATGGCCCTTTTTGGTATATGACAGGAAGAACAATTGTTGGATGACATATTCCTTTTTTGCTTGTTATATGTTTTGGAATGGAATGGAATGGATGTTAACAGTTTGGCATGGATGTTATATGTAAATTGCTCTTAGTCAAGAGTAAATTTGAATTTGTTTTGAAAATTTATTTATGGACGGAAAGAGTACCAATTTTTTTTGTTACCAGTTATATGTACCAAAGTGCTGAACTTATTCAGTGCATTGCTTTTTCTCTTTTTTTTTCCCTCCAAACAATACCTTGTACTCCCTTCGTCCCAAAATGAATGTCAAAATTTCTCTTAGTCAAGAGTAAGTTTCAATTTGTTTTGGATATTCATTTAGGGACGGAAGGAGTTGATTTTTTTTTAGACATTCATTTTGGGACGGAGTAAGTACCAAATTTGTTGTTACTGGTTGTATACACCAAAATGCTACAGAAATTGACTCAAAAAATGAAGCATAAATTTCCATCATAACATTACATAATCCACCCACATTATATCCTTACAAAACATCATCAAATTACATCCAGAACAACACATGACACCCATTACATTCATCCATCCCCACTAACCACAACAAACCAAACAATAACTACATAAACAATACTGAGATACATTACACCTTATGGCATCAACATTGTATTCATGTATCCATCACCAGAAAATAATTTCATCATGTTTGATACTACCACTGTCCATACCATGAGTATTCTAAAGAGTCACCACATGTGCCTCTGTTTTTCTTTTGTTTTTCTTTCCTCCATCTTACTCACTAAATCCTTCAGCTTTGCATTCTTTTTCTTCATTTTTTCATTCTCATCAACCAATTGTTCAACGTGCATTTTTTTCTCAATGTTGTGTTGCAATTCCATGATTTGAGATCTTAAACGAGCAGCTATGATAATTTTCTTTTGCCTTTCGCTAATTGGAGGGTCGATCCATGCGAAAAAGTGACAATATGATCGATTATGTGAAAATAGCAACAACTTTAGATTCAACAACAACAACAAATACCTAAACTACCAGTGTTATAATCATATTCTTACCATGTAATTCGAACAGCCAAAGTACCTCCTACTTGGATTCTCGTCACTCCAAGAAGTCCACAATGGAGCTCTCACGCCACAGTCACACATCCTCGTCGATTTATTGTTTCACAATTCCAGTTCTTTGTTGTCAAAAATTGGAGATCCCATTGTAAGATTTGAGGAGAAGAGGACGATCGTTCTTGATTTTTGTTTTCCGTTGTCTAGATGGAGCCCTAGATTTGGATTTTATATAAAGCGAACGTTTTCTGTATTTCATAATTCTTTTTTTCTAGGTCACGTGCGGTCAACGTGGGTCTTAATGGATTGTTATTGTCCAGTCACTAACACGTCGACGTAGACTAGGTCAACTCTATGGTGACTAGGACAAGTCCGTTAAATCTTTAACACGAGTTAACCAATTTGGTTACTTCAGTTAATTAATCCAAAGTACGCATGTTACTAGTGTTGATTCGTGAGTACGAACGTTAAGTGATATTCTTGCGATAGTACAGATTTCAGAAATGTGGTTTACTCATTTCTTATTTATATGATAGACATTTTCATTATTTTCATTCTTGACATCAAGGACATAAAGGCCATTAAATGAATTTGCAATACGATAAAGCACATCATTTAAATAAATAGAAAATCTCTTATTCTCAATAAGAAATTTAAAACCTTCATTATCCAAACAAGAAATTGAAATAATATTTCTACTTAAATCCGGTACATAATAACAATTTTTCAAAACAAGTATTAAACCGGAAGGTAAAGTGACTTCATAAGTCCCTACGGCTAATGCAGCAACTCTTGCTCCCTTCCCCACACGTAGGTCTACATCACCCTCTTTAAGTAGTCTCCTATTCTTTAGTCCCTGCACATTTAAACAAATATGAGAACCACATCCGATATCCAATACCCAGGAACTAGTGGTAGAAAGGAGAATATCTATCATATAGATACCTGAAGTCGACGTAGTCCCACTGCTCTTCTTCTTCTTTTGCTATTCTTTAAAAGTCTTGCAATTACGTTTCTAATGACCAATTTCTTGACAATGAAAACAAATTGCATCCTTTTGTGCATCGGGTTTTGCATCTATAGCCTTGGCAACCTTTGCCTTGCTAATCTTGGGTTTGGCAACCTTTGCCTTACCCTTTCCTTTGCACTTGGCCCTTTTCCATCATGAACCATGAGTACTGGAAAATTTCTCCACTATCTTCATCTTCGCAGTTTTCAGCATGTTATACAACTCGGAGAGATTCTTATCCATTCCATGCATGTTATAGTTCATCACAAAGTGATTATAACTCTTAGGCAATGAATTAAGAATGAGATCCGTGGCTAGCTCCAATGAAATAGGATAGAAAAGTTTCTTAAGATGCTCCACGTAGCCTTTCATCTTAAGCATGTGAGGTCCCACTTATTGCCATTCACTCATTTTGCAAGAAGTGAATGCAACAATGGTTTTATACCTCTTTTGCCTAGCTTGCTCTTGAAACATGTCTCTCAACTCCACGCCTATCTCATAGGCTTCCAAATGTTCCAAACTTTGTTGGAGTTTTGAGCACATAGTCGCGAGCATGAGACAACTCACATCTCTAGAATCATTCCGATGTTTCTTGTGATTGTCTCTTTCCGCCCTAGGGGCGTTGGCTTCGGGTTCTGCAGGAATAGGCCCATCAAGAATGTACAATTTATCTTCTTGACTTAGAACAATTCTTAGGCTTTGGATCCAATCAATGAAGTTTGTACCATTCTCTTGAAGCTTATCCTTCTCAAGGATCGATCGCAACGAAATTGATTGAGTGTTAGTTGTCATTATCTACAATTATGCAAAATTTCCAAAATTTTATAAGTACCAATTTCATTAAAGAGATAAACAATGTATTTTTTCAAAAAATACTCCCACTAAATTATATAACCTTCTTATACAACATATGTATAATATAATTTAAATGGGCTAAGATCCAACTTTAATTTAATTTCAAGTCCGCTTTGAAGTGACCGCTCAAAATCAAATTAATTAGGTAGACAAAACTTGTCATTCATATCCCATATGACTCTTAGATCCTTTTATGAGATTCTTTAGAAATCCAATTTCAAAAGCATGTTTAAATCTCTTCTTTGCCTTAAGCCCAAAACTGTTTTGACGCCTAATTAAGTCCAACCATTTTAAACGCATATGAAACTCTTATTCACTCATCTTGCTCATACATGAATAAAATCAATGCACATCGCTTTGGAGAGCCCACACAAAATTACCCATGTACTTATAAGTGTTTTAATCATGGCATGTCACATGGACTTAAAATTTCAAAGAATGTTCAACACCATATAGCATACAGCACATTTATGAGCACATAAGATAAACATATTGAGCATCAAGTTTAGTCACTAAATTAATCTCTATTAATTTAAGCATAACATTTATGAGTCATTAGTTTCTCTATAATGAGGATGAGACTCTTTGAAATTTGGTTATCATCTCCAAATCAAGACAACAAGAAGTGCGGCCGAACTAAGACATAGGCAACCACAATTCCGCACTAATTCAAGAAACCAAGAAAGTAGTCCATGTGGCCGAAACTAAGCAATAGATGGTCTCGATGAACGTTGGCCAATTGCATTCACAATTCCACATGGATCTCCAATTTTGAATCAAGAACTTTGTTTCTCAATTTTAGCAATTATGAACTCTTCATAATTCTAATTTCGTTTTATCTTTGAATCTTTGATTGCGATCAATTTTGGGAAACACAGTCTCGAGAACGTAGGCTAGCCATCCAAAACTTGATCCAATCTTAGAATTCACAAGACTAAAACAAATATGAATTTCAAACTACAAGATCCACCCCAAAACCCTAAGGCCCGCCTTCACCAGAGCCCTAGGTCGGACCTTTGCGTAAAATTCAAAAAATTTTAAAATTCACAATTACCTCAAAATTGTTTTTTCCCGATTCAATTAGGATTTGGTGTTCTTGGTGATCCAATCACCATGATCATCAAAACCTTGAATAAACCATTTATTCATGAATCTCTAGATTATCAAAACTTTGATTCAATCAAAAATTGATAACCCAAACAATTTTAAATCCACCATAATTTTTATTGCGATTGAATAGTGCGATTAAAGTTACAAAAACAATAAACCACATAAAACGCATAGACCACATAAACATCATAATTCCAATATTCAAATCATGCTAGGCACATAAACAATTTATATACACACAACATGATTATGTATTGAAATAATCAACATGAACGGGGCTCTGATACCACTGTTGGGTTTCCTCGGATCATGCGCAGCGAAATAAAGCATTAAAATTTTCATGAAAACCAAAGCCCATAGATCCATTCATGTGATTAAATCAAATACCTCATAATGAATACTAGAATACTAACCCTTGATGCCTTTGTTTAACAACCTTGATTCTTGGTGGAGATTTGAAACTTGATCACGAACAACATCAGGAACACGAACTTTGGAGGTGATAAGCTTCACCCTTTATCGGTATCCACACCACGAACGAATATCAAGTAACTTCTTGATCTTGGTTGCTAGACCAAATTGTGAAACACGCTTTCACAATTATATATGAACTATATGGAATTCTATTATGGTGTTCTTGTTCTTCACCCAAGAGATCTTAGAACAAGAAATAACTCTCTCAAACTCTTTGGAGGCTTACACAAACTTATGTACTGATTAGGGCAACTAGAGGGGGTTTTTATACTTGTTTCACCTATTCCAAATAGGTAACCAATGACCAAACCCGCAAGAAAACGGACTAGGAAAATCCCAGGCCGAAACCGACTGGTTCGCCCGGGTATAGCACAAGGTACGCCCGGGTCACAAAGGGGGTCCGGCCAGGTCCTTTACAAGGTCTGACTGGACCGTCCAATTTCTCCGGTTTCTTGTTTTTCTCCTCTAAATTCCTAAAATCCCTTAAAGGTCATTCGACCAAAAATTCCAATTAAGTCCTTTATGATTCGTTCTATTTGTGTGTGACCCTATAGAATTACACTACGTTGGCAATGGGCTTAAACATAAACCCATAAGATATGATTAGGTTCTAGCAAACCGTCATACCTACCCAAATAGTGTAACTATATACAAGTTCGTATTCCTTATAGAACATGCCACAATTCCTTTGTCCACGATGTCATTGAACACAAGTCATGGTTATCAAGTCAACCTGTATTTGTTCAATACTTTCTCGATTCCGAATATGTTGATAATCCAAATGACAATGATCCAATCAATTCATTTGAGTTTGTCCAAACATTTCATCAACATCATTCTACGAGGGGCCCAAGCTTGACATCTCTCCGAAGAGGGACAAATCCATTTAGCTTATTATCTTCCCTACGTGAATCCGATTATGCCAATCATACCCTTTATAACTTCCTGGTTAAAGGTAGCGTTTGAATATGTCAAACATAATGTTTATCAAGTGGAAGACTATAATAACTTCATGTCTAAGGATTCAAATGACATAACTAATATGAGATCTATATATGACATTGACCATGACATAAATCTCATAAAGCGGGTCATGTCCAGTACCTTGTTCTCCAACAAGTACCCATAATTCTAACATGATCATCCCATGAACATTTAGACTTATACTAGTGCTTCATAAGTACTAGGGACGGAGATTATTATAAGTAAACATGAACAACAATAATAATCAAAACATCTATTTATTAATATGAATAAAATGATAACATACAAAACGTTTAAATAAACGTGCCTAGCGCACCAACACTAACACTACTGGGGTAATTACTACAGGGACACAAGTTGGAGTTGGGGGCATAATTGAGCCAATTCCGTCACATCTGGAGCTTCAACCCAAAACATAAGCACTACCTTATCTACTAGTTCTACTCAAATGCATGCTGGAACGTCTGCTCATGGATCCCTTGAAATCTCTTTGGATATTGCTACCAATCTGAATAGCATGATGAATCACCTGAGGCGGCAGATGATCGTTCAACATGATACCTCTACAACGCTGATCAACACGGTCACTAGGTTGCAGCACGATGTCAACACCTTGCAATCAGGATCTTCCAGCTCACACCAGAATGTACGCCCTAGTGTCATCCAATCTATTAATTCCAACTTGGGGGAAGCTACGATTTCACATTTGCAGCCAAGAATACTCAGCTTTGATAGAGACTCAGGTGTTCTGACTGATAGGGGATTTTTACCAATGGCTAGTGCAGTACAGATAGACATCCTAGTCGTCAACCCGGGTGAAGGCACCCTGGCGTCCTCTACACCATTCACTACACCTTCAAAAGTGTTTTTCTGATTTTTTTTCTATAAACACAAGATAAGAAAAATTAGTTATTCCTAAAGTTTAGGAAAAAAGGGTTTTAATTAAAATGCACGGTGACACTTTTGTAAATTAGTGGAACTTGTTTTAAAAATGTGCAGTGGCATTTTGTAAATAACTATCATTTTTTTAAATGCACGATGACATTTTTGTAAATAACTAACACTTCTTATAAAATGTGGTGATATGAAATTTATTATAATAACATCACTATCACCGATAACCTTTAACATTATAACTGACACTATTTAATACATGCATCGACACTCTCTAAACATATGAACTGACACTCAATAATGTTTAAACTGACACTTTTTGACACTATAACTGACACTGCTGTACGCTACAACTAGCACTCTTATAGACTAACTTTGTCGCTCGTTAAACACATGCAATGACACTTAATGACATACAAACCGATACTCTTAAAACACTACAACTGACACTCTTAACACTATAACTGATAATTTTTTATACTACCACCTGCAATACATGAACTAGCAGTTTAAAGCATTATAATTGATACTCTTAAATATTATAACTGGTACTCTTAAACACTAATGCTTAGATCGCGCGAAGTTTCACTTATTTATAGAAATAATACTGCATGCGAAGTTTCACTTATTAAAAATGTACCACCGCGCGTTTTGAAAACATTTTTCCTATGCATTAGAAAAACTGGGAATTAGACCCTTTGTCTCATAAAAAAAGACTCATTTTAATTTAAGAACGAGAATCAAGGAAAAGTGTTTTAAAAGTAAGTGATGTGAGTATCAAATAGAGTGAAAGTAGTGAATAGTAAGTGAAAAATTGTATTGAGTGTCAGAAGCGAGACCATAAATATAAAGTAATAAACAATTTACATTTTTGGAAAGTGGGACTTTTCAATGAATACCCAAAATGACAATATGAGTCATTCAGTATGAGACGAAGAGAGTACATTTTAATAAACAGTAAAACTAAAGCTACAAAAGAAATTTACAAAATTTTAGTTATAAATATAGTTAATAATAAATGATTATATGTGTTCACTACTTGACAGCATAGGCTCCTTACTCTCTTTCGGAGGTCACTGGTTCGAATACTATTTTATAATGTTAGAACATGGCTTGCATTACAAGTCATTTAGCTTTTTCATACATGAAATCATACCTATGATGTTAATATAAACTATAGTCAATAATAATAATGTGTAGAATTCCTGAAATGTAATTTATCTATTTATGATGGGCAAAATTGTAAATTAACATTGCTTAAGAATGAATAGGTGTGGTCCCTAAATGAAGTGCCTCTTTGTCTTGTATATAAAGGGCTATTCATCAACCCTTAAAGACTACTACATTCTTACTTTCTCATCTAAATTATCTTTATATTGTTAAGAAGTCTTGAGAGAATAAATGGCACTCATCATTTAGAAGATCCTCTTGCCTACATCTTTTTCTTCATCTCATTTCTCCCTAAAGTCAACATAATGGATTCAACAGGTATTACTTCGCTTCCGCCTTCATCTCTTCCTCAATCTTATTCTAAATATGAGTGTGGCATTCAGGGATCATAAATTGTTCTAACAATTGGTATCAGAGCCCGCTCTTATTTTGGTTTGAGTTGAGTTCTTTTAGAAAAGCTTTAATGCTTATTTTGATTCATTTTTTCTGTTGAATCATTAAGATTTGATGTTGATTAGAGACTCTAATTCATTCATAGAGTACTGATAATCTTCATCTGAATTTAAAAAAATGGTTTGAACGTTTTTTTCATTAAACTCAATGGTTCAAGTTTGACTATCCCTTCATAACATGGTTTTATGTTTTAGTGCATACCATGTGGATCTACTTACTTGATTCCATTAATTTTAAAAGCAAGATTATCCTAAATAGCGTGGTTTTATGTTTTAAGTACATACCATGTGGATCTACTTGTTGTTTTTTGCTTTGGGAAAGTTTAAACAAAAAAAAATCAGAAGTGCAGAAAATCAGTATGCTCGGCCGAGCACTTGAACCGGTGTGATGGTCCGGGCGGGTGTGTTGTATAGTCCGGTCGGACCTATTGGACTGCACGGTCGAGTCCTTTATTTTGCGCTGCCGTGCACAATACATATCGAAAAGGCAAATGTTTCTGATTGATGGTGCTCGGTCGTGTCCTTTTCTATGCTCGGTCGAGCAGACAATCTTAGCACGGTCGTACATTTTGTTTAGCACGGTCGTGCACAACATGTCGAAAAAGAAAAATCATTCTGTTGGTGGTGCTCGGCCGTGCACTTCTCTATGCTCGGCCGAGCAAACACTATTCACAGGTTTTGAGATTTTCATAAATAATGCACAATTTTGTTTCCCTCTTTGAACAAAACATACATTTTTCAAACCTTAAAATCTTGATTAATTATATGCTTAAACAATTTTATTCATTGTTTAAATAATATCATCGCCAAAGTGATTAACGTTATTTAAACCCAAAATTGTTAAAGTGTTGAATGTGTAAGTTGATATGTGAATGACATGAATTTTCCAAAGAAGATCTTGATATTTGACTAAACTTGTGCATTCATGTGGTAACAAATGAAATGAAAATTAAGTTGTTTTGTTAGATGCTTATGTCGGCCCAAAGGAATATTAAGCATTTGATTAAAACGTTGTTCAAATTGCTTGTTACCTAAGGCAATCATTTATGAGTCAACTCACAATCCAAAGATTAGTTTTGATGTCATGTTGATTACCTTGTTGATGGATTTCGTTGATATAATTAATCATTTATTCATTATGTAGTTTCTTATTATGTTTTGTCTTCATTCTTGTTTTCGAAATTCCAACAGATTTGCTCATTGCTTCATCAGTTATTACTGCTATGAGTACCATACCGATGCTAACTGGGACTAATTTTAAAACTTGGAAAAATAAAATGATGATGATCTTAGGCTATATGGACATAGATCACGCATTAAGGGAACCGTTTCCTCTTCCTCTCTCTAATGAAAGCACTCAAGAAGATTGCTCAAATGTTGAGAAGTGGAAACGCTCCAACCGCGTAAGTCTAATGATCATAAATATTGTTGTCCCGGAGACCATTTTGAACAGTGTCTCCAAGGATGTTGATGCTAAAACATTCCTTGATATCCTTGAGGAACGTTTGGCATCTACCTCTTCTCATAGGACAAAGAGAAGAGGGAAAGATATTGAGGTTGCAAGTAATAAGAAGCCTAAGGGACCATCTAATGGTCACAAGGAAAAGAAATGCTTCTTTTGCAAGGACCTCACTCACATGAAGTACGACTGCCCTAAGTACCACGCTTGGCGTGCTAAGAAAGGTATGTCATTTGGTTATGTTTGTACTAAGGCTAACTTGGTTTCAATTCCTACATATACATGGTGGTTGGATTTTGGTGCAACAACTCACATAAGTGTGTCTATGTAGGGTTGCCTGAATTACTGAAGACCCAGTGAAGATGAAGTGATTCATCTATATGAGAGCTGGAAATCCGGTTGAAGTTGTAGGCATAAGGACTTTTTCAGTTATTGTTAAGTACTAGGTATTATTTTGTATTAAATAATACATTTATTGTACCGTTATTTGAACAGAATTATGATATCTATCACAATATTAAACAAGGAAGATTACTCTTGTTCTTTTGATAATAATAGATGTGATTTTTATTTTAATTTCAAGATTGTTGGTACTAAGTACTTCGTCAAATAATCTTTAATTACTTGACAATATTCAAACAATAAATGTGTCTCATAATAATGAAACCAAAATAGAAAGTAAAAGTCATCAAGTGAAAATTCTTATACCTTATGACATGAGCGTTTGGGTCATATCTCCAAGAGGAGAATTGACAAGCTTGTGTCGGAGGGAAACTTAAATAAGCTTGATATTCCGGAAAAGACTTTTTGCATTGAATGCCTTAAAAGGAAAATTTACAAATACTAAAAGAAAAATATTCTCGAAGCATTAAGTGTCCTAGAACTAATACTTAAGGATATTAGTGGGCCATTCACTAACCCTTCATGGAATGGTCAACAATATTTTATTACGTTCATAGACGACTACTCTCATTATGGGTATATTTTAAACTTCATGAAAAGTATTTTGGACGTTTTCAAGTCTTATAAGGCCAAAGTTGAAATTCAACTTAGGAAGACTATTAAGAACGTTAGGTCCAATCGTGGTAGTGAATACTATGATCGGAATAACGGTTTTGGGGAACAACGTCCGGGTCCTTATGGCTCGCTATCTTGAAGAGTGTGGGGTTGTCCCTCACTACACTATGCCGGGTACGGCTTGCATAAATGATGTAGCTAATAGACATAATAGAACCCTTAAAGATATGGTAAGAAGTATAATTTCTTATACTTTCTTACCTCACTCATTATGGGCGATACATTAAAACCGCAAATTATATTCTCTATAGAGCTCCCTCTAAGGCTACTACTAATAAAAACCCTAATGAATTATGGAAAAATAAGAAACTGTCCTTAATTCATCTTCATTTATGGGGTTGTCCAGCAGAAGCTAGGCCTTATAGGCCTAATAAGGGCAAAACTGGACACTAAGACTATTGGTAGCTATTTTGTTGGGTATGCTGAGAGATCTAGGGGCTATAAATTTTACAACCCGAAAACTAGATCCTTTTGAAATGGGAAATGCTAAGTTCATTGAGGATGTTGAATTTAGATGGGAAATTAGGAATAGTTTTGAATTTGAAAAGAAGAGGCATTCATTTCTATACCTCTTCCCATAGTTTCAATTGAAAATCAAGTATTTGTACCTGAAATTCAAAAGGGACATACAATTCAAAATAATGACTCCCCTATAAATATTGAAGAACATGGAAATGTTGATCATAAGAGGAAATTCAACAACTTCAAAATAAGGAAGAACCGGTGCCCTTAAGGAGATCCAATAGAGTAATAAGAAGTGCTATTTCGGATAATTATGAGGTGTTTTCTTGCCGAGAATAAAGGACACTTAGGTTTAGTGGGAGATGAGTCACTCACCTTCCATAAAACCATTAATAGTCCTAATTCTCATAAGTGGATCGATGCCATAAATAAAGAGTTGAAATCTATGAATGACAACGATATTTGAGATCTTGTTCCCTTACCTAAAGATGTGAAACCCATTGGGTGTAAATAGGTCTTTAAGACCAAAAGGTATTCACAAGGTAATGGTAAAAGATAAAAGGCTCGTCTTGTCGCTAAAGATTATACTCAAAAGGAAGGCATTGATTATAAAGAAACATTTTTTGGTATCTTTTAAAAACTCTTTTAGGATCATTATGGCACTAGTAGCACCTTATTATCTTGAGCTTCATCAAATGGATATTAAGACAGCTTTCCTTAATGGAGACATTGAGGAAACTATCTATTTGAAAGAAACCAGAAATGGTGACTTATTTGGATCAAACTAATCAATTAATTTGTAAACTTAAGAAATCCATTTATGACCTCAAGCAAGCTTCTCGTCAATGGTATTTAAAATTTTAATCAAGTTATTCTTACATTTGTTTTTTGAAACGAATCTTGGTAAAAATTATGTATACCATAAGTTCAGTAGGAGTAAATTTATAATTTTGGTCTTATATGTGGATGATATTTTGCTTGTTAGTAATAATTTTGAGCATTCTTAAGGAAAACTAAGAAACTTCTTATTTGAAATGAAAGATCTTGGTAATGCATCTTTGTATTAAGAATCCAAATTCACCATGATCGCTCATGAGGTGTTTTAGGATTACCACAAAAGGCCTATATGGAAAAGGTATTGCAAAAGGTTTAGCATGCAAAACTGTAAACCACTTGATACCCCTGGTTTTAAAGGAGACAAGTTTAAGTCTCAAACAATGTCCTAAAAGTAATTTTGAATCCAAGTATATTGAAAATATCCCTTATACATCAGCAGTAAAGAAGCTTAATGCATGCGTAAGTCTTATATTTATTGTTGGGATGCTTGGTCAATACCAAAGCAATCCGGGAGAGAACATTAGGTAGCAGCCAAAAGAATAATAAAAATATTTGCAAAACACTAAAGAACTACTTGCCTATATTTTGAAATCGGATTATCTTGAGATCATTAGGTATTCCGATATTTATTAAATTATATGGCTGCATAAGTTTATTAAGGGACCGCCAATTGTCAACAAGTGTCGAAAGACCTCTTAAGATTTATTGTGACAATCAGGCGGCAGTTTTACAACAACAAGAGTTCATCAAAGTCTGAAGAATATAGACATTAAGTTTCTTGTTTTAAAGGAAAATGAACAAATAAAAATTCAACGTATAGAAACAAACTCCATATTAGCGGATCCATTTATGAAAGCGTTATCATCTTCAGTGTTTCACATGGGTGTAACAATCTTGATAACATTTAGTATAGTGGGAGTTTGTGTTGTCTTTTCATTAATTGTTCTCTTATTTTAAAGTTTTGATCTCATTTGGTTAAGTTGGACTAGTTGGAAGAATATGGATATATTCATTATGTTCCATGCTACACATCTACACTTTTGATCTATGTCATTTAGTTGGATTTGTACACGTGATTATTGTGGTTTAGTTGCGAATCAATTACAACGACAGCCCCTTTAGTCCTTATACTTGTATGACTAATGGACGAGATTGTTATAGATGACAAATAAGTGCGCACATTTGGGTTGTCATTTGTATTATATTTATGATTTTAAAGGAAAGACTTGTTTTGCAACCCAAGTGGGAGATTGTTAGAACATGGCTTGCATTACAAGTCATTTAGCTTTTCCATACATGAAATCATACCTATGATGTTAATATAAAGTGTAGTCAATAATAATAATGTGTAGAATTCCTGAAATGTAATTTATCTATTTATGATGGGCAAAATGGTAAATTAACATTGCTTAAGAATGAATATGTGTGGTCCCTAAATGAAGTGCCTCTTTGTTTTGTATATAAACGGCTATCCATCAACCCTTAAAGACTACTACATTCTTACTTTCTCATCTAAATTATCTTTATATTGTTAAGAAGTCTTGAGAGAATAAGTGGCACTCATCATTTAGAAGATCCTCTTGCCTACATTTTCTCCTTCATCTCATTTCTCCATAAAGTCAACATAATGGATTCAACATGTATTACTTCGCTTCCGCCTTCATCTCTTCCTCAATCTTATTCTGAATATGAGTGTGACATTCAGGGATCATAAATTGTTCTAACATATAAAACTCACTACTAACTACTCACTCCGACCCAAAATATTTACAGTTTTAGGATATATATTTTGTCCTAAAATATTTGCGGTTTTGCAGGTTTTCATAAAATATCGACACATTTTGCCTAAACTACCATTATTTATGATAAATAGTAGTGACTGTAAAATCATTTAATTGTCTAGGTACTTGAACTATTCAAAGGTAATTTAGACTATTTGATATGTATTAATTTGTTTTTCTTAATTTGCGTGCAAAGTGGTAGGACTACGAGTATTGTTGAGATAATGACGAGATCTTGAGGATCTCGGCATATCTTGTATGTATCCTTATTTAGCTAGTTTCCTTCTTAATAAAGATGTAAATAGGTAGGAAATATCTCTTAGCTATTTTGTAGGGATTTAGACTTAGTCTCCAAGAAAAGGTCTTGTATATATTGTATGTGTATGTATCGGCAAACACAAGAGGAAATAAACTAAATTTATTTTCTTCCATATTTACTATTCTCGGTTTCAACTTGGCACCAGAGCCCGGTTTTGATCAAAGATTATGGCCGGCGGCGATGAGCAGAAATCCGGCGAGAACTCCGAAAAAGGAAAGATGATTAAGGAAGAAAAGAGATCTCCTTATTTTCTCTCTTCAAGCGATAATCCGGGGATGATTATCACCCATGTTCAATTAAAGGGTGAAAATTATGAGGAATGGGCACGTGTTTTCAAATGATCGCTTCGAGCGAAGACGAAAACAAGATTCATTGATGGCAGAATCCCGCGTCCTGACGATGCGGATGAAGCGGATCAATGGTGGACGGTGAACTCCATGATTGTTTCATGGATATTTAACACAATAGAGCCGACCCTTCGCTCCACTATCACTTATGTGGATGAAGCAAAGGTTTTGTGGGATGATTTGAAGGAACGGTTCTCGATGGGGAATGGACCGAAGACACAACAATTGAAGGCGGACATAGCAAATTGTAGACAAGGGAAGAACGAGAGCGTAGCTTCTTACTATGGACGCATCAAGAAGCTGTGGGATGCTCTTAATGATTTTGAGACATTGCCAACATGCTCCTGCACGGGCTGCAAGTGTGATATTGGGGCGGTGTTAGTAAAAAGGCGTGAGGAGGAACGGGTTCATCAATTCGTCATGGGGTTAGAAACTCCAAAGTTTGAGAACGTGAAGACCTCTATTGTCAATACGGAGCCACTACCTTCTGTGAATAAGGCCTACTCTAATGCTATAAGAGAGGAACAGGTGCTGGGGGGTGGATCTGGAGAACTTCCAACTCCAGCAAGTTTTGTTGCTCGTACAGTTGACAGGGCAGTTGACAGACCAGTTGTGAGAACAGATGGCTCGACAGGTGGCTTGCCAGAGAAGAAGGATATGAGCAATGTCACTTGCTCTCACTGCCATAAGAAAGGACACAGTGCAGATTCGTGCTTCAGGCTGATAGGATACCCAGAATGGTGGGAAGACCAGCGTGGGAAGCCAGCAAGAGGAAGAGGTGGAAGCCAATATTCTTCGGGGAGGAGAGATCAAGGGAAGCCGAGCACAAGGTCCAACAATGTAGAGGTCAGTATCGAAGGAGTTCCAGATCAGGCTAGAGCACTGGGATTCACAGCAGATCAATGGAACAACTTCAAGAATTTTATGCAGACACAGGTGCCGACAACTGTCAGCACAATTGGCAGCACAACTGGTAAGGCAACTGGTAAGATGAATAAACGTTGGCTTGTCGATAGTGGAGCCAACCGACACATAACAGGGAACATATCTTTGCTCAGTAATGTTCATGATATTGAGGCGGATCATATTGGTCTGCCTAATGGGAGATACATGAAAGCCAGGAAAGAAGGCAACGTTGAGATTGCCCCGAATCTTGTTTTGAAAAATGTTCTATATGCCCCAACTTTTAACTGCAATCTCTTATCTGTCTCTCAATTGCTTCGAGATTCTAATTATTTGGTGCACTTTTCTGACAAACAATGTGTTGTACAGGACCGGGTCTCGAAGATTTTGATTGGAGCGGGTGAACTGGACGGGGGGTTGTACTACTTGAGAAGTTCACCGACAACGCAAGTGTGCAACATTAGAGAATCTGGCAGTTTTCAGTTGTGGCATCAGCGACTCGGGCATCCTTCAAGCAAAGTAGTGGGTTTGTAGTATTAGTAAAGACGTTTGTGAAATTTGTTGCATGGCTAAACAAAGTAGGGACAAATTTTCACTTAGTGAAAGCAATTCTAATGAGATTTTTGATTTAATCCATTGTGATATTTGAGGTGATTATCGGACACCTGCTTTGTGTGGTGCTGTTTATTTTTTAACTATTGTGGATGATTGTTCCCGTGCGGTGTGGGTTTATTTGGTCAAGTCCAAGGGTGATGTTTCCCAAATTTTGAAAAATTTTCTTGCCATGGTAGAGCGGCAATTTAATAAACGAGTTAAGAAAATTCGAAGTGACAATAGGACGGAATTTACTTGTTTGGAAAAATATTTTCTTGAAAATGGGATTGAACATCACACTACTTGTGTTCGTACATCCCAACAAAATGGTAAGGTGGAAAGAAAGCATAGACATATTCTAAATGTGTCTCGTGCTTTAATGTTTCAAGCCAAGTTACCTATCAAGTTTTGGGGGGAGTGTGTGTTGGCGGCTGGGCATTTAATTAATCGAACCCCCTCAAAGTTATTAAACGGGAAAACCCCTTATGAAATTATTTTTGGGAAACCTCCTTCTTACTCTCATATTCGGGTGTTTGGGTCTCTATGTCATGTCCATTATTCGCGGCGTGATAATGATAAGTTTGCAAGTCGCAGTCGGCGTTGTGTGTTCTTGGGATATCCTCTTGGTAAGAAAGGATGGTATGTATATGATCTTGATGAAAATAAGTTGCTCGTTTCTTGGGATGTTATTTTTGTGGAAAAGGAGTTCCCTTTTGCTCGCGGTCAGGCTGATCAAGATGGAGCATATACGGATTCTGATATTTTTCTTTGTCCTTCGAATAATATGGAGGGTTGTGAAGAAGATGTACATGTGACTGGGGAGTTGACGGCACAGGTGACCGAACAAGTGGCAGAGCAGCTTGCCGATGAACAGCTTGCCGATGAACATCTTGCCGATGAACATCTTACCGATGAACAGCCTGCCGATGAACAAGTGATCGAATTGATTGAGACAGAAAATTTGGGCCGTGGTCAGAGAGTTAGGGTCCCTTCTACCCGATATCCATCTTCTGAATATGAGTTGGAACAATCACAGGCGCATATTACTCAAGCTACACCCCCGTCCCGTCCATCTCCTCAATCCAAATCTTCAGGTACTCGATATCCCTTATCACACTTTGTCAATTGCACTAAATTCTCGTCTGCACATCGTTGTTTTTTGGCTGCTATTGACTCAGGTGTTGAGCCCAAACATTTTTTTGAAGCGGTTAAGCTTCCTCAATGGCGAGAGGCTATGACTAAAGAACTTGATGCTCTTGATCAGAATGGAACATGGGAGTTGGTGGATGCTCCTCTTGATAAGAAGGTGATTGGTAACAAATGGGTTTATAAAATCAAGTACCATGCTGATGGGACAATTGAGCGTTGTAAAGCTCGGTTGGTGATCTTGGGCAATAGATAAGTTGAAGGTGTTGACTTCAAGGAAACATTTGCACCCACCATCAAAATGGTTACGGTACGAGTGTTTCTTAGCATTGCTGCAGTTAAAGGATGGGAACTTCATCAAATGGATGTTCACAATGCCTTTCTACATGGTGATCTTAGTGAAGATGTGTATATGAAGGTGCCCTTGGGACATGCGGACTCGTCTTCTGGGAAGGTTTGTAAACTTAAGAAATCATTATACGGTCTTAGGCAAGCTCCTCGCTATTGGTTTGCCAAGCTTTCTATGGCATTGAAGAAATATGGGTTTGTCCAATCATGTTCCGACTATTCTCTGTTCTCTTTCAAGACTTCCGCTGCTGAGTTACATGTTCTTGTTTATGTTGATGACTTAGTCATTGGTGGGAATGATCCGGTTGCCATTAGTCGCTTCAAGGGCTATTTGAGTAGTTGCTTTCATATGAAAGATCTTGGGCGTCTTAAATATTTTTTGGGACTTGAGGTGGCGACACATCCGGATGGTATTTTTCTGTCTCAGCACAAGTATGCGCTTGATATACTTTCCGAGGCCGGTCTTCTTGGAGCACGTCCAGCCATTACTCCTATTGAACAGAATCACCGTTTAGCTTTGACTGAAGATGATGATTTACGAGATCCTGGGGCTTATAGGCGACTTGTGGGTCGACTTATCTATCTTACTATTACTCGCCCAGAGCTATCATACAGTGTGCATACTCTTGCACAGTTCATGACTCGGCCTAAGAGGGCTCATTGGACGGCTGCCCTACGTGTTGTTCGGTATCTCAAAACCCGTCCAGGACAAGGACTTTTGTTACGATCCGATTCTGCTTTTAAAATTAAATTTAAAATTAAATTTTTATAATTTATTTCGTAATTTCAGAAGGGTGCAACTTTAAAATTGGTGTTACTAAAGTAAATGAAAAGTGAAGACTTTTTGGGAGAAATTTGGGAGTAGGTGTTATGAATTTCTCATTCTTCCTTGCCCAACTTACCGGGAAAATTCGTTGCTGCGATTCCACGCCAAGCCCCAAACCTTTCACATTAGGAACAACGTTAAAGTTAGCCGCTGTGTCCCCACAAATCAAATGACAGGCAAAACGTGTCCCATGCCCAACTCTACAAACCCAGCCCTTCAGACTGTCGCCTACAAATCGTTAACGTAAAACCCAAAGTTGAATAATTTGTTGACCCAAAGGGTCAAAATTCTCCAGTCGGCAGGTAATACTTTCGTTACGATCTCTCTATCCCGCAGGTCCATCGGTATTTGAATTTGGTTGCAGGTGAGTTCTTCGCTCAATTGATGATTCCGTTTATGGTGATGAATTGTATACGTTCTTGTTGTGGATTGTATAATTTGACATGGACAAATTGCTATTGATTTTGTTTTTTTGATTGTTAATATTGTTATTGGATATTTTTGACTAAGATTTGCTGTTTCTGATTAATGAGCAATTTTTGTTAGGGAAATTGATTCTCATTTTTGGATAGATGGAGATAGTTTCAATTTGCACATTTTTTGGCGAAATGAATCATAGCCTTGTTGATTTATTCACAATTCATTTCATCACTAAGAGTGGTGGTCGTAACTGGCCAAGTCAATGTTAGTACAAAATGACCTATAAAACCAAAATTTTGCCTCACACGTGACAAAGTAGTCACACTTTCTATTTTGGTTCGTTCCAAACACATAGTTCATTAATGATTCTTTTGACATGAAAGAATGCATCCAGTTCTATTTTATTAAATTGCTATATTGAGTTTGCGCTAGTTTGTCTTGTCACACTCAATACGACTTTGAAGCTCATATTTTCTGTTGTTACTCATAGCAACCTTTCTTGGGATTTTGTTTTCGGTGAAATGTTCGCACCTTAACTGTACCAATCTGATATACTCCCTCTGTCCTACTCGAAATAGGATTCTTGGTCAACTTAATTATACTTTGACCAATAATTTGAAAAAAAAATCTTAATAAAATTTTTAAAAATAGTTATTGAGCTTATTATAAACTTTGATACAATAACAATATATATTAGCATCATCATTTTTCCTTAATTATTGGTCAAAGTATAATTTAGCTGACCAAGAATCCTATTTCGAGCGGGACGGAGCGAATATGTGTTTTTCTTCCCGATCATTAAATCCTGTCTTCACCATTGTTGATGGTGGTGCTATTGGGGGGGGGGGGGGGAGGGTGTGGAAGGAGAAGTGGAGGTTATTTTTTTAATTCCCAATAGAGGTGTCATGATCTTGCCTATGCTGGTTGAGTTGGCATGTGCCAGGTGCAACTCATGGTTGGTTGGCCCCATCAGGCAGTGTGTTATGTTGAACTTGAACTGTGACTCAGGTTAGAAGTGGAAGATGGGACAACGTTAAGCATTTACTAAGAGCCTAAGTGTTCAGCTCTATGCTGAAGTACTCATAACCTAATGGGTCTCTAGTCGGAGTAACTAGTGGGTCTGACTATATTACTTTACTTTGATTGCTAGAACATGTAAAGCATACTATCTGACATTTTCAATGACGTCACGTCAGTTGTATCACCATTTTACTCAGTATTTCCTATAGTTGGAGGTCTTGGCATTTAGCAGATTTAGAGCAGCCAAGTCTGAGTAGTTTTTTCTGGTCAACACTTTAGGATCTGTCATAAGGAGTGGTGCTATAGGTTAAATGTGTGTTTAAGGAAATAAAAAGTTGCATTGGTGCTACTATATTATGCTATTACCCTAGTAGTAATTGCTTGATCCTAACTGTTATGAATTCAAATTCTTATGTACGTACGTGGCTTTACTTTTTGTCCCCATCATTAGAGTTGATGTTGAGATTATCCTCACAGATTTATTTCAGCTTTTCTCTTGGACCAATTACCATGCTTTACATGACAGTGCAGGACTTGAATAGTCTCTGGAGACCTCACTTGCTGTATTAAATGGGATTGGGAAGCATCTACAAGAGGCGCTTGAAAGTTTTCACATTGGCATTTTTGGTTTACTTGGATTACAAGGTACTAGAAAATCCCAGTGTTATGCATGAGAGTGGCAGAAAAATCAATCGTCTTATAATTAACGAATACCGAAGGTTGCATAGTTATGAAAGATATGTTAAATGATTATTTTTGTTGTTTCACTCAATTCATTAATTAATTGGTGTTGGCGGTGGTACTTGAAGGCTTTACAACAGAGAGAGAAATGGACAAACAAATCAAAGAGAGATGGTTTATGGGAGAAAGCTCATGAACGTAATGCGAAGCGTGTCCTTAAGCTGATTATTGAGTTGGAAGGCCTTTGGGTGAAGCTTGGACAGTATTTATCCACACGTGCAGATGTGCTTCCTAGTGCCTACATAAATGCTCTAAAGCAGTTGCAAGACTCTCTTCCTCCTCGTCATTTGGAAGAGGTAAGTACTAAAATGCGGATCAAATTTTCCGTCACTCGTGATGTCTATTTAGTCTTTCTCTATAAATCCTTACGAAGTATGTACCAAAATCTGCTCTTTTTTGGATTCGCTTGTGATAATAGTGAATTCAATGTTTTGGGGCAAGGAATAAGCTATTGCTGATAGTGAATTCTGTTTCCCCCAAATAATCCGCAATGGATAAAATAGAATATTATTGCCAATAGGGAATGAAAGTGCCAAAACATTGAATTCACTGTTAGCAATATCGAATTTAAATGAAAGAGCACATTTTGATAATAATTTTTCAACAAAGACATTTGGGGACACACTTTGCCCATTAGTGACAAGTGAGACAAGTTCTCCATGAGTCGTACTTAGTCAGTTCCAAGAATCACTCTGGAGGGAGATTACCTTTTCATTCTTATGTCTCTACTACATAATAATTAGAATACGTTGGAACAAAAGATTGTATGATCCCAATTTAGGATTCCATTTAGTATAGAAGATAGGATCGTGAAGATCATGCAAGATTCTTATAGCAAGGAGTGAGAGAGGAATATAGGCGTCATTTAGTAGCTTGGGAGAAAGTGTTCAAACCTTTGTAGGAAGGGGATTCCAATTAGGGCCTTTGTTTGATCACAGAGGCTTTTCTAAGTCTTGGCTCTGTCTTAGTTATTTGATACACTGACTGCAAGCAAAGATTGAAGTCGAGTAACCATGGTTACCACGGACTTTTAGCCAACGAAAAAAAGAAGAACGAAAATGGTTTCTACCATTTTTAGAAATATGGATAGGAGATAGTTGAACAGCAAAATCCGGTCTTGTAAATGTTGCAAGGACTTCCATTCAAAAATGATTTTTATACTTTGAAAATAACAGACATTATTCGATTTTAGTGAGTATTATATGCTCCTGTATATGTTTGTTTTGGTTACTGCTGCAACTTCTCTGATACATCGCCTCCATTTTATTCGTATGAGGAAATGGTCTTTTATATAAATGGTTGTAAGGGGTGGTGTATGGCAAAGAAACTAACATAATTGTTTCTTATATACAGGTTTGCCAGACTATACAGAAGGAATTGGGAAAATCCATGAATGAGCTCTTCATAAACTTTGTTAATGTACCTTTGGCAACTGCATCGGTATGATCCTTGATATCAAATGCTACCAATGTCTTTGCCGGCTGTCATGCCTTAACTCTTCACTTTCTTCGGCAGCCCAAGCGTTTTGAACTTTTTTGATTGAATACATAGTAAACTTCTTATGAAAGTATTATAGGGGGGACTACGTCTAGAGGCACCAAGCCATGATATTAACTAATATCAATAATCTGTGGTGTTACAATAAACCCATGCGGAAAACGAAATTCCAACATAGTCAAACAAGGAATCCCATGAATCCTTAATGACTTAAATCAGCTTTCTCTTCCTTGTTGGTTTTGACTTTTGACTACACAACCCAACAAACGGAGAGATGGGGGGATGACACTAATCATCGAGTTAAGCTAGGTTGTTTCAGATGTAGAAGTATGTCCATAGGGTCAGGTGATTATATCTGTCATGTTGAAAGGAAGTTCTATATGTGGCTATTAGCCTATCATTACCTTGTGAAACGCGATATTGGTCATTTAAAAGAGAAAACAAATGAAACAAACGTAGCTGAAATGAGATACGAGATAAACATCTGGTAAGACAAAGAAGGATTTGAATAAATGTGTTAGTGAAACATATGACAGAGTTTGGTAAGTACTACATGTAAACAAAGATTAGAACTGCTATGAACGAGATGGGAAATATATGAACAGGGTGTGGTTAGTGATCGTCGATGGGGACTGAATGCACTTGAATGTAATGAAGGCTGACTAGAGTTTGCTTACATATCTTCATGGAAAGTCATTAGGAAAATAGCCAAGTTTAGTTGGTCAATTATCTGACGTATCTTGCTGTTCAAAAATAATTACAGGATCTACATAAGATAGTACTATTTACGAAGGGAAATCCTCGACAAAACTTAGCTGCATTAGAAGTTACGAGGTGTTGAATGAATACGTAGCATTTAAGAAGGAGCACATGCAATAACCTTATTGTTTCTCTTCACATATTTGTTGAGGGGTTCGCTAAATAGTCAGTACCCTAATCAATTCAAAATCATGTTGTCCCTGGTCAGTGCTCTAAAGAGTGTACAGACATAATTACTTGATTCCAGAACATTATACGAATAGAGTGGAAGCCACGGATCTTTAAAATACCGATTTTCAAGAATCTTCTATTTAACATTAATGTGAGAGGTGCACTAATAAGTTATCTTCTCCTTTGTCATACAGTCATACTTGCTAGATGTCCAATGTGTTAATATATATTCCTATTTGCAGATAGCCCAAGTTCATCGCGCAACACTATGTGACGGGAAGGAGGTAGTTGTCAAAGTTCAGCACGAGGGCATCAAAACGATAATTTTGGAGGTATTAATACTTAGCTATGATCCTTTTATGTTGATGCTTATGTGTAGTAGTAAATCATGGCGTTAGTTACTGTTAATATATGTTCACAGGATTTGAAGAATGCGAAGTCAATAGTTGACTGGATAGCTTGGGCTGAACCACAGTATGACTTTAATCCTATGATTGATGAATGGTGCAAAGAAGCACCAAAGGAATTAGACTTCAATCACGAAGCTGGTAAGATTTAGACGGATAACTTGGTTATTTGTATTTTGCTTTTAGTGTTTCAGGTACCGAATGTGATTCTTGTTTCTATAATGGACTTATTTCTTGGATCTGTAGAAAATACTAGAAAAGTTTCTAGGAATCTAGGATGTAACAGTGAATGTCTTGACGGCAAGCCAAACAATCAAGTGAATGTAATGATGCCAGATGTTATCCAGGTATCAATTTTAACTACTTTTGTATGATTTGCTCGTTTGGGATCTTATTAGAACAGGATCATGTTAGCATTGGCCTATTATTATGACATCGTACTTGATAATAGATATTTGATGAGTTCTTGGACTTGCTAATTTTCAAAATTGAACTTTTTCTCATTTTTTTCTGCCTTTGTTTGAGGTTTAGTAGTCTTTTTTGTGGTGTGCCACCAATATGTACCATATTACTTGCATGAATAAAAATCCAGTTAGTTTATGTGTGTTTATCTCTTGATCATTGTTAATCCCATGCTAGATATGTTACTACCATTTCTTGTATATTTTGCACACCATAATGGTTAGCCTTGAGGATTATTGACATTCTCTAATTTGTTGCAATGGGCAGTCAACAGAGAAGATTTTGATTTTGGAGTTCATGGATGGAATTCGGTTAAACGACTCAGAATCACTTGAGGCTTTTGGTGTTGACAAGCAAAAAATAGTTGAAGAAATCACACGTGCATATGCCCACCAGATTTACGTTGATGGCTTTTTCAATGGCGATCCTCATCCCGGTACTTGTTACTGTATCTGTCTCTTTCTACCATTTCCTTCACCTCTTTTTAGCACCAGATTGCTAGGATGTGCGATAGGTAGTAAATAACTCTTTATAGTCTTTTTCTAGTTAAATTTTTTTAATTCTATTGAGTTATTTGTTGGTATATTTCTAGGTAATTTTCTTGTGAGCAAGGAGCCTCCGCATCGTCCTATTTTGCTTGATTTTGGGCTTACAAAGTTGTTGTCAAGCTCCATGAAACATGCTCTAGCAAAAATGTTCCTTGCATCTGCTGAGGTTTGCGTAGTCCTTTACAGAATGATATTTATCCAAGAATTTTTAATTGATATTTTTTTTTCTGGTTAAATTTTGTTAGTCTATTGAGATATTTGGTATATAATGCAGGGGGACCATGTGGCACTTTTGTCGGCCTTTGCAGAAATGGGACTTAAGTTGAGGCTTGACATACCTGAACAGGCTATGCAGATAACTAGTATTTTCTTCCGTGCAACCACTCCTGCAAATGAAGCTGTTGTAAGTATTTTTATTTATTTATTTATTTATTATCATTATTATTATTATTATTTTTGATCAAGCTTGATGTTGAGGACTTGATTTGGTTCTAGGAAAACATGAAATCTTTATCCGAGCAAAGAGTGAAAAACATGAAAGTTATACAGGAAAAGATGAAGCTTAACCAAAAGGAAGTAAAACGCTTTAATCCTGTAAGTCATTTGTATGGCTTTGAATCTCGTATTGTTTGACATGTTTTTGCTTACTTTCTCCATTAAGGCACTAACGAAGCTTTCTTTAGGTCGATGCTTTTCCAGGGGATATGGTGATATTTTCCAGGGTGCTTAATTTGCTAAGAGGTCTCAATAAAATCAGTCAACTTTTCCCATTTTTTTTTTTTTTTACAAAAAAACTGTAGCTGTCTAATCACTGACATGGATGGATTCAGGGCTTTCATCCAGTATGAATGTTCGCATAAGCTATCTAGATATTATGAGACCATTTGCTGAATCTGTTTTACAAAGGTAACTATTTTTACTCCATTTTTGTTTGCATTACTCATGTTTTTGTATTATTTGATCTTGTTTCCCCATGCATTTATTTTGTGTATTATTTAATTTTTTCAGTGACATAAACAAGGGACCAGCTTTGAACCCACAATGGATGTGTGACACCCCTGTTCTCTCTGATGTAGAGGCCAAGTTGAGGCGCCTCTTAGTTGAGTTGGGGGATACTGAAAAGATACTGGGAATCCAGGTATACCTACATATTGTTGTTGGCTGAAAAAAAAGACGGAGATAATTAATAATTAATTAAAACGTTTCGTGTTGGATTAATGTTTGGATACTAGGCAGGCTATGAATTCCAACACTTTCAAGGAAATAGATGAATACCTAAAGTCTGCATGTACAAATAAATACCCTTGATGGTTAGATTTTAGTTTTGAAATTGTAATTGTAAATTAGGACATGATAGTTGGTATATGTAAGCTTAGTAGCTTCACTCGAAAACGGACACTCATTAGGGAACAGTATAATCTGAAATAGACATTCATTTTTATGTTTGGAGTAGGTGAAAAGTGTAGCAACAATCAACTATTAAATCTAGATCATCTTTTTATAAATATTTAACACATTTGTTACCATTTGTTTTGGTGAATTCTCATTTTCACAAACATTTCTATAGGTTTGTGCCTACAAAGATGGGGAGGTGATCATTGATACAGCTGCTGGAGTTTTCGGAAGATATGATCCTCGCCCAGTTCAGCATGATACATTATTTCCTGTTTTTTCTGCGACAAAGGGGATCACCGCCGGGATGCTACATTGGCTTGTAGATAATGGGTATGTTTATAGTGTTTCATTGCACATTTACCACTCTCCTCATGTATACTCCCTCCGTCCCAGCACAAGTATGACTAGAGGAGTGGACACAACAATTAAGAAAATGTAATATATGTGTGGTAGAAAATGAAGAGAGATAATGAGTGGGGTAAATAGTAGTGTTGGTTGAATAAACTGAGTGGTGGAAAATGAAGAGAGAGAATGAGTGGGGTTAAATGGTGGTGGGGTAGTGTGAAAATAAATATATTAAAACATTTCCATTTCGGGCAGTCTCACTTGTGGTGAGACGGACTGAAAAGGAAATTAGTTTCACTTGTGCTGGGGCGGAGGGAGTATATATTTTGAGATTTCTTCTGCTTTCCATCGTGTTGATAATAACAATAATTTAGCTAAATGTTTAAATTCACTTCCACTAGAGAAACTCTCATCATACAAAAATAAATGGTGGTAGATGTAATGACAAACCCATCCGAAACATTTCATAAAACAGATCATATACTATTCCAACTCTTTGATGTTAGGAAAATATTGTAATATTGAAGATGTAGGAATATTTTACAGGAAGTGAGGGAGCCTAATGCAGAGCACACATCAGATTCAAATCTGATAATACAAAAGTCAGATTCAGAAATACTCAAACAGTCACATTCACATTCAGATTCATCATCTTATCCTCATCTAGTCTTTTCCTATTTCTCTTTATCTTTATCTAGTCTTTTTCTCTTCTTTTCTTATCCTTAAGTTCATGTTTTTTACCCTTTTTTACAGCCTATATAAAGGCAGAATAATCATGTAATCAGCATCAAGTATTCAGCAAATAAAATTCAGATATTATCTTTCTTTTCAAAACAGCTGTTTCGTGTTGTTTTGTGTTAATTATTTGTCCGATTGAACAATATCAATCTCCCGTCCGTTCGTACGATAACGAACTTGACTCTTTCCCTATTCTGTTCTACATCAGTTGGTATTCAGAGCTAAGGTTCACGCAGTTTTTCTATAGATTGCGGTCCAGGTTCTGTCAGATTTTCATCATGGCAGAAGAACCCACTCGTAATGAAGCCTTTGAGCAGCGATTCACAGCTCTCGAAGAAGGCTTACAGGAGACTCGTGCTTCAATTCATCAACTTATGGCTGCTCTTCAACTTGGCGGACAACAACGTGGCAATCCAGCAACACGTCAACAAGCTGCAGCACATGAACCAGCCCCTGATCTTGCGCATCAGCCTGCTCGTGACCCTCGTGACCCTGCTGCTGCTTTTCAACCATTTCAAGGTCATTTCCCTAGACGAGACGATTATGATGGATATCGAATCAAGGCTGAAATTCCAGTCTTTAATGGAAGTTTGGAGATCGAAACTTTTCTTGATTGGCTTAATGAGGTTGAACGATTCTTTGAAATCATGGAGGTAAGTGAAGAAAGGAAAGTATCCATTGTTGCGTATAAATTACGAGGAGGTGCAGGAGCTTGGTGGCAGAATTTACGAGAGGAACGTTACCGCCTTCGCCAACCTCCAGTTCGAGATTGGCCTTTGATGAAAGAGCTTTTGCAGCATCGTTTTCTCCCGCGTGATTACACGCAAAATCTCTATCGTCAATTGTTGGACTGTTATCAAGGTAATCGTTCTGTAGCTGAATATACTGAAGAGTTTTTGCGTTTGACTGCTCGATGCAATATTCGAGAAGATGATGACTTACAAGTTGCTCGCTATGTGAGAGGGTTACATCCTGAGATTCAAGAACGCATGGGAGTTCAGTCCATTATGTCACTTACTGATGCACGAGAGATGGCAGCCCGAGCTGAGGCTCGGTTATCTAAGCCACCCCTTCGCTTTACATATACCCGAAAACCTCCATTTGAGACTCAGCGTACATACCAAACTGGCACAACTTCAACGCCTGTTCGTGCTAGTTCACCAGCACAAGAGACTAAAACTGGTCCACCAGTGACTCGCAAGACTCAAGGAGAGCCACGTTCCAGCACGTACCAGCAACCAAAATGTTACAGGTGCAATCAGCTTGGGCACAAGTCTAACGAATGTCCAGCCCGCAAACCTGTGCACGTCGCTGACGCTATTCCCGAGGAAGATCAGCAAGACCTTGGTGTTGAGGAGGAAGAATACGACGCTGATGATGTTTGTGGTGATGAAAATGGTGAATTTGTGTGTGTTATTCAGCGCACTCTTTGCTCACCCAAACAAGAGGATTTGAGCCAGCGGAGGCGTATATTCCAAGCCAAATGTCGAGTAAAGGACACGATTTGTAGCTTGATCATTGATAGTTGCAGCTGCGAAAATCTGATTGCTCAAAAGTTGGTTGAAGAGTTACAACTCCCAACAGAACCACACCCAGCACCATACCAGATTGGTTGGATACAAAAAGGCCCGAAATTGCAGGTGACTCGTATTTGTAAAGTGCCATTAGCCATGGGTAAGTTTTATTCTGATAATGTGTACTGTGATGTTGTGGATATGGATGCATGTCAGGTATTATTGGGACGGCCGTGGCAATTTGACGTTGATGCCATTCATCGAGGACGAGATAATATCCACATGTTTCAATGGAAGGGTAAAAAGATTGTTGTTGCTCCGATAGGTAGTCCGAAGTTACCTTCTAAAGTGGAAGGGCAGGCACTTGTCTCATTATCCGAATCTCGTGGTTCTTTTATGGCCGATGTGAAAGAAAATGGTGGCGCTTATGCTTTGGTTGTTAAACCAGATTATGGCGAGATAAAGATTCCTGAAGCTGTTCAGAAATTGTTAGCTGAGTTTCCCCAGCTCACTGCAGAGCCATCTCGACTACCTCCTATGCGAGATATTCAGCACCACATTGATTTTGTTCCTGGTGCCAGGTTACCTAACCTAGCACATTATCGTCTGAATCCCGAGGAGGCCAAAATTTTGCAGGAAAAGGTTGAAGCTTTACTACAGATTGGGCACATACGAGAGAGCATGAGCCCATGTGCAGTACCAGCTTTATTGGTACCAAAGAAGGATAACCAGTGGCGTATGTGTGTTGATAGCCGAGCTATCAATCGTATAACTGTGCAATACAGGTTTCCCATTCCTCGGTTGGATGATATGCTAGATCAGTTGTCTGGCTCAGTTGTGTTCACGAAGATAGATTTGACGAGCGGTTACCATCAAATTCGAATCCGTCCGGGCGATGAGTGGAAAACAGCATTCAAGACCAAGGAGGGATTATATGAATGGCTAGTAATGCCTTTTGGTTTATCGAACGCGCCCAGCACGTTTATGCGACTTATGAATCAGGTGCTCAAACCATTCCTTAATAAATTTGTTGTTGTCTACTTCGACGATATACTAATTTATAGCAAAAGTGTTGAGGAGCATGAAGATCATTTGCGACAACTGATGACAGTCCTTCAAGATAACGAGTTGTATATTAATTTGAAGAAGTGTCATTTCATGGTGGATCGTGTTCTATTCTTGGGATACGTGATTAGCAAGGATGGTGTTCATGTTGATCAACAAAAGATCCAGGCGATTGTAGATTGGCCTATCCCGACCACTATTTCTGAGGTACGCAGTTTTCATGGTTTAGCTACCTTTTATCGACGTTTTGTTCGAAATTTCAGCAGTATTGTGGCACCTATCACGGACTGTCTAAAACAGTCTCGCCCCTTTAAGTGGACTGTGGAAGCTACACGAGCTTTTGAGAAGATCAAACAAAAGCTTACTTCAGCACCAGTGCTTTCATTACCTGATTTTGACAAGGTGTTTGAGGTCGAATGTGATGCTTGTGGAACTGGTGTTGGAGGTGTTCTTTCGCAAGAAGGCCGACCTGTTGCTTTTTTCAGCGAGAAGTTCAATGAGGCTCGTCAAAGTTGGCCGACTTATGATCAAGAACTCTTTGCAGTTTTTCGAGCTTTCAAGACTTGGGAGCATTATCTGCTACCTAAGGAGTTTGTGTTATATACTGACCATCAGTCATTAGTGCATTTTAAAACCCAGCGAGATCTTAAAAATAAAATGCATGTTCGGTGGGCTGCCTACTTTGGTCAGTTCAATTACGTGATTAAGCACAAGTCAGGTGTATCGAATAAGGTAGTTGATGCTTTGAGCCGACGTACAGCACTACTTGTAACAGTTAGCAACGAGGTGATTGGATTTGATTTTCTTCCAGAGCTCTATGTTGATGACCCAGATTTCGGAGATGTATGGTCCAAGTATCTTGCCAAACAGCCTCTTGGAGACTTCTTAATTCAAGATGGCTATTTATTTAAAGGTGATCGCCTCTGTGTTCCGCGAACTTCACTTCGAGAAAAGCTTATTCGTGAGCTTCATGCCGGGGGCCTTAGTGCTCATTTGGGCCGTGACAAGACCATTGGTCGACTTGAGGAGAGGTATTTCTGGCCCCAATTGAAGAGAGATGCTGGGAGAATTGTGCAAAAATGTTCAATTTGTCAAGCTCAAAAGGGCCAAAGCCAGAATACTGGCCTTTACATGCCTCTTCCTGTTCCGGAGCAGCCTTGGGAAGATTTATCCATGGACTTTGTTCTGGGATTGCCTCGAACACAAAGAGGCTCTGACTCCATCTTTGTTGTTGTTGATCGCTTTTCGAAGATGTCACATTTTATTCCATGCAAGCAAACCAGTGATGCACCTCATGTTGCCAAGATATTTTTTCAGGAAATTGTTCGACTGCATGGAATCCCTCGCTCAATTACATCTGATCGTGATTCGAAGTTTCTTGCAGTATTTTGGACTACATTGTGGAAGCGTTTTGGGACACAATTGAAATTCAGTAGTTCCGCTCACCCACAAACAGATGGGCAGACTGAAGTCGTTAATCGTACATTGGGCAGTCTACTGCGTTGTTTATGTGTTGAGAAAAAGAAGCAGTGGGATGCGGCATTAGCTCAAGCTGAATTTGCTTATAACAGCGCGCAACATCGAGCCACGGGCATGTCTCCATTTGCTGTTGTTTATAGACGAGCTCCAGCAACTACTGTTGACCTTATCAGCCTCCCTACTGGTTTCAAGAAGAGCGAATCTGCAGATTTATTGGCTCATCGTCACGTTGATACTATCGCCGAAGTAAAGAAAAAATTGGAGGAGACGACCGCGTGCTACAAGAATGCAGCTGATCAGCACCGTCGTAAGAAGCTTTTTCAGGTAGGTGATATGGTAATGGTTTATTTGCGGAAAGAACGGGGTGGAGGACAACACAAGCTTGATTCTCGCAAGATTGGTCCATTCAAAATTCTCAAGAAGATTAATGATAATGCCTATGTCATAGATTTACCTGAACACATGCGGATTTCTAAGACGTTCAACGTTGCTGACCTTTACGCCTACTATTCAGACGACAACTCCGGGTCGGATTGTCATGGAAGTGGAAGGGAATAATGCAGAGCACACATCAGATTCAAATCTGATAATACAAAAGTCAGATTCAGAAATACTCAAACAGTCACATTCACATTCAGATTCATCATCTTATCCTCATCTAGTCTTTTCCTATTTCTCTTTATCTTTATCTAGTCTTTTTCTCTTCTTTTCTTATCCTTAAGTTCATGTTTTTTACCCTTTTTTACAGCCTATATAAAGGCAGAATAATCATGTAATCAGCATCAAGTATTCAGCAAATAAAATTCAGATATTATCTTTCTTTTCAAAACAGCTGTTTCGTGTTGTTTTGTGTTAATTATTTGTCCGATTGAACAATATCAATCTCCCGTCCGTTCGTACGATAACGAACTTGACTCTTTCCCTATTCTGTTCTACATCAGAGCCTGTGAACACATACAAGGAGTTATGCATCTAACATGATAGAATGAAATAGTTATTGGAGTTCTATTTCAGGAAACTGAAGCTTGATGAGAATGTCGCAAATATATGGCCAGAGTTCAAATCAAATGGAAAAGATCAAATAAAGGTGCTTGACATCAAAACTTTTCTTTTTTCTTTTGTCGTGTCTCATTTCACTCAAGTTTGCCTCCAAGCATGAATTTAATAATTTTGTGAACGAAATTAAGATTTTCTGTTTGGTAAAAAGTCTAAATTTCACTGTGCAAATACAAAACGGCTAGCTTATTCTGGGTTCTGGCCAGTTCTTCGCCTATATATGCAACAAAAATTTGGCTGTCCTTATCAAATAAAAAATGAACTAATTAATAAAACATGAAATTAAATATTCATTGTGAATGATGTATTCTCTCTGTTTGCCCATTATTTTATTATTTTCTATTTTGCAGGTTAATCATGTACTTAACCATACATCTGGTCTGCACAACGCTTTGGCCGACCTTCCAAGAGAAAACCCTCTATTGGTTTGTGACTGGGAAGAGTGCCTGAAACGCATTGCCATGTCAACCCCCGAGACTGAACCTGGCCATCAACAGCTATATCATTATCTCTCCTTTGGTTGGCTTTGTGGTGGAATCATTGAGGTATCATTACACACGTAATTTCAGATTGTTTAGATTGTACTCCCTCCGTCCCAAAAAGATGTTCCCACTTTTATTGCTGTTACTACGAATTAACTTTAAGCAATAGTTTTAGTTTAACTTAATTATCCTAATGAATATCTGAAACTTATTATTGATAGTGTTGTTGATGGTGTATCAATTACAAGTTTTAGATTTTCATTAGGACAATTAGATTACCCTAATATCATTGGTCAATGTTCATTCGTAGTAACGACAAAAAAATGTGAGAACTTCATTTTGGGACGGAGGGAGTATGACGTGTACTTTTCCTCATTTAAAGGCCAAGAGTATGTTGAATCTTCAGTTAGCTAGCCTATCTATCATAATAGTATTGATCTTAACATCTTATTCTTCAATACAACGCATTTAACCTGAAGATGGTCTAGATCCATGACATATAATTTGGTCAATCTACCACGATTATAGATGTGAAATTGTTTTTTCCTAAAGGACTATGGTGGGTCATAGTGTTCTGGATCCACGACGTACAACTGTACAACGTTGTTGTTGAGGTAGGAGGTTTAACCAGATATGTCAATAAACAAGATGATCGTCAATCACAATTTATTGGTTGGGTACATGGAAAACAACAAGATTGGTGGCGATATGAAGGCCGCCTGATTGTTCCCCTGTGCATTTTCATATTTTGTAAACCTTTAATTACAACATCATTTGTAATGCTCCGAAACAAATCAATTTCAATAAAACATACAAGACATGAAGACAATCATTTGAAACTTGATTACAAATTGGGTTACATAAAACTGTCTTGACGATGTTCATTGCAAAGAAGCATTACTATTAAATCATTTTACAAAAGAAAATCACCATTTAATCCTACAATGAACCACAACCCAAATTGAGCTCTAAATTGCAACTTCCAAACCAGAAGCATCAAGTAGGGGGCTGATAGGGGAATAAACCATGAAAAACAAACATAGAATAATTTTTCAAATCACAAACCAAACCCGTATTAAGCCCTAAATTGGAAACACTTGTAATCCTCTTTACAAACATTTAGTTTTTGCAAGTATAAAGAGACCGGTGGAAAAATTTCAAAAAAAAAACATTTAGGGACAAAGTTATGATCAAAATGGACACTCATTTTGGGACAAAAATTTCCTAAAAATGGACACTCATTTAGGGACAGAGGGATTAGGTGATGTTTAATTATATGTTTGCTTGGCAGCATGCATCAGGGAAGAAATTTCAGGATATTCTTGAAGAAGCATTTGTTCACCCACTTAACATTGAAGGCGAAATGTATATTGGAATTCCTCCAGGTATACTCGAATACTGTTTTCATCTTATTTTATCCACTTTCACTCGCAATTAATTTCTCTCATTTACTGCTCACCGCGTCGGCTATCGGATGATTGAAGTGTTTCATTTCTTGTTTGAATATCCCAGCTCCTTAAACACTTCTCTTTCTCTCCCTTTCTCTTTCTCTTTCTCTTTCTCTTTCGCTCTCTCTAGTCCTTGCAGTCTTTGCAAAATGCAACGTTTTACTTGAATTGAGCCCTTTGGATTCTATATTTTATAGCTGAATGTTAGCCCTTGTAGATAATTTGATTCTTATTCCGTCCATCCGACCCACAGTCCACTTGTAAAATGTCACATTTGACAGACATTATTACATTATTACGACTTTAAGTTCTGCAAATGTCATAGCTTGAGAGATAAAATTTACTCTTGGTTGAAACCACTTTATGAAATTGTTTTGTAAATGCAATTTATTTACTCTTTCGTCCCTGAGTGTCCATTTTTAACTATGAGTGACATTTTGCAAAAGTTGACATTTAAGCATTTTTAGTTGGGCATAAAAAAAAAAGTACCTACTTATTATAGACATCATTTTGCAAGCATAAATTGGAGTATGATATATTTGAAATATGGGCACTCCAAATTGGGACGGATAGTCTTGAGATAATGTGCATACAAACTTTATGAGGATTATTTTGGAGTTACAATTTTTAACTAGGTTTTGGGGGAAAACTCTAATTCTACGTTTGTCACCATAAATTCTATCTCAATTATCATTCCCAAATTCGTCTAAAGTAAGGAGTTTCTTTTGTCCATGATTTCTAAATAAGCTTATATGGACGATCTCAAACAGTTCGCAACCTTTAGAGGATTTTTTGGGCCGGTATTTACTTATAAGAAGCTTTAAAGGGTATGGCAGGGATGAGGACGAAAGTATTTTGCAGGATTGCGAGGTGTTTGCTATTCATGAATAGATATGAAGTCTAGAATTATTAGAAATGAGTTTAAATTCTAAGTCAAAATCCAATATCCAGACACTTGCATCAAGATTGGTTATGGGCCTTAGCCAGGGGTGCCATGAGAGGTATTTCAGAGATGTAATGGGATTGGAGAGCTCTAATGGTTCAAGTGTTTTCTTTTTTCTCATTGTATTTCCTTCTTCTAACCGTTCTTTATTTAGTTTTTTAATAATAATATAAATGGGACGGAGTACTAGTTTACATGTAATTTAGAAGGCAAGGCGTGGCTACAAATAGCTAATTCTTGATTGGTGGGTCCCTGCAGGTGTGGAATCTCGACTTGCAACACTCACTGTAGACATGGACGATCTCAACAAGCTTTCGGGTATGACCAATCGCAGCGACCTGCCTTCTTCATTCCAAATAAGCAACATGCCCCAGCTCATTACCGGTCTTCCTGCCTTATTTAATACCCTCAATGTCCGGAGAGCCATATTACCTGCAGCCAATGGCCACGTCTCAGCTCGTGCACTCGCACGCTACTATGCATCCCTAGTCGACGGTGGTACGGTCCCACCACCACATTCCTCTTCGACCGTCCCACCTCTCGGAAGCCACCCCCACTTACCTAAGTTCACCTCCACCAAAACTCCAAAAACAAAACAAAAGGGTGGCAAGAAAGATTTGACTCCAGTATCGAGCACAACTGATATTCCCACCACCGGGCCCTACATCAGAATTCCGGACCGGAGTAATGATGTTCCAGAGGTGGAAACTGGTAGGATGTTTAGAAATCCGAAAATTCATGATGCTTTCTTGGGAGGTGGAGATTACGAGAGTTTGATTTTGCCTAATGGGAAGTTTGGTTTAGGGTTTAGAAAGGTCAAGTCAAAAGACGGTTTTGTTATCGGGTTCGGGCATTCGGGCATGGGCGGGTCTACTGGATATTGTGACATAAGCAATAGGTTTGCTATTGCTGTGACGTTGAACAAAATGTCTTTCGGGGGCACAACTGCAAGTATAGTGAAATTTGTCTGCTCCGATTTGGGTATTCCGATACCAGAAGATTATGACCGATTTCAAGGAACTGGACCTGATATGCAGTTAAATTTGGAGAAGCCGCTGATTAATTAGTGATAAGCATGTACTCCCTCCGTCCCAGAAAGATAGTCTCATTTTGACTTTTTAAGGTCAACAAAAATGAACTTTGACCAAACATTAGTGTCAATCTAATCATTCTAGTGAAATTTTAAAAGTTGTAATTGATTAATCATTAAGTGATTTATCAATAACACATTTTAGAATTTTGTTGTGATGATTAGATTGACACCAATGTTTGGTTAAAGTTCAATTTTGTTGATCGTAAAAAAGTCAAAATGAGACTATCTTTCTGTGTGATCTGTGTGACAGAGGGAGTACATTTTTCAGGGAAGATCTTATATATTTTTGTATACACTTGCCTACCTGCATATTAAGAAAATGTTTGAACCACATCAGTTGTTCTTTTCACTGGCGTATGCTGTTTTGAAGTTATATAAATTATTGTTGTAACACATATGCTGAAATTTTGATTTAGTTGTGTATGTAAAACAACATGCCCAACTTTCTACCAGACATATACTCTTTTCATCTCATTTTTGAAGCTTCACATTTTACTTAAATGAGTGTCTTGTTTAAAGCTTAACATTTCCTAAAATTTTAAAAATGTGGACTTCTCATCAACCCACTCATTTTTTCCTCATATATTCCCTCCGTCCCATAATGAACTTTCATTTTGTCATTTTGGGCGTCTTATTGGAAACTCTCACTTGCCTAGAAAGGATGATTCGCTCCACTTTCTCTCTCCTTCATACTAATAATTATCCGTTTACTATTTCCTGCCACACTTTTTCTCTCTTTCCCACTTACACCACACCTACTTTTCCTTAATTCTCGTTTCTAACATTCTATGGGAAGTTTGTTGTGGGACGGATGGAGTAGTCAAATTGTGGGCCACACTTGTCATACCCAATAACTTTCTCTCCTCACACATTTAAATTATAGGTCCTACTTGTTATACCCAATAACCTCTTCCCTCTCACAACCCTTCTTACACTCGTCACTTTTTTTAATTTGTGTGCCCTCACCAAAATGGTGAAGCTTCAAGTGGGACGGAAGGAGTATTACTTATTCTTAATTATTGTGCCCACTCCTCTAGGGAATAGTTAGTGGGTAATTGTTGTGAGTATGACATGTGAGGTCCACAAATAAAAAAGTACTCCCTCCGTCCAGAACTAAGGTTCTTAATTTGACTTTACACGGAGATTAAGAAAAAAATAAATGTAGTGACTATGAAAAGTAAAATAGGAGAAAGTAGGAGAGAGAAAATGGGTAGAAAGTTTTTGTTGTGAGAATGATAAGTGGTCTCATTTTTCATTTTGGGTAATAAACCAACTAAGAACCTTAGTCTGGGACAAACAAAAAAAAAGTAAGAACCTTAGTTTGGGACAAAGAGAGTATAAAACTTTCATTTTCAGGTTTTGAAGTTTAAAATGAGATGCCCAACATGAAATTTTTTGAAGTTTAAAATAAAATGGAGGGAGTATTCTCTTAATCTCTGTGCATTCTCATTTAGTAATAATAAGTTTGGGACGGAAAGAATATAATTATTGGTTCTCATTTGAGCACCTCCATTTGATGCGGTTCCATTGGTCCGGGTCCTTACAATTTTTTTTCTCAGCCCTACTTCTCTCTATAAAAGGAAAGAAATAGGGCAGATTGATGGCAACGGGGCGGATAAGGGGCGGGTTTGACCAAAACCGTACCCGCCCCTCAAAGAAACCCCCTAGTACCCGACCCGCCCAGCCCCGCCAACCTCTGAACCCGCAGCCGCCCCGCCCCGCATGGTCCAAAATCAATTTTCCTCATTTTCACATCATACAGAAATGGAAGCTAAAACTCTGACTTTCTCAAACTCTTCTACCCAAAGTTATCTTCATTCAAATTCCCCATTTTCACATCAGACGTTAGAGCATCATAAACCCCTTTTCATTACTGAATTTCTAACCCTAGAAATTGACAAATCGACATATGAGAGAGAGAGATTTACTTACCGTTCTAACCAGGGAACCGTGAATCGCGAAGTTGCTTGAGTCTCTCCGGAGGAAGACCTGGAAGCGGTGGAGTGGAAGTCGCCGATGCCGATCTCTCTAGCGCCGCATCTCAGACTCCGCTTCTGTTCTTCTAACCCTAGGAAAATCGATTTGTCATTTGAGAGAGAGAGAAGTCGTGGGTCTCTGTAGTGTATTGTAGGGAGTGGGGGTAATAATTGAAATGGGTAAGGGACATTATAGTAATTAAATACATATATTAAGTATACGGGGCGGGGCTGGGCGGGGCCCCGCGGGTTGAGATGTAAAACCGGACCCGCCCCGTGACCTGTCGGGTTTTGAAAAAAGGCTACGAAACCCGCCCCGCTGCGGTGCGGATCGTCCCGGATACGGAGCGGGTTCGGACAAATTGCCATCCCTAGGCAGGTTAGACCAACGTTATCCATGCCCCATTAGTTTTTACAGTTTTCTTCATTTTAAGGGTATCAGCGGTTTGGTTTAAACCGTGGTTCGGGACCGGACCTAACCAAACCAAACAAAACCAAACCAAACCAAACCAAACCAAACCATGCAGTAGTGGTTAGGATTTCAAACATAAACGCTTTGGTTTGGTCTCAAAAATTTACAAACCACATAGTTCGGTTTGTCTGTGGTCTGACCCTTCCAAACCAAACCAAAAACCAAACCGCAGTTTAAAACCGTTAGACTGAACCGTTGGACCGAACCACTAAACCTCATATATTTTCTATAGATTTATAGATTGAGTAATTCCACCGTTGAAACATTAATGACCCTACGTTGTATTAGACTAATCTCAATCCTCATTTTGCATCATAATCTATATTCATTTAACTATTTATTATCTTACACAATTGACATTGTGTAGTAGGGGTGTAAATGGTTCGGTTTGGTTCGGTCTCGGCCATTTTAGAGACCGAACCACTAGTCATCGGTTTGGGAAAATTCCAGACCGAACCGAACCACAAAAAAAGTTCAAACCGAACCGAACCGAACCAAACCAAACCGTCATGGTTTGGTTCGGTTTGGTTCAGACCGCGGTTCAGTAATGTGGTTCAGACTGCGGTTTAGATCGTGGTTCAGACCGAGGTTCATATGACGATTCAAATCATGGTTTAAACTTTTTTGAAAAGAGAAAATTCGGAGAAAGAAGAATATTTAACGAATAAAGAAGCCGAATGAAGTGAACACACATCATAATTTTGTTAACTATGTACCTCAACAAATATAACATGTGATGAAATGAATAAGGAATAAGATATAAAATGAGATTTAAGAATGGTCTAATGTAATGTAGTTTTTTTTTTTTTTAAATATCTCAAAGGTGGATGTTACTTAACATACAAATATATGACTAATATATGCGGTTTGATGGTTTGGTCTGGTGGTTCGGTTTGATGGTTCGGTCTGGCGGTTCGGTCTCGTGGTTTGGTCTGGTTTGGTTCGGTCTGGTTTGGTTTGAAGGGGTCAGACCACAAACCAAACCGAACCACGTGGTTTACCAATTTTCGAGACCGAACCGAACCACTCGTGCTTGAAAACCGAACCAGACCGTATGGTTTGGTTCGGTTCGGTCTCAAACCGCGGTTTGAACCGAACCACTGACACCCCTATTGTGTAGTGTATTTTCTTCCTTTGACGTCTTCCTCCATCTTTTCACTTTGACTGTTTGCATTCCTCATCCTAGTGATGAGTTGCGGTTTGAAGAGTTGTCTGAACCGCAATCTAATAACAATTTAAACCACAGTTTGAACACGGTCTCAATCACATTTTAAAAGACGGTTTTGAACCACAAAATCAAACTGCGGTTTGAACTAAACCGAGCCAAACCATGGTGGATTAGTTAGATTCGATCGGAAGTTTTTCATAATTCAGTTTAGTTTGATTTTTTTTCAAAACAGATGACTAATAATTCAATCTCTAAATTGTTTCAAACCCCTACTTCTGTAAATTAAGCCCTCTCCTCCCCTCCTCACTGTCGCCTCCTCCCAACCATTCACGCCGCCGCCGCCGCCGCCGTCATCATCATCATCTATCATCTATCATCTTCGCCGGCGCATAACCTCCGCCACCTCACACATCCCCTCCATAATCGCTTTCTCCCTCCGCCAACCACCTCTGCCCCTCTCTCCCCCTTTCGAGATCTGGCCAGGGTTTTCTCTCAATTCAATACGGAAAATTCCTTGACTTTTATGTTGATTTGCAGACATGGGGTTCTTAGATGGATGAAAGATTCAATCTTTTTCATAATTTAGACCATTGGATGCCATTGTTAACATGACTGAGAAGAAGAGAGAGTCGCCCGTCGGAGTGAAGCTGCCGCCGGAACTAATCTATGACATACTCACCCTAATCCCTGTCAGAAGTATCGGCCGTTTCAGGTGCGTTTGTAAGGAATGGCGAACTCTCCTCTCCGACCGTCAATTTCTCAGTAGGCAATTTCATCTCCAAACTACCAAAAAAACTATTTTCACACGCAATTCCTCTTTTATTTCCATTGATTTTCGCAATAACAATGTCAATGGCCAACCCCCAGTCCCAATTTATGAAACCCTAAATTTCAAGCCTGCTTCTTCTTCAAATTCTAATGTTAAATCTAGATATATGATTCGTGGATCATGTAATGGTTTACTTTTGTTACTTCATTGTTATGAAGGTGGTTCGGAATTGGAAACACCAAAAATTATCCTTGTAGCTTTGTCTTTGGATTTGGTTACTGTTCGTATACTGATGATTATGTGGTTCTTATACCCGTGACGGGGCGGACCTCATGTTGTAGGAGGGGGTGCGGTCAATTGCAAATTGTAGTTAAAATTTTATTTTTTTAAAAAAAATTGAATGATAAGTGCACCTGCATAATATAGAAACAAAACATTCTTGTTTCATAAACAAACGGCTTTGTGCAGATTTCAAAGCCCTATTTATTCAAACCATCCCAGTCGAGTCTTGCTGGCAGCATAATACCTTTTTATTCTTTCTCTTTTATAAGGGCATCTCCAATGGACACCAAATGTTACACCAAAACACCAAAAAAGACACTATTCATTCCTCCAATGGACACTATAATTTACACCAAATTTGGTGTAAATGAATAGTGTTACACCAAATTTGGTGTAACACTATTCACTTGCACCAAATTTGGTGTAATAGTTTCATTTGTCAAATTTAGTCCCTCAAATTCTAAAAAGTTACATATTGTAAATTAGGCTAATTAGCTTATTTGTAAATAAATTACATAGCATATTTTACTCAAATTACAAAAGTACAATGCATTAAAAATAATTATAAAAATATAATATTACATAATAAAAAGTGTTTTTAGAGAATTGTATCATCTCTATTAAAAGAGAGGGGTTAATATGTAAAAGACTAGACTTCAAGTATTGTTTGTGAAATAATGAGAGTTAGTGGAAAATGAGGTGGAAGGGGAATATTCCTTTTTAGTGTGAAAAATAGTGTTATACATTGGAGTAAAATTTTTTTTAGTGTGACATTTGGTGCACAACTTACACCAAATTTGGTGTTCTCCATTGGAGATGCCCTAAGTTAACAGTTTTTTATTACTCCGTCTTAGAAAGTTAGTCCACTTTTTTTCGTTGTTATTACGAGGGAACTTTGAGCATTTATAAATGCTACTTATAATTATGTTAATGTGAATCTAAAAATTGATATTAATAGTATTTATAATGGTGTATCAAGAACAATTTCAAAAATTTCATTAGAATAATTAAAAGTAACCTTAATTATTACTCAAAGTTTCTTCGTAAAACCCATGAAAATAGGGGGACTATCATTCTGGGATAGAGGGAGTATGTTTCTTTCATTTATTTTTAATAATACTCATATACTCCCTCCCTCTGTTCCAAGTAAGTTGCAACATTTTTTCATTTAGTGTATTTCATTAAGTTGCAACAATCCAAAAACAGAAGTTATTTATTACTTTTATAATCCCCCACTCACTCTCTCTTCCTCCCAACCACTCATTATTCTCCACTCATTCTCTTTTCTTCCTCACTAATTCTCTCTCTTCCTCACTACCTTTCATTCTTGATATAATATTAGTATCCTTAATTTCTCAACTTCAAAATGAATGTTTCAACTTACTGGGAACGGAGAGAGTATATATTTTAAAAATTGAATAAATATTAAAATGTAATATTTCTATCAATTCTTTAGAATGATCAAAATTCAATTTAACTATCAATTCCAAATGTTCGATTCCAGACTCGACACACACTCTTTTGTGTTGGCGGAGGCTAGGGCGAGAGTTGCGGGACTCGCTATAACTTATTGAGGCTTTGACCAATAAGTCCTCCAGCCAAATAAATACTACCAATAAGGACTGATATTTACAAAATCCCCCAATAAGTCCCTGCAGTTTTCACATGACCAGATTGCCCCCCCTCCCTCACGCGCACCTGGAACACACAGCAATCTCACGTTTTCTCTCCATCTCTTCCTCCTACTTTTTTTCTCTCTCTCTCTTCCTCCTACTTTTTCTCTCTTCTTTTTTTTTCCCCCTCAAAATTTTAAAATGTAATATCTCAAAATCTAGAAATTGAAAAAATAATCCGAGACCACCGTTTTAATCGTGTCGTCGAATCGAATCAAACAAGTACACTCAACACATAATTCAAATTTTAGAAAAACAAAATCTCATTTTTCACTAGTAAAAATTTGAGAAAATTATTTTTCATTTCTCAATTAATTTCACAATTTTAGAAAATAAAATTTTATTTTTCACTTGTAAAATCATTTTTCAACTGATTCCTCAATTGTGTGATTTCACAGTTGTGTCATTTTTTCATTTTTCATTTTAAAAACTGATAAATTCATCTCTCAATTTTTTACAATCATTATAATAACTGAGACATGCATTTCACAGTTGTTCACACATGAATTTGAATATAATAACTGAGACATTCATTTAACAGTTATTCATAATTGAGTAAAAACTGATAAAATCACCTCTCATTTTTCACAATTGATGACTGAATTTATCAGTTTAATTATATAATAAATGAGACATTCATTTCTCAGTTATACACATATGAATTTGAGTACAAGAACTGGTACATTCATTTCTCAGTTATTCAAATGAATTTGAGTAGAAAAACTGTTACATTCATTTCTCAGTTATTCACATATGAATTTGAGTATAAGAACTGGTACATTCATTTCTTAGTTATCAATTTTTCTCTGTTTTTAATATTATAATAAATGGGATATTCATTTCTCAACTAAAAAAAAACAACAACAACAACAAATGCGAGGTTGTAGTGTTAAATATATAATAGTCTACTAATGGAACAAGAGAGAAGCTTGGCATAGTGGTTAGGAGTCTTAATCAAAACCAAGAGGTCTTGTGTTCAAACCCCCCAAGTGCAAATAATTTTTATTTATAATACTTGGGGTTGCAGATGGTTGTGGCGGCAGTGGGTGAGATCCGCCGGCGGCGGCAGGAGGTGGCGGCTGACGGCGGTAGTGGGTGAGGTCTGGCGGCGGCAGCAGGTGGCGGCTGACGGCGGCGGGTGGAGGTCCTGTGGCGGCAGCAGGTGGTGGCGCCGGCGGTAGGTGGCGGACCTCAGTCAAAGTCAAAGGTCTAGTAGGTGGTCAATGGTTAAAGGTGTAATAGGATTTTATTTGGGCTGGGGGTATTTTTGCCATTTAAAAAGGGTGAGGGATTTATTGGTAAAATTGATTTCAACCCAAGGACCCTAAGGTAGATTATGAAATGTTGTGGTTTTATTGGCAAATACTTCCCCAAGGGACTTATTGGTAAAAATCCCTAACTTATTTGCTCCTTAGTCGTCGGCGGTCGGTCGGACGGTTCTCCTATAAATTATTGATTACCATCTCAACCTCGATTCATAGACAAATATAATTTGAATATTAGTGGTGTAATAAATTATAGTCTAATCACGTTTCGAAAAAAAAATGGTGTTTTGTAGTGTTAATTGTGCACCCACTGTCAAAACATTCGAGGTCCGCCACTGCCCGTCCAGCCTTATTATAGTATAAAGAGACCGGATGCTTATATGTTGAAGAGGAACAAGTGGGAGACAGTTGAGAATGTTCCATTTGATTTTAGTCATCGTGGTGGTGCTTTTGTGAATGGGGCTATACATTCTGTAGGTTATGACGGTCCCCACAGTATAATTTACGCATTTGATTTAGCTGCTGTTGCTTTCCGGGTGTTAGAACTACCGGAGGGCTTGAAGAAGATCAAAAGAAATCGGGTTTGGAAGACTAAAATAAATCTTCATATGTGTGTTCTTGGTTGGTGTCTTTGTCTTGTTAATGAACTTATGGATCGAGAAACTGATATATGTGAAGTTGAAATATGGGTGATGAAGGAGTATGGAGTGAGGGATTCTTGGACCAAGTATTTCTTTTATGCTTACCACAAACATAGATTTACTCTCATAACTTTGTTTTTCTGGAATAGCGACGAATCTATCGTTGGACTTGGACTTGGACTGGAGGACACGAGACTAGTTTCTACTCTTTGAAACAGAATACACCGACGTCTTTGCAGTTAATTGAAGAACACATCATGTGGACTTTTACTGACAGCCTTTTCTCTCCGAATGCAGGAACAAGGTAAACCCTACTCTCAACTCTACTGGTTCCTTATTTGTATTATCTGCATGATCAAATTTAATCACATCTCCCCTTCAGTGGAATATGTGGTTGAGACTCAATGGACAATATATGGACCCAACGGGCACTTTTTGATGTTAACATTATCTTGTCTCGCCAAATCGTAAAATTGCTGCAGCGGTTCCAAATCTGATTTTAAAAAAGACCATCCATATTTGTAGAAATTCAGAGTTTCAAACTTGAGTAATGACTTGATCATACTCATTTTCATCTATTTAATTCATTTTATACCCATATAATAAAAGACGCATTGTCTTAAATGGCAGGAATGAAGTTTTAGGTGAAACAGCTCCGGTGCATACATGATGGGGATGGAGATCAAGACAGTGATTTGTTTAAGTTTAGGATTTATTTTAGGGTTAATGACAATTTAGGGCCTGAACTCCAGGGGGGTGCGTCTAAAAGGGGCCTGAGTTTTTTTCCCCACTAAATCAGGGCTCAATATCTTAATTTTTCGGCAGTTAAGGGCTTTTTAACGAAAATCGTTAGAAAAGTCAGTTAAGTGCCATGTGCATGGCACGTGATCGGCTAAATGGATGAAATTGAAATGAAAATTTGTCAAAAATGGTCAAACTGTAAATTTTAAAATTTGAACGGTTACATCAACTTAAAATGATTTCTTCGTTATACAAAAGCTTCCGTCGGAACGAGAGTCGGCGGATGAAATTGAAATGAAATTGAGGTTTCTCCTCCTTGCCGACAAATCCCGGCCGGAGATGGGGCGGCACAAGGCGGTTGGTCTTCGGTGACAAATTCAACACCTCCTTGTCCTTCCCGGGAATCGGAGACGTCAAAGCGGATGGAACGAGAGTCGGCCCGGATCCGGTGTTGCCAAGCGGGCGGAGAGAAATGGAGTCGGGTTTTTCGTACCTGATTTGATCTGGGTGTTGTAGCTGCTGATGATCCGGAGGCGTCGGTAACGGAGACGGTGGAGGAGACGGCTGAGAGATGGGTTTGGGAGTGGGGCGGCTCAAGACAAGCATATTGCCATGGATTCGAGATTTGGAAATGATTGTCTTGTTGTTGATAGATTGAGAAGACGAAGATGATTGTTGTTTGGGTTTGGGAGTAGGGCGGCTCAAGACAAGCATATTTTATAGAGTCAAGAATTTCACTTTGGTTTTGTTTCCATTTTCTGAGTTTGAGAAATCTGAAGGCAATGGTGCAGGAATCGAAATCCCAAAATTCAAAGTGGTAGGGCTGATATTGAACTATTAGTGGTTGTGAAGGTGAAGGTAATGGTGCTGGTGAAGGGGTGAAAGTGGAGGGCGGTGGATGCAATGGAGGTTGATGGTGGCAGCCGGTGGCTATGGAGGTTGGAGATATGGATGGGTTTTTTGGGGAGAAGATGATGTTTTTTTTTTTTTTTTTTTTTTTTTTTTTTGGAATTGTCCTTCTGCAATGTGATATACTCACATCTAGCCCCAATTCCCAATTTTCATTTTTGTTAAAAACAATTGGAAATAAAAATTATTGGATAAGGCATTTGCTAAAAATATATTACATATACTCATTTGTCTAAAAAATTAGTTCAATTATTGATAAAAAAAAAAATTTGGAAATAAGAATTACATACGTTCCTCAAATAATTAAGTTCTTATATTTTTAATTATTTTTTTTTCTTTCATTTTTGTAATTATTAATTTTTTTCGAATTAAGTTCTTATACTCCCTCTGTCCCGCTCGAATTAAGATTCTTGGTCAAGCAATTTTTACTTTGACCAATAATTTGAAGAAAAATAATAATGCTAATAAAAATTTAAATTTGTTATTGTATCACGATTAATAATAAACTAAATAACTATTTTTAGATTTTCATTAAGATAATTATTTTTCTTCAAATTGTTGGTCAAAGTATAAATTACTTGACCAAGAATCCTAATTCGAGCGGGACGGAGGGAGTATTGTTTAATAATTTTGATTTTTTTAATAAATTTATTTTGGTGAATGTAAAAAGTAATTTATTATGTTTATAGAATAAAATTTAAATTTATTTATAATTTTCTTTATTTTAAATTTATTATTTAGAAAAAATCTAAATCCTTTTATATTTAATACAACTATTAGATTAATTTTTTTACTAATTTTGATAAATTTATTTTATATATGATAATTACTTATTTTATTATATACTTGATTATTTAAAAAAAAGTTTATGTTTTAAGAAAAAATATTTAATTCATTTTTAAACCTTTTGAGTTTCAAAAATTTCACTAAAGCACTTACTAACTAATATCATTACAAATCCATCCATTTAGCCGATCACGTGCACATCACATGGCACTTAACTGACTTTTTAACGATTTTCGTCAAAAAGCCCTTAACTGCTGAAAAATTAAGATATTGAGCCCTGATCTAGCGAAAAAAAACCCAGGCCCCTTTTAGACGCACCCCCTGGAGTTCATGCCCTAAATTGTCATTAACCCTTTATTTTAAGGGTTAATTACAATTTAGGGCCTGAACTCTATAGGGTGTTCCCTATAGGGATCAATGCGTTTTTTCAATCAATCTAGGGCTTTTTGACGGAATTCGTTAGGAATCTTGTTAAAGCACCATGTGACGTGCACGTGATTAACAGACTGGACTAGTTTGAATTTATATCGCTACATAAGGGGTTTAGTGCATATTTATGAAAATATAGGAAGGATAAGAAAATAATTCTAACCAATCCCTAACCCCCTTCATCCCTCCGACGTTCATACGCCTGGAAACCAACGCTCATTCCACCGGCAACCCTTCCCCTCTCCACCATTACAAATCAAAATCATCTCAAACCAAAAGGACAAACAATAAACAGAGCACAATTCACATATCCTCAATTTTCTAGGCATAAAAAACAGAGCAGGTGAGTGATGGGCAAGTACATGAGGAAAGCTACTATCACAACCGACGTTGCTGTCATGGAACTCTTCTCCGAGTCCTCTCTGGGCGTCCGCACCCGAGCCAAAACCCTAGCTTTACAATGACTACAACACAAAGGATCAACCAAAACCTCGCCGCCGTCAATACCCTGATTATCTTACCTTCAACTCTGCAGCCGACGCCTCGAGAACCCCCTTCGTGCTCAAAACAAAACCCAGAACCCAAAATTCTTTCTTGTCGAAACCCCATCGGCAACCCTTCCCCACTCCACCATTGCAATTCTTTTCAAATCCCCAATTTTTATGAACGAATTCATCAATAATTCATTAGAATTGGCACAAAGACAAGGATGATTTTTTTTTTTTGCTGCAGCTTGTAGAAGAATGGGGGTTTGGTTTGAGTTTTAGTACAAGGATGAGATGAATGGAAAGAATATGGTGTTGAGTGTTGTTCGGAGGAGGGGGGATAGCTGTTATGGAGGATAAAGGATTAAGAAAGGTGGGTGATTAATTTGGATAGATTTTATTTAGTTTTTTGTTTTTCAAACCATTTAGTTTTTATTTGGGTCGTAAGTCTTATACTTATAGTTATTTTTTATGTTAATAAGTAAACTAATAGAAAATTTAAATGTAATTAATCATCATTTATAAATGATAATGATAATTCCTTCATTGTTTTTATAGTACTATTTTAATATTAAATTATTTAGTATTTAGAAAAGAAACTTAATTTTACAACCCTTTAAATTTAAGAATTTGCATTAAACCTCTTAATAGCTAATATAAATTCAAACTAGTCCAGTCTGTTAATCACGTGCACGTCACGTGGTGCTTTAAGAAGATTTTTAACGAATTCCGTCAAAAAGCCCTAGATTGATTGGAAAAAAACACATTGAGCCCTGATTCGCCAAAAAAAATAACTTTAAGCCTCGCTTGGAGAACACCCTATAGAGTTCAGGCCCTAAATTGTAATTAACCCTTATTTTAAATATTTTAATTATTATGTATTTTTGGGTTTTTTTAATTAGGTAATTCATGTTTTAGAATGAATTTATGGTGACTCCTGGTCCTGGTTGGTTCTCCATGCTTCCAATTGCGACTCTAACAAATCTTGTGACGCCGGTATCCGATCACTCTTCGATTATTCATAACACAAATGGTCGCACAGCCCATCCCGATCTCAGCGGTGTGAATCACAACTAAATCCCCCATCAACCAAACTTCATGGTGAACCCATCTCAGTACCCACCCAATTACAATTTCCTCGCCCAATACATGCAAGCTCTCCATCCAAATCACCCACCTAACGCTTCCGGCATATTCGCCAACAATGCCCCTCCGAATCAAGGTAACTCCCACGGTGCATTTTCCAACGACATCCCTCTGAATCAAGGAACCTCCTACATGCAGGATCCTAACTTCATCCGTCAAATGGAAGCTTTTTACAAAGGAGTCCCCTATGTACCCCTCACTAAAGCTGAAATTGAAATGAAATAAATGATGAGGCAAATCATGAATAAAAGGGAATTTTCGGCTGGTTATTTGAAATTGTCTCCGTTTGCTCTTCTCCCTCCAAAATTCAAAATGCCGGATGTGGAGAAATTTGATGGCAAAGGTTGCCCAATGGCCCACCTAAAATCTTATGCTCATGCTATGCAGTCCCATGGGGCCAATATCAGTGCTATGGCCTCCAACTTTCATCTGACTTTGGTAGGACCGGTCAAGCAATGGTTCATGACTGTGGACACGAATTTAGTCGAAGATTGGGGTAAGCTTGTTGATGAGTTTCAAAAAAGGTACAGAGATAACTCCGTCTGGGTGAAAAGCCATCGCGATCTTGACGCATCTGCTTAACGAGAAAAGGAAACATTTTCTGCGTTTGCTGATAGGTGGAGGAAAAAAGTCGCTCAAGCTTTAGACAGGCCCGATAGCGCCGAGTAAACCCGCATCTTCCTCAAGAATCTCCAGCCCGTCTATGCCGAAAAGATGAAATATATCCCGTTCCCAGACTTTGCCTCTATTCTAGATGTGGGTTCCCGTATCGACGAAGATATCCGCACTGGGGCTATTCAAGCATCCATAACGAAAGGCTCAAACATTAAGGATTCTCATGGTGTGCTTGAAAGTTCAATTAACACAGTAGAGAACTGTAGATACTCCGGGGGAGGCCACGGCTTGGCTAGAGCGCGTGGACTATCCTAGGATGTCTAATTGATGTTTTAGAGTCGCCACCCACGTTTTTGAGGAACGTAAGAAAACCTAATGTTTATGAGCCTAAGTTTGATTTACGAAAACAGAGATTCATTGGGATGAGGGGTTCGGGGGTTAGGTTACGAAATGGGAAGTACTTAAACACCCATTTCGCCCGAACAAAGTCGGTCTTGTTTGTTCATAATTCACTTTTTAAGATAAATGTGTTCTTCCTATTAAAATGATGATAAAAAGGGGTTTTAGAGTTTGGAATGTAGGGAGATGACTCCTAGGCCAATTCAATGTAATGAAAAGACCGTTGGTGTCATGTCCCAAATGGTTTTGGGTGATTGCACATTTGATTTGAAGAAGAAGAAGAAGAAGAAGAAGAAGAAGAACAAGGAGAGGAGAAGTGTTTAAGACCTTTACCTATAGTATCCTTCAAAAAGAATCTCTTGTGAAGCCTTGAAGAAGAGATTGAATGCTTTGTTGAAGAAGTCCCAAGAAAAGTCTATGAGAGAAGTCAAAAGGTTTGAGAGTAATGATTTTCCAAGTCCCCTCCAATGATGGATTGGAGGGGTTTTTATAGTTGAAAAGTGATTGTTTTTGGAGCCAAACGGAGTCTCCAAGAAATCTTTCCCGGGCAAAATCATGTATAATGAGCAAGGGAGAGATTCTTGGGCAGAATCTGTAACTGACACGCCCCAGAAGCGCGCGCATCCCACCTAGGCGGCGGAAGGCGCGCGCGTCTGGCCTCAAGGGGCGGAGGCGCGCGACTCTGAAAGGCAAAATCTGACAGAATGGACTAGAAAGTTAGAACTGTTATTCAGTTTAGTCCCTGGACTTAACAGAGCCCGTCTATAACTTAACCAAAGTAACAGAAACTAACAGAAAACACTTAGAAGAGGGAGAAACACAAAATCAAGTGTGCAATCGGGGTGAGCGGTCCAAGGCGGGGTGTCTACAGAGCCCCTCGGCGGCGTGGGTTGCGAGGCAAATGCGCCGACGAAAGACAGACATCCGCCTAGGACATCACCAAGAAAAGGAAAAGACTCGATAAAAGCAGAAATTTGAAATCGCGGAGGATAGAGGTGCACTCCCTGTGTGAGCGGCTTTGAGAGATAAGGGTACGCTCCCTGTGTGAGCGGCTTTGCCAATAGCGGGATCCGTTTGTTGGAAGCGGGATCTGTTTGCTGGTAGTGGGATCTGTTTGCTGATAGCGAGATCCGTTTGCTGGAAGCGGGACCCAGAGGACCGTTTGCTGGAAGCGGGACCTGTTTGCTGATAGCAAGATCAGCATACATAAACGGACAGTTCACTTTTCGGCGAGTTTTTTCAAAATTTCGAAGAGCCCTCCAAATTCTGAACCAAATTTTCGCGGAGAAATCACCCCAAAACACTTTCTTGTTGTTCTAGGTGCGATTCTATCATAGAAACGATGGCGGATCGTCGACAGTCTCCTCCATTCGAGATGCCACAGGGCGAGGAGCCCGAGGTTGGAATTGAGGCGATGGACCCGAGTCTGCTCACGTATCAGCCGCATACCCATATCTCCCACTTTGTTACAGCGGGATTGGTAAGAATTTTTCATTCTCTTTGTGATTTTCGCACTTTTGGGGCTGCTCTGTTTCACCCGTATTTTTTCGCTACAACTTCTTTCGTTGATTGTCGCTGTTGACTTACTGCAAGAAACATGTTCGGATACCCCTTTTCATACCCACGCACTTGTATGCATGTTGAAGTTTCTGTTTCGGGTTTGTCCGTTTTCTAGCCGTTATGCTGACAAAATTTTCGTTGTTTCTTGTTTCTTTTCAGGAGTGGAGCCGCCTGTCGGAGATTCGAGGCGGAGCTCATGGCCCGGTCACCATCTGGAGTAAGCTGCCCGAGAATGTCAGGGCTCAGGTTCAGGCCACCCATTTTGGCCTCTTTATTACCAGTCTACCGGCGTTGAAGAATGATCCGAATGTTATTCAGGCTCTGAGAGAGAGATGGTGGGACACCACCCATACTTTCCATCTGCCTATGGGGGAGGTCACGATGACGCCCACTGATTTCACGGCATTGACTGGTCTGCCGTTTGCGGGGGAGCCTGTCCCTTGTGTTTTGAGAGGGACCCTTCGGACTGCTGACGAGTTGTTAGCCCTGGTTGACTGCGGCTTCCCGGTGAAGAACTACCGAGTCACTTGGGGGAGCATCCGTCGGTATTTTAGTATTCTTGCAGCCGAGCCTTTGGGTGTCACTGCTGAGCGGGTCGATGCTGTGGCCCGTTGTTTTATATGGTACATGTTGTCCCATACTCTGTTTGCCAGTGGAGGGTCATCAGCTTCCTTGGCTTTGCTTGACTTGTTGGTAGACTTGGACCAGGCCGGTCATTATAACTGGGGTGCAGCGGGCTTGGCTGCTTGTTATCATGGTATGGATCTGACCAGCCGCTCGACCACTAGCTCGGTCACGGGTTTCAGCCTGTTGTGGGAGGTATACTGCTTTCCCTTTTCTTTTCGGCCTTCTTGTCATTGCTCTACTGTATCTCTGAACTGTCATTTAATTCTGCTCTTGCCTCTGTTTTGCAGCTATGGGCCTTTGCTGTCTTAGAGCTGAGGGACTTCAAGATTAACAGAGAGGGTCAGCCCCAGTATCCAGACTATGTGAGGTGGTCATATAGGGAGAGGAACGTGAGGACTGGCACTGTTCCCATCAGCCTGCTTTCAGCTCGACGCCACTTGGATTCTTTGAGGCCAGAGGCCGTTGCCTCTTCTTTGTTTCCGTGGAGAGCTATCTATGCCTTTATTGAGCACACCCTGATTCCCACTCGCTCGAGGCTTCTGATGAGCTCAGTGGAGTGTATGGCGATGTATCTTGGAGAGAGAGTGTTTTGGCAGCATGGTGGTCAGGTGACTAGGGGTGTAAACGGTTCGGTTTAGCTCGGTTTGGGCTATTTTAGGGACCGAACCGCTAGTCATCGGTTTGAGAAAATCTCAAACCGAGCTGAACCGCCAAAACCTCCAAACCGAACTGAACCAAACCACAATGGTTCGGTTCGGTTCAGCTCAAACCGCGGTTTAATATATCGGTTTGAACCGCGGTCTAAACTACGGTTCAAACCGCAGTTCAAACCGCGGTTCAAACCGCAGAAATTCTTAACCAGGCTTACTGAAATAATGGCTTTCAAAAGTGAGGAGCAACTACTGCTACAAACCCTTCTAAGTTCTAACAACCACCAGAAAGGTTTTTACAAACTTCAAAACCAAATAAAGTCACAGAACAAAAAAGTATTTATTGGAAAAACAATCAAGGAGCCAAAGTTGCAGCCAAAATATAATACAACAGCATCAAGATGTCAATATGCCAGAGAAATTCAGCCAAGGTTTTTACAAACTTCAAAATATAAGTCGGAGTGACGGTGCTAGAACTTGAAAGTCGGAGTGACGGTGAAGAGGTCGTGGTACTGGTAATGCCGGAGAAATTCAGTCGACAGTTAAGACGCTTGAGAATTTGAGATGGAGGAACTGAGGAAGGTGGAGGCGGAGGAAGGTGGAGGCGATGGGGAGAGGAAGAAGAAGAAGGGGTCGCCTGTCGAGATGGAGATCTGGATCGAGAGAATTTGAGAGAGAGAGAGAGAGAGAGAGCCGCCGCTTGGAATGAAATGAACTAATGAATTGAAAGTTGAAACCCCTAGTCTTTAATGATAAAAATAAGCTTAACCTAAAATGAACGGTGATAACCAACAGAGGTAAAATATAAATGGTCCAAATTACTTGGTTCGGTTTAGGGGTTCGGTTTATAGGTTCGGTTTGTGCGGTTCGGTTTAGCTCGGTTTGGTTCGGTTTGGTTCGACTTCAGTGGAAATACCGTAAGCTGAACCGAACCATACGGTTTGCTGATTTTTGGAACTGTAGCTGAACCGCATGTGTGTAAAAACCGAACCAAACTGCTCGGTCTGGTTCGGTTCGGTCTCGAACCGCGGTTCGAGCCGAACCACTGACACCCCTACAGGTGACGGACTTCCACCACCCTCCTAGGCCAGCGGTTCCTGATGTTCCTCCTTTCTGTCCTCGTAATTGGAGGGCTCTTTCAGAGGCAGACCGGGTAGTCTACCTTGCGGGGGTTGATGCTGTCCCTTTCATTCATTTGGAGCAGGATTACGGTTTATTCCGGGAGCATAACCTCCAGCAGGGTTTCATGTTCACTGATCCGAGGGAGACACATGCTGCTCCACAGACTCCGGCTCGATTTTATCCCACCGGTGCTGGATATTGCTTTGATCCCCCTTTGCCTCCTTCATATTATACTTACTCGAACTTTGGGGTGTATGAGGAGCAGAGGGAGATTGTTCCCGAGGACATGTAGCCGGAGAGAGAGCCTCCTGTTCAGGCTGCTGTGGTATGTTTTCCTGTCTGTCTTTACATTTCTCAGTTCCAGTTTCGCTTCTCTGTTCTTTGTATTGATGCAACTTCCCTTTTCTGTTCTTTGTTGCAACAGGTACCTGTAGCTTCTTATAGGCACTTGGGCAGACAGAACAAAGGGATGAGGAGGAGACTCCTTCAGCTGGAGGAGAGGGTGCTAGGGCTGTGCAGGGATATTGCTGCCATGACTAGAGATGCTGCTGGTGCTGTCTCTGGTGCTGCGAGAGGAGCTGCCCGAGGTGCTCGGGGCATGGGACGAGGCTGCAGGGATGCTGCACTAGACATTGATGAGGCTGTCTCTTCGGCGAGGCAGTCACTGAGCAGGAGTCTGAGCCGAGGAGGTAGCCATAGTAGGAGTCTGAGCCGAGGAGGTAGCCAGAGCCGGGGTGGTGCTAGTTCATCAGGGAGAGCTATCAAGAGGACCCGGCATGATGTTGTGGTGGAGACATCTGAGGAGGAAGAATCCGTTGATGATGATGATGATGATGATGACGAGGAGACTGAGAGCGGCAGTGGGGGTGGACACGGTGCTGCCGATGATGATGACTCTGAGTAGACTTCTGGGGAGGAAGAGATTGAAAACATTTTTTATTTACCTGTAATAAACATTTAGCATGTATTTACAATCCTAGCTATTTACTACGCCTTTTAGTTATCTGTCTAGACTCATTCCTAAGTGTCGACTCTTTACAAACAAATGTGTGCCCAAATGTGTTCATTATGGCTGCTTGAACTCCTTTTCTGTGCTGGGATCTGATTTCTTGCAGGTTGAAGGCGTTTGAACGTGCCTGGGCTTCTTTCTTGAACTGACAAGGGCATGTTCTGTTTCTGTCTGCTGTCAAACGCGCGCGCGTCGGGCTTTGGTCGCGGGGGGCGCGCGCATCTGGAATCACTTGTCGGAGGCGCGCGCTTCTGGCTTGCTGAATTCCAGCCCCTTTCTTTTCTGAGAAGGGTACTCCAACAGCTATAAATTCAAATCATTTTCGACCAGGATGATCACACAGCAATACTCTGCATCCTTTTCTTTACCCTATACCTCAAAATTCTTGTAGCGATGGCCCCGATGACCTTTACTTTTGAAGTCAAGGTTTCCGTCCCCGAAGGTGATAAGTCCGTCCCCATTGCTCCAATTGTGAAGACGCGTCCTAGCGTTTTTGATCGTTTGGGAAGACCAAATGAGGATGTTGTTGCCGCGGATTCTGTGAAGCCGGTGGTCCACGTGAGGGATTATAGGCCTCGTTATTTGCCTAAAAAGAGGAAAGGCAAGGGGAATTCTTCTCATGTGTGGAAGCGTCCTGTGATTTTTCCGGTCAAAGCTCCTTCTAGCAAGGGCAAGGAGAAGGTTTTTGATGAAGCTCCGTCTCGTCCGAGTGTCTTTTCTCGTCTTGGTGGTCTCGAGAATGCTCCGCCTCCCTCCAAGAAGACTAAAGGCCGTCCCCAAAAGCGATGGGTTCCCAAACCGAAGAAAGATTAAATATTTCTTTGTACCCCATGAGATTGCAATTTGGAATAGACCACTTTTTAGGATTTTAATGTTTTAATGTCTTTTAATAGCTCAACATTTCCATTGTAATGATGAAGATGATTTAGTGAATGAATAAAAATTGAATCTCGTTTATTTGAGCTATTAAAATACTGGACTGACCCATATGAGATTTATGTCATGGTCACAATGTCATAATTAAGTCTCATATAGTTATATTACTGGAATCTTTAGACCTGAGATTATCACAGTCTTCCACTCGATGAACATTACGTTTGACATATTCAAACGTTACCCCTAATCGGGTAGCTATAAAGAATGTGATTGGCGTAATCGGATTCATGTAGGGAAAGGTAATAAATCAAGAAGGGATTTGTTCCTCGTAATAGAGAGATGTCAAGCTTTGGCCACTCGAAGAATGGTGTTGATGAAATGCATGGCCGTGCTCAAATAAGATTTGTACTATCAATACATTCTGGATCGAGAAAGCATTGAACATTGTAAGTTGACCATTGACCATGGCTTACGTTCAATAGACATCGTGAAACAAAGAGATTGTAATATGTTCTATAAAGGATTCACGAACTTATACAAGTTGTATTAATTGGGTAGTCATGATGGCTTGCTAGAGTCCGCTCATGATTTATGAGCACAAATGGTTTTGGGCTCATTGCCAACTTAATATAATCCTATGGGGTCACACACAAAAGGACGAATTGTTTAAAAGGCTAAAATCGGAATTCTGGTGGTGCTCGGCCGAGCACCTCATATGACTCGGCCGAGCATGGGAAATCAGAAGGTCAGATTTTCTGGAGCAAAGGTGCTCGGCCGAGCACCTTAAAGGACTCGGCCGAGCAGGCCCTGTTCGGGCCCAAAAACTGATTTCGTGTTGTGACGGGTTTTAACCTATTTCTCCTAAACGGTTTAGGACTAATAAGTATATAAACCTCTAACAACGACCTAATCAGTATGTATTGATTCTATATCAATTAGAGAGCCTCCGAGAGAGAGAAAAACAAGTTCTTCTTCTTCCTCAAGAACAAGAACATTGATTTTCCATATAGCCTTCAAAGTAGAAAGAGTTTCTATTGGGTCTAGCAATCCGGTTCAAGAATCGTTCTTGAAATTCGTTCGCGTGTGGATAAACATAGAGGGCGTTGGCATCAACTCCTTCAAAGTTCGTGATCCAAGTTTTGCGGTCGTTCCTACGTTCGTGATTCGAAGAAGCGCGAAGAACAAAGATTGAAGATCTCAGAATTTTAAAGCTCCGTCACGGTTAGTGTTCTAAATTCATCTCCATATTAATTTAATCATCGTGATCGGATCTAGCCTTTTTGGGTTTATTCCGCTGTGCATGTTTGCTCAAAACCCAACAGCTCTAATTTTTGCCTAGGCCGCCCTTGCGGGTTTTCAACCTAGCGAGCTTTTTTTTTTTTTTTTTTTTTTTGTGCACCCTGTTTTTTGCCTAGACCGCCCTTGCGGGTTTTCAATCTAGCGGGTTTCTTTTTTGCACGTGCTCTAATTTTTGGCTAGGCCGCCCTTGCGGGTTTTCAACCTAGAAAACTCTTTTTTTTTTTTTTTTTGGTCTTCGTTTATTAGACGTAAAACCTCTTCAATTTGTCGAGGTTGACTTCCTTTGGCAGTTGATCTCCGTCTAAGTCCACGAGTCGGACTGCACCACCGCTTAGTATCTTCTTGACTACGTACGGACCAATCCATCGGGGTCCCCATTTTCCAAGGGGGTTCATGGCATTAGGAGGGTGTTGTCTCAGGACCAAATCTCCCACACTGATGTTTCGGGGCTTCACCTTTTTGTTGAAATTCCTAGCCATTCTTTGTTGATAGGCCCTCGTACGTTCGATCGCTCTTAACCTTCTCTCGTCGAGTAGGGCTAGCTGTTCATATCGACTTTGCATCCAATCAACTTTATTGACTTGGTTCTCGAGGAGGACCCGCAGGGACGGAACTTCGAGTTCTATTGGTAGCACAGCTTCGGAACCATATACCAGTGCATAAGGAGTTTCTCCAGTCGCTGTCCGTATTGACGTGCGGTAGCCCCATAATGCTAGAGGAGACTTTTCGGGCCAATCCCTTCCAGTGGAGGCCATCTTCTTCACAATGGTCTCGATTGTCTTATTGGCTGCCTCGACCGCGCGTTTGCTTGAGGGCGGTATGGAGATGACTTGTGCTTAGTAATCTTGTATTCTACCAGGAGTGCGTCCATTTCTTTCTCGAAGTGGGACCCGTTGTCTGAGATGATTTCATGAGGAACGCCGTATCGGCACATGATGTGGGTTTTCACGAATTCGGCCACTTTCTTGGCGTTGAGAACTCGGTAAGCCTGTGCTTCGACCCATTTTGTAAAATAGTCCACGGCTACTAGGACGAAATATTGCCCGTTGCTTCCAGTAGGGTGAACTTTGCCGATGATGTCTATGCCCCAACAAGAGAAAGGCCAAGGCGTGGTCATATTGTAAAGCTGTGAGGGTGGAGCGTGCTGTAGATTGGCATGGAATTGGCATTTGGCGCACCTCTTGACTTTCTCAATGCAGTCCCTTTCCATGGTACTCCAATAATAACCCATGCGGAGTATCTTCTTGGCCAACATAAACCCGTTCATGTGAGGCCCACATTCACCTTCGTGGATCTCATGCATTATTTCTTGAGCTTCAGTCTCATTTGCACATAGGAGATTGATTCCCTTGTGATGCCTTTTGTAGACTCTGTCCCCAATCAGTACATATCGGGAGGCTAGTCTTTGCAATGCCATTTGAGACTTCTTATTGCTGTTCTCGGGATAAGTGCCATCCTTGAGGAAATTCATGATATCCGCGTACCACGGGGAGTTTTCTTGGACCTCGTTGATCTCGATACTCATGCAGTATGCCGGACTATTTCGTCGGGAAATTTTGAAGGGCTTTACCATTTTACCCTCAGGCATTTTGACCAGTGAAGCGATGGTGGCTAGTGCATCAGCAAAACGGTTCTTGTCCCTTGGCAGGTAATTGAAGGTGATTTCTTGAAATTGTTCAACCAACTCCTCGAGATGTTGACCATACCATTGCAGAGTCGAGTCTTGAATCTACCATTTTCCAGATGTCTGATTGATGATGAGCAAGGAATCACCGAATACTTCTAAACTTGTAACATTTCTCTCGAGGGCTGCTTCGAGCCCCGCTATGCAAGCTTCGTACTCAGCTGTGTTGTTAGTGGATTCAAATTCGAGGCGGATGGCGATTGGAGTATACATGTCCTTTGGATCAACAAGTAACATCCCTATGCCATATCCATGTTTATTGGCTGCGCCATCGAAAAAAAGTTGCCACTTATTTTCCTATGTTTTAGCGCAAATTAAATGCTCGTCGGGGAACTGTACATCTTCCCCCTTCACTTCGTCACACGGAAATTCAGCAAGCTGATCACTGAACACCTTCCCCCTGATGGATTTGAGTGTGACGTAAGTGATATCGTACCCGGCGAGCATGAAATACCATTTGGCTATTCTTGTTGACATGAAAGGCTTCTCGAAGATGTAGCGGAGCGGGTCCACTTTTGCTACTAATTTGATTGGGAAGGCCTCCATGTAATGCTTGAGCTTTTGAGTAACCCAAACCAATGCAGCACAAGACTTCTCTAAGACAGAGTAGTTCTTTTCAGCTCCTTGAAACCGTCGGCTGACAAAGTAGATGGCATTTTCTTTTGTGGAGTCTCGCTGTTCTTGTGCTAACGTAGCCCCTAGGGCTTCATCATTGACAGTGACATAGAGCAAGAGAGGCTTCTCTTCGTGTGGTGGAACCAAAACCGGAGGGCATGTCAAGTAATGCTTCACTTGGTCGAAGGCTTCTTGGCACGCATCGGTCCATTCTAGAGCCAAATTCTTTTTGAGTAGCTTGAAGATTGGCTCACACATGGAAGTGAGTTGGTGCACAAACCGACTGATGTATTGAAGTCTGCCCATGAAACCTTTGATTTCTTTCTGCGTCCTTGGGGGAGGCATGTCAATGATTGCCTTGATCTTGGAGGGATCAGCTTCAATTCCTCTTTCAGTGACCATGTAACCAAGAACCTTTCCTCTGATGACCCCAAAATTGCACTTTGCGGGATTGAGTCTCATGTTGTGTTGTCGAACCTTTCAAAGAACTTGCGAAGGTCGATCAAATGTTGACCATTGGTTCCCTTCGAATGGATGATCATGTCTTCTACATAGACCTCGATCTCTTTATGAATCATATCGTGGAATAGATCCGTAACAGCCCTCTGGTAGGTAGCCCCAGTGTTCCTTAGTCCGAACGGCATGACTGTGTAGCAGAAGGTTGAAGGTCCCCCACGGAGTTGTGAAAGCTGTCTTGTGTTGATCCTCTTCAGACATGAGAATCTGATTCTAACCGGCAAAACCATCCACAAATGAGCGGACTTCATAGTTGGCAGTTGAATCGACGAGCATGTCGATGTTTGGTAGTGGAAAATCATCTTTCGGGAAGCTTTGTTCAAATCCCGGAAGTCCACACAAACTCGAACCTTGCCGTTTGCCTTTCTGACTGTCACAATGTTGGCTAGCCAAGTCGGATACTCAATGACTTTGATGAAACCCACACTGAGGAGCTTTTCAATCTCTTCTTTGACTTGTAGAGACCATTCTGTCTTGATCTTTCTGAGCTTCTGCTTTACTGGCTTGGCATCCTCTCTGATCGGAGTTCTGTGCTCTGCGACCTTTCTGTCCAAACACGGTATGTCTTTGTACGACCATGCGAATACATCCACGAACTCTTTGAGCAGTGCAGTCAATCTGTCTTTGTCTTCCCCCTTGAAGAAGCTGCCAATCTTCGTTTCTTTCGGCTCTTCGTCGGTACCCAGATTAACAGTATGCAATTCTTCATCAGCCCCTGGACCATTTTCACCATGACAACGAACCTGTTGAGCTAGTTCATTTAGGTATGTTATGTTTTCGTGGTCTATTTCATCATAATTTGAATCGTTATTAACTTGTTTATTAAGTTCGTTATTAGTTTATTCATCATTTATGATGTTTGAAATCTCGGGGTACTCAGAAATATCAAATTTTTCATTAGCAAAGAAAGGAAACACACGCTCGGCTATTGCCTCCATATCCTCTTGGGTGAGGGCATTAGAAACACTCTTGGACTCGAAAGTAAGTGTGATCCGCTCTTCCTTTGTTGCTGTACGGGGTATGCAACCCATTTCTCGGACCAAGAAATCCTCGGATACTAAGGGCCCCTTCGTTGAATACCAGTTGTTGATTGGCTCGGAGCTTGGCTGGATCTCGCTAATAGATGGGCTCTCCATTTCTGTGTTGTCGGAGATGGCGTTGACTTGACAATCGTCCACGATGGAAAATTCTTCGAACATGGAGGCTAGATCGGATAGTTCTTCCCCCACGGTAACCTCTATCTCGGACTCTATAGTCACTTTCTTGCCCCACCACTCTCGGGGTGACATTGGAGTAGGTTCTCTTTCTTGTGCCGGTATTTCATAATCGGTGAAGATCTCGAGACCGGGATTTCTGACGCCCTTGTTGTTAACCCATGGTTCGGGAAATATCATGTATGGAACATCTTCCCCTTGGCGAACAAAATAACCGTTTAGTGTGTTGCGGTAAGGTTTCAAGTCAGGGATTTCCAATCGTCGACCTTCTTTGCGAGCTTGGGTCCTTTGATTCTTGACTGCTTGCTCGTACTTCAAGTCATCCTTGGTAGGCTCCTATCCCAGACCAAATTTGTTCTTGACAAAAGGAACTTCCACGGGGTGTAATATCCCTTGTTGATGCTTCCCCAGGTCAAGACCGGGAAAATGATTCATGTTCCTCATCATGCGGAGGACTTTAGGATTTCTGGGGGCCCATTGTCTGTTTCCCCTTCTTTGTCAATGGTGTTGACGCGGAGAGAGTGGCATCTTCTATCCCGTGTTGGACTTGGTTAACGGGTTGTCCCCCATTTCTGTGGACGGTGACATTCTCGGCCATGATAGTGACTATCTCATCCCCATTTCTGATCTTGACACACTGATGGAGAGTGGAAGGTACCGCATTGGAACTGTGGATCCAAGGTCGGCCCAGAAGTAGGTTGAATGAAGCAGGGACATCAAGTACTTGGAATGGGACGGACATGATCATGCTTCCAAATTCGATATCAACTTCTAACATTCCCATGACTGTACGGGCAGTGCTGTCGTACCCTCTAATGACTTGGGCGGAGGGTCGTAAATCGGAGCTTTTGAGCCCCAGTATGCCCATGACTTGGCTAGGCATTAAGTTGAGTGCAGAACCACCGTCTACTAGAACTCTTGAGATGGGTCTCCCCCTTGCCCTTACTTTGAGGTAGATGGCTTCATTGTGTTCGGACCCAAATGGCGGGAGGTCCATGTCGTCGAAAGTGATGACATTGCCGAAGTGAATGTGACCTATCATTGCTGTGAGGTCCTCGGGAGTCGTGTCGGGAGAGACTGATGTGTCATCCAAGTTCTTGATGACGAGGTCTCGGTGTTTCTTTGATGATGCAATAGGGTCCCAGATGGATATGTTGACTTGCGTCTTCTTGAGTTGTGTTAACAAAGGATCTTCGGGTATGTCGCGTGCTTGCGATCTTTGAGAAGAGGTGCTGGTTGCTTCAGTATTGGGAGGGATTGTGCTCGTTGTTACTCGGCCGCTGCGAGTGAGCACGTTCACGGTCCCTTGTAGCTTCTTCTTCCTATTCTCTAAGACTTCCCTCATAATCTCATCATAAGTCACAACATAACAAGAATTATCAAGTTTATTTATATCATCGGAGCCCTAATTCACAATTGGGATCGAATGAGTGGTTCCTTCAAACTCTCCTACCTCTATTACATTGACACCACCCTCATTAGGGATTATGAATTCCTTCTTGTCTATGAGGTCTTGGATGGTGTTGCGGATGGAGAAGCAATCCTCGGTTAGGTGGCCGGTGCATTGATGGTAGTCGCACCATTTATGGTGGGCATGATTGGCACGGAGCGGTTGTGGTTGTTTATATCCTTGAAGAGGGGTGATTTGTCCCTTGGCCTTTAGAGCTTCGTAGGCCTCGGTGATGGTCATTCCGTTGAGAGGAGTGTAGACGCGGTCGTTTTGGAACTGCTTGCCTTGTGGTGGAGGAACCTTCTTGTAATCCCCCTTGTCAGTAGTAACGGCATTGACAGAAGCCTCTTTGTTTGAATTAGAGGCGGCCTTGTATCGGTAGGTAGGAGTGGTATTTTTAATCTCCTTGAGCAAGTCATCCATGCGTACCCCCGCCTCATACATTTGGGAGAATTCGGAGTAGCAAGCCCCACTTAGGTGGGTGCGGAGATCAATCTTGAGACATTTGAGAAAGATGTCCATTTGCTCTTTTGTGTTCGGCCTTTCAACAATTTCAGAGAGCTTGTCATTCCATCTCCTTGTGAAGTCAATGAAGGACTCGTTTTCTCTTTGAGTGGTGTTCTCGAGCTCTTTCCTTGTGGGCCGGTGAGTGGTTTTGCCTTGATATTGATTCTTGAAGGCAAGTATAGCGGCATCCCAATCAAGACGGACAGTGAGCGGGAGAGTTGCATACCAATCCTTTGCCGCCCCCTCGAGGGTGAGAGGAAAGCATTGAGCCATAACTTTTGGGGAGACCTTCTTCGGAACCATAGCCCAAATGTAAGTCTCGATGTGGGCTATCGGGCATGAGTTTCCCTTAAACTTGCTAATGTCGGGCATCTTGAATTTGTCGGGAAGAGCGGCCATCGTGCTCATGAGGATGGATGACTGATAAAGGCTTGTGTTGGAGCCTTTTCCCATGTTGTGGCCGTCAAATTTCTGATCAATGTAGGCCATGATGGAATCGATCATTTTGGGGTCGTTGTTGTCGGTGCTTGGTCCCCCCACTTTTTTGGTACGGGAACTGACATACGGGCTTTCAAACAAACCCTTGGTCCACTCGGATTCCTCATTGTCATTAACCCCCTTGTTCTTGGAGAGTTTGAGGAGCTTGACTTTCAGTTGGTCAACCTCGGCCTCGTGGGCCTCCCTTTGATTGTCGACATGAGCTTGCCACAAGGCTTCTTTGGTTTGAGCCTCATTGTTGAGAGTGGTGACTTGTTGTTGGAGTGTTTGAACCATGGCGGAAAGCCGTTCGAGAGTCATGGCGTTGTTGGTGTTGGAGTCGCCGGCCATTGATGATGCAGAAGCTGTTGGAGTGATCGGTTCACGGACAAGCCTGTTGGATGAATCTCTGTAGATGCGGAGAGTACTAATCGGACCTATAATTGGAGAAGTAGCCCTTGTCAGTCTCGGTTCACACTTTCGGTCCATGAGGAGGTTGAGAACACACAGTTGGGCACACGACTCGAACCACATAAGAAAAAGACTCTTTTTTTTTATTTATAAGTCGGAGGGAATGGATCCCTTTTGGGGTTTCTAAGAAGATAATGGAATCGTCACACTAGTATATAGACCATCTCGCGGTACCATATACTCATCGGATTCCATCGCGTTTGTGAATCCTACATGTATCGGGATTAAACTAAATTAATGTAGTAAAGCATACATGCGGGGACGGATTTTTATTTTCGTCCAAAATAACAACTTTTGGGGACGGATTTTTATTGCGTCCGTTTCAACAAGTTGGCATGTATGATTTGAAGACATTAGTTTAGGGAAATCTCGGTACATGGAAACCGACTTGAGTCACGGAGTGTTAGACCCTAACTAGAATTGTGTGGCTTGTGCTAGGCTTGAATATGAGGCTCAAAGGTCACCCCCGGCATGTAGTCATGAACTACGCCACGGGCTGAGGTTTACCGCTTCGAAAGAGCCAAGGTCGAGTGGAGCTTGAAACTTTCTAGGACGGGCCTCGACGGGTTTGGGGTTGGACTTGTGCGACTCGATAGTGAACAGTTTATAGGAGTAATGTGCACGTAGTGTGAGGTCTATCACGTGACAAAATTTTTTTTTATTATTTTTTTTTTTGAAAAGAAAAGATAAGAACACATAAACACATAAATTACAACTCCCGAATCACCCGTGTGACCGGTAAATAAAAACATAAAATTAAACAGTCCAAGGGTTCAATTCTGTTCTGATGCAGGCAACTGTGCCCACACCCCACTGTTCTGTTCAGTCACTGAAACCTGTTCTTGCCCTGGAAATTGGCCCAGAAGCACGCGCCTCGGGCTGGTGTTGTGGGAAGCGCGCGCCTGGCGCGTAGTATCTGGGAGGCGCCCGCTTCTGGGCTCACCTGTCAGATCATCAGAAACTAATGGACTCAGGGGATTGCCCTGGTCCTGATTATGTGATGGAACCCCTGCAATGTTTGTTAGCACGAAATAATAGGAAGAATAGGAAGAACACATGGAAGGCGGGCGATTCTGAAATTTAACGCGGGACGCGCGCGCTTTTGGACCATGAAGGTCCGAGGCGCGCGCTTCCCAAAGTCAATTTCCAGAATGCCCAAAAAAGTGAATTATGAACAGAAACACAAGTTTAACCCTCAAGCGTCCCCAGCAGAGTCGCCACTGTAGATACCCCGGGAGAGGCCACGGCTGTGGCTAGAGCGCGTGGACTATCCTAGGATGTCTAATTGATATTTTGGAGTCGCCACCCACGTTTTTTAGGAACGTAAGAAAACCTAATGTTTATGATCCTAAGTTTGATTTACGAAAACAGAGATTCTTTGGGATGAGGGGTTCGGGGGTTAGGTTACGAAATGGGAAGTACTTAAACACCCATTTCGCCCGAGCAAAGTCGGTCTTGTTTGTTCATAATTCACTTTTTAAGATAAATGTGTTCTTCCTATTAAAATGATGATAAAAAGGGGTTTTAGAGTTTGGAATGTAGGGAGATGACTCCTAGGCCAATTCAATGTAATGAAAGGACCGTTGGTGTCATGTCCCAAATGGTTTTGGGTGATTGCACATTTGATTTGAAGAAGAAGAAGAAGAAGAAGAAGAAGAAGAAGAAGAAGAAGGAGAGGAGAAGTGTTTAAGACCTTTACCTATAGTATCCTTCAAAAAGAATCTCTTGTGAAGCCTTGAAGAAGAGATTGAATGCTTTGTTGAAGAAGTCCCAAGAAAAGTCTATGAGAGAAGTGAGTCAAAAGGTTTGAGAGTAATGATTTTCCAAGTCCCCTCCAATGATGGATTGGAGGGGTTTTTATAGTTGAAAAGTGATTGTTTTTGGAGCCAAACGGAGTCTCCAAGAAATCTTTCCCGGGCAAAATCATGTATAATGAGAAAGGGAGCGATTCTTGGGCAGAATCTATAACTGACACGCCCCAGAAGTGTGCGCATCCCACCTAGGCGGTGGAAGGCGCGCGCGTCTGGCCTCAAGGGGCGGAGGCGCGCGACTCTGAAAGGCAAAATCTGACAGAATGGACTAGAAAGTTAGAACTGTTATTCAGTTTAGTCCCTGGACTTAACGGAGCCCGTCTAGAACTTAACCAAAGTAACAGAAACTAACAGAAAAAACTTAGAAGAGGGAGAAACACAAAATCAAGTGTGCAATCGGGGTGAGCGGTCCAAGGCGGGGTGTCTACAAGAACAACCAAGCAAGCAGCTCGCGAAGAAGGTTCAGTCGTCACGATAGGCACTTTGACGATTTGTATGCCCCCATGAGTACGATACTTAAAGGTTTAATTGCACAAGGTTTATTGAAACCTATGGAAGGTTATGAGCCACCAAATCCATTGCCAAAACGGCGGGACCACTCTACATATTGTGATTTTCATAAGTCAGGCGGGCACAACACTGACAATTGTTTCTCACTTCAACACGCCATCCAGAACCTCATCGATAAGAAACTCATCCCAAAACCTTCACCAAGAGTTTGATTTTATCCTAGGGGATCACCGACCCCCGAGGAAGGTGTTTCCCTTTGAATAATTATTGGAGCTCGTCAACCCCGAGGAAAATAGTTCCTCTTTTGCCAATCACCGAAGTATGTTGACCCATAAGGTCGTGTTTCTTTTGCTTGTGACTGGGCTCACCGTCCCTACTCCTAATCCTGTCCCTTTTGCGTACCACTTCGTAATGTGCTCACACATCTTCTTTGTCTTCTAAGCCTAGAGTGTGTCTTTATTTTCGGGCTTTTATTTCCTTTCATGTCATGTAATATATATGTTTTCAGTCAATGAACTTTCCTTATAACCAAGTGCCTTCTTAATCGCGTATCTTGTAGATCTGGTCCCTCAAACAATTAATCACGCTTAATTAAAAGCAATCAATGAAATCTGAACAAATTTTAGAATGTGATTAATTGAGATGAGAACTACGGCTGAAGGCAATCAACGAAGCTCACGAAAGCAATCGACGAAGTCACCCGACGAACGAAGATTTCAGGGTGCAATCAAGGGCATGTTCAGAGAGGCCAATCAAATGGAAAAGGCTGAAGGTCATCACGCCTATGCAGTGCAAGTGTCGACGATTTTCCTTTAATGTACGATGCATTGTAAATTCTCACATTTTGTAAATTTGTTGTGTTTCAGAAGTTATCATGTTTCTTCTTGAGTGAAAAAAAAAACGAAAGAGAGCAAAAAAAGGGGAGGTAAAAAAAAAAAAAAAAAGAGAAGAAACATTATTCTTTTATGGAAGAAATGCAAAAAAAGTACCTCAATTGGTGACTTTGTGCGACTTTGGTACCTTATGTCATTTTTGTTGCAAGAAGAATACCTCAACTGGTGAATTTGTGTAATGGAGATCACTAATACTAACTCCATCCATTTTTGGCTGTTAAGTATTCATGTGCAATGCACATGATGTTTTCAAAAAGGGGTAAAATTGTCAAAACAAAACCCTCTCTTTTTCTTTCAGCTTCACCTGCAATGCTTGCCCCCTCCCCCACCCTCTTTCATGGCAGTCCTTCCATCCTTTCAAACCCTGAAAATCACCACCTAACTGAGTATACACAACATTTTAGATAAGAATCTGGATCTGGAAAATCAACTTCAATTCTTACCCCCAAACATCAATAAAATAAATTATTATCCAGAAGTGAACAAAGGGCAGAAAAATCACCCCCAAACTCGATCAAATCATTACCTAAATTAACCCAATCAAAATTGAAAAGCCCATGGCCACCCACCCTCCCCCAACCCAATCGTCCTTTCCAAATACTCCCTGAACGATGACCAAATCGTCCTCTTCTTCTAATTCCGACGACGAACTAAACGTCAACGTTGACGTATTGAAGGATCCTAATTATTTTTGTTCGAGTCTGCCAGTTCCCTCCTTCTAATTGAACGATGACCAAATCGTCCTCTTTTTCTAATTGAACGATGACCAAATCGTCCTTTTCCAGTCTCTCCTCCTTCCGCCTCGATGGAAGATGCTTCTGACCTTTCATGAATCTGCCCAGTTCCCTCCTTCTTGAACACACATGCCTTGTTCGGTATGCCCTTCCCACCCCCTTGTGTTGCAACTTCGCTCACCCCTACCACGTTTCAATTTTGATTTTAGATCTGGGTTTAAAATATGCTTCTGATTGATTCAAATTTTGAAAATTATTGTGTTTTGAAATACTAATGTTTAGTAGAAAGATTTATAAGATTCACTTTTGAATTTGTCAAAACTCGCAAATGAGAAGCACTGAGCCCGACTTCTGGGTTAATTTTTATCTAGAAATTTTGTTTATCACATTCTTAATGGGGAGAACTCATGTTGCCTTGAAAAGATCAAAAAATCACAGGGAGGCAGAAATCATGACTGGGTCTTTACCCTTGTTTTTGGGATCTATATAGTCATTATATCATGAAAAAGCTTATGTAGGGGTGGGGTCAATTTTAGTGCAAGGAGGCAAGAGAATGGAGATGGAGTGGCCGGAGGCCAGAGAATGGAGGTGGAGTGGCCGGCGGGGAAGAGATGGAGGAGGAGGGAAGAAGATGAAGGAGAAAGGGTGGGGATATTTTTTACTACTCACTCGGATTTCCTATTTTACCCCTCAGAAAATGGCACATGACCAAGCACATGGGTTTTTAACATACAAATATTGACAGTGTTAGTTATAGTTACTTTGGTTGCACATAATGACCATTTGAGGTACTATACTTGCAACAAAAATGACATTAGGTACCAAACCTGCACAAAGTAACCAAATGAGGTATTTTTTTTTTTTTTTTGCATTTTTCCTTCTTTTATTCTTGTACATATTACATTCATCAACTGTTTTGGAAAAGGGTATCCCGACACTTCAAGTTTATATGTATGCCCTCAACGACGGCAATTGACAATTCATACTGAAGACTTCATCGCCCGTTGCACAAAGACGAGACATGGACCGAGGGTCAGACAATCTCATGTGACATCATCAGTTTCAAGGAGCACCGCGCATAAGAGGCCCATCTGCACTAAAAAAAGATCTCGATCTTTTGACTTTGGGAAAAGCACCATCAACGATGACAACTGGTGACTTTAGTTGGATACCAACGTGCTCTACCAACCCCTTACACTGAGGGAGCCCGGAAACCAAAAGTCAAATAGGCTCCAGTGATTACAGTAAATTCAAAAGCGCAACATTAACGAAGACAAAGGCCTCACACCAAATGAGGTTAAACTGCATCGTGAATTATAACACATGCTTAATGATGTTCTCATGTCAATTTGTCAAGGTCTAATTTTTGTTCAAATGATTTGTGAAGCTTATCTAATCAAAACTAAAATACTAATCCAATTCTGGAAGGGTGTATTTGATTTTGAGGCCCTTGACCATTAACGCTTGTTCAAGTCTTGAGTCTTTGATTTCAATGTGTGAGCATGCATACTTCTTCTGAGTCTAGAGGCTTCCCCCTACTCTCGTCCTTCCGTCATTTCATTTCTGCGCAAACACGATGTCGGAGATCCCACCGGGATTTCCCTTTTCTTTCACAAAACACTGGCCTCGTGCCTTCCCCTGCCAACTCCTGCAAGCTGTCACAGCAAAAGAGACAAAGGAATGTTATTCTTTAGATCCCAAAGCCTCAATGCCAGCAAGTGATCTCAAATGAATGAACACAAACTGGGGCTGCATATCAGAATCTTGGTTTTGCTTCAAAAGCAATGATGTGATTTCCTGACAATATGATTTGTTGAGAATGGTTCGCTCTGGGTGACACGGAAATTCAGATGGAAAAATGTCAGGGTACAGGACAACTCTCATTGACAGTTGATCCTTTGAAGAGACTCAAGAAATGCTGAGGTTAACTTTCGATAATCTTCATGAGTTTCAGTAACTCTCGAGATTGAGGACATCAAGAATGTTGGACAACTCTCACAGACAGTTAGGTCCCTTAATGTGTGGATCATCAGAACAAAGTGCCATCGCTGATTGACAGTATGGCCCGCAAAGCTCAAAGCTCACCCTTCGACAATACCAGGGTTGTGTCCCACCGAATAACTCTCAATGACAGTTGATTCTGCAAGAGAAGGAGTATTGAATGTCAGAATCCGTGAATCATGAGCAACAACAAAACATCGAATGTTTGATTAACTCTCAATGACAGTTAAGTCCCCAGAGGTTGAAACACCGAAACAAGAAGTTTTCTCGAAATGACAATTTGGATCAACATGAGTTTCACTCTTCAAGTGCAACAAGAGCTTCATATACCAAATTCAGGGGCTTGTCCTATAACATGAATGGGGCTTCCGTAACCAACATCTAAAGTTGATTCTTGAGAGATACTGGGGCTTCCGCAGCAGGAATGTTAGGGGATGATATCAAAAAGAACAAATGGGGCTTCTTCAGCTACTAACTGGGGCTGACCCAACCATAGTATCCGGAGATATACCGTTGAGTAGTCTTGATCAAATGGGTGTTTAGAACTGACCTTTTGAGTGCCCGCGCTAGGCTTTCAACTTTGCTTCACCATACACATCTCCACATCCCTCATTTTCAGCAAAATGCAAATCCACAATAAAGTGCACAATCCATTTCATTCATGATTCTCCCTCTGTTCATTCATAAACTTTCAGTCATTAATTCATAATAAGCAAAGTTTGAAATGCAAGCAATGCATATGCGTCAAAAAAAAAAAGAAAATAAAGAAAAATAAAAGTCAATAAAAAAAAAATCATCATGCAAAAAATGAAATTTGAATTTCATCCTTCAAAAGAAAAATGGTTGCAAAATAAAAAGAGAGTGTATTCTTGTCTCAATCTTTCTCTCAATCTCTTGATCTTAAAGATTTCAATCAGTATATGTTCATCACACTTTTGTCGCACATGAATGACACTCTAGAGCACATCAATATCAAGATATATTATGCTTGCTTGTGGAAGTCTCTTGCAGGTACATATCATCCATTCTACCACATCATGGTTCCCACAAGAGGGTTCCTCGACAACATCAATGCTCATGTTTTGATAAGGGAATGTGATATCCGGATGCCCTTTCAGTAAAATCATTCCAGTTTGCCAAACTATAACCACGTTAAGTCTGATTCTCGCAAGAGATACGTAGGCAGCTTGAAACTTTAGGCACGACCACATACTTGCAAATAATCTTTTGCAGGTACGAAGTTGGCACCACACAGGGAATCACATTTCAACTTCACAAAGAGGTTTCTCATTACAAAGAATCAAAAATCAAATCCTGCAGCAGTGACAAAGCCAAAGACTGGAGCATTACAATGGCTTGCAGCCCCGCGCGCTTAATCCACTCACAAAATCACTGAGGTTTGCAATTATCATATCATCTCATCATGGTTAAACATGCCATAACGTCTCCATGTCATAATCATTTCATCATGCTACAGTCTCCATTGCAATCTCCATCATTTTATGATCATTGCCATGTCATAATCACTATTACATCCATGAACATCATGCCTCAACCACTGCCATGTCATCTCATGATCCGATGTCATTCACTGAATGCAATAAGCCAAAATATTAACGTCTCGAATTCAAAATGAAAATAAACTTTTGCTCAAATAAAGTTGATTCAAATTTTATGTGTGCACATCATATCTTCCACTGCATGCAAAAGCTAACTTGCAGGTTACAAAGCAAAAATTTTAGATTCATCATCTCCTAAAAAATATGAGAGACTTCAGTCAAAGTCGAAAGATTCGGGCAGATCATTAATCGCCAATGATCATGACAGTTTAATCTTCCAGGGCCCATAAGATACTTGGGACTCACGTCAGAAAGAAAAGGATCTGATCACGGATCCAAAACAAAGTTGCAGCACTCAAAGCAATGGCTCACTGTGTAGTGAGGTACAAAAATCTCAGCACACAGCAACTCCAAAAGCAGGGAAGCCTGACTGTGAGATAATCAAAAACCCTTTTAAAAGGAAGAGGGATCCAAAATAAGGTTGCAACGATCAACACAACACCAAAGGATTATCCAAAGCAATGGTTCACTACGCAGTGAAACACAAAAATCTCATCACACAGCAAATCAAAAGCAAGAGAATCTGGGCACATCTCAGAATGCAGCGTATCCTTGAAATATACACATGTTATCTGTCTGCTACTTTTACAAGAAACTATACCGCTTGCCTTGAGAAATGCTATCTTTTGGCGACCCATTATAATGTGTAGCTTTTGTTATTGGGAAATTATACCGTCCTGATGCACTCACCCCAAAACATTTTTGGTTTGAGAAAATTTAGATCTCACCACCAATTATAGACAAAAAACAATTTCGGTTTGAGAAAATTTAGATCTCACCTTCAATTTTAGACAAAACAATTTCGGTTTGAGAAAATTTAGATACCACCTTCAATTTTAGACAAAGACATTTTCGGTTTGAGAAAATTTAGATCTCACCTTCAACTATAGACAAAACAATTTCGGCCTGAGAAAATGTAGATCTCTCCATCAAATTTGATTGGTTACCTTTGGTCTTCTCGAAATGCTGAGTTGTACCTTTCCCCAGCTGCGCAAAGCATCAATTGTTTGTTATTCCCTGGTCTTCTCGAAATGCCGAGTTGTACCTCCCCTTGAATTGCGCAAAGCGTCAGTTCATTGTAAATTTGATTGGTTACCTTTGGTCTTCTCGAAATGCCGAGTTGTACCTTTTCCCCAGCTGCGCAAAGCGATAGTTGTTTGTTATCCCCTGGTCTTCCCGAAATGCCGAGTTCTACCTCCCCTAGAATTTCGCAAAGCGTTAGTTCATTGTAAATGTGTTGTTCCCTCTGGTCTTCTCGAAATGCCGAGTTGTACCTTTTCCCTAGCTGCACAAAGCGTCAGTTTTTTTTTATCCCATGGTCTTCTCGAAATGCCGATTTGTACCTCCTCTTGAATTGTGCAAAGCGTCAGTTCATTGTAAAAGTGTTGTTCCCTCTGGTCTTCTTGAAATTCCGAATTGTACCTTTTCCCTAGCTGCGCAAAGCGTCAGTTATTTATTATCCCATGGTCTTCTCGAAATGCCGAGTTGTACCTCCCCTTGAATTGCGCAAAGCATCAGTTCATTGTAAATTTGATTGGTTACCTTTGGTCTTCTCAAAATGCCGAGTTGTACCTTTTCCCCAGCCGCGCAAAACGTCAGTTGTTTGTTATCCCTTGGTCTTCTCAAAATGCCGAGTTGTACCTCCCCTTGAATTGCGTAAAGCGCTAGTTCATTATAAATGTGTTGTTCCCTCTGGTCTTCTTAAAATGCCGAGTTGTACCCCCTTGGATTGCGCAAAGCGTCAGTCCTTTGAATGTTGTACCTTTCGTGTCCCGGAATTCGATCAGACCATTTATTATTATGTTGTGCGGGTTTGTCGTCAGTACGGGATGCCTCTGATTATTGACTTTTTGTGGGATAACATCAGGGCTAAGGTCAGCATTAGGATGCTTCCGATGGATGCTGGGATTGCCGTGCTCCTTGAGCGGTACTGGTCTTATACTCTCGTGCCCATTGTTTCCTGTATACAGCGGACCCGTGACATATTCCTACCTCGAGAATACTTGGACTGGTACCACAAGATTTTGGGGTGGATGAGACAGACTCTGGGGAGGTCGAGGCATAAGGTGATTGTCCCTTATACCTCATGCAGGTGTTTGAAAAAGAAAGAGACTTTACGGCTCGAGTTAGAGACTGGGTTGGTTCGACTTGCACCGCTTAATGAGGCGGACTTGACGAGGATAATGAAAGAAGAAGTAGAGCAAGGAGGATGACTCGAGGGAGTGATTCCAAGTATCCGAGCACAGTCATTACAAACATATAGTTTAGCTTTTTACTTTGTTTTAGTCTATTTAAATTTTATAGCAGGTTATTTAGCCACATGTTCTTTTAAGCTTAGACTCATCAAATAAGTGTTAACGTGTAGTAACTTGTGGAAATAGAGATTTTCTTTTAGTTATACACAACTTTTGCTTATACATTGCTCGTAACCAGATTTGATGTTTTATTTATTTTTGAGACCACACCATTGAAGGCTGCAGTGATTTTTTCCCGTAGGAGATAGATGTTGTAAGAGAAGACCGTAGTGGTCAGTTGTAGTAGTGACTGAGTCTGTAGGCTTTGATTAGTAGGTTGCCTTTGTTGTCTACGTACGTCCATTCTTCATTTTGCTTGACCATGTATCCTAACTCGATGAGATGTCGGACGCTGCTTCTTAAAGCTTGGCATCTCTCAACGTCATGTCCCTCACTCTGGTGGTAAAAACACCATTTTCCTGGATCAAATGGCTTTAGTGGTGGCCATTCGGAGGAAGGGCCATGTCGTCCTAGTGGTTTTAATTTACCAGTTTTCACCAGTGCTTTTAACATGTAAGTCAAAGGTATGCCCGGGCTTGTATAGCGTTTGAAGGGGATGGGTTTGTTGCTGAAGATGTCTAGATGATCCTGGATTTGTTCCTTTCCATGATCCCAAGGCCACTAGTCTAAAGCACTGACGGTTTGGAGACTATTCCCATGTGTCGTATGTCTCGCGGCCTTATGACCCAATGCTTCGTCTTTAATCGTCCCGAATTAGCACATGGCGGGGTTCAAGCGTATTTCTTGTTCTCGGAGTAGATGGAGGATTTCATGAAGATCCTCGATATGCTCTTTGCCAGGCTTTTCTGTACGCAATACCATGTTGTCTATGTGGAGTTTTGTCTTTCATATGCTAGTTAGGGTAGGCACTTGGTATGCAACTGAAGTACCTTGTCTTCCAAATGGATCTCTTACGTGGTAGTGGGTGCCCCAAGGAATGGTGAAGAGAGTTCTTTGTTGGTTATAGCTGGTAAGTGATTGGTCTTCATATCTTCCCGCTATTTTGACAAGTTTGATTACCTTTGGTGTGCCGAGGATGTCCTCTGGGCTTGTATTGCTGAGATTCCATATATCTATGTAGGTTCTTGTTAGTGTTGGTGCCGTAGCCACGTTTGTAAAACATTGTTTGTTATCATTTTATTCATATTATTAAAGAGATGTTTTGATTATTATTGTTGTTCATGTTTACTTATAATAATCTCCGTCCCTAGTACTTGTTTGGTACTAGTATAAAGGCTAAATGATCATGGGATGATCATGTTAGATTTATGGGTACTTGTTTGGAACAAGGTACTGTACATGACCCGCTCTATGAGATTTATATCATGGTTTATGTCGTATATATCTCATATTAGTTATGCCATTTGAATCCTTAGACATGAAGTTATTATAGTCTTCCACTTGATGATATTATGTTTGACATATTCAAACGCTACCTTTAAACGGATAGTTATAAAGGGCATGATTGGCATAATCAGATTCACGTAGGGAAGAATAATAAGCTAAGATGGATTTGTCCCTCTTCGGAGAGATGTCAAGCTTGGGCCCCTCATAGGAATAATGTTGATGAAATGTTCAGCCGGACTCAAATGAATTGATTGGATCAATGTCATTTGGATTATCAACATATTCGGAATCGAGAAAGTATTGAACAATACAAGTTGACTTGTTGACCATGACTTGTGTTCAATGACATCGTAGACAAAGGGATTGTGACATGTTCTAAAAAGGAATGTGAACTTGTATCTAATTACACTATTTGGATAGGTATGAGGGTTTGCTAGAACCTAATCATATCTTATGGGTTCATGTTTGGACCCATTGCCAACATAGTGTAATCCTAGAGGGTCACACACGAATAGAACGAATCCTAAAGGACTGAATTGGAATTATGGAAAAATGAGTATTTCTGGACTGGCACGACCGTGCTTGTTATACAGCACGACCGTGCCGATTATAAAGCATGACCGTGCTAATAATCGGCAGAAGGAAGGCAGGCTCGACCCTACTGGCACGACCGTGCCAGTTATAGGGCACGACCGTGCCAGAGCTGCTGTGACAGAAAAACATTGCCTTAATTGGGTGACGGGATTTAGGTATCCTAGGTCCTTAAGGGTTAAGGACTAGGACCTATATAAACATCTTTTCACCAGCCATTAAGTAGATAATTCCTAGCCTCTTAGAGAGACAATATTCTTGATCAAAGGTTTAGAATCCAAGATCAAGAAATTCATAATTCCATATAGTTCTTACAATTGTGAAAGTGTGTTTCATAATTTGGTCTAGCAACCAAGATCAAGTGTTCTTGATATTCGTTCGTGGTGTGGATACCGCTAGAGGGTGAAACTCATCTTCAAAGTTCGTGTTCAAGCTTTGTGTTCGTGATTAAGTTTTCAACCCTCCATCGAATTCAAGGTTGCAAATTCAAAGTCATCAATGGTTAGTATTCTAGTATTCATTATGTACGTATTTGATATAATCATATGAAGGGATCTATGGGCTTTGGGTTTCATAAAATTTTAAATGCTTAATTCTGCTGCGCATGTTACTAGGAAACCCAACAGTGGTATTAGAGACCCGTTCATGTTGATTATTTCAATACTAGATCATGTTGTGTGTATATAATTTGTTTATGTGCCTAGCATGATATGAATATTGGGATTATGATGTTTATGTGTTATATGCGTTTTATGTGGTTTATTGTTTTATAAACTTTAATCGCACTATTCAATCGCAATAAAAATTATGGTGGATTTAAAATTGTTTGGGCTATCAATTTTTTTGATTGGATCAAAGTTTTGATAATCTAGAGATTCATGAATAAATTGTTTATTCAAGGTTTTGATGATCATGGTGATTGGAACACCAAGAACACCAAATCCTAATTGAATCGGAGAAAACAATTTTGAGACAAATTTTGGAACTTTAAAAATTTTGGTTTTTCAGAGGAGGTCCGACCGGACCTAGCTCATGACCCGGTCAGACCCTCGGGTTTGGCGCGGACGAGGCTATGGTTTGGGTGTGGATCTCGGGGTTTAATTTTCCTATTTGTTTTGTCTTGTGATTCTAAGATTGGATCAAGGTTTGGATGGCTAGCCTACGTTCTCGAGACTGTGTTTCCCAAACTTGATCGCAATCAAAGATTCAAAGATAAAACGAAGTTAGAATTATGAAGAGTTCATAATTGCTAAAATTGAGAAATAAAGTTCTTGATTCAAGTTTGGAGATCCATGTGGAATTGTGAATGCAATTGGCCTAGGTTCATCGAGATCATCTATTGCTTAGTTTCGGCCACATGGACTACTTTCTTGGTTTCTTGAATTAGTGCGTAATTGTGGTTTCCTAATGGCTTAGTTCGGCCGCACTTCTTGTTGTCTTGATTTGGAGATGATAACCAAAGTTCAAATAGTCTCATCCTCATAATTATAGAGAAACTAATGACACATAAATATTATTCTTAAATTAATGGAGATTAATTTAGTGGCTAAACTTGATGCTCAACATGTTTAACTTATGTGCTCATAAATGTGTTGCATGCTATATGGTGATGAACCTTCTTGAAAGTTTTAAGTCCTTATGCCAAGCCATGATTAAAAAACTTGTAAGTACACGGGTATTTTCATGTGGGCTCGCCAAAGCGAGGTGCATTGATTTTATTCTTGTATGAGCAAGATGAGTGAATAAGAGTTTCCTATGCGTTTAAAATGGTTGAACTTAATTAGGCGTCAAAACAGTTTTGGGCCTAAGGCAAAGATGAGATTAAAACATGCTTTTTGAAATTGGATTTCTTAAAGAATATTATAAAGGATCTAAGAGTCATATTGGATATGATTGACAAGAATTATCTACCTAATTAATTTGGTTTTGAGCGGTCCGCCAAAGCGGACTCAAAATTAAATTAAAGTTGGATCTTAACCCATTTAAATTATATTATACATTGGATGTATAAGAAGGTTATATAATTTAGTGGTAGTATTTTTTTAAAAAAATACATCATTATCTCTTTAATGAAATTAGTACTTGTAAAATTTTGGAAATTTGCATAGTTGTATGACAACTAACACTCAATCAATTTCGTTGCGATCAATCCTTTAGAAGGATAAGCTTCAAGAGAATGGTACAAGCTTTATGGATTGGATCCATAGCCTAAGAATGGTTCTAAGGCAAGAAAATAAGTTGTACATTCTTGATGGGCCTATTCCTGAAGAACCCGAAGCCAATAGAGACAATCACAAGAATCATGAGAATGATTCTAGAGATGTGAGTTATCTCATGTTCTCGACCATGTGCTCAAAACTCCAACAAAGTTTGGAACTGTTGGAAGCCTATGAGATAGGCGTGGAGTTAAAAGACATGTTTCAAGATCAAGCTAGGCAAGAGAGGTATAAAACCGTTGTTGCATTCACTTCTTGCAAAATGAGTGAAGGGCAACAAGTGGGTCCTCACATGCTTAATATGAAAGGCTACGTAGAGCATCTTGAGAAACTTGGCTATCTAATTGGATTGGAGCTAGACAAGTATCTCATTCTTAATTCATTCCCTAAAGGTTATAATCACTTTGTGATGGACTGTAACATGCATGGAATGGATAAGGATCTCTCCAAGTTGCATGGTATGCTGAAAACAGCGGAGAAAAAGATAGTGGAGAAAGGTTCTCCAGTGCTCATGGTTCATGATGGAAATGGGCCAAGTGCCAAAGAAAAGGTAAGACAAAAGTTGTCAAGCCTAAAAGAAATATTTGTGGCTAAAATTATAACTCTAATTGATGCAATTTGGTAACATGGCAATTGGATTGACCATTTAAAATTGTAATCAAAGTTCTGGATGATCAATGAAAGGAATGGTAGTAAGACTACCACTTGGGATATTTATGTTATAAATTAATCTTTCTACCTTTAATTATTGGGTATTGGATACTGGATATAGATCCCATATTTGTATAAATGTGCAATAATTAATGAATTGAAAGACTACTTATAGTAAAGTAGTCTTTATTTCATGATGGTTGTGAACTCTTTATGAGTGCTTCTTTCGTGTGCATCTTGTGATGTGTTTGGCTTGGTTCCCTACTTTGGAATCATTGCACCCGGTTGTTGTTTAAGCAAGTATTCATTACAGTGCTTTGGTTGAAAGTCCAACTGGTTTTGTGTTATCGAGTCAGGCAGTGGAAGGGATTATCGTGGCATATGAGCCAAGTTCACAATAAGGTCTTCCACTGGTACCTTTTTTCCCCCAGTCCAGATTGGCCTTGGATGGGATGAATTAGCTCCCTTGTGTGAGCCTTGGGTTATGACTTTGTGTCATATTCCCCCCGTTGTTACTTTGGTTCTTATGGTTATGGTTTGGTTTTCGGGATCCCGGCTTCAGCTATTTATGCTACTCAACTGGTTTTCTCAGATGGTATTCTCAGACGGTTATGTTCTTTCAGTAAACCTTGGCTTGGTATCCACTTATGAGTGTTTATTTCCGCATTTGGTGTGGTATGATGAGTTGGATTTGCCTCTCATATTATATGCTATGTGATTGCTATGATACTGTTTTTTTATGATTATCATTTTAGCATGAAACGTAGTTGCATTCTTAGTAGCTTACTAAGATTTATTCTCACCCCGTTCCTTTATTGTTGTTTTCCTTAGATAAAGGCGAGTCCAGGGGATAGGACACTTGGCACGGGAGGACGTTGAGGTGGTAAGAGTTGGGATTTTTTTTGTAAAGGATACATTACATAGATGTATAACCTTTTGGGTAGAGTTTCCGTGACTTCATCATCTTGTAACACCTATATTTTGGATAATGTTGGTGTATGTACATTTGTATAAAAGTTTGTGAGCTTTTGGGCTAAGCACTTTCATTTGTGAAAGTTGTTTGTAAAGTTTGTTTGAAAGTTAAATGGAAGTCTTTGAACTTCAAGTGTTGATTTTGTTAAACTTTATGAAAGTATATTTCGAAATTTTTTCAAAAGTGTTTTATGACGTCTTCCCATCATGTCCCGAGGGTGGGGCCAAGTAGGACCACGGGTCTGGGGCGCGACAGGAAGGGTGTTGATTAGGCATTGAGATGGTGGTGGGTTGATGGTGCAGGGTGGATTTTTTTTTTTTTTTTTTTTTTTATTATTTGCAGCATCTGGGTTGTTGCAATGGTGTGGGGTTGGGAAGAGGGGTGGTGGGGTGGTTGTTGGGTTTGTTTGGGGAAGAAAATGGGTATATTGGTCACTTTATATTTTATAGGGTATATTTTTCATTTAATTTAATGTGATATTTCGCATTCTACTCTTTTATTTATGAGGGGTGTTAATTGTAAATAATTATGTTAAATTTATATTTTATTAAGTGGCATAACAACATAGTTTTTAGTCCATCATACTCAGGAAATTCCACTTGGGCAGTTTTTTTCCACGTGGTGTAAGCCACACGCCAACTAGGATGCCTATTCAGCAATTCTGTTAGTTTTTGGACGAAAAGTTGACGGTGTCCAAATATCCACACATTATTCTTAAGTACGGGAGCTAATATGGTAATTAATTTGTATAAGGGTATATCTGCATCGTTAAGCTAAGTACAGGGGTATATTTCTATATTTTTCCTAATAATCTCCGTCCCTAGTACTTGTTTGGTACTAGTATAAAGGCTAAATGATCATGGGATGATCATGTTAGATTTATGGGTACTTGTTTGGAACAAGGTACTGGACATGACCCGCTCTATGAGATTTATATCATGGTCTATGTCGTATATATCTCATATTAGTTATGTCATTTGAATCCTTAGACATGAAGTTATTATAGTCTTCCACTTGATGAATATTATGTTTGACATATTCAAACGCTACCTTTAACCGGGTAGTTATAAAGAGTATGATTGGCATAATCGGATTCATGTAGGGAAGAATAATAAGCTAAGATGGATTTGTCCCTCTTCGGAGAGATGTCAAGCTTGGGCCCCTCGTAAGAATAATGTTGATGAAATGTTCGGTTTGCTAGAACCTAATCATATCTTATGGGTTCATGTTTGGACCCATTACCAACATAGTGTAATCCTAGAGGGTCACACACGAATAGAACGAATCTTAAAGGACTGAATTGGAATTATAGAAAAATAAGTTTTTCTGGACTGGCACGACCGTGCTTGTTATACCGCACTACCGTGCTAGGCACGTCCGTGCCTATTATAAAGCACGACCGTGCCAATAATCGGCAGAAGGAAGGCAGGCTCGACCCTACTGGCACGACCGTGCCAGTTATAGGGCACGACCGTGCCAGAGCTTCTGTGACAGAAAAAGATTGCCTTAATTGGGTGACGGGATTTAGGTATCCTAGGTCCTTAAGGGTTAATGACTAGGACGTATATAAACATCTTTTCACTAGCCATTAAGTAGATAATTCCTAGCCTCTTAGAGAGACAATATTCTTGATCAGAGGGTTAGAATCCAAGATCAAGAAATTTATAATTCCATATAGTTCTTACAATTGTGAAAGTGTGTTTCATAATTTGGTCTAGCAACCAAGATCAAGTGTTCTTGATATTCGTTCGTGGTGTGGATACCGCTAGAGGGTGAAACTTATCATCTTCAAAGTTCGTGTTCAAGCTTTGTGTTCGTGATTAAGTTTTCAAGCCTCCACCGAATTGAAGGTTGCAAATTCAAAGTCATCAAGGGTTAGTATTCTAGTATTCATTATGTATGTATTTGATATAATCATATGAACGGATCTATGGGCTTTGGGTTTCATAAAATTTTAAATGCTTAATTCCGCTACGCATGTTACTAGGAAACCCAACAATTCTGACCTTTTTGTTGGCCTTCTTGATAGTAAAGGTGTCCGTTGACCAAGCGGGGTCCATGGTCATTCGAGTAAGTCCCTCTTGAGTAACCTACTGATTCCTTCTTCCATCCATAGGGACCAATCTGATTTAATGCTGCGCCAACTCTATCTGACTGTCGTGGGCGGTCGTTATTGGGATTGTAAATTCTACCATGAACGTGTCCTTGTAAGGCCATGCGAACACATCAACTTACTCCTTGAGCAGCTCAGTCAGTGCTTTCCGCTCTGCGCCTTGAAAGAAGCTTCCAATCCGTGTATCCTTTGGCTCATTGTCAATTCCCAGATTCACACATGTTAACACGTCCTCGACAACTTGGGCTCGGTTTTCCCTTTGATTAATAACCTGTAATGAGATTTCTTTGATGTATTCGTTATTTAGTTCGTTTGTGTTTGCCTCTTTTTATGAATCTTTATTAACCATGTATGTACCGTTAGATTGGTTGTTAGTTAATTTATCATACATAAGAGTGACTACAGTGGGATACTCGGAAAGGTCCAGTATTTCATTTAAGGCGAAAGGGAAAACGACATTTGCGACTATGCTTTGGTCTTCTGACGTGAGGTCATCATACTTGGACGAAGACCCAAATTTGAAGGTGAAGAAATTAGGCCTAAATAATTTAGAGGACCATAATGATTTTGGGCAATTGACATAAGACTCAATAGGGGAAGTGCCAGGATCAGTAGTGAGCCCCAGATTCTCGATAGTCGTTGTCACAGGACCGCTTTCTATCATAGCTACTAAATCGTCATCCAGGCTTAGATGCTAAAACAGGTCTTGACCATCCCACGCCTCTGGCTTCTCGTTGTTCCCCACCATTGGCTCATCTAATGACACAAATTTCATCTGGTCAATCAGTTCTTTGCCCACTTTGATGACGTACTCATTCTGAAATGTAATGACTTTGCCAGCAGTCCTTCGGGGTTACATGTATCTCAGTTCTAGATTGGTCCTGTCAAAGTCTACATCTCTGAAGATCTCGAAACCTTTCTGCAGTTTTTTGTTGTGGTCGAACCAAGGTTCTGCAAACTCGAAGTTTGAGTACTCCTCGCCTTCCCTAACATAGTAACTGTTAAGGAAGAGACGGTAGGGTGGCATATCAGGCTTTTTGTAAGGCAACTATTTCTTCTTGAGTAACTCAATTCGTTCTTGTTCTACTTTGTCTGCGGGATTAAGGGAGTACTCTAGGCCAAACAGACCTTTGTGGTCTACTTCTTCTGTTAAGTCCGTGGGTCCTTGAAAGTTTTTACCTAGCCCGAGCCCCGGTATAAAGCCCATGTTTCGAAGTATCTTAACTACGGGCAACACCCTGTCAGACGTTTTGGTGAGGTCTTCCTCGTAAATTTGAGCTTGGGCCACAATCTCGAAGCCGATGAATAGTCTGCGGTCTTCATCATGCTGAATCTGTAATATTGACACTCCTTTCGTTTCTGTACCTTGAGCTGTTACTAAGTCACTGTAGATGACTGTCACCTCATTTTTTGATTGGAATTTGACACAATGGTGTAGGGAGGAAGGAACGGCACTTGACTTGTGGAGCCATGGTCGGCCGGACAGGAGAGTGAAGGTGTAATGACCAGAAAATTTATAGTTTATATTTTTGAGATTTAATAAAATGTTTGGAATTTTATGATTAATTAGTGGTAAATAATTCATCTTTAGCTTGGGTTTCATTGTAGTAATATTAATGGGCCATAATTGATGATTAGATTGGGCCAATTGATAATGAATATTTGGGCCAGTTAAGATATAATTACTTTTAGGTTAGTAGATATTAAGTTCAACTTGAGTTACTTAATTGGGCTAAGTATAAGATGTAGAGTAAGAAGTAAAAAATTTCGGTCTGGCCTATTTTAGAGGGTAATTAAGTGAATAAAAATTTAACCCTAACCCTAGAGCAGTAAATTTCTTGGAGAGTAATGAGCAGTTAAAAAGAGATAGAGAGGCGAAGGAATAAACGAGCCGAGCAGATGGAAAACGCCAGTTAATTTATTTGAGGAAGGGCAGCGTAAAGGAGTTGCGACGGCAGTCGATTACACACTGAGATTTTGGGGTAAGTGATAATTTCATTTTTGTGTGTTTTGTCATAGTGTGGGTATTGATTAATTAATTACCCATGAGTGTTTGGTGACTAAAGAAAACATGGAATCAGAAGAGAACGAATGATGCTACCTTGTGGATTGTACTTATAGTGGTGGTGATGTGAGTATAGTATGTATATGTAGAAATAGTTACATGGAGAAATATTATGAGTGGATGTGAAAATAGAAGTGAGAGATTTAGTGGATTATTTCATGGATTATGTACACCATATTATGCTTTTGGTACAACAATATTTCGTTTTGGGTGCAACTATATTATACATGATGTAAGTTTAATAATATGGTTTCATCTCTTGACATGAGGGTTGAGTGTAGGAATAATGTATTTTAGTTAGCAATCATAGTGAAAATTATATTGAAGGCAGTTTTATGTTTATGATTCTTAGAGTTGGAAAAGCAAAAATAGAGGTGCAGATAAATATGCATATTGTAGCGACAATTAAGGTAAGGGATTTACGTCTCTTAGTCCCATTGTATATCGTTATTTATTGACCCTCCATTCCTAGAGTAATTATTGTTTTACCGCTATGGCCGGTAACTTTTTATTGGAATTCACTCTAAGTGCTTTCGTCATTGAAACTAAATCTAAACTTCAATTGACATCGATTTTTCCTGGTCAATTAAAAAAACCTCATTGATAAAAGAATGATCACTTAATGACACCCATTTATTTATGGGTTATAATTGATATACCATTGACACCTAGTCATGAGGGTTAGATCATGACATGCGAATGTGGCATTAACCATCGATATCGCACCAATGAAAATTTGTGGTTATTTAGGTAATCCGGATATACCGAAAAAGTGAAGCATTGACCAATGAACCCTTATTAGGGTTATACATCGAAACATTGAATCGACGAGAATAATATTAAGTGATCATATTTGACATCCGTATTATTGAATATTGAATTGAGCCATAATTCCCTTCATTACCTTGGAAAATATTGTTTGAATTTTAAATAGTCCTTTTCATCGAAAATTGATTATTGATACACTCTTTGAGGTCACCCATTCTTAGAAACCGAAAGGGCGGCGTATGACCTAATTGAGCATAGTTCGCTCATCCCATCTCTATTTTATCCCCAGGTAATAAATAATAGAAGCTACCTTCAGTTGGGGGACATCATTGGGACGAAGAATACCTTGATTAGTGATTTGATTATTATAGTAGACTTTTATTTGGGAATGTAATAAATGCCATGAACTGTTTTGATGACTAGTGAATTTATTGATAACGATTTAGACATTGTTTTACAATTTGGGATATTATTTGTTGAAGATATTATTCATGAATTTTTGATTCACGTCCTCTTATTAAATAATTGTCATAGACCTAATTTGGGGGCGTGACAGAAGGTGGATGGTATGTCGATCACTTCGAAGTTTAAGGGTATAGTTTGAGTACCAGTGGAGACGGGCAGAGTGATGATCCTCAATACTGACCTGCAGGTTGAATCGTAGGCCTTAATGGTCTATTTAGATGGCCTTAGACTAGTTGCACTGACACCAACCACATCCATCATTCGTGATGGTTGTTTATTGATGGCCGATCCATTATCAACAAACACCCTAGGGATTTTTCTTCTCATCCACTTTAATGGTGATGTGCAGAGGCTCATTATGGTCATTCCCAAACATAGGTATGTCCAACTCATAGAATGTGATGATATTCACAAAGTGGATGTTCCTAATCATCTCCATGACATTCTCGGGAATAGTATCCGATGGGACCATTGTAGCAGCCAAGTTCTTTTCAAGCATTAGGCGATGAGCGAGAGATGAGGTGAGTAAAGACAAGAGGGAGATTTGTGCCTGGGTTTATTTTAGTTGAGTAAGGATAGGGTCCTATTTCTCGGGATCTGTTGGTTCGGGCTCCTTGCCGAAGACTTTCTAAGCACCTTTGGGATCTGACTGATAGACTTGTCCAGACCTTGTTAGTAGGTTAACCTCCACCCATCTATCATAGGGAGACTGTGGAGTGTCAATTCTCATTGCTTTTGTATGAATTTCAGCTAGATATAGTGGTGGAGAGTTAGGTAGATCAGAATCATACTCTCCCAAGAGGGAGGCTTCCCTAGATAGCTCTTCTAAAGACAACATATAACAAGAAAATTTGTTATCATTAATAGAATTTGAGGTAAAAACTGACTCATTATCAATAGGTGCCTCGCAGTCGACCACAACAAATTTGGTCAGATCAGCAAGGGCTGGCTTTCTCTATATCTAGATTGACTAAAGTGTTTCTGGGATATTCTACGGAACCGTTGTAAATTAATTTCTTAACCGCTTTCTTTAAGGCGATGCACTCTTCGGTAGCATGACCGATAATTTGGTGATAGTCACAGAACTTCTCTGAGTTGTATCCCATAGAGGATATACAGTAATTTTCAGGCCGTTTGAGCAGTTTATTTGTTAATAGTAGCTTGAGCACGTCGACCATTGCAACTCCTAGATTTTTGAGAGCATTAGCTAGCTATGGAACATTAATCGAATTGTCGCCTTCCCCTGTCTTAACGGAGTCCATAGCTATAACATTTCTTGGGTCGCCTACCACCTTGTTATTGATCAAATTATGTATGGCCTTTTTTAGTGCAAAACATTCGTTGTTAGTATGCCCAGTGATGTTATGATAGTCGCAGAACTTCGTCAAATCACTCCTTGGACGGGATTCGTAACCCTTAAATGTCTTAAGCAGCCCCATTCCTGACAAGCCACAGAACAAGGAGTCCATGTCTAATTGTAATTGTTTGAAAGTGTGGATACCCTGGGAAAACCACAACTTGGCTAGAGCGGTGAATTATCCTAGGATGTCTAATTGATTTTAGAGATTAGAGCCGCCACCTATGTTTTTAAAGGAATATAAGAAACCTAAGAAATAGCCTATTTGTTATGAAGGCTTGGAAATCCTCGATGTCGGGTCCCTCATTCTGGTGATAGCAACACATCTTGCCTGGCTCCAAGGGTTGCGGTGATGGTGGCTCTGAGGGAGAAACATATCCCCGTATCGGTTGTAATTTGCTGAGTTTTACCAGTGCTTTGAATACGAGGGCCAAAGGTTGGTCCGAGCTCATGTAGTGTATGAAGGATATGGGGGCTCTTAGTTTATCGTAATCCCGTGGTTTGAACCTCCCATGCTTCGGTTTTAGGCACAGGGTATTCACTAAGTACTGCTTTAGTTCAGTCAAAGCGAATTTGCATTTTTGATTCAATCATTCACTTGAACAGTTATGTATCTCTCTGAGGGTCAGCTCTCCTGCCATTGTGAGGCGACTGAGGTATCGTAGTAGTCCTACGAGCTTGGTCTTTTCATACTCTTGGTGGGGGGTGATATCGTTATCAGTTCTCTGATCTTTCTGGATCGGCTTCGAACTTCTGTCCTAACTTGTACCCTAAAGCCTTTATTTGGACCGTACGAATCTGCACTTGGTTGGGTCGAGGGGAATCTTCTGTCTTCTTAGCATGTTAAAAATCTTCCGCAAGTCTTCAATATGTCGTCCATAAGGTCTCTTCGAGTGCATCACAAGATCTTCTATGTAGACATCTGTGTCTGTTGGTGCTGGTGTTGGCACACGGTAGGAGATGCCAATGCCTTTCCATTCTAGGAGTTGGTTGGCGTGACAATAAGTATTCGAGGGAGTCCGGAAAATCACCTTCTCGTCTGTCTTGGCTGCAGATGGTACTCGATTTCGTCCAGGGAAGCCGTCGAAGAATGATCGTACCTGTCGGTCTTCTGTTGTCTCCAGTAGTGAGTCTACGCCGAACAGTGGAAAGTTATGCTTGGGACTCATTTCATTGAAACTCATGAGATCTATGTGGACCTTAACATTCCTTCCATGTTTCTTTGCTGAGATGATGTTAAGCAACCACTTTGGCCAATGTACCGACTTGACATAGAGAACCGGTCAAAATAATTGCACATCTTTTACCAGATATAATTAACCACATAATAAGCTGTAAAGTAAACACAATAAAATGATACATTATCAGGAAATCTCTCTGATCATCTTCAATGCACACCTTGTCCCTTCTCTCATATATGTACTGTATATGCAGCACCCACATGTGATATATGTCGCACCCACAAGTGAACCGGTATTCATATTCACCACATGCGATATGTGTCGCACCCACAAGTGAACCGGATTCTCGTATTAACATATTGTAACCCAAACACATGCGCTAGTTGGACTCAAATGCACTGCACAAGTAGATTTTTACCTGCCATAAACCAATTCAACTAGGCCCAAAAGTAGTGCACATTTCCATAATTCACATGAGCAACTGTATCATATCTCTAAACAACATATAACCATACGCTAATACCCATCAACCATATGGCACATAAATTGTCCATGATAACATAACCAATCTAAATATGAGCCCATAAGTATGAAAGTCCAAGTAAGTAATAGTGCAAGTCGTATTGTACCTAGGCACTCTCATTTAACACGCGTATAATCGCAATTAATGATCCAACAAATTTCATGATACATATTGTGTCCCATAATTTTTTCGCTTCATTTTTAATTATGTTAATCACAATTATATTAAATTACGATTATAACTTTATAGCTTCTTATTTGTATTAGGAAATTATTTTATAGCACGGGGTAGTTTTATAACACACTTATTTATCTTAGGAACTCATTTTATGGGACGGGGTAAATACATTACGCCCTATACGACTCTGTTGAGTCTTTTACTCATTTTGAGTCATAATTATTATTTATAGTATCTCAAAATTACTATTACTAGTACCCATTCTAATCATTTGGGATCATTTAACTAATTAAAATGCAAATAAAATAACACATTAACAAAAATAATAAATAGCACCAATACTACCCATAAAGCAATAATTGACAGGATAATCATCATATATAGCATGTATGAACATTACTATAATTAAAGGGGAAATAGTAACTTGCTAGCTGAAGGAAATTTATCGATTAACTTGCATTTAATCGGGTAGAAATAGTTTACTCAACTCCCTATGCGTTGCAGTGAAGACGGATCTTCCAACGGACATCCAAATCGCAACTTATAAATCGATCTTCATTTTAACAACTCGAAACCCTCGTTCTAGTTCTCTGTATTTCCTAAGCTATGCTATTGTATTTGGTAAGGAGTAAACGACCAAAATGACCCGCGTACTATATGAATTCGACCAATTTGACCCGCATACTATCTAAACTACCGAATCAACCTGCGTACTATGCATAAATCAACCAAATCAACCCAAATCGTTAGTATATATTAATGGATGTTAACAAATGTTAAAAACTTAACGGATATTTCAACCAAAATTTTCAAAATTAACCCCAATACACATTAAAACAAACAAAAATTTTTTAACCCACCATCCTCGTTCATCTGAAATATTTGGAGAAATAATAAAAGGAAAAAGAAAATCATCAACCATCAACCACCACCACCTCCCATCATCTCTGGTCCGCCACCACATCCTCAACATTCACCAAACATAAAAAGGGGGCATAATTTTAAATCCATTTTCAATATTAATCATTCCTTAATCCAATCCTAGTCTCGCCATGTTAGTTTTCCAAGAAACATCAAAAAAAAAAAAAAAGGCTGCTCCCATTGCTGCCATTGCCGGTGTACCTTCTCAAAGCTTCCACCTTCAATTGTTTCGTGGCTTATCTTTATATCAAATGATATGAGTAAGACTACATGGTAAATTAGGCTTACAAGGGTCTTACCAGCAACATTACTACCAGAAGAAATACTCCATATCCCTGGCAAAAAAATGGCGTTCATCAATCCATGCTCCTGTCCTATCAACAATGAATTCATCCCTTCTACTGTCATTCTTATAACTATCACAACCAAGATTAAAGCCAATTTCAACCTTTTTAATTGAAGCCTGGGGTTAATTTTGGGTTTTATCCTCCCGGCATCGGAAGCAATCATGGGAAGGGGAAATGATCCCCTCTAACGTCATTCTCATAACTACTTGGTTTCAATTTCTTTTTGTAGATCTAACACAATAACACCACAAAGAGAGAGAGAGAGAGAGAGAGAGAGACCCAGTTAGAAGGGGCGTGGGTGGGATAACCGGAGATCTATTTGGTGGAAGGGGAATGGTTGTAGACCTATTTGGCGGAGACGATGGAGGAGTGGGAATGGATGTATATCTAGTTGTTGGAAGATGATGGTCACTGACCAGCCGGTGGAATGGAGCGGTGCTGGAGTTGGGGCGCCGACATGGGGTGTAGAATAGGTAGAAGGAAGCGAGGAAGGGTTTAGATCTGATTTTCGGGGGATTTAATGGGGAGGGGGTACTTGTAAATTATTATTTTTGCATATTTGCCCCTTTATATTATGATTAATACATTAATTTTTTTTTTAATTGTAATATCTGTTAAATTCCTAACATCCATTAACGTTATTAACATTTATTAACGACTTAGGTTGATTTGGTTTATTTATGAATAGTACGCAGGTTGATTTTGTAGTTTAGATAGTACACGGGTCAAATTGGTTGAATTCATATAGTACGCGTGCCATTTTGGTCGTTTACTCATTTGGTAAGTGAAATAGATTATTTATATAACAAATACTCAAAGTCGGTGGACGGTGAACCATGCACAGATTCAACCATGTTAATAGATAGTTGAGGTGGCTATTTTCATACGTGGCATAAAGAAATGAAAATTGGGTACTTAAATAGTACTATAAGCAATTGACTAACCTAACTAGATTTCTACAGCCCAGTTCATGTATTTGGTCAAGAGACTTAATAGGTGATGTGGCAAAATATATAAGGTAGTCAAATTAGTCAAAATATTTCAATCTTTGTTGTTGTAATAAATTAGTGTCCAGTTACACAGCTTATTAGAAGACGATTTACTAGTCCAAATCGAGCAAATAATAATTCTTTTGAAAGATTTAGATGTCTAATTTAACCAGAATTTTTCGGATTTGAATTTCAATTTTTCTACTAATAGTTATGACCCTTTTACTACAAGATGTCAAAGCTGGACGGGAATTGTAAATTTAAATCGTCTTCATATTTTTATGGGTACCATTTTCTATTTAAATGTTAAAATGAAAATGAATGCAAGAACACACAATCATGTCCAAGCCCATTTTATAGAACGAGCAAGTATATATATGCATAAATAATGAATCTCAATCATATTAAAATGCAAGCAAGTTAATGGTATATTTATGAAATGCATGCAAATGTTACGGGCGTTACATTCACTGCCACCATTATTTTTAAAGTTATTACTGACATTATAACTTTTCATAGTTCTACAAATCTATTAGTAAGAATATATTTAAAAATTTTAATTATTATTGTTATCCGTGCATTACACTTGCATTTCAAGGTTTGAAAATGTTATAACTATAATCGTTTTTACAATAATACTATTTTCCGTGTATCGCACTATTTCAAAAAAATATTGTAATTAATAAGAATCATGATAATAGGTTTCCACATATTACTCTGTGTGTGTGTGTATATATATATATATATATATATATATATAGGGTCCTGCTCCTGTGAGAACCAAATTACATGAAAACCATTGAGAGCCTTTGGATTAGAAATAGATGAACGGTCCAGATTAGAGAAGGAAAGAAAAAGACGCGGTGGCAATTTTGAAATTAAAGGAGACGCGAGGGCATAATGGTCATATCGCTTTTAAAAACATAACACGCGCTGAAGTCAGGAAAGGCGAGTTCCATAGATACATAAGATATTTCCTACTGTATCCAATGTTTACTTGGATACATTTAGGCAAAAACTAATGTATCCAATGTTCACTTGGATAATTCATTGGATACATTACTTGGATACATTAGGTCAAAACTAAATGTATCCAATGTTTACTTGGATACATTTAGGCAAAAACTAATGTATCCAATGTTCACTTGGATAATTCATTGGATACATTAGGTCAAAACTAAATGTATCCAATGTTTACTTGGATACATTTAGGCAAAAACTAATGTATCCAATGTTCACTTGGATAATTCATTTGGATACATTACTTGGATACATTAGGTCAAAACTAAATGTATCTAATGTTTACTTGGATACATTTAGGCAAAAACTAATGTATCCAATGTTTACTTGGATAATTCATTTGGATACATTAGGTCAAAACTAAATGTATCGAATGTTTACTTGGATACATTTAGGCAAAAACTAAGTGTATCAAATAAAATCCGACTTATTACAAAAATGCCACCGTCTCGCTTTCTGTCGTCGACGTGTTCATCGCAGAGCCACAAATAAGAACATAAGGATACAATACCTGTTTTTCCCTTGAAGTTCCGACTTATTTCAAAATTGCCACCGCATGGTCTTGCTTTAAAATCTAATCTTAACCGTGCTTTTTTTTTTCTAATCTAAGGGCTACTATTGGTTCTCATGGTTCTCACAATATTTAGGTTCTCATTTGAGCACCTACCTATATATATATATATATATATATGGTCGCGCTCCTGTGAGAACCATTTTATATGAGAACCGTGAGAACCAATCATAACCATTAGATTAGGAAAAAAAATCAAGGGTCCAGATGTTAGATACATTGGATACACTTGGATACGTTAGTTAATTTTCGAAAAACAATTGGATACATTAGTTTTTAACATAGTGTATTCAGGTGCAACACTTAGATACAATACTTATTAACCTATTGTATTCAAGTGTAATATCGATTTTTTTTGTAATGTATCTAAGTGTATTAATTGTATCTAACATATGGACCCTTGATTTTTTTTTTTCTAATCTAATGGTTATGATTGATTCTCACGGTTCTCACGATATTTAGGTTCTCATTTGAGCACCTACCTATATAGGGTCGCGCTCCAGTGACAACCATTTTATATGAGAACCGTGAGAACCAATCATAACCATTAGATTAGAAAAAAAAAAATCAAGGGTCCAGATGTTAGATACATTGGATACACTTAGATACATTAGTTAATTTTTGAAAAACAATTAGATACATTAGTTTTTAACATAGTGTATCCAAGTGCAACACTTAGATACAATACTTATTAACCTATTGTATCCAAGTGTAATATCAAATTTTTTGTAATGTATCTAAGTGTATCAATTGTATCTAATATATGGACCCTTGATTTTTTTTCCCTAATCTAATGTTTATGATTGGTTCTCACGGTTCTCACGATATTTAGGTTCTCATTTGAGCACCTACCTATATTATACATTGGATGTATATGAAGGTTATATAATTTAATGGGAGTAATTTTGTTTAAAAATTACATTATTTATTTCTTTAATGAAACCGGTACTTATTAAATTTTGGAAATTTTGCATCTTTGTAAAAATGACCACTAACACTCAATCAATTTCGTTGCGATCGATCCTTGAGAGGGATAAGCTCCAAGAGAATGGTACGAACTTTATGGATTAGATCCGTAGCATAATAATTGTTCTTAGGCAAGAAGATAAGTTATACATTCTCGATGGGCCTCTTCCTGCTGAACCAGAATCTACTGCCCCTAGGGCAGAAAGAGACAGCTACAAGAAACATCGTAATGATTCTAGATGTTGGTCCCAAAGGGCAACAAGGGTATAGAACCGCTAGAGGGGGGGGGGGTGAATAGCGGTTTAAAATCTTTTTCGAAATACCCTTGAAAATCAACCAAGTGCTTATCAGTTTGGTCTATTGCGGTTTAAAGCACTAGAACCACTCAGATAAAATGCACAGCGGAGTTTTGAGGTTATGGCCAAACAAAATTATAAAGAGTAGGGTGGTTTAAGTGGTTGAAAAAGGAATGATGTAACTGACAAGGCACAACTGAAGTATCACAGAAGTATGCAAATCATTTATCAAGTCATTTCACATAAGAGTAAATAAAGCTCATAAACAGAAATGTAAATGACAAGACAGAAATTAAAAATCAAGGACACACAATTTGAAGAGGTTCGTTCTTGAAAGAACTACGTCCTCTACCTATGTGGTTAGCCTAGAATTTTCTAATAGCTACTAGACTTGTATTGATTTAGAGGAGTTTTTACAAGATTACAAAAGAATCTAAACTCTAAATAAACAATCTAACCTAACAATGCTATTATAACAACCTGTGTTTTCGAGGTATATAATCTATAAGAAAATATACTCCGGGTGTGTGGTGTGGAAATAAATCAAGAGCTCAAAATATCTAAGTGATGGCGAGCAAGTGATTACTTTCTGTGCAAGGCTGAGTTGTGATGACTTGAAGGCTTGAAGCTTTGATAAAGAACTCTGGGTTTGCTAAGGAGATGATGAAGATATGAATATCTGGGTTTTCAATCTTCAAAGCAAACTTGAATACTTGGGATATTCTCTTTGAAGCTCAGCAACCTTCATTGTTGAGAAATGAAGGCTATTTATAGTGAAGGCATTAGTGACCGTTGGACAAAGAGGTGAGTCATTGTATGGCGGTTCTATGCGTTGTCACAATCCCATTGGTTGACATGTCACTGTCGTCCTTTGATTTTGCTTTGTGGCAGGAAGTTGTTGGATCACTACCTGACATTGTCCTTTTAGTTGTTGGAAAAGTACAACGGTAACTTTTCAAAAAGCGAGACAAACCGACATTCCAAGAATAACTGAAACATGACTTGAAGTTTAAGGACAAGTCACCAGTCATTCATTTACAGTTGTAAAGTGAATGTTTGTCTTCAAGGAGTAAATGACAGCAATAACTTCTTCAATATCTTGGTCGGCGGTTCCACCAGATGTATGTGCGGTTTCATGAATGAACTTGAAGTGCGGTTTCATCAAAGACACAAACTGCGGTTTGATGAAGGACTTAAGGCACCATGCTGGCGGTTTAAAGATGGCGGCTTGAGGGACACTAAACCGCTAGGATAAACCGAATATAAACTCAGCTTAACTACTAACATCTAGAAATGGACTTGTCTAAAAAATTGAAGTATAACTTCATTACATGTAAACCTAAAGTCCACAAAAAGACACGTGGAATGGGTCAATCAAATCAGGTGGGTGTACTAACAATGAATTCTAACAATCTCCCCCTATTTGATTGATGCCATTACCACACTATGATAGAGCAAACATTGTACTTGGTAAAAACATGCTCAAATGAATATGTATTGAAACTGCATGTCCCAAGTCATATGCACACACAATGCTATACCATAGATTTCTAGTCTATCAAAAAAAACAAAGGAAACGAAAAACAGATAGATAAGAAATACATTCAGATGCATATAAAGAGATAAGATAATGAAAATCAGATATGCATGTTTAAACTGAATGTTTAAAACACATACACTTAGAAAAATGTTTTCATGATGAATAAAGTGCATGGGTTTTGAAAATGCATTGTTCCACAAACAAGTAGTTTGAATAAACAAAGTTTTGGAGTATTGGATGCAATGCATTCATTTTCATTATAATCCTTTAACGGTTTTGGAAGTTACAAATTACAAGGAAAATAATGAAAGGCAAAACTGATTACAAAAGGATAGAAAGAAATCTAGTCAGTTCTATCAGGAACCCTGGCGGCGGCTTGGTCTGCGGTTTGAGCAGCATCAGAAGGCTCAACTAGGCTGGCGGTTTCAAACACATATTCAGCTGACTTAAGACGAAGTGAGGTTGGTTCATTTACCTTTTCTAGGATCTTTTCAGATAGATTCTTGAGGTCGCGAGCAAAATGAACTAGATAGTCAGTTGATGAAACCGTCAGATCAGCTAGTTGGTCTAATTTCTTCTCTAGAGCCTCATTCATTTCTTGGGCCGCTTCAAGTTTGAGAGAAGTCAGCTCATTTAGAGTTTCAAGCTTATGTTCTATTTTGAGCTGGTTCTCCAGAAGGGTTTCTATCTTGAATTCCATCCTCCCAATTCGAGGGTCAATAGCATTCTCCCTCTTAATGGCATCAACAAAGAAGGGCAGAGAGGAAAGAAATGCAGATCGGGTAAAAAGTGAATCCAGAACAAATTGAATCTTTACTGGATCAGTTTCAAAAAGGAAGGAAGGGGAAGGAATGACAGAAAATGAAGTGTAGGGAAGAGAAGGGGAAATGGAAAGAAGTTGGGTATTGGAGAGAGGAATGGAAGTATAAGGAGAGAACTGCCATCTATAAAGATATGGAAATACAATGCAATTTATCCTAAAGAAAAATTGAGAGCAGAGAGAAAAGATGACCTCAACTGCCAGATCCTCAATGATTTGATCAAGAGTTGAAGCAATGAGTAGATCTGAAGCAGCCTGAGACTCATCGGCTGGAAAAATTGCGAAAGGATTTGGAGGACCAGACTTGAGTCGTTGCTCTTCATGCTTGTTGGCAGATCTGAGGATGGCTCCATGGCGGTTGGCTTTGGAAGAAGTAGCTCTAAACCTCTTTAGGTAAGCCGCAATGTCCTGTGCACACTTCCTTTTCAAAGCACGCGGTTTGGGAGTCCTAACTGCAACTTTGAACTCAGGCAAAACCGAAGGGGCAGAGATATTGATCAGTTGTGGTTGAGCCGATGGACCGAAGGGCAGTACAGGGGATCCAGAAGGTGAAGGAGTGTGCTCTGGTGAGTCAAAATTTAGCTTTCATTTTAGTGAAGGAGGAGCGGTTTCAACCAACATAGGGTCTATACCGACCTTTCTCAGTTCAGCTCTTTCTCTTAATTCCTTTGCAAATGAGCCTTCAAGAGGTGAGTGATTCTTCTTGTCATGAGCCTCAGTGAAGTCCACTGCACCAGGTGGCCTTGATTTCCAGTGCTCCACAAAATCATATTTCTTTATTAATCTTCTCTTCTTCTTCAGCGGTTGAACCTCAAGATTGTCATCATCTTGCTCAGGTTCATCTTGAATTGCCTCAGACATATTAGTCTGTGTGGAGAAAGGTTCTCCTGTGCTATTAGTTCATGATGGGAAGAAGGCTAGTGCCAAAGGAAAGGGTAAGGCAAAAGTTGTCAAACCAAAGATAAGCAAGGCAAAGGTTGCCAAGGCTTCTGAGGCAAAACCCGATTCACAAAAGGATGCAATCTGTTTCCATTGTCAAGAAATTGGTCATTGGAAACGTAATTGCAAGGCTTTCTTGGAAGAGCAAAAGAAGAAGAAGGGAAGCAAGGCTGTGTCGACTTCAGGTATCTATATGATAGATATTCTCCTTTCTACCACTGATTCTTGGGTATTGGATACCGGATGTGGTTCTCATATTTGTTTAAATGTGCAGGGACTAAAGAATATGAGACTACTTAAAGAGGATGAAGTAGACCTAGGCGTGGGGAATGGAACAAGAGTTGCTGCATTAGCCGTAGGGACTTATGAAGTCACTTTACCTTCCGGATTAATTCTTGTTTTGAACAATTGTTATTATGTTCCGGATTTAAGTAGAAATATTATTTCAATTTCTTGTTTGGATAATGAAGGTTTTAAGTTTCTTATTGAGAATAAGAAATTTTCTATTTATTTAAATGATGTGCTTTATGGTATTGCTAATTCATTTAATGGCCTTTATGTCTTGAATGTCAAGAATGAAAATAATGACAGTGTCTATCATATAGATAAGAAATCTAAACCTAATGATGTAAATCATACTTATTTGTGGCATTGCCGTCTTGGTCATATTAATGAGAAGCATATCTCAAAACTCCATGGGGACGGACTTTTGGATTCATGTGACTTTGAGTCATATGATACTTGTGAGTCGTGTTGTCGCGACGTCGGACCCCGCGGGCCCGAGATCGCGAGCTGGACGTCGACTTAAACAATAAACTCTAAAATGATGGAGATAAAAACTTCCTTTTATACCCAAAAGATGATAACACAAGGTTTTGTAAATCAACTTGAACAACAAAGTAAAACTAGTATAAACTCCATAAGCTTATACACCAAAGTTACAAAATACACAAATCCTAGTGACGTCAATGTTTGGTACAAATATCCCCAAAAGGTTACACATTGATATAATGTAAACCAACCTATAACAACTTTCCCCAAAAGAATGAATCCACACTCGACGTCCTCTTTCTCGTGATCAGCGAGACTAATCCTTAGCACCTGGGGGGGGGGGGTTAAGGAAAAACAAAGATAAAAGAAAGGGGGTGAGATAAATCTCAATAAGTTACTAATGCAACTACATGACATGCTATGATGCAAGAAGCAATAAGCAATAATAAATATCACATAGCACATAAAATTTATCACATAACAGATAGCAGCGGAAATAAACACATAACAAAGGATATTAGCCAAGGTTTTCAAACCGATACATCCAAATAAAGGATCGCTGCGCAGCTTCAGTAATCAACCATCAACATCTTCATAATGGCATGAAAGCTGAAGAGAATTCCTCGGTACCGGAACAATAACCATAAGAGTGTCACAAAGGACAAGAGCCATGCCAAAAAGTCATGCTCGGTAGCTAGATACATTCACAAAGGAAGCTAACTTGTCTTTTCCAAGGCCAATCTGGAAAAGGGTATAGAAGGGGGCAAAACAATGGTCAACATTATAATGGACTTGGCTTTGCCATTATAATTTTTCCCATCGGCCGATGCAACAAATATGCCAGCTGGGCTTCCAAATGAATGCTAAGTAATAATATATTAGCACGATAAGCAACAAAGGATTCCAAAGTAGGGAATCATACCAAGAAGTCACAAAGAAAGTGAAATGTACCCACAACGCACAATTAAAGTGTTCCAATAATCTCAATTAACACTTAATTAATTTCAAACACAAACTTGATCACAAAGGACCCAATTCTATCACTAGAGTGTACTACAATGATCACTAAGGTCAACTAGAAGGACACCCAAGACTTAGACCAAAACGCATTCTTCAATCACACAAATTAACAAATGTAAACTTTCAGAGGTCTGTGTGGCCGCCCACCAGGGACTGTGCGGTCGCCCAAAAAGGCCCTCAAACAAGAACAAATGCTTTCAGATAGATGTGCGGTCGCCCAGACCTTTTTGGGCGGTCGCCCAACCTTCTGGACTGCCGGAATTCGGGAGGGAAGAAATGGGTTCTTCATTTTCTTACCCAAATCACACAAATACTCAAAATCAAACACAACCAACAAGTTTGCTAAGGTACCCAAACAACATTTAAGTTTAAGGGAACCTAACTAACACCATTTATCAACCCAAAACCAAGATTGAATCATGACATTCATCCAATCACCATTTTAGCCAAAAACTCAAATAAATTCCAAATCAATTCCAAACTCAACCAAACTTCAAAGATAACAATTAAAGCATTGTAGAAACATGTTATGAGCATTTTTGCATAAAAATATGGGAAAAGCAACTTACTTGAAAATAATGAAAGTTGACAGAATTCGATTCTTTTTGGTTCTACGCGATCCTATCGACGATCTAAACACATCTCGCGTTTTAAGAAATGAGAGATTATGAGAGGAAGAGGAAGTAAATGAAGAGAGAAGGAAAGAGAAAGAAAACTTACCCACAATGGAGAGAGAGAGGGAGTTTGCTGGGAGGGAGGTGGAGTGAGTGAGGGAGAAGTGAGGGAGGAGAGGGGAGTAGGGAGGGAGTAAGAGAATTATTTTGAAATGTTACACTCAGGCCCCTTCCCCATCTACTAACACAATTACTTACACTCCCTACTAACAATTAAGACCCAACAAAACTACACTAACCCAAATGACCCAAATAAAATGCTAGGCAATTATTATGAAACATAAAATGCACACATAAATATTTAAATAAATAATAATTTAAATAAATAAATAAGCAAATAAATAAATAATAATTATTTAATATTAATAAAATAGAGCCTAGATTTCGGGTCGTGACATTCACTCCCCCTTAAAGAAAATTCGACCCGAATTTTAACGAGACTTACCTTAAACAAAAAGCCACGGAAATTTTCTCTCGATCTCATCACGAAGCTCCCACGTCGACTCCTCGATGTTATGATTCCTCCAAAGAACTCTAACCAACGCAATGCTTTTGTTCCTCAACTCTTGGACTTTGGCATCTAAAATCCAAACCGGTCGTTCCTCATAAGACATGTCGGGCTCTATATCCTCCGGTATCCTCGGTAACACGTGAGATGGATCATGAACATACTTCCGAAGCATAGAAACGTGGAAAACATTATGTAACCGATCCAAAGATGGCGATAACGCAAGACGATACGCTAGAAGTCCAACCTTTTCCAAAATCTCAAACGGGCCAATAAACCTCGGAGCCAATTTACCCTTCTTCCCGAACCTTCGGATACCCACCTTCGGAGATACTTTCAAGAACACAAAATCACCGGTCTGAAAACTAAGATCTCGCATTCGGTTATCTGCATAGCTCTTATGTCGACTCTGGGCTGTTTTCAATCTATCCCGGATAACTCTAACCTTTTCAACTGAATCCTGAAGCAAATCAATACCCACGATCTTCGCTTCACCGACCTCATCCCAACAAATAGGCGATCTACACTTTCTTCCATACAAGGCCTCAAACGGTGCCATCTCAATACTAGCCTGATAACTGTTGTTTTAAGAGAACTCCACTAACGGCAGGTGAGAATCCCAAGAATCAGAAAAGTCTATCGAACACGCTCGCAACATATCCTCCAAAATCTGAATAGTCCTCTCGGATTGACCGTCGGTCTGAGGATGAAAAGCCGTACTGAATCGCAAATCTGTACCCAAAGCTTCCTGAAACGCCTTCCAGAACCTAGAAGTAAACCTCGGGTCTCGATCCGACACAATACTAACCGGAACCCCATGCAATCTCACAATCTCATCAATGTAAAGGGTCGCATGTTTTTCCATCGAGTTTCTGATGTCAATAGGCAAGAAATGGGCACTCTTGGTCAATCTATCCACTATTACCCAAACACTATCATACTTCCTACGGGTACGAGGTAGTCCCGTAACGAAATCCATAGTCACATTCTCCCATTTCCACTCGGGAATCTCTAACGGCTGAAGTAGTCCCGCGGGTCTCTGATGCTCGGCTTTGACCTGCTGACAAGTTAAACATTTCGATACATACTCAGCTATTTCCCTCTTCATATTAATCCACCAAAATTGTTGCTTCAAATCCTGATACATCTTCGTACTACCCAGATGAATAGTATACCTCGATTTGTGACCCTCATCTAAAACTTGCCTCTTTATCCCACCAACATCGGGTACGCACAAACGACCACGGAAAGTCAACACTCCAATCGGGCTAACAGAAAAATCCTCGAAGTTCCTTTCCTTCAATTTACCCATTACCTTCACTAACTCGGGATCTTCTTTCTGAGCTTCCTTTATCCTCTGAATTAGGGTCGGAGATACCCTAATATTCGCAAAAATAGCCCCATGACTCGATTCACGAGGAGACCAATCTCGAACATCCTCAAGCATTTTCCATTCCCGAACCATCATCGAAGCCACATAAGATTTTCTACTAATCGCATCGGCTACCACATTCGCCTTTCCCGGGTGATAGGAAATCGTACAATCATAATCCTTCAATAATTCCATCCATCGGCGTTGCCTATTATTCAACTCTTTTTGGGAGAAAAGGTATTTCAAACTCTTGTGATCCGTAAAAATCTCAAACTTCGCCCCATAAAGGTAGTGCTTCCACTTGTGCAACGCAAATACTATCGCGGCCAACTCCATATCATGAGTGGGGTAATTCTGTTCACTCGGGGTCAACTTCCTCGAAGCATAGGCAATCACTTTCCTGTTCTGCATCAAAACACAACCCAAACCCTCTTTCGAAGCATCACTGTAAATCACTAGGCCATCGCTCCCATTAGGCAAAGTCAAGATCGGTGCAGTAGTCAACCTCTTCTTCAATTCCTCGAAACTCTTGTCACATTTCTCGGTCCACACAAACGGGACATTCTTCCGGGTCAACTGAGTCATCGGAGTAGCGATCCTCGAAAACCCCTCAATAAATCTTCTGTAATAACCGGCTAAACCCAGAAAGCTTCTAATCTCTGTCACTAATTCGGGTCTCTTCCAATCCACTATGGCTTCAATCTTTGAAGGATCCACAGAAATCCCATCTTTAGAAATCACATGACCCAGAAATGACACCTTCTCGAGCCAAAATTCGCATTTACTGAACTTCGCAAATAATTTCTCCCTCGCAAGAACGGATAAAACTGTCCTCAAGTGCTGCTCGTGCTCCTCTCGGGATTTCGAATAAGCAAGAATGTCGTCGATGAAGACTACCACGAACGAATCAAGATACTGATGGAAAACTCGGTTCATTAAATCCATAAACACGGTCGGCGCGTTAGTCAACCCAAACGGCATAACCAAGAATTCATAATGACCATACCGAGTGCGAAAAGCAGTCTTTGAAACATCTTTCGATCGAATCTTCAACTGATGGTACCCACTCCTCAAATCAAGTTTAGAGAAAACCACGGACCCTTGAAGCTGATCAAATAAATCGTCAATATGAGGTAGAGGATACTTGTTCTTCACTGTAACCTGATTCAACTTCCGGTAATCTATACACAATCTCAAGGAACCGTCTTTCTTCCGCACAAATAAAACCGGTGCTCCCCACGGGGAAACACTAGGGCGTATAAACCCTCGATCAAGCAACTCTTGCAATTGAACCTTTAATTCCTTCAACTCTGCGGGAGCCAATCTATAAGGTGCTTTCGAAATTGGATCCGTACCCGGCAAAAGGTCTATACAAAATTCTATCTCACGATCGGGAGGCATATCATACTCGGTAGAGAAAACATCGGGAAATTCCCGGACTACCCGAACACTATCAAAACTAGAGGATTCCTTCCTAGTATCAAGAACACTAGCCAAATACCCCTCATAACCACTATGCAATAATTTTCTCGCTTTCATATAAGAAATTAAGCGAACCTTCCTACTCAGAGGATTTGCCTCAAACACAAATTTAGGCACATCGGGAATAGAAAAAGTAACAGTTTTCTTACGGCAATCCACGGAAGCATGAAACTTGCTCAACCAATCCATACCCAATATGACATCAAAGTCTTGGATAGGAAGAACTACCAAATCCGCACAAAGGATACGACCACAAATAACCACATCACAAGCACGAAAGACTCGATCAGAAATCAAGCATTCTCCTATAGGGGTCGACACCTCTAGCACGTACGGTAAAGACTCGAATGCAGCATTTAACATGGAAGCAAATTGCACAGAAATGTATGAATGAGATGATCCTGGATCTACTAACGCTCGTGCGCTCACATTAGACACAGAAACAATACCTCCAATAACGGATGGATCATCGGTAGCTTGTTGTTGATTCATGGCATATATCTTTCCTTAAACTTTGGGCTTCCCAGCGGCATCCCTTTTCTGACCCTGATTAGTACCAACCCCTGACCCGGATGACTGACCTCGGTACTCGTGCAATCTCTCGCAAAGTGCCCCATTTCACCATAATTGGTACACTTGCCTTGCTTTTTCCAACACCAATCCTCCGTATGGCCTACCTTCTGACAAAAGGTACAAGGCTTCCTATTCTGAATCCCCGGAGTAGTACCCGGATTCCTCGGTGTGATTTGCCCCTTAAACTGAGATGATGCTCCCGGGTTACCTCGGTTGTCGGAACGGTGTTGAGGTTGAGATTTAGCATGGCTTCCCGGTTTACCCGCACCCACAACTTCGGTTTTCCTTTTGTGCTCCCCAATATCTTGCTCTATCAAGTAGGCTCGATCTACCGCATCTTGGAAGGTCACAATCCATTGGGCAATAAGTTGAGCACGGATGGAGGTCTTCAATTCCCGAATGAATCTCATAGCTTTTTGTTCCTCGGTCCTCACCAAATAGTCACAATAACCATAAGAGTGTCACAAAGGACAAGAGCCATGCCAAAAAGTCATGCTCGGTAGCTAGATACATTCACAAAGGAAGCTAACTTGTCTTTTCCAAGGCCAATCTGGAAAAGGGTATAGAAGGGGGCAAAACAATGGTCAACATTATAATGGACTTGGCTTTGCCATTATAATATTTCCCATCGCCCGATGCAACAAATATGCCAACTGGGCTTCCAAATGAATGCTAAGTAATAATATATTAGCACGATAAGCAACAAAGGATTCCAAAGTAGGGAATCATACCAAGAAGTCACCAAGAAAGTGAAATGTACCCACAACGCACAATTAAAGTGTTCCAATAATCTCAATTAACACTTAATTAATTTCAAACACAAACTTGATCACAAAGGACCCAATTCTATCACTAGAGAGGACTACAATGATCACTAAGGTCAACTAGAAGGACACCCAAGACTTAGACCAAAACGCATTCTTCAATCACACAAATTAACAAATGTAAACTTTCAGAGGTCTGTGCGGCCGCCCACCAGGGACTGTGCGGTCGCCCAAAAAGGTCCTCAAACAAGAACAAAACCTTTTAGATAGATGTGCGGTCGCCCAGACCTTTTTGGGCGGTTGCCCAACCTTCTGGACTGCCGGAATTCGGGAGGGAAGAAATGGGTTCTTCATTTTCTTACCCAAATCACACAAATACTCAAAATCAAACACAACCAACAAGTTTGCTAAGGTACCCAAACAACATTTAAGTTTAAGGGAACCTAACTAACACCATTTATCAACCCAAAACCAAGATTGAATCATGACATTCATCCAATCACCATTTTAGCCAAAAACTCAAATAAATTCCAAATCAATTCCAAACTCAACCAAACTTCAAAGATAACAATTAAAGCATTCTAGAAACATGTTATGAGCATTTTTGCATAAAAATAGGGGAAAAGCAACTTACTTGAAAATAATGAAAGTTGACGGAATTCGATTCTTTTTGGTTCTACGCGATCCTATCGACGATCTAAACACATCTCGCGTTTTAATAAATGAGAGATTATGAGAGGAAGAGGAAGTAAATGAAGAGAGAAGGAAAGAGAAAGAAAACTTACCCACAATGGAGAGAGAGAGGGAGTTTGCTGGGAGGGAGGTGGAGTGAGTGAGGGAGAAGTGAGGGAGGAGAGGGGAGTAGGGAGGGAGTAGGAGAATTATTTTGAAATGTTACACTCAGGCCCCTTCCCCATCTACTAACACAATTACTTACACTCCCTACTAACAATTAAGACCCAACAAAACTACACTAACCCAAATGACCCAAATAAAATGCTAGGCAATTATTATGAAACATAAAATGCACACATAAATATTTAAATAAATAATAATTTAAATAAATAAATAAGCAAATAAATAAATAATAATTATTTAATATTAATAAAATAGAGCCTAGATTTCGGGTCGTGACACGTGTCTTCTTGGAAAAATGACTAAGACACCTTTTACCAAGTTAGGTGAAAGGGCAAGCGACTTATTGGGGTTGATACATTCCGATGTATGCAGACCATTAAGTAGCAATGCTAGGGGAGGATTTCAATACTTCATAACCTTCACTGATGATTATAGTAGATTTGGGCATGTTTACCTAATGAAACATAAAAGTGAAGCATTTGAGATATTTAGAATATTTCAAAATGAAGTAGAAAAACAACTTGGCAAAAGTATTAAGGCACTTCGATCAGATCGAGGTGGAGAATACTTGAGTCATGAATTTGATGATCATCTAAAGAATTGTGGAATAGTTTCACAATTGACTCCACCCGGAACACCACAATGGAATGGTGTGTCCGAGAGGAGAAATCAGACTTTGTTAGACATGGTTCGATCAATGATGAGTCAAGTTGATCTTCCAATATCCTTTTGGGTTACGCTCTAGAAACCGCTACATTCACACTAAATCGTGTTCCAACTAAATCGGTTCAAAAGACTCCATATGAGACGTGGAGCGGAAAGAAAACTTGTTTATCTTTCATGAAGATTTGGGGTTGCGAAGCCTTTGTCAAAAGACTTGTCTCTAACAAACTTGCACACAAATCTGACAAATGTATTTTCGTGGGATATCCAAAGGAAACTAGAGGATATTACTTTTACAACCGTGAGGACAACAAAGTTTTTGTTGCCCGAACTGGTGTCTTTCTAGAGAAAGAGTTTCTCTCCAAAGAAATCAGTGGGAGTAAAATAAATCTTGAAGAGATTCGAGACCCAGAAAATGACATTGAACCAATAGTGGAACAAGAACAAGAACCACAAGGAGTTGTGGAACTTGTTCAAAATACACAAGCAACTCGCAGATCTAGTAGGTTACGATCCGAGCCCGAGAGATATGGATTTCTCATAATGGATAGTAATGAGGTAGAAATCATTGAGAATAATGAACCGACAACCTACCAAGAGGCGATGTCTTCTCCTGATTCGGATAAGTGGCTTGGAGCAATGGAATCTGAATTGCAATCCATGCAAGACAATCACGTTTGGAACTTGATTGATGCGCCCGAAGGTGTAAAAACCATAGGATGCAAATGGGTCTTCAAGAAGAAGACTGACATGGATGGAAAGGTGCATACTTACAAAGCTAGGCTTGTAGCGAAAGGTTATAGGCAAGTTCATGGTATTGACTATGATGAAACCTTTTCACCCGTAGCAATGATCAAGTCTATAAGAATTCTGCTTGCTATTGCCGCATATCATGACTATGAAATATGCCAAATGGATGTCAAAACCGCTTTCCTAAATAGAAAACTACAAGAGGATGTGTATATGACACAACCGGAAGGCTTTGAACAGAATTCTAAGGTATGCAAATTACAGAGATCTATCTATGGATTGAAGCAAGCTTCAAGGAGTTGGAATCTCCGTTTTGATGAATCGGTCAAAGAGTTTGGTTTCATCAAGAACGAAGATGAACATTGTGTATACAAGAAGATTAGTGGGAGCATAGTGCTATTCCTTATTTTATACGTGGATGACATATTACTTATTGGAAACGATATTCCTACACTTCAGTCCGTGAAGACTTGGTTAGGAAAATGCTTCGCAATGAAATATATGGGTGAAGCCGCATATATACTTGGCATTAAGATCTATAGAGATAGATCAAGGAGGCTACTTGGTTTAAGCCAAAGTACATACATTGACAAGGTCATTAGAAGATTCCGTATGGAAAATTCTAAAAGAGGAACCTTACCAGTGTTACATGGAGTTTCTCTAAGCAAGACTCAATGTCCTAAGACAAAAGATGAGCGTGAGAAAATGAATGATGTTCCATATGCTTCGGCAATTGGGTCCATCATGTATGCCATGATTTGTACTAGGCCGGATGTATTTTATGCTTTAAGCATGACAAGTAGATACCAATCCGAACCCGGTGAAAATCACTGGATGGCTATAAAAGCGATTCTTAAGTACTTGAGAAGAACTAAAGATTCGTTTTTGGTCTATGGAGGAATAGAAGATGATCTCGTGGTAAATGCTTACACGGATGCAAGCTTCCAAACCGGCAAAGATGATAGTCGATCACAATCGGGTTTTGTGTTTATGTTAAACGGTGGAGCTGTAAGCTGAAAGAGTTCCAAGCAAAGTACTGTAGACACCCAGCCTTGAACCTCTCACCCCGCTTGCATACATAGTATTTTTATTTTACTTGTTTTTGTTAATTTCTGTTACTTCCGTTAAGTTCCTAACTGTTTCCATTAGTTTTGGACTAAATTGCATAACAGAATTAATTTTAGAGTCATTTCTGTCATTCTGTCTTTTCTACCCACGGGCGCTTCCGACACTGTTTGTGGACTGCGCGCACGTCTCGCCCTTAAAGCGGGACTCGCGCGCCTCCCATTATGGCAGTAACGGATTGCACCTTATTTCCCTCCCTTTTCTTATTTACAACATCTCTTCTTGATCACAAAACAACCTCTTTTTACCTCCACATTGATCCCCCTAGTTTTATAACCTCCAATCCCATTATTCTAGCCATTTCTTAAAAACAAAATATTTCTTTTTATTATTATTTGATTTTCTTTTATTTATTTCATTTATTATTTTATTTATCTTATTTTCTATTGGTCAATTCCATCTCACATGGATTGATCATTTTCCCTCCAACCTTTCCCTCTCTTTTCTACCTATAAAACCTCTCATTTCTACCTTAGAAGAGGACCTCAACATTTTCTCTCTAGCCAAAGACTCTCTTTTTGAACCCCAACTTCGATTCATAAACTACATTATACACAAATTCCCCCAACAAGAGTTCTTAGCAACAAGACTCTACACAAATTGTTCTACAACAATTTCTCTACACAGGGCCGGTCCTAATATTTTAGGGGCCCTGATCAGAAATGGAATTTAGGCCCCAAATAGATATTGTCGAAATTTAGTGGAGAGTGAAGCTACTTATTTAAACTACAAAACTACTTCATCCGTCTCAATATGAATGTCTAAATATTATTTTGAAATTAACAGTAAATTATAAATATTTTAAATATTTATTTTGAGATAGAAAAAGTAGTATAACTTAAAAAATATGGGGCCCTTCAAAATCGGGGGCCCTGTGCGGTAGCTCGCTTTGAACACCCTCATCACCGGCCCTGTCTCTACAACAACACCATTTTTAAGTCCAAGTTTGAAGTCCTCTTTCTTAAGGTACTTTATTCTTCTTCTCCTAATTTACATGTCTTTCTAATGTATGCAATACCCATCAATGGGACATGACCAAATAATCACTTTACTATATTAAAGTTGGTTAAGGTTATCTCCCTACATTTACACTCTAGTTTAGTTTACTCTTCTTCTCTTAATGTAACCTTTGACATTTAATCAATAAAACAATTCTCTTTTAATTCCCCTTTTCTTTACTATATAATTGTTAGCACATTTTAATATCAATTGAAGGACATTTAACATTAGAACACCAAAAGTAGCAAGACCCGCGTAAGCGGGGCAGAGTGGGTGTTTAAGTACTTCCCACTCCGTCACCTAACCCCCGAACCCCTCATCTCAAGAATCTTTGGTTTCGTAATCAATAAAAAAGGCTATTTTCTTAGGTTTTCTCGCGTTCCTCTAAAACGTGGGTGGCGACTCTTAAAATCAATTAGACATCCTAGGTAATTCACCGCTCTAGCCAAGCCGTGGTTCCCCGGAGTATCTACAGTGGCGACTCTGCTGGGGATACTGAGGGTTAAACTCGCGTTTTTCATTTTTGGTGTTCTTTTATTTTATTTTCTGGGCATTCTGGTAAAAAGGGTAGGAAGCGCGCGCCTCTGGCCTTCTTGGCCTAAAGCGCGCGCGTCCGACCCTAATTACCAGAATCGCCCGCCTCCCATCTTGTCCTTCAATTCCATGTTTCTGTGCTAACGTTTACTGCAGGGGAAAAAGTTCTATAATTTAGGGTCAAGGCAATCCCTTGAACTCGCTGATTTGCAGGTGTAGACACCCCGCCTTGGACCGCTCACCCCGATTGCACATTTGATCTTGTGTTTCTCCCCATTTTAAGTGTTTCTCGTTAGTTTGTGTCACTTCCGTTAAGTTCCTGACTGACTTCGTTAAGTCCAGGGACAAAACTGAATAACAGGGCTGACTTCCTAGTCCATTCTGTCAAAATTGCCTTATCTGAGTCGCGCGCCTCCGACAGGAGGAGCCAGACGCGCGCGCCTCCCGCCCCCAAAGCAGGAAGCGTGCGCCTCTGGGCGTCAGTTACAGATTTCTGGCCAGGATTCTCCCCCTTGCTCAATTTACAGGATTTTGCCCGGGAAGAATTTCTTGGTGACTGAGTTTTGGCACCAAAAACATCTCTCTTTCACCTATAAAAACCCCCCTTTACCTCCATTTTTGAGGACCTTGGATCTTTTACTCTAAAATCTTACATTTTCAACAAAGAAGCCAAATTTCTTACCTTCAAGGCATTTCCAAGGGCATTCATCAAGAAGTGTTTGAAGTCTCTCGAAGACTAGGTAAAAACCATTTCCTTCCTCTTCTCGACTTCATCTCTTTTCTCTTTCTTTTTGTTTTATCAAAGTGCAATCACCCAAATCATTTTGGGACATGACTCTAATGATCACCTCATCTCATTGAGGTTGGTTAAGGAGTTATATCCTACATTCCAAACTCTATTTTAAAACCCCTTTTTACAATTTAAAGAAGAAGAAGAAGAACGTTTATCATTCATGTAGATTTTGATCAAGCAAGACCAACTTTAGTTGGGCGAGATGGGTGTTTCGGTACTTCCCGTCTCGTAATCTAACCCCCGAACCTCAAAACAAAGAATCTCTGTTTTCGTAATCAAACATAGGCTATTATCAATAGGTTTTTCTTATGTTCCTCAAAACATAGGTGGCGACTCTAAACAATCTAAAACAAGTTAGACATCCTAGGATAATTCACCGCTCTAGCCTAAAGTTGTGGTTTCCCGGGGTATCTACAGTGGCGACTCCGCTGGGGACATTTGAGGGTTAAACTTGCATTCTGATCAAAATCTACATCTTTTCTGGGCATTCTGACTCCTGATGGGGGAGGCGCGCGCTTCTGGCCTCTTCAGCCTAAGGCGCGCGCATCCCGCATCAAGGACCAGAATCGCCCGTTTCTTCATGTTCTTCATCTTCTTCTTCTACTATTCTTCACTAATCATTTCTGTAGGGGTTACAATATGCACATAGGACCAGGGCAATCCCCTGAGTCCAAAATCTGACAATCTGACAGGTACCCCAGATGCGCGCGCCTCCCATATTCATTGCGCAATGCGCGCGCTTCCCACATCACTTCCCTGAGGAGCGCGCTTCTGGGCAATTTCCCAGAACAGAAACAGGTCTCAGAACAGAGCAGTGTGATGGGGGTGTGGGCACAGTTGCCTGCATCAGAACAGAATTGAACTTCGGACTGTTTATTTTTATGTTTTATTTACCGGTCACACGGGTGATTCGGGAGTTGTAATTTATGTGCTTATGTGTTTTCTTTTATCTTTCTTTTCAAAAAAAAAAAATATATAAAATTTTTTTTGTCACGTGATAGACCTCACACTACATGCACATATTCCTATGAACTTCTCACTATCGAGTCGCACAAGTCCAACCCCAAACCCGTCGAGGCCCGTCCTAGAAAGTTTCAAGCTCCACTCGACCTTGGCTCTTTCGAAGCGGTAAACCTCAGCCCGTGGCGTAGTTCAAGACTACATGCCGGGGGTGACCTTTGAGCCTCATATTCAAGCCGAGCACAAGCCACACAATTCTAGTTAAGGTCTAACACTCCGTGACTCAAGTCGGTTTCCATGTACCGAGATTTCCCTAAACTAATGTCTTCAAATCATACATGCCAACTTGTTGAAACGGACGCAATAAAAATCCGTCCCCAAAAGTGGTTATTTTGGACGAAAATAAAAATCCGTCCCCGCATGTATGATTTACTACATTAATTTAGTTTAATCCCGATACATGTAGGATTCACAAACGCGATGGAATCTGATGAGTATATGGGACCGCAAGATGGTCTATATACTAGTGTGACGATTCCATTATTTTCTTAGAAACCCCAAAAGGGATCCATTCCCTCCGACTTATAAAATAATAAAAAAAAAGAGTCTTTTCTTATGTGGTTCGAGTCGTGTACCCAACTGTGTGTTCTAAGCCTCTTCGTGGACCGCAAGTGTTACTCAAGACTGACAAGGGCCTCTTCTGCAATATAGGTTCAATTGGTACTTACAGAGTCTACCGGGATTCGGCAAATCGGTTAGTCCGTGAAGAGATCACTCCAACAGCTCCAACAGCAACCATGACCGGCAGCAGCAACACCATGTCTCTCGAACAGCTTTCAACCATGGTCCAACTCCTCCAAGAGAAAGTCTCCACCCTTAATAAGGAGGCACAAAGCAAAGACGACATTTGGCAATCCCACCTCGACAGCCAAAGGGAGGCCCACGAGGCCGAGATTGAGCTAATGAAAGAAAAGCTCACTAATCTTGCCAAGGGAAGAACAAGAATAACGATGATGAATCCGAGTGGACCGAGGGTTTGTTCAAAAGTCCTTATGTCAACACCCGCACCAAGAAAATGGGAGAGCTGAGTTCCGAGAACAATGAGCCCAAAATGGTGGATTCTATCATGGCCTACATCGACCAAAAATTCAATGGGCTCAACATGGGGAAAGGCTCCGACACAAGCCTTTATCAATCATCCATCCTCATGAGTACTATGGCCGCTCTTCCTGATAAGTTCAAGATGCCCGACATAAGCAAATTCAAGGGCAAGTCTTGTCCTATGGCTCACATTGAGACTTATATTTGGGCAATGGTTCCGAAGAAGGTGTCCCCCAAGGTGATGGCTCAATGCTTTCCTCTCACTCTCGAGGGGGCGGCAAAGGATTGGTATGCTACTCTCCCGCTCACTGTCCGTCTTGATTGGGACTCCTCCATGCTTGCCTTCAAGAACCAATACCAAGGCAACACCACTCACCGGCCTATAAGGAAAGAGCTAGAGAACACTACTCAACGAGACCACGAGTCCTTCATCGACTTCACAAGGAGATGGAATGATAAACTCTCCGAGATTGTGGAAAGGCCAAATACCAAGGAGCAAATGGACATCTTTCTCAAATGTCTCAAAATTGATCTCCGCACCCACCTAAGTGGGGCTTGCTATGCGGATTTCTCCCAAATGTATGAGGCGGGGGTCCGAATGGATGAGTTGCTCAAAGAAGTGAAGAAAAGTGCTCCTAGCTACCGCTACAAGGCCGCTTCCAACTCCACAAAAGAGGCCTTGGTCAACGCCGTCACTATCAACAAGGGGAATTACAAAAAGGTTCCTCCACCTCAAGGGAAGAAGTCTCGAAATGACCGTGTCTACACGCCTCTCCAAGGCATGACTCAAACCGAAGTGTTCGAAGTCCTCAAAGCAAAGGGCCAAGTCACACCCGTGCAAGGGTACCAACCCAAGACGGTCCACCCCAATCATGCTCACCACAAATATTGTGGCTACCACCAATATAGTGGCCACACCACCGAGGATTGCTTCGTTCTCCGCAATGTCATTCAAGATCTCATAGACAAGAAAGAATTTGTAGTGACTAATGGCGAACATGTCAATGTAATAGAGATAGGAGAACTCGAGGGGACCACCCATTCAATCCCAATTGTGAATGGGGGCCCCAGTGTTATGAATAAACTTGACAATTCTTGTTATGTTGTAACTTATGATGAGGTAATGAGGGAAGTACTAGAGAATAGGAAAAAGAAGCAAGAGGGGAATGTCAACATGCTAACTCGATCCGGTCGAGTCATAGCAAGCAACCCTTCCACTTCCGCACCAAGCTCCTCTTCTCAAAGGCCGCAAGCTCGCGACACTCCCGAAGATCCTCTACTTGTCCAACTCAAGAAAACTCAAGCCAACATCTCTATTTGGGACCTCATCGCATCCTCAAAGAAACACCGAGATCTTGTCATCCGCAATCTCGATGATACATCAGTTTCTCCCGATACTACTCCCGAGGACCTCACGGAAATGATCAGTCACATTCATTTTGGCAACGTCATCACCTTTGCCGATATGGACCTTCCACCATTTGGTTCCAACCACAACGAGGCTATTTACCTCAAGGTACGAGCAAGGGGGAGGCCCATCTCAAGAGTCTTAGTGGACGGTGGTTCCGCACTCAACCTCATGCCTGGCAGAATCATGGGCATACTGGGTCTTAAGGATTCCGATTTGAAGCCTTCCACTCAAGTAATCCGAGGTTATGACAGCACCGCTCGTACAGTCATGGGCATGATCGAAATAGACATTGAGTTTGGGAGCATGGTCATGTCCGTTCCATTCCAAGTGCTTGACATCCCGGCCTCGTTCAACTTACTTTTGGGTCGACCATGGATTTACAGTTCTAATGCCGTCCCGTCAACTCTCCATCAATGTGTCAAGATCCGAAATGGTGATGAAATAGTGACCGTCATGGCCGAAAATGTCACTATCCACAGAAAAGGTGAGCCTGTCCACCAAGTTCAGCATGGTTTACCAGACTCCACTCTCTCCGGCGTCTCAATCAACGCCATTGACAAAGAAGGGGGAAACGGATCATGGACCCCCAGCAATCACAAAGTCCTCCGTATGATGAGGAATATGGACTACTTCCCTGGTTTAGGCCTAGGGAAATATCAACAAGGAATCCTACATCCTGTGCAAGTCCCATTTGTCAAGAACACATTCGGTTTGGGGTACGAACCTTCCAGAGAGGACTTGAAACAAGAGCAAGCAATCAAGAATGAAAAGGCCCGAGCTCGTAAAGAAGGCCGTCGTTATGAGGTCCCTAATCTAAGGCCTTACCGCAAGACATTGAATGGCTATTTTGTCCGCCAAGGGGAAGACGTTCCATACATGATCTTTCCCGAGCCGTGGGTTAATAATAAGGGTGTCAAAAAGCCTGGTCTCGAAATCTTCTCCGATTGTGAGATCCAGAAATCCGAAAGGGAACCAACTCCCATGTCGCCCCGTGAATGGTGGGGAAGGAAGGTGACTATAGAGTCCGAGACAGAAATCATCGTGGGGGAAGAACTGACAGATTTAGCCTCCATGTTCGAAGAGCTTGCCATAATGAATGAATGCCAAGTCAACGCCATCCACGACACCGTCATCATGAATGAGACTATCAGTGAGATCCCGCAAGCTCCGAGCCGATCAACAATTGGTATTCAATGAAAGGGCCGTGGTATCCGAAGAATTCTTAGTCCAAGAAATGGGTTGCATACCCCGCACATCAACAAAGGAAGAGCGGCTCACACTTACGTTTGAGTCCGAGAGTGTCTCTAATACCCTCACCCAAGAGGATTTGGAGGCCATAGCCGAGCGTGTGTTTCCTTTCTTTGCTAATGAAAAATTTGATATTTCTGAGTACCCTGAGATTGCAAACATCATAAATGATGAATTAACTAATAATGAACTTAACGAACAAGTTAATAACGATTCAAATTATGATGAAATAGACCACGAAAACACAACATACTTAAATGAACTTGCTCAACAAGTCCGTAGTCGTGGTGAGAATGGTCAAGAGAAACTAAGATCGGAAGCTTCTTCAAGGGGGACGATAGAGACAGATTGACTGCACTACTACGGGAGTTTGTGGATGTATTCGCATGGTCATACAAAGACATGCCGGGTTTGGACAGAAAGGTAGCGGAGCACAGAATTCCGATCAGAGAAGATGCTAAGCCAGTAAAGCAGAAGCTCAGAAAGATCAAGCCAGAATGGTCTCTACAAGTCAAAGAAGAGATTGAGAAGCTCCTCAGTGTGGGTTTCATCAAAGTTATCGAGTATCCGACATGGTTAGCCAACATCGTGACAGTCAGAAAGGCAAACGGCAAGGTTCGAGTTTGCGTGGACTTCCGGGATTTGAACAAAGCTTCCCCAAAGGATGATTTTCCACTCCCTAACATCGATATGCTGGTCGACTCCACTGCTGCCTACGAGGTTCGCTCATTCGTGGATGGGTTCGCTGGGTACAATCAGATTCTCATGGCCGAGGAAGATCAACATAAAACAGCTTTCACAACACCGTGGGGTACCTTTTGCTACACAGTCATGCCATTTGGGTTAAGAAACGCTGGGGCTTCCTACCAAAGAGCCGTGACAGACTTGTTCCACGATATGATTCACAAAGAAATCGAGGTCTATGTGGACGACATGATCATTCACTCCAAAGGGACCGATGGTCAACATTTAATCGATCTCCGCAAGTTCTTCGAAAGGGTTCGTCAACACAAGATGAGGCTCAACCCTGCAAAGTGCACGTTCGGGGTTATCCGAGGCAAAGTCCTTGGTTATATGGTCACTGAAAGGGGAATTGAAGTAGACCCCTCCAAAATCAAGGCAATCATTGACATGCCTCCTCCAAAGACGCAGAAAGAGATAAAAGGTTTCATGGGCAGACTGCAATACATCAGTCGGTTTGTGCACCAACTCACTTCCATGTGCGAGCCAATCTTCAAGCTACTCAAGAAGAATGTGGCTCTAGAATGGACCGACGCGTGCCAAGAAGCCTTCGACCAAGTGAAGCATTACTTGACGTGCCCTCCTGTTCTAGTTCCGCCGTACAAGGAGAAGCCTCTTTTGCTCTATCTCACTGTCAATGATGAAGCCCTAGGGGCTATGTTAGCACAAGAGCAACGAGAGTCCACAAAGGAGAATGCCATTTATTTTGTCAGTCGCCGAATCCAAGGAGGCGAAAAGAACTACTCTGTCTTAGAGAAGTCATGTGCAGCATTGGTTTGGGTCACTCAAAAGCTCAAACACTATATGGAAGATTTTCCGATCAAGATAGTAGCAAATGTGGACCCGCTCCGGTACATCTTCGAGAAGCCTTTCATGTCCACAAGAATAGCCAAATGGTACTTCATGCTCGCCGGCTATGATATCACTTATGTCACACTAAAATCCGTCAGGGGGAAAGTGTTCAGTGACCAGTTTACCGAATTCCCGTGTGACGAAGTGAAGGGGGAAGACGTACAGTTCCCCGACGAGCATTTAATTTGTACTGAAACAGAGGAAAATAAGTGGAAACTTTTTTCGATGGCGCCGCCAATAAACACGGTTTTGGTATAGGAATATTGCTTGTCGATCCAAAAGACATCTACACTCCCATTACCATCCGTCTAGAATTCGAAGCTACCAACAACATTGCCGAGTACGAAGCATGCGTAGCAGGGCTCAAAGCAGCTCTCGAAAGAAACGTCACGGAACTGGAAGTATTCGGCGACTCTTTGCTCCTTATCAATCAGCAATCGGGTAAATGGCGAACCCAAGACCCGACTCTCCAACAGTATGGTCAGCACCTTGAAGAATTGGTTGAACAATTCCAAGAGATTGCCAAGGGATAAGAATCGCTTCGCCGATGCACTGGCCACCATAGCATCATTAGTCGAAATGCCCAAAGGGAAAATGGTGAAGCCTTTCAAAATTGCCCGAAGGAACAGTCCGGCGTACTGCATGAATATCGAGATCAACAAAGTTCAAAAAAACTCTCCTTGGTATTCGGATATCATGAATTTCCTCAAAGATGGCACTTATCCCGAGAATAGCAATAAGAAGTCTCAAGCAGCTCTGCAAAGGCTAGCCTCTCGGTACGTACTGATTGGGGACCGAGTCTATAAAAGGCACCACGACGGGATCAATCTCTTATGCGCCAATGAGGCCGAAGCTCAAGAGATAATGTGTGAAGTGCACGAAGGAGAGTGTGGACCCCACATGAATGGTTTTATGCTAGTCAAGAAGATACTCCGCATTGGTTACTATTGGAGCACTATGGAACGAGACTGTATCGAGAAAGTCAAAAGGTGTGCCAAGTGCCAATTCCATGCTAATCTGCAACACGCTCCACCCTCGCAACTTCACAACATGGTCACACCTTGGCCTTTCTCTTGTTGGGGGATAGACATCATCGGTAAAGTCCATCCTGCCGGGAGCAATGGGCAGTCATTCGTCCTAGGGGCCGTCGACTACTTCACAAAGTGGGTCGAAGCACAAGCCTATCGGACCCTCAACACCAAGAAAGTGGCCGAATTTGTAAATATTAATATCATGTGCCGATACGGCGTGCCTCATGAAATCATTTCCGACAACGGCTCTCACTTTGAGAGGGAAATGGATGCACTTTTGGTAGAATACAAGATCACCAAGCACAAGTCATCTCCTTACCGTCCCCAAGCAAATGGCGCGGTCGAAGCAGTAAATAAGACCATCGAGACCATCGTCAAGAAAATGGCCTCAACAGGAAGGGATTGGCCCGAGAAGCTACCTTTAGCATTGTGGGGCTACCGCACATCAATACGGTCAGCGACAGGAGAAACTCCGTATGCATTAGTCTATGGTTCTGAAGCCGTACTCCCAATCGAACTTGAAGTCCCATCTCTACGGGTCCTCCTCGAGAATCAAGTCAATGAGGTCGATTGAATGCAAAGTTGATATGAACAGCTAGCCTTACTCGACGAGAAAAGGCTAAGAGCACTCGAACGCACAAGGGCGTATCAGCAAAGGATGGCAAGAGCTTTCAACAAAAAGGTAAAGCCTCGAAACATCAATGTGGGAGATTTGGTCTTAAGACAACATCCTCCTAATGCCATGAATCCCCTGGGGAAATGGGGACCCCGATGGATCGGTCCGTACGTGATCAAAAAGATACTAAGCGGCGGTGCAGTCCGGCTCGTGGATTTAGATGGTGACCAGCTGCCAAAGGAGGTCAACCTCGACAAGCTCAAGAGGTTCTATGCTTAATAAACAAAGACCATTTAAAAAAAAAAAATAAAAAAATCGCTCGCTAGGTTGAAAACCCTCAAGGGCGGCCTAGGCAAAAATTAGAGCACGTGCAAAAAAGAAGCCCGCTAGATTGAAAACCCGAAAGGGCGGTCTAGGCAACCTTCGGGTGCGGTCTAAAACATATCAAAAATATCCAATTCTCTTCAAATAACAAAATGCAATTTTTATTTATTCGATGAATTATTCAAGCCATTACAACGGATTTATTGAGCAACAAAAGACATCAAAAACATTAAATTCTATAACAAAGTGGTCTAATTGCAATCTCTTGGGGTACAAAGAAAAATCTAATCTTTCTTAGGTTTGGGAACCCATTGCTTCTTGTTATGTCCTTTAGTCTTCTTGGATGGGGACGGAACATTCTTGGGACCGCCAAGACGGGAGAAAACGCTAGGACGGGACGGAGCTTCATCAACGGCTTTCCCTTTGCCCTTATCAAGCGGAGCCTTAGCGGGGACAATCATGGGACGCTTCCACACATAGGAGGAATTTCCCTTACCTTTCTTCTTCTTGGGAAAATGACGGGGTCTATAGTCCCGCACATGGATCACCGGTCTCACGGGGTCAACAACATCGTCATTGGGCCTTCCCAAACGATCAAAAACGCTCGGACGCTTCTCCACCATCGGGACGGACCCCACAGCTGGAACGGCATTCACCACTGGAACGGACCCCGAGCACCTCAGGCAACTCCTCTCGCAGCACCAGAGACAGCACCATCAGCATCTCTAGTCATGGCAGCAATATCCCTGCACAGCCCCAGCACCCTCTCCTCCAGCTGGCGAAGCCTCCGTCTCATCCCTTTGTTCTGCCTACCCAAGTGCCTATAAGCAGCTACAGGTACCTGTTGCAACGGAGAACAGAAAAAGGAAGTTACATCAAATACAAAGGACAGGAAAACAAGACTGGAACTGAGAAATGCAAAGATGGTCAGAAAAATATACCACGGCAGCCTGAGCAGGAGGCTCTCTCTCCGGTGACATATCCTCAGGAACAATCTCCCTCTTCTCCTCAAAGACCCCAAAGTTTGAATAAGTGTAGTAGGGAGGAGGCAAAGGAGGATCAAAGCAATACCCAGCACCGGTAGTATAAAACCTAGCGGAGGTCGTAGGAGCAGCCTGTGATCTCCTCGGATCAGCAAACATGAAGCCTTGCATCAAGTTGTTCTCCCTGAAGAGGCCATAATCCTGATCCAAGTGAATATAAGGGACGGCATCAACCCCTACCATGTATGCCGCGCGATCAGCCTCTGAAAGTGACCTCCAATTACGAGGGCAAAAAGGAGGAACGTCTGGAACTGCAGGACGAGGGGGGTGTAAAAGTCTGTCACCTGGGTACCATGCTGCCAAAACACTCTGTCTCCAAAATACAGAGCTATGCACTCACCCGAACTCATCAAAAACCGAGAACGGGTAGGAATAAGAGTATGCTAAAACTAGTGCTAAACTGATCTCCACGGATACAAAGAGAAGGCAACAGACTCAGGCCTCAAGGTGTCCACGTGCCGTCGGGCCGAAGTAAGACTAATGGGGTTTGTGCCAGTCTTCACATTCCTCTCTTTGTACGCCCACCGTGCGCAGCCTGGATACTGGGGCTGCCCTTATCAAGCAGAGCCTTAGCTGGGACAACCATGGGACGCTTCCACACATAGGAGGAATTTCCCTTACCTTTCTTCTTCTTGGGAAAATGACGGGGTCTATAGTCCCGCACATGGATCACCGGTCTCACGGGGTCAACAACATCGTCATTGGGCCTTCCCAAACGATCAAAAATGCTCGGACGCTTCTCCACCATCGGGACGGACCCCACAGCTGGAACGGCATTCACCACTGGAACGGACTTCTCACCCTCAGGGACGGAAACGTTAACTTCAAAGGAGAAAGTCATTGGGGCCATTATGACAAGAATTTTGTGGTTTAGGAGGAGAAAGTGTTTGCAAAAGAGTGCTGTGTGACCATTCTGGTCGAAAATGGTTCAAAATTTATAGCTGTTGGAACATTCTGATCAGAAAAAGAAAGGGGCTGTAATTCAGCAGGCCAGAAGCGCGCGCCTCCGACCAAGGCTGCACAACGCGCGCGCCTCCCACAAGCAAGGCCCAACGCGCGCGCCTTTGACAGCAGTTCAGACAGAAACAACCATTGACAGTTCAGAACAGAACCCAAGCACTTCAACATATCCAACCTGCAGTAAAATCAAATCCCAGCAACAAAATGGTGTTCAAGCATCAACAACAAGCATTCTTTGGGCACACATTTGTTTGTAAAGAGTCGACATCTAAGATCGAGTCGCTAATAAAACATAAAATGAGTAGTAAGATAACTAGGATTGTAAATACATGTTAAATGTTATTACAGGCAAAAATAAAAATGTTTTCAATCCCTCATCCTCTCAGCCACAACAGCTCGGGCACATCATCACCAGCACTGTGCTCACCCCCTGCTACCGCTCTCGGTCTCCTCATCGTCATCATCATCCTCATCATCATCATCGTCATCATCATCCTCAGACTCAGATGTCTCAATCACAACATCAGGACGGGTCCTCTTGACAGCTCTCCCTGATAAACTAGTGCCACCCCGGCTCTAGCTACCTTCTCGGCTCAGACTCCTACTATGGCTACCTCTGTGGCTCAGACTCCTGCTCAGCGACTGCCTCGCCGAAGAGACAGCCTCATCAATGTCCAGTGCAGCATCCCTGCAGCCTCGTCCCATGCCCCGAGCACCTCGGGCAGCTCCTCTCGCAGCACCAGAGACAGCACCGGCAGCATCTCTAGTCATGGCAGCAATATCCCTGCACAGCCCCAGCACCCTCTCCTCCAGCTAGCGAAGCCTCCGTCTCATCCCTTTGTTCTTCCTACCCAAGTGCTTATAAGCAGCTACAGGTACCTGTTGCAACGGAGAACAGAAAAAGGAAGTTACATCAAATACAAAGGACAGGAAAACAAGACTGGAACTGAGAAATGCAAAGATGGTCAGAAAAACATACCACGGCAGCCTGAGCAGGAGGCTCTCTCTCCGGTGACATATCCTCAGGGACAATCTCCCTCTGCTCCTCAAAGACCCCGAAGTTTGAATAAGTGTAGTAGGGAGGAGGCAAAGGAGGATCAAAGCAATACCCAGCACCGGTAGTATAAAACCTAGCGGAGGTCGTAGGAGCAGCTTGTGATCTCCTCGGATCAGCAAACATGAAGCCCTGCATCAAGTTGTTCTCCCTGAAGAGGCCATAATCCTGATCCAAGTGAATATAAGGGACGGCATCAACCCCTACCATGTATGCCACGCGATCAGCCTCTGAAAGTGACTTCCAATTACGAGGGCAAAAAGGAGGAACGTCTGGAACTGCAGGACGAGGGGGGTGTAAAAGTCTGTCACCTGGGTACCATGCTTCCAGAACACTCTGTCTCCAAAATACAGAGCCATGCACTCACCCGAACTCATCAAAAGCCGAGAACGGGTAGGAATAAGAGTATGCTCAAACCAGTGCTAAACTGATCTCCACGGATACAAAGAGAAGGCAACAGACTCAGGCCTCAAGGTGTCCAAGTGCCGTCGGGCCGAAGTAAGACTAATGGGGTTTGTGCCAGTCTTCACATTCCTCTCTTTGTACGCCCACCGTGCGCAGTCCGGATACTGGGGCTGGCCTTCCTTGGCAATCTTGAAATCCCTCAGATTCAGGATAGCAAAAGCCCAAAGCTGTAGACAAGAGGCAGAAACAAAGTTAATGACAGTCAACGAAAAAGGCAGTTATGACCAAGGCAAGGAGAATATAAAAGGGACGGTGAGTGGTATACCTCCCACAGCAAGCTGAAGCCCGTAATCGAGCTAGTGGTCGAGCGGCTGGTCAAATCCATGCCGTGGTAACAAGCAGCTAAGCCCGCTGCGCCCCAGTTATACTGGCCGATCTAATCCAAATCCACTAACAAGTCAAGCAGAGCCAAGGAGGCCGAAGATCCCCCGTTGGCAAACAAAGTATGGGATAACAAGTACCAAATGAAGCAACGGGCCACGGCATCGACCCGATCAGCAGTAACACCTCGAGCCTCAGCCATCAAGATGCTGAAATAAGCCCGGATTCGTCCCCATATCACTCGAGAATTCTTGACCTCGAACCGGCAGTCAACCAAAGCCAGTAACTCGTCCGGAGTCCGAACAGCCCCTCTCAAACCAAAAGGGACAGGCATCCCCATGAACGGAAAGCCCGTCAAAGCTGTGAAATCGGTAGGCGTCATAGTCACCTCGCCCATGGGTAAATGGAAGGTATGGGTGGTGTCCCACCATCTTTCCCTCAATGCCTGGACCACATCGGGGTCATTCTTCAAAGCTGGGAGGCTGGTGACAAAAAGACCAAAATGAGTCCCTGTAACTCGGGCCTGAACATTCTCAGGCAACCTCTTCCATATAGAGATGGGCCCATGAGCCCCACCACGAATCTCTGTCAGACGGGTCCACTCCTGAAAGGAAAGAAGGAACAGCAAAAATTTCATCAGCATGACTGCTAGAAAACGGATGAACTCAACACAGAGATTTCAATGGCAGAACAATGTACAAGCAAGTATGTGAACATGAAAATGGGCGCCCCAACATGTTTCTTACAACAAATCAGCAGCAACAAACAACATGCAAAGAATGATCAATAAATCTACTGCAGCAATATTTCGGGTTAAGAAAATAGAACTTCATGAAATCCGAAATCGACAAGAAAGGTGAGGCATTCTTACCAAACCCGAAGTCACGAAGTGAGAAATGTGGGTATGAGGCCAGAAAGTAAGCAAGCTCGGGTCCATAGCTTCAACCCCAATTTCGGGCTCCTCGCCCTGTGGCATCTCGAATGGAGGTGATTGTTGACGATCCGACATCGTTTCTGTGACAGAATTGATCCTAGAGCAGCAAGAAAGTGTTTTGGGGTGATTTCTCTACGAAAATTGGGCTTGGAATTTGGAGGGTTCTTCAAAATTTTGAAAACTTGCCGAAAACAGTGAACCGCCTGTTTAAATATGCTGAACTTATGCGCCAGGCGCGCGCCCCCCGACATACTCATCCGAGGCGCGCGCGTCCCATAACGAGGCCCGGACGCGCGCTCTTCCCATCATCAGGCAGGTTCAGAAGCAGTCTCCCATGCAAGAAACCATGCACCGTATCAAGGTTTCCCCACGGATTCCGAACCCCCTAAGTTCTGTCACGGGTGCCATACCCCCCTCAAGAGTCAATCTCAACATTTCATCCCCAGCAGGAACATTTTTCTGGTCGCAGTCAACTGTACCCGCACCCTACAATTCAAAAAGTCAAGTGTGACTCCAAGTGGCACGCGGCTTCAAAGCAATATTTCATCAACGGATTTCACTTAAGGGATTCGTCCTCAAAAGTTCACTAACGGCCTCTCCAAAGGTTCACTAACGGCCTCTTCAAAGGTTCACTAACGGCCTCCTCAAAGGTTCACTAACGGCCTCCTCAAAGGTTCACTAACGGCCTCTCCAAAGGTTCACTAACGGCCTCATCAACGGATTTCACTAACGGATTCCTCCTCAAAGGTTCACTAACGGCCTCTTCAAAGGTTCACTAACGGCCTCCTCAAAGGTTCACTAACGGCCTCTCCAAAGGTTCACTAACGGCCTCCTCAAAGGTTCACTAACGGCCTCTCCAAAGGTTCACTAACGGCCTCTCCAAAGGTTCACTAACGGCCTCATCAACAAATTTCACTAACGACCTCGTTCAAAAGCTTCACTAACGGCCTCATTCAAGATATTCAGCCGGCAGGTTCACCTAACGGATCATGCCACCCCCTCTATCAACAAAATCCGCTCACACAGGGAGCGCACCACTCTCTCTCGCAATTTCAAATTCCTGCTTTCATCAAGTCTTTACTTTTTTCTTGGTGATGTCCTCGGCGGGTGTTTTTAACTTTTGTCGACGCGTTTTGCTTTGCAATCCACGTCGCCGAGGGGCTCTGTAGACACCCCACCTTGGACCGCTCACCCCGATTGCACATTTGATCTTGTGTTTCTCCCCATTTTAAGTGTTTCTCGTTAGTTTCTGTCAGTTCCGTTAAGTTCCTGACTGACTTCGTTAAGTCCAGGAACTAAACTGAATAACAGGGCTGACTTCCTAGTCCATTCTGTCAAAATTGCCTTATCTGAGTCGCGCGCCTCCGACAGGAGGAGCCAGACGCGCGCGCCTCCCGCCCCCAAAGCAGGAAGCGCGCGCCTCTGGGCGTCAGTTACAGATTTCTGGCCAGGATTCTCTCCCTTGCTCAATTTACAGGATTTTGCCCGGGAAGAATTTCTTGGTGACTGAGTTTTGGCATCAAAAACATCTCTCTTTCACCTATAAAAACCCCCCTTTACCTCCATTTTTTAGGACCTTGGATCTTTTACTCTAAAATCTTACATTTTCAACAAAGAAGCCAAATTTCTTACCTTCAAGGCATTTCCAAGGGCATTCATCAAGAAGTGTTTGAAGTCTCTCGAAGACTAGGTAAAAACCATTTCCTTCCTCTTCTCGACTTCATCTCTTTTCTCTTTCTTTTTGTTTTATCAAAGTGCAATCACCCAAATCATTTTGGGACATGACTCTAATGATCACCTTATCTCATTGAGGTTGGTTAAGGAGTTATCTCCTACATTCCAAACTCTATTTTAAAACCCCTTTTTACAATTTAAAGAAGAAGAAGAAGAACGTTTATCATTCATATAGATTTTGATCAAGCAAGACCAACTTTAGTTGGGCGAGATGGGTGTTTCGGTACTTCCCATTTCGTAATCTAACCCCCGAACCTCAAAACAAAGAATCTCTGTTTTCGTAATCAAACATAGGTTATTATCAATAGGTTTTTCTTATGTTCCTCAAAACATAGGTGGCGGCTCTAAACAATCTAAAACAAGTTAGACATCCTAGGATAATTCACCGCTCTAGCCTAAAGTTGTGGTTTCCCGGGGTATCTACAGCAGGTACTGCCCAGAAGCGGGCGCCTCCACTTCTCTCAGTCTAACGCGCGCGCCTCCTGAGTAGGCATCTGAATGCGCGCGCTTCTGGGTATTTCCCAGAAACAGAAACAGTGAACAGAATGGGCAGTTTTGACAGTGTGTGGGCACCGGGCCTGCACAGAACAACTTTTATTTCCTGTTCATTTTTATCGGTCACACGGGTGATTCGAAAGTTGTAAATTACGTGCTTATTTGTTTTTTTTATTTCCTTTGAAAAAAAATATATTTTGTCACTTGTTAGACCTCACACTACGCGCACAATTCTTATCAACTGCTCACTATCGAGTCGCACAAGTCCAACCCCAAACCCGTCGAGGCCCGTCCTAGGAAGTTTCAAGCTCCACTCGACCTTGACTCTTCCGAAGCGGTAAACCTCTGCCCGTGGCGTATTTCACGACTACATGCCGGGGGTGACCTTTAAGCCTCTCTTTAGCCGAGCACAAACCACACAATTCTAGTTAGGGTCTAACACTCCGTGACTCAAGTCGGTTTCCATGTGCCGAGATTTCCCTAAACTAATGTCTTCAAATCATACATGCCACTCGTTGTTTTGGACGAAATAAAACTCCGTCCCAAAGTGGTTATTTTGGATGAAAATAAAAAATCCGTCCCCGCATGTGTGCTTTACTACATTGATTTAGTTTAATCCCGATACATGTAGGATTCACAAACGTGATGGAATCCGATGAGTATATGGGACCGTGAGATGGTCTATATACTAGTGTGACGATTCCATTATCTTATTAGAAACCCCAAAAGGGACCCCCGTCCCTCCGACTTATAAAAAAAAGAGTCATTTTTCTTGTATGGTCGAGTCTTTTTCCTTTGTTTGTGGGTGAATTTATTTTACTCAAAAGGTATTTGTGGGGCCAACCTAAGATCAACCGTGTTCTCTCAATAGGTCCAATGGCTTCCAACGGAAACAAAAATAAAGGTGAGAACATTTCCGTGTCCAACGAAGGGTTACTCAACATGGTGAAAGTATTGAAAGGGCAAATTGATATACTAGCCGAGGATGTTCGCCGCAAGGATGATTTATGGCGAGCCCGTTACGAGCATGTGAAAACGGCCCACAAGAAAGAAGTTGCTCAACTCAAGAACCTATTGAAGGGCCTCACAAAGGAAAGAAAGGAGATCCAAAGCATCGATACCGGTTTGGTCAACACTCTCATGTCCTACATTGACCAAAAGCTCAGTGGGCTAAATTTGCACAAAGGCCCAAGCTCCGATCTTCATCATGCTTCTTTTATCATGAACACTATGGTGGCCCTTCCCGAAAAATTCAAGATGCCCGATATTGGCAAGTTCAAAGGCACCTCTTGTCCCGATGCTCATGTCTACTCCTACATTTGGGCCATGCTACCAAAGAAAGTGTCTCCTCAAATAATGGCACAATGCTTCCCGCTTACTCTCGAGGGGGTCGCAAAAGATTGGTATATGGGTCTTCCAGTTTCCACCCGCCTCAATTGGGATGTCGCTATGCTTGCCTTCAAGTCACAATATCAAGGCAACTCCATGTTCCTCCCCACCAAGAAGGAATTAGAGAGCACCATGCAAATAAGTGATGAATCATTTGGGGACTTCTATCGCCGTTGGAATGACAAGCTAGCCAAAATGGTTGATAGGCCTTCCAAGAAGGAACAAATGAACATCTTCTTGAAGTGTTTGAATATGGACTACCGCACTCATCTTAGTGGCGCTTTTCACTCCGATTTTTCAAGCATGTATGATGCGGGGGTTAGAATTGACAATTTGCTCCGAGAAGTGGCCGAGTCCTCCTATGACACAAGCTTCAATGACAAAGGGTTCCCAAGCAATGACATGGAAGAATGTAGTGACATGGAAGACTACAACGACAATGGGGACTACAGCAACAATCTCCGTTTCTCTTTCTCTACCTAGTAGTAGGAATTAAAAAAAAAAAAAAAGAGTCAAAAGTCCTCTTAAGTGTGCATCAATGTTTTCTCTCGTCCTATGTTAAATGTTCGAGTCCATTGAATCATCAAATTAAAGTCGTTCTTGTCCTCATACACTCTTCCAAGTTGTTCAATTTAATTCTTGGCAAAATGATGAATAAATGTCTAAACACGTTTTAGAACGAAGGCCATCGCTTGAACGCCTAGGGGCTAAACATCGACGACGGCATCAACAATGAAGACATCAACAATGACGAAATCAAGACAAAGAAAGGTGGAGCAACAACCATGGAGAAATCAAGCAAAGTTTTCAAAAAGGGGATTAAAAAAAAAAAAAAAGAGCTCGCTAGGTTGAAATCCTCAAATCAACCTAGGCAAAAGTTAGAGCAAAAAAAAAAAAAAAAAAAAATCCCCCTCAATCAAAGATGTACAAGATCAACATCATTCCACCAATGAAGGACGAAGCAACAACCATCTCGACGAATGGAGCATCCACAAGAACTACGGTGACCTGAGCCTCTTCACTGGAGGAACGTAGGCAACCTTCGGGTCCGGTCTCATGCAAGAAAGAAGATATGTTTATCCCTAGCGCGTTATGGTGATTGGCCTTCATCTCGAACTTGTCATGACATCTTTGTTCGATTCATTTGCCAATAAATTAATCACCTCAAGATTGAACAACTTTCCTAGATTTGGAATCACTTTCCGTTCCTTGTCGAATCTAGGGCTTCTATTCTTTCTGCATACTCCCAATTTCTTGCAATCAAATTGGAGCTTTCCTTCTCTTCTCTCTTAATGACTTACTTGCCTTCGTGAGTCATTCAACAAATATATACAAAGTCAATACTAGGGACACTTCCCTAGTCGAGTCAATGTCACTCATCTTTAGTGACAAGAGGTCTTCACCGCAAAATCACATGTCTTATCTCCTCAGCCAGAGTCAATGCACACTTCCTCATTAATCGAGTAAAAAAAAATAAAAAAAGAAGACTCAAAAGAGATGCCCGCTAGATTGAAAACCCGAAAGGGCGGTCTAGGCAAAAAACAGGGTGCGTCATAAAAAAAAATGAGAGAGTGAGAAAGAGAAGGGAAAGAGAAATGGAGATCTCCGGCCTTTAAGGAAGACAACTGCACAAGTTCTACATTGGGTCTCCTCAGCAAGTCAATTCCCTACCGAGTCAATGCAAAAGGCTCGACAAGATATGGCACCATGTCTTGGGTTATTGGCATCATTCTCCAGCAGTGTGCATTTTTGGGTTCACGAAAAGAAGGCCCGCGGTAACCAAGACCCATCCAAGAACGAGCCCATCATAAAAAGGCACGAGGTTGCACAAATAATCCCTAGCTAGTCAATTGGCTTGGGCAGCAAATAGCACAACATGTGTCTCAGTTTTCAAATCTTCTTCAAGTATGTGCGAGAAAATGGAGTAGCTCTTGCCATGTCCTCTCATGTTTGTTCCCTCGCACGAGGATGAGTCACTTTTGCTTTGCTCAACAAATGGTGATGCCCTAGGGGCTATGTGACTCAAGAACAAGGGCTTCTTTTGCTTCATTTAACAATCAATAAGCCCTAGGGGCTATGCTCGAGAAAGATGTGTGAGACTATCCTCAAAGTCTCTCAAAAGGAATGTCGAGAAGTACCTTCTTGTCATGTATGCTCATACTTGGTCCCCCGATCAAGGATAGGCCCTTCTCGTTCCACTCCTTATCAATGGTGTCACTCTAGGGGCTACGATCAAGTTTTAAAGGCTCCCTCAGCAAGAAGAAATTCACTTCAGTGTCCCCAGCCGATTCATGTGCAACATTGGAAGCTTCCTCAATTCGGCACCAAAGGTCTCAAGGGGCTTCGCAATCTACAATCTTTTGGCCTACGGTATACAGTGATACAAGCAAAGGGAAATATTGGGGCTTCGCGACCAACATTCTTTTGGGCAACAATACTCGAGCAACGCAATTTGGGAGTAGTCTCCATGAAAGGGATCAAGCTTCAAAGGTCCCTCAACACTTCCAGTCAAAAGGCCTCTTGGTTTTAAATGAAGGCTCAGTTGATATGAATGAATTTGATGATTCTTGTTAGAACTCACAGCGAGATTCTGAAGGAAGTCTTAGAGAAAAGGAAAAAGATTCAATATGCTAGACTCACCCGGCTGAGTTATAGCGTGCAATGCCAATATGTTAACTCTATAAGCAGAGTTACGGCCAATCCCAATGTTTCTGCAATACAACACCCCCTTCTCCAAGATCAAAAGCACAGGCTGCATCCAAAGATCCGCCGTCGGTTCAACTCAAGAAGACTCAAGCAAACATACCATTCGAGACTTTATCACACCAAGACCTTATCATCTGCAACAACATCACCATCTCCCACGAGACGTCTCCCGAAGACCGTACTACATTTTCAACATGGACCTTCTGCCATTTGGGTATCAACCACAAAAAGGGCCATCCATCTCCAAACAAGAGAAAGAAGGAGATCGACTTCAAGAGTTCTTCCCAATAGCGCCATCCGCTCCCAACATAATGCTAAGCCGATTCCAAGAAAATTTGAGGCTTCACACCGAAAGGTCTCCACATCCCACCATCTACAAACTTGATAAGCCCATGACATTTGGGGCTTAGCAATCTCCCGAAGCTTGGTATTAATAATCTTCTCTTGGGGCTTGCTCTCGTCAACATCAAAAGGCGATTTATCATAGGGCTATGAAAGATTGGCATCAAAGGCATTCTAGGGGCTTTACAATCAGCAACCCCTTATCTCGGCATCGAATGTCTTTTGGAGCCCCATAACTGACACATCTCTTGGGGCTAGAAATCACTTTTCGTTGGGCACAACGGCAACGACGACATAATTCAAGCAAGGCAATCCGGACTTCGATTGAACATGACTTGATCTTGGGTTGGCTTTACAAACACACAATGGTTAAAATGGTTCACCCACGAACTAAAAAAAAATCTTTTTCTCACGTGTGTGCATATTCTTTTCTTTCTAATTAAAAAAAAATTATTTTCTTTTTTCTTTTCTTGCGCAAAATTATGTGTTTCCTTTTTTGCTATGCTCCTAGCATTCTCCCCCAGTATTCTCCACCATCCTTGAACTACGCTGGTCTGATTCCTTCCAAGGGATACGTAGGCAGCCTTTTGGCACGACCAACCCATCATCCGGAATACTGTCCCACCGACAATCCATCAAAAACGAATTCGTCATCAAAGGAAACGACACTCTCCGCCAAAGCATCTACCACAACATCACGAATCCATCCAACGGCAATGGTAAGTGAAGGTATGGACATCATTCATCTCTCTCAAGCAAATCTCTGCTTTCAAAAATCACTTCACACACAAAATCACTTTACTTCTCCCTCATGCAAAAGTGCTTCAAAATCACATCACACCACAAGCACGATTTCGCTCAATCTTCACACTTCATGCACAAGACATATACCTGCAAAGCACACACTTAACAGGTACCACCACAAGGTCAATAGCATCTTCAACTCAAGGCACTTCATCCCCAGCAGAAAGTGATCCGCCGTCAACTACGCCTGCATCCTACAGAGTCAAACAATTACAGTTCAATGACAATAACTCGGTCCATGGTGAGCCACAAAATCACCACCTTTCCATCAAGCAACATAACAATATCACATATAGGCAGACAGAGCCTCGGTTCCCGCCATCCGTAAACGGATCCCGCATCAGCAAACGGATCCCGTATCAGCAAACGGATCCCGCATCAGCAAACGGATCCCGTATTCAGTAAACGGATCCCGCATCAGCAAACAGATCCCGCATTCAGCAAACGGATCCCACATCAGCAAACAGATCCCGCATTCAGCAAACAGATCCCGCATCAGCAAACGGTATCCCGCATTCAGCAAACGGATCCCGCCTTTAGCAAACGGATCCCGCATCAGCAAACGGATCCCGCTTTAGCAAATGGATCCCGCTTCAGCAAACGGATCCCGCTTCAGCAAACGGATCCCGTATCAGCAAACAGATCCCGCATTCAACAAATGGATCCCGCATCAGCAAACGGATCCGCTTCAGCAAACGGATCCCGCATCAGCAAACGGATCCCGCTTCAGCAAACGGATCCCGCTTCAGCAAAACGGATCCCGCCATATCCTTTCTATATCAATAAATCCGCTCACACAGGGAGCGCACCCCTATCCTTCGCAAATTTCAAATTCATGTTTTATTGAGTCTTTGTTTTCTCTTGTCGATGTCCTCGGCGGTTGTCTTTCTTTCGTCGACGAATTTTTTTTTGCAATCCACGTCGCCGAGTGGCTCTGTAGACACCCCGCCTTGGACCTCTCACCCCGGTTGCATACATAGTATTTTTATTTTACTTGTTTTTGTTAATTTCTGTTACTTCTGTTAAGTTCCTAACCGATTCCGTTAGTTTTGGTCTAAACTGCATAACATATTTAATTTTAGAGTCATTTATGTCATTCTATATTTTCCACCCACGGGCGCTTCCGACACTGTTTGTGGGCTGCGCACGCGTCTTGCCCCTAAAGCGGGACTCGCGCGCCTCCCATTATGGCAGTAACGGATTGCACCATATTTCCCTCACTTTTCTTATTTACAACATCTCTTCTTGATCACAAAAGAGCCTCTTTTTACCTCGACATTCATCCCCCTAGTTTTATAACCGCCAATCCCATTATTCTAGCCATTTCTTAAAAACAAAATATTTCTTTTTATTATTATTTGATTTTCTTTTATTTATTTCATTTATTATTTTATTTATCTTATTTTATATTGGTCAATTCCATCTCACATGGATTGATTATTTTCCCTCCAACCTTTCCCTCTCTTTTCTACCTATAAAAACCTCTCATTTCTACCTTAGAAGAGGACCTCAACATTTTCTCTCTAGCCAAAGACTCTCTTTTTGAACCCTAACTTCGATTCACAAACTACATTATACACAAATTCCCCCAACAAGAGTTCTTAGCAACAAGACTCTACACAAATTGTTCTATAACAATTTATCTACAACAACACCATTTTCAAGTCCAAGTTTGAAGTCCTCTTTCTTAAGGTACTTTATTCTTCTTCTCCTATTTTACATGTCTTTCTAATGTATGCAATCTCCATCAATGGGACATGACCAAATAATCACTTTACTATATTAAAGTTGGTTAAGGTTATCTCCCTACATTTACACTCTAGTTTAATTTACTCTTCTTCTCTTAATGTAACCTTTGACATTTAATCAATAAAACAATTCTCTTTTAATTATCCTTTTCTTTACTATATAATTTTTAGCACATTTTAATATCAATTGAAGGACATTTAACATTAGAACACCAAAAGTAGCAAGACCCGCGTAAGCGGGGCGGAGTGGGTGTTTAAGTACTTCCCACTCCGTCACCTAACCCCCGAACCCCTTATCTCAAGAATCTTTGGTTTCGTAATCAATAAAAAAGGCTATTTTCTTAGGTTTTCTCGCGTTCCTCTAAAACGTGGGTGGCGACTCTTAAAATCAATTAGACATCCTAGGTAATTCACCGCTCAAGCCAAGCCGTTGTTCCCCGGGGTATCTACAAGTACAACCGCTGATTCTATAACGGAAGCTGAGTATATTGCTGCATCAGATGCTGCAAAGGAAGCTGTTTGGATTAAGAAGTTCATTACTGAACTTGAAGTGGTTCCTAGTATTGCTAATCCAATAGACCTTTATTGCGATAATAATGGTTCTATTGCTCAAGCAAAGGAACCAAGAGCACATCAGAAATCCAAACACATACTTAGGCGTTTTCATATCATTCGAGAAATCGTTGATAGGGGAGACGTAAATATATGCAGAGTACCTACTGATGACAATGTTGCGGACCCGCTAACAAATGTACTTCCATAAGCTAAACATGAAGGTCATGTTAGGTCCATGGGTATTAGATACATGGGAGATTGGGCCTAGGGCAAGTGGGAGATTGTTGGTAGTGGTGCCCTAGGCACGTTTAATAAACGTTGTAACTGTCATCATTTATTTCATATCAATAAAGAGATGTTATAATTATTATTGTTGTTCATGTTTACTTATAATAATCTCCGTCCCTAGTACTTGTTAAGCACTAGTATAAAGGCTAAATGATCATGGGATGATCATGTTAGATTTATGGGTACTTGTTTGGAACAAGGTACTGGACATGACCCGCTATATGAGATTTATGTCATGGTCTATGTCGTACATATATCTCATATTAGTCATGTCAATTGAATCCTTAGACATGAAGTTATTATAGTCTTCCACTTGATGAACATTATGTTTGACATATTCAAACGCTACCTTTAATCGGGTAGTTATAAAGGGTATGATTGGCATAATCAGATTCACGTAGGGAAGAGTAATAAGCTAAATGGATTTGTCCCTCTTTGGAGAGATGTCAAGCTTAGGCCTCTCGTAGGAATGATGTTGATGAAAATGTTCGACCGGACTCAAATGAATTTATTAGATCAATGTCATTTGTATTATCAACATATTCGGAATCGAGAAAGTATTGAACAAAACAAGTTGACTTGTTGACCATGACTTGTGTTCAATGACATTGTGGATAAAGGGATTGTGACATGTTCTAAAGGAATGCGAACTTGTATCTAGTTATACTATTTGGGTAGGTATGACGGTTTGCTAGAACCTAATCATATCTTATGGTTTCATGTTTGAACCCATTGCCAACTTAGTGTAATCCTAGAGGGTCACACACAATAGAACGAATCTTAAATAAGGACTATATCGGAATATCGAGTCGAAGGACTTTGGAGGAATTTGGAAATTAGGGAAATCTGGGGCAGGTGTGCGACGGCACAAAAGGGTTTGGGCGGCCACACAGCTTGGCTCAAAAAGTACTAGAACCTTCCAGATAGATGTGCGGCCGCACAGGTGGTTTTGGGCGGCCGCACACCATGTCGTGACTGGTTTCCTGATTTGATTTGGAAAAGAATTTTGGACGGGTTTAGACACAAGTTTCCTATTTGGAATAGGTCTAACTTGTATATAAACAGCAAAATTCGGCCAGAATCAAGGCTAATGCTTTTGTGAAAATCTCAAAGAGTTTGAGAGAGGTTTTATTTTGTTCTAAGACATCCTAGATTGAAGAACAAAATAATACACAAATAAAATTCCATATAGTTCATATTGATTGGGAAAACATGTTTCACAATTTTGGTCTAGCAACCAAGATCAAGTGTTCTTGATATTCGTTCAAGGTGTGGATACCGCTAGAGGGTGAAGCTCATCATCTTCAAAGTTCGTGTTCTTACTTGTTCGTGATTAAAGCTTCAATTTCTCCACCAAGATCAAAGACCAAATTCAAAGTCATCAAGGGTTAGTTTTCTAGTATTCATATTGCAAGTATTTGATTTAATCATATGAACGGATCTATGAGCTTTGGGTTTCATAAAATTTTAAATGCTATTTTCCGCTGCGCATGTTACTCCGAAACCCAACAGTGCTCAATAGTAGTATAGTGGAGGCTTATATATCACAATTAAAGCCATATCTTTCCGATCTGAGATAAGGGATTTTACAATAATGTAATATCCTGAAAGTTTCAATATTTTTATTTTGGGTTTTAGTTATTATTAGGTTATTAAAATTAGCCAATGATGATATTTTTTATTTGGACTTTTAGACTAAAATGTCAATTGGGCTTTGTGGATTTTTAATTTTCAACTAGTTAGGATATAATATTGGGGCAATTACCATTTAGTCCTTGACCCAATATGGAAACTATCACCAAAGACGTGGAATTTCAAATACTAACACCTAGTCCACAAGTTATTAAAAAAAACACTCATGTCATTAATAAATGATGAAATATTACATTAGTGCCACTCCCTCCTTCTCCGGCGACCACCTCTGGCGACCATTTTCCTACAACCACTTCCGACGACTATTTTCCAGTGACCACCTCCGGGGACCTATTTTTACGACCACCTCCGACGGCGGTTGTTTCCTGACGACCATTTTCTGGCAACCATCCCCGGTGACCATCTCCGGTGACTATTTGCAAATAATCCGGTGAAATTGAAAAGGGAATTCCACCCAAAATATGCAAGCCGGCCGGCGATCACCAAATCTGTCAATAACAACGTCACATTTTTTTTTTTCAAAAAGAACAACATTCACTGTTTTTTATATATATATATATAAAAAAAACACTTCACATTTTTTTTCCAATACCATAACTCACATTTTCTAAGAATAAATATTAATTTTTTATTTTTTTGTACAATTTTAATAAAGAAGAAGTTCATAGTTATTACAAGAACAAGTTTATAGTTGAGAACAAAATTCACAGTGTTTTTTTTTCAAAAACAAGTTCACAGTTGTTCCAAGAACAAGTTCACAGTTACTAGAGGACAATCATGTCCTTACTAAAAGATGGGAACTTACATGAGTGCCACCCCTTTCCATCATTTCACTTTCTCTCTCCAACCGTCATAACCAACTTTGGCCACCCATCCCCACCTTCTTCGATCACCAACTCCGACAACCAGCTCAGGCGTGTCACCAACTCCGGCATTCATTTTCTAGAAACCATTTTCCGGTGACCATCTTCATTAATCATTTTCCAACGACCATCTCCGACGACTATTTGCGAATACTCCGGCTACCACCAAATCTGACCGGCGACCATCAAATTTGCAAGAACAACTTCACATTTTTAAAAAAGAACAAAATTCTCGTTGATTAGAACAACTCCATAGTTTTATATATTTAAAAACAAAACAAAATTTTCCCTTTTTCTAAGTTCAACTTCACAGTTCTTCGGAGAGCAAATTCATAGTTCCTAGTGCAAGTTTACAGTTGTTTGAAAAACAAGTTTAAAGTTGTTTCAAGAACAAGTTCACTTTTATTCAAAGAATAAGTTTCAAGTACAACTTCCAAGAACAAGTTCACAGTTGTTACAAGAACAAATAAGAGAGGTTCACAAAGAGGGCCGTCCATCATTTTTAATTTTTTTTCCTCTCAAAATTTTAAAAATAGATTTTAACATTTAGAAGTAAAAATAAATAAAATGAAACTAGCGTTGTGCTCGTATCATCAAAGCGTTATCGCTCGTATCATCAAAACGAACAAATAAGTTTCATTAATAAATATTTGTGAAAACTTTGTGAATTTCATAATTGTTCCGAATTCACAATTGAATTTTATAAGTTCACATTTGTATTTTACGATTGTTCTAAGAACAAAGAAGAGAAGTTCACAGTTGTTTTAGTTTAGTTCATAATTCTTCATGAAGAAAGCAAATAAAGAGTTTATTTAAGAAAAGATTAAGAGAATTAATAAAAAAAGAATAAGAGTTTAGAAAAAGAGGATGAACCTCATACCTATTCTTGAAGAGAGAAAAAGTCAAATTGAATATGGTAAGGACCCTTGAAAATGGACTTTGTGTTTTTAGAGTGTTTTTGAGTCAAGAATTGTTGGTCCTTTTCTAATGTGGAATGAAGGGGTATTTATAGGTGTAGGGAGAGTGTTTTAGGTCACAAAGATGACTTTCCCCCGATCAAGAAAAGGAGTAATGGCCAAGGGGGTTACAAATCAGAAAATGATGGAAAAATGGAAAAATCTGAGATTCTGAAAGCGGGGGGTGGGGGGGACGTGCCTTTGACCCCCCCTCCTATGGGTGGCACACGCCTCCCACATAAGGGGCCAAAGGTGTGCGCATCCGGCCTTCAGAAAACTCATATTTTGACCCAAGCGTTGGTCCCGTTATGCAGTTAAGCCCCGAAACTGACGAAATCAGCTAGAAACTTAACGAACATCACGAAAGTCAATAAAAACAAAGTAAACAAAGACTCAAGGTTAACTTTGTTACTTAGTCAAGTCCAAGACTAATGGAGTAAGTCAGAAACTTAACGAAAAGTAACAAAAGTTAACGGAAGGTAACAAAAGTTAACAAAAAAGAGGAAAACAAAGACTGTGTATGCAATCGGCACATGAGAGGTCTAAGGCAGGGTGTCTACAGATACGGAGCGAAACAATTGGACCTAAATTGAGAAAATGCCGTTGTCAGTCTTGAGTAACACATTTGGCTCTTGGAGAGGCTTGTAACACACATTGGGCACACGACACGGACCACATAAAAGAAAAATGACTCTTTTTATTTATTTAAAGTCGCTCAAGTGTTGGGTAGAAACAACGATAACACTTTGACGACAGTCCCTCAAGCTTAAGATAAAAACACTTTAAAAAAGAGTTTGCAGCAGAAAATTAAACCATACAAAATATTTCTTTTCTTCAAGTTATATAATATATATCTTGAGGGTGCCCTAAGGCGAAGACCTTTATATATATGAGTTATACATACACGGTGAAAGTTCCCTAAAGATATTACATGAATGCTCAATGGAACGAATAAAGACTAAACACGAAACCCTATCTTAGCCAAAAACACAATCAAAGACAAAGTCCTTAGGCATGGAAATAAAGGTATGAGAGAATTGAGCCTAAATAAACCAAGAAGTGAATAGTCTTTCTTTAGAATGCACACACGTTTAAAAAAGCACTCTAGTCCTCAACCAAAAACCATTCAAAAGATGTTGGCTAATACAAAATCAGTTTGCTGGTGTTGGACTAGGTGTTGTTAACACTTTGGATAACACTGCCGTGTGTGTGTTCCATACAAGTACAATTTTTGGCTTGGAAACTGTGTCAATAATTTTTGTCCAGCCATGCACTATATATAGGCATCCAAACTTGGAGCCTACTCATTGTTGCACGAAATCCTCCACTTGTTTGTTGATATCCCATTTTCCTATTCTTGTGCACAAAAATAGATTGTGATCCCTAGTTTATAGGAACTACTACTATCCCACTCATGGACTCCTTTTACTCTCCTTGGTTTCGAGACTTGTACCCACGTTCTTTTTCAGCAAATATGGATGACCAAGTCTTTCCCCATATTTTTTTTTTCTCTTTTTCCTGAGTTACACATAAATATTCATTTATCCGTAATTCTTCCTTTAACTATAACCCCTTGTATGTAGCTCCAACATTTTGACCAACCTTTAATGATTCTTTGGACCTACAATTAACAATAATCTTGAAGAAAATATTAAACATTAATATCCAATAATTTTATTAATAAATGATAAAACTATTATAAATCCTGTATGGGTAACACTATTGGCAACACTAGTGGTAGCACCACATTTTTTAACTAACAATACTGTAAGTTTTGAGCTATCGATATTCCTTTTAGTCTTGGATTCAATGGTGGAAAACATTCATAATCATATCTATTACTCATTCTTTTCTTAAATGAATGTCCATTTTAAAGAATTTTTCATCATAAAATGAATGTTTTTTTTAAAAAATAACTTTGTCTCTATATGTTTTTTTACTTAATATTTTTCACTAGTCCTTTTCTACATGCAATACTAAATGTTTAGGAAGTGAATTACAAAAATATGTATTCATCTTTTCCACTAAACTGTATAAAAAGTGAACAATTTTCTAATGTCCCTTAAATTAAAATTTTGACATTCATTTAAGGGCAGATGAGTCACTACTAGAAAAATGTCTTTTAGAGACTCTTTGTTTGAGACGACAACCTTTAATCGTCTTTATTTGAAAGAAATTGGGACGACATATCTCTATGGGTCTCTATTTTGAGACGGAACTTCTCTGTTAGTCTCTATTTTGAGACGGTATTTCTCCAGTAGTTCCTAATTTCACATGTTATATACTCCCTCCGTCCCGCCCGAAATAGGATTTTGGTAAACATGACTTTACTTTGACCAAGTCTTTTGAAGAAAATATAATAATCCAAATAAAAATTTAAAAATTATTATTGTATCACAATTAATAATACTCTCAATAACAATTTTTAAATTTATATTAGGATAATTATTTTTTATTTAAATTATATGGTCAAAATATAAAAAAAGCTACCAAAATCCTATTTCGGGTGGGACAGAGGGAGTATATATTTATCAGAGACAATCATTGTTGTCTCTAAAAGATTCGAGACATCTGTTGGAAATTTTGATCTAAAGTGACCTTTGAGTGAGTCCATTTACTGGTTCTCAAAGCGGTTGGCCTAAGTCAATGTTTTGTATTTGATGTGGATTTCAAAGATATGATTATAAATTGGAATATTTATGTTCATGGATAAATTCATAGTTCAAATACTTATATTTTAATATTGTTTCTGTTTAGAGATATGAAAAATACTTTGTACTCTGTTTAGTTATTTTGGACTAATTATGGTCTCATATAATTAAAATAAAGTATTTTCTAGTCATCTTTAGTGTGGAATAATTTATTTGTTTGTATTAGAATTATAAGCAATTTATACTTATATTCTATTTAATTATTGTAATTACTCCAAAATTTAATTGGATTAATTTAAGTAATTAATGTTGGACTCTTCTACAAATTACAGTATGAAGAAGTCGAAATCCATGTGGAAACTAAGTCCAAATATTGGTTTAACTACTTTTGCTAGTTAGTACTACCTCTGTCCTTAAATGAGTGTCCAAATTTTATTTTAAGGGACATCTGAAAATCTCAACTTTTTGTACAATTTGGTGGCAAAGATTCATATATAATCTTGTAATCTCCTTTCCAAACATTTAGTTTTGCAAGTATAAAGAGACCGGTGAAAAAAAATTTTAAAAAAAATATTTAGAGACAAAGTTATGTTAAAAAAAAAAACTCATTTTGGGACAAAGATTTTTTGAAAATTGACAGTCATTTAGGGACAGAGGTAGTATTTGACTTGGACTAAAGTTTATAGTTAGTGTTTGACTTGGAGAGAATCAAAGTAACACTTAAATAGGAGAGCTTGATACCACGGCAAGAAAAGAAGAACAAAAAAGGGGGGCATAGGAATATAATCAGTTTGACAGCCGCACAACATGTAGTGTATTGGGCGTGTTTTCATTGCTTCCGTCCCTCTTTGTTCTTCGGTTCTGTGTGTCCGTTTTTTATCATCTTCGTTTCGTTAAGTGGTTGATAATCTGGTCAATGGTTTAATAATCTTATAATCAATGGTGAAACTACGGGAGGCTCAGGAGAAGTGGGATAGCAGACGCAAGTTGATCTGTACCTGTGTGCGCAGACTTTAGTACTAATCTTGAGATCGTTTTATATTCGAAGGAATTTGTCAGTATCCGAAATCGCATGAGTAGGAGGCAATAATTTCTCTTAAGAGAGTCTTATTCAAGCAATTCGATCTACCCGATAAGTGTTCTAACTTTTGTTTTATTTTATTGATTATCAAGTATGCTTGATTTACTTGTTTCGTTATTTGTTGGTTTACTACGATTACATTTATGATAACATGATTGCCCCTTTGATTATTTGTATAATCTGCTCGTTGCGTAATTTTTATTCCAACAACATCCACTTAATGAAACCCCTATTGTATCCACGTTCTGTCCTAAACTCAAATAGAGACGGTACCAGAGCCTGATAAAGTCTGAGTCTCCATTTCAAAACCAATTGGCAATGGGAGAAGTGGCCCTGGATCTTTATATAGTCAGGCATTGGCTAGTTAATTCCGGATGTGGGATAATGTCTCTAACACACCCTTTCATGTGTAGCAGGGCTTTGTTAAGGATTTACAACGTGGACTTGTTACGGTGGCAAGGAGCAATATTGTGGGCCGTTGGGTTTGCACGTGTAACGGGCCAGCTCTGATAACATGATAAAGTTTGAGGTTCCATCCCAAAACCAATTGACTATGGGAGGAGTAGCTCCGGATCTTTGTTGTCAATGCATAGCTAGTTAATTCTCGAGTGGAATAATGTCTCTAACACGCCCCCTCACATGTAGTCGGGCTTTGCCAAGGCTTACGACGTGAATTCATCAATCGGGTGGCGCGGAGCAAAATCGTGGACCGTTGGGTCTGCACGTGTAACGGGTCAGCTCTGATACCATGATAAAGTCTGAGTCTCCATCCCAAAACCAATTGGCAATGGGAGGAGCGGCTATGGATCTTTATATAGTCAGGCATTGGCTAGTTAATTCGCGATATAGGATTGTTTGGGGTAAAAAATCTCGCAGCACTACATCTACATCTTGGAGATAACAGCTTGAGTTTACGTCTTACATTTTACATGATTAGTTCTACATGTTCACTTTACATCCTGACGACTGGACATCTGAGTGAAACTAACTATCTCATTGTGAAAGATTGAGATACTAAGTTAATAAGAGCACATGTTTATATCAACATGTGTAGAATGGATAAAATCAGCTACATCTTACAACTTGAAGCTTCAACATGCTGAAAACAACTTGAAGCTTCAACATGATGAAAACAACTTGAAGCTTTCAGGATGGTGAAAACAACTTGAAGCCTTCAGGATGCTGAAAACAACTTGAAGCTTCAACTTGGCCTAACGTCTTGATCATGCAACTTGGCCAATTACGTCCTGCAGGTATATCATTGATCCTACTTTTCAGGGACCACTAACAGATCATGAAGATCCCATGGACTAGGTCAAAGATCACATGCCGTTTACCAACACATGCCAAATAGAAGTCTTCAACGTTTCCCAAAGGATCAACCTTATCTCTTCAACCAACTTCCGAGATTTAAGGGATTACTTAGCTAGTTTGTTATTTCTTTTTACTCAGTATTTAAAGAGAGCATACCACATGTATTTGAACACACTCACTTCTCTGTAACCTCTCTCTAGACTTTGTTTTTGTAATCCTCTCAAATACTTAGTGAATTTTGAAGGTTAAGGCAGGTTTCCAAAACCTCCCGAGGTTTTATGCCGGAGGACGATTGTTCTAAGGGCTTTCCTCGTTACATCCTGCGTTAACACTTTGAACTCTGACCTATATCTTGAATTCTGAAATCTATATTCTATTCGTACCCTATTTCTTTTTTATTTGTCCAATTGTCAAAAATTGGCCAAAACAATTTAGCGCCGTCTGTGGGAACTTTGGTCTTTTAGATTGTTAAGAGATTCAAGATGAACAATTCAACAACCTGTCAAATTACATCTGGAATTTCAGTTGCAAGTGGGGGCAGATCAGCAATGGGGTCACCTGAAATCCCTTTGGACGTCGCTTCCAACTTGACTGCCATGCTGCGTGATGTGAGGAATCAGATTCATCTACAGAATGATACTTCTACTATGCTGATGAATCAAGTCTCCAGGTTGCAGCGTGAGGTGACTACTCTGCAAGGTGGAACATCGGCGGCACAGCAAACCAGCTTCCCTAGCATCTTCCAGTCTGTTGCTCCAAATGTGCCCTCTGAACCATTCTCTCCATACCAACCTAGAAGGCTAGCTTTTGGAAGTGATGCTGTAGGATCATCTGGATTTGGTGGATTCACACCAGCTGCCAACATGACCACCAATAGCACGATCATCCATCCTGAAACTGTTACTCCAACTTCAACAACATTTGTTAGGCCAACTACAGTGGCAGCAGGGAGTCTTAACCCTCAGTTTGATTTTAATTATCTCAATAATTATCAATTCGCTGCTGCTAACAATGATGCAGGTAACCTACTTAGCAGACAAATACAGGAGCTAAAGAAACTAGTTATGAGTGTGCCAGGGTTGACTCTGCCATACAACCAGGCTTCTCCAACATGTTTAATGAGTCCCGCTTCACTCTAGCCATAGCCAATGTGGTCATAACAAAGAATTTTAGTCCACCCACATAAATCAGTATGATGGGACAACTGATCCAGCGGAGCATGTTGCATTATATCAGGAGAAGATAGATGTAGTCCATATTCCACCCCAGTACAAGGACGTTTGCTTTTGCAGGGGTTTTGGTTCAACTCTTACAGGGGCAGCTTTGAGATGGCTAATCAACCAGCCTTTGGGTTCTATCGGATCATATGCTCAACTTATCAACATGTTTACTAATCAATTTTCATGCAACAGGGTGTTTGAGAAGCTGACAAGTGATCTTTACAGGGTAGTCCAGCAACCTGATGAACTTCTTAAGGATTACTTGTGCAGGTTCAACAGGGAAGCAGTAGATATCCCCAACTTGGACACTGCTACAACAATTGATGCCTTCAGGATGTGACTTAAGAAGGACTCGCCATATTATGATGACTTAGTCATGACACCATGCAAGAGGCTGGATGAAATCAGAACCAGAGCATCTAGATTCACCAGGTTGGAAGAAGATTGGCTCATGCAGGATTACTAATCAATAGGTTGGAAAGGGGGCATGCTGGATGTCAACTATAGATGGTACCAGAATTCCTAGAAGTTAGAATGCAGTGCATCTCAAGCTGTACTTCATGTAAGTTATAGCTTGTCAACTTAATTCAGAAAATCAGGTATGCATTTACATTGCTTTATTTCAATTATGTTGTTTCAATTTGATTTATCTTCATCAAACGCCTACTGACTTAAGGATCGGAGGGGTGTTAGGCAAGCTAACACCCAACCCTAACATGTTTCTGCTTTGCGAGGAAACTCAAAGTCTCAATTCAGGTCAAGATGTTTACATGGTGATCCAAGTTTTCCAAATGTTACATATTGATCCAAGATGTTACATTTTGATCAAAATATTCAAAGATGTTCACATGAGTTAGAATTCAAGGCCAACAGGCAAAATCAAAGTACGATTCCATCCAAGGTATAAGGTTTTACACCTTTCAAAGGTTTAAAGGTTTTACACCTTTCAAAGGTTTAAATGTTTTACACCTTTCTTATGTGTTTAAGGTTTCTACACCTTCGCCCGTGCACACGATTGTCATGTTTTAGTTAAGTTGTAGGTGGGCCAATGTGTCATGTACATATTGATTACCTTCTTGCACTTAATTAAAATTATGAACTCAAGTTGAAATCACTGGTTGTAGCATTTACATGTTACCAAACGTACTCGGGGTATAAAGATAAACATCTTTTCAATGATTCCCAACTTGTAACATCAACATGTTACCAACCATTCATTACATTGCTACTATTCAATTGTTACAAAATTATTCTAAGTTGTAACATCAACATGTTACCCTTAGAATCCTAACCGTACGACCAGTCTATTATCAAAATACCAAAAAGGATTAAACACACAGATCCTAAAACGGGAAACATCCATCAGTTTTAACCATGCTATCACAGGACATGGTTCAAACAAAATTCCAACCTAACATGTCCAAACAGACATGTTGTAAACAAATAAAAACTATCTTTAAGACAATCACCAAAATATCCTATTCTTCGTCTTTCTCTGTGTTTTTTGCAGGATCAACATGATCTTCCATATTGACGTCCTGCATCTTGGAGCTTATATCACCTACATCAACTGTTATGGAAATTTCTTGAATTTCTATATTTACTCAATTCAAAAAATTTGGGGGCAATTGTTTGGGGTAAAAAATCTCGCAGCACTACATCTACATCTTGGAGATAACAGCTTGAGTTTACGTCTTACATTTTACATGATTAGTTCTACATGTTCACTTTACATCCTGATGACTGGATATCCTGAGTGAAACTAACTATCTCATCGTGAAAGATTGAGATACTAAGTTAATAAGAGCACATGTTTATATCAACATGTGTAGAATGGATAAAATCAGCTACATCTTACAACTTGAAGCTTCAACATGCTGAAAACAACTTGAAGCCTTCAGGATGCTGAAAACAACTTGAAGCCTTCAGGATGCTTCAACCAACTTCCGAGATTTAAGGGATAACTTAGCTAGTTTGTGTTAGTACCCGATCTGAAAATGAGTTTATTAGGGCTTTCCCAAATATACAAGGACTTTATGGGAATTAGAAACCTTGCAAAGACTTGTCCCGGATTCCCAAAAATAGCTCAATGTTCTAGAAAACATTAAATATGGACATTTAGGGTTGCCTTGTATGAACAGTAAAACCCTAGCTTGAATTTCAAGTCAGCGCGCAACGATGGCCACACGGCCACTTTCGCCGCCGCCCTCAATATTGGCCACGCGGCCACTTTCGCCGCCGCCCTCAATATTGGCCACGCGGCCACATCCGCCCCGGATGATCTGGACCATCAGATCTTCCCCTCAGTTTACTATATAAACCAATCTCATGCTATTGGTTTAGGGGGATCCGAATTTAGAGCTCACAAGTGACGATTTTGCTCCCAAATCAAGTCATTCAAGCCTCCAAAAACACTCTCAAGAATCCCAAGAAGATCCAAGGTTATTTCTTGCCAACAAAGGTAAGTTTTCTAACTTTTTATTCATGTTCTTGTCATATTATTAGTTTAGATCCATAATATTCATATTCTTAATATGTTTATTCATGTGTTCTTTATAATATTCATGTTCCTAACATCTTTATTCATATTTTCTTCATGACATTCATATGTTCATAATATGTTCTTCGCATATTCATCATACATAGATTAAAACCTTATTTATGCCATATTTAGGGTGGCGATCTTCATAATTACATGTTATTTCATAGCCGATGATGATCTAGGGTTCATCAACCCGAGAATGATCTAGGAACTACTTCTAAACCCTAAACTTTAGGTAGTTCCCCCTCATTATGCATGATCCCGATTCTTCTTCCTATTCTAAATTCCCCTCGAACTACGCTGACCTGAGCTTCTCACATTGAGAGGAACGTAGGCAATCTTCGGATCCGGTCTCAATCACTAACACACTACATACACCGCATCATGATAGAAAGACCGATCAATTCGGGCAATAGGAGTGATAACGTGAATATTCTTCTCTTGTTGTAATTTGACCCCCGAACCCATTAAACATGCTTTTTCTCAATGTTTTGGCTATAATTAAAACGGCGTGGCGACTCTCATAATTTTAATGTTGTAATGAATATTCCCAATTTCAAACACACGTATTCACAGTTTGTTATTTATTTTTACTCAGTATTTAAAGAGAGCATACCACATGTATTTACACACACTCACTTCTCTGTAACCTCTCTCTAGACTTCGTTTTTGTAATCCTCTCAAATACTTAGTGAATTTTGAATGTTAAGGCAGGTTTCCGAAACCTCCCGAGGTTTTGTGCCGGAGGACGATTGTTCCAAGGGCTTTCCTCGTTACATCCTGCGTTAACACTTTGAACTCTGACCTATATCTTGAATTCTGAAATCTATATTCTATTTGTACCCTATTTCTTTTTTATTTGTCCAATTGTTAAAAATTGGCCAAAACAGGGATAATGTCTCTAACAGAGCCTACTTAAGGCCCCTTATTGATTGATATTGTTGGTCCCAGATGGAAACAAGGGTATAGAACCGCTAGGGGGGGGTGAATAGTGGTCTAAAATTTTTCTGAAAAAATACCTTTAAAATTCAACCGAGTACTTATCAGTTTGGCCAACTGCGGTTCAAGGCACTAGAACTGAACTGATAAAATGCACAGCTTAGTTTTCCGGTTTGGCCAAGAGGATAGTTAAAGAGTTGGGCGGTTTGACTCAGGTTGAAAAAACACAATGATGCAACCGATAATCTCAACTTGAAGATCAAAGAAAAACACAATTCACTTTTCAAGTCATTTCGTAAATGGATTAAGTTATAGACCATAAACAGAAAAGTAAATAACAAGACAGAAAGTAAAGATCAAACACACAATTTGAAGAGGCTCGTTCTTGAATGAACTACGTCCTCTACCTAGATGGTTAGTTTAGGATTTTTCTAATAGCTACTAGACTTGTATTAATTTAGAGGAGGTTTTACAAGATGAATCTAAACTCTAAACAAGCAATCTAACCTAACAAAGCTATTATAACAACCGGTGTTTTCGAAGTATATAATCTATGTGACTATATAAATCGGGTGTGTGTGTGGAAAGGAATCAAATGATCTAAAGATCTAAGTGATGGATGAGCAAATGAAAACTTTCTATGTAAAGGCTGAGTATGAAATGTTGTATGGCTTGAAGCTTGATGAAGAATTCTGGGTTTGCTAATGAGATGTATGAAGGTTTGAATTTCTGGGTAAAATCTTTAAATCAAACTTGAACACTTAGGAATAATATCTCTTGAAGCTCAGCAACCTTCATTGTTGATGAATGAAGGCTATTTATAGGCAGTGCACCCTGTGACCGTTGGGTAAAGATTTGAAATAAATCTGATGGTACAACTGCTGTCGAAATCCCATTGGTTGAGCTGTCATTGTCGTCCTTAGTTTTGTCTTGTAGTCCTAGGTAGTTGTAGCGCCACTACCTGACATCTGTCCTTTGTTGCAGAAAATGACTAACGGTAAATATTTCAAATTGCTTGGACAAGACCGACATTCCTTACAGTAAGTCCAAGTAAACTCAAAGTTATATTGACAATTCATGAAACATTCCTTTACGGCCATAAAGGGAATGTTTGTCTCAAGGAATAAATGACTTAGATAATTCTTCAATAAATGCTCTACGGTTCCACCATGCACTGGAGCGGTTCCAAGGATGAACTTGATATGCGGTTTCACTTGAAGCTGAAGTATGCGGTTTCAAGAGCTGTGGTTCCATCAAGTTGGCATCAGTGGTTCCATAAGAGTCTTGAACAACAGTTTCATCAAACTCACAGAATGCGGTTTGATGAAAACTATGCGGTTCCATGCTGGCGGTTTAAATATAGCACAAGTGCGGTTTGAAGAACTAAACCGCTATGGCAAAACTAAACTATACTCAGCCTAGACAAACTAAAATCTAGAAATGGACTTGTCTAAAAATTGATGTATAACTTCATTACATGCGGTCCTAAAGACCATTAAAAGACACGTGGCATGGATCAATCAAATCAAGTGGGTGTACTAACAATGAATTCTAACAATCCCCCCTATTTGATTGATGCCATTACCACACTATGATAGAGCAAAACATTGTACTTGGTAATAACATGTCCAAATAAAGTTTTCTTGAAACTGCATTCCTCAAGTCAATGCACACACTATGCTTAACCATAGATTTCTAATCTATCAAAAACAAAAGAAATGAAGGAAAGATAGAAATAGAAATACATTCAGATGCATATAAAATGATATGATTTTGAAAATCAGATATGCAAGTTTAAACTGAATGTTTAAAACAAATGCACATAAAAATATTTTTCATGGTGAATAAAGTGCATGAGTTTTGAAAAATGCAAGCATTGTTCCACAAACAAGCAGTTTGAATAAACAAAGTTTTGGAAAAAGAAATGCAATGCATTCATTCTCATTATAATTCAATCATAAGGTTTGCAGTTACAATGTAGAATGACAAGAGAATTGCAAAAAAATCAAGTCATAAAAAGACTAAGGAAATAAAACTAGTCTACTTGATCCATATCGGCAGGATCCCTTGCAGCTGCAGCATCCTTTGCAATATGATCCTGATCGGTTTGAGCGTCTTCGGCGGCATTTCTTGAACTAGTTGCATATGCGGTTAGAAAGACAAAATCAGCGGCATGAAGTCGAACTTCAGTAGGTTCACTTATCTTCTTCTCAATGTTTGCGGTTCTGTTGTCAATGCATGCAACTTGATTGGACACAATGTCAAGCTTTTCTTCAAAGGAGTCAACTCTGGCTTCAACTGCTTGCAGTTTCAACGATAAAAGCTCATTGTTGGTTCTGACAAGATCCTGAAGAACCAATTGGTTTTCAAGAACACCACTTAATTTCTCATCCAACTGTTGCAGCCTAGAGTGATCATCAAACTTCTTATTTACTCTCTCCCCCTTAATGGCATCAAGGTCATATTGAATTGGCAGTTAAATCGAAGGAAGAATTGAGAGGCAAGTGTTGGGTCATTCATAACCTGATAAGCAATTTCTGCCAATATTTGATTTGCAGCAGCAAGAATGATCTGTTCAGCAACGGCTTTACTATCGTCGGCTCGATAAATGGAGAAAGGATTAGGGCGGTCTGACTTAAGTGCTTGATTCTCGGCTTTGACAACGACACGAGCAATGGCTCCAGCACGCTTTTCCCTTGAATTTGAAGCCTTGAACCGTTTGAGATATGCAGCAATTTCAGCAGAACTCTTCCTCTTCCTAACCAATGGTTTTGGTGGTGAAACCGAAGGTTGAACCACTTGTTGAACTGAAGGTTGAGCCAAAGGTAAAACTGGAGATGATGGAGAGGGACTGGACCTCGGTTGAACCAGATAAGGTAGAACCAGAGATGGAGTTCTTTCAGGAGAATCAAAGTCCAGTTTCCTTTTAAGTGTAGGAGGAGAGTCTTCAATCAGTATTGGTACTATCCCAAACCTTCTCATTGTGGAACGTTCATGCAGTTCTCTTGCAAAGCTTCCTTCTTGAGGGGAATGGTCCTTCTTTCCAAAAGCAGAGCTAAAGTCAACATCACCCTATTTCCTTGTCTGCCAATGATCCTCATAATCACTTTTCTTCACCAATCTCCTCCTCTTCATTAACTGTGAAACCTCAGGTTCATCAACCTGCTCAGGTTCATCAGCTGCCTCAGACTCTTCGATCTGCTCAGGCAAATCTGCAGCCTCAAACGCTTTGGTTTGCTCAGGATGAACCGCAGCCTCAGACACTTTGGTCTGCTCAGGCTCGGTTTTATCACTAGGTTTCAGGTTTGGAAAGGCTTGATAAATTTGTTCCAACTATTCTTGTGTGAATTGAACAGTGGAAGGTTTTAAAGGTGATGGTTTGGGAGAAGATGAAGGTTCAGCTTGAAGAAAGTCAGAAAGGATTTTCTTAGGAGAAGGTTTATAAGGGGATTGAGGTTTGGTTTAAATGGATTTGGCTTTGGCAGCTTTATGTGTATGAGCATCCATAGAAAATTGTAAGGATTTCTCAAGGGTCAGTTTGGGAGGGGAGATCGGTTTGGATGAGGCGGGTTTAGAAAGAATTGGTTTTGGAAGTGATGGTGAAAGTTTAATAGGAGGAAATGAAGTTGAAGAAGTTGAGGGTTTTGATGGAGGTTTGGATAAGGGTTTAGGAGGAGGTTTGGCTAGGTCAGCCTTGGAAATAACAGAAGGAATTTGAATGGTTACTTTTCTCTTCCTTGGAGCTACGGTTTCCTTGGGCTGAGCCGCAGTCTTAGATCGTACTGCAGGCTCCCCCTCAGCCGCAGACTCCCCCTCAGCTGGTGCAGCGGTTTGAGCCATTCCACTTAACCCCATTCTATTCAACATTGTAGTTTGATCTTCATTCCTCAACATCGTAGCATGAGCTTGATCTGCTATAGCTCCTGCATACGATTTCCCTGACTTGTTCAACCGTGCCTCTGGAAATGGACCCCTTTGATTCTCAGGAAGTGGGTCCTCATTCCATTCATCTTGGGCATATCTCCATCCAAACTTGGTTCTGAAGGCTTCAAACTTGGACAAACCGAAAATGGTTTTCTCAACTGGATTCATCCAGTAGTCCTTGTTAGTTGAAGAAAATTTGAAAATTTCTGGTTCTTAGTGCAAGAACCTAGTTAGCAACCTACAGTAAGTCCTGATCTTGGATTTACCAGCGGCTTTGTTAGCTACATGGCGGTTTAGTGCATTTATCATCTCATGCATCACGATCTTTGGCCAGTGCAGTTTCTTTCCTTTGTAGATGGCCACACAGTAGCTATACTGTTCAGAAGTAAAGTTGTTGTGGTTCCCATTCTTACACATGACAGCCGTGTCCACCAGATCACACAAAATATCCATAACCTCACCAAAGTCCTTCTTGGTGGAATTTCTAGTGGAGATGGAATTCACTCCAATTAACTCCATGGTAGTTAGGTTCAGGAGCTCCGGTTTGATCCCCATAACCCCAGAGAACTCAAGTCCTGCCAGCACAACAATCTTTGATGCGGTTAGGATGACAGTCTTTCCACAAATTGTTGATCTAATTGCTTCCTCAAATTTTATCTCCCCAGTTTCAAGATCCCTTATCTCTTCACCTCTCACATTCAACATTGCATAATTAGTCTTTATGTCATTCTCAAAGAATTTGGCACAGATGATAGGGACAAACTGTGGTTCATCCATAAGGAACAGCAGTAGAAGCTTAGAGGTTTCTAGCAGTTGCAGTAGCTTCCTTCCAACTGCATCCCTTTTGAAATCTTCCTCTACAATTCGAGAGCCTGGTACAAAGTTGGATGTATCCTGAAAAATAATCAAAGTTAGAAATAATTTGTGTAACAACGGTTTGAAACATCAAGCAAACCGTGCGGTTTACGTGAATCTCACAAAACCGTAACAATGGAATCCTAACAATGTAACCATGCGGCACAAGCAAAGGAAATGAAGGGTAAAAAGGTAAAAACAATAATAAGTAAAGAGTAAAAATAAAAACGGATCAAAGGAAAGTTTTTGAAAAAGAGTTTGAATGCACGAAGAACATGAAGAACAGAGTATAAACATGCAAAACAAAAACTTAACCAAAACATGAAAGAATTACATCAAAACGACCACAAAGGGCAGATTTTAACAAAGTTCTAAATAAGCAAGGGCAAATAACATCACATTTACCCAGAATCAGCAAAAAAAACAAAGAACACCGAAAAACCCAAAATTCGAAATTGTTTAAAAATTGAACACAAACCACAAAACAAAGCATACATTCAGTATATAGAAGCATATATAAACATTATCCAACCAAAATATTAAAGCCAAAGGCAATAAATAATCAAAGAAGATGAACATGCTTTGAAGCTTCAACAATGGCGGACAAGAAATAAATATTGAGTTTGGGTTCAAAAAATCATACCATATCGGACTTCGAATGTTTAGATGATGTAGAAGCAGAAGCAATATCAGTGGATTTCTTTGGTGCCATTACGAAATTTGTTTAAGTATTAGAAATTTTAGAGAGAGAACAGAGAGTACAGTGAGTGCAGAAGAGAGAGAAAATGTATTTGCCAAATAAGGAAGAAGGTAAAAAGTTAAAATGAAAATAAAATTGTCTTCTATACTCAATTAACCACCTCAGGTAGTGGAGCGGTCATGACGGCTGAAGAAGGCTAAACGTCAGCGTACCTGTCTATCACATTTAATGCGGCAGCGATAATTTCAAAAAGGTCCTTAAAAAAGAAGTGACATAAAGTAGGGACTAAACTGCAATTACACATACCTGAGCGGTTTGTTGAGAAAACCGACATACCTTTACTCCTCTATCGGTTTTGACGAAACCGACATCTCTCAGTTCTGTCTTCGGTTTTGCCTTGATCAAACCGAAGCACTGTCTTTCATAATGTGGTTTAGATCAAACCGTTGTCATCCTTCTTGACTCTTCAGTTTGACTGGAATCTTCTATTGAACCTTTATTAATGCGGTTTCAATGTTGATTGAACTGCAAGCTATTTTGCATTTTCTAAATATGTGGAGTTGACATTGCATCTTTGATAGATGGTAAATACTTCATTCCAAATGAACTTTACCTCAATACTTTCTATTTCGAAATATCCAATATTTCTACTAATAGATTGTATCCTATCATGTCTTGCAATCATTTGTATATCTTGAACATATTTTTCACGACTCCTTGTGAAAACTTGTTCAACTTCCATCTTAGGTTTAAAATATATCTTATAGGTCTCGAACCATTCGAGATGCATTTTACTCCCACTGATTCTTTTAGAGATAAACCATTTATCTAGAAAAGTATCATCATAGTCAACAAACCATTTGTTTCTTATGAGTAAAATTATATCCTCAAGTTTCCTTAGGATATCCCATGAAAATATATTTATTAGATTTAAATGTGAGTGTGTCCCAAACAACTCCTTTCCAAAAGGTCTCACCATCTTAAATCTTTGCGAAAGGCAAACCGAGTTTTCTTTCATCTTTTAACCTCTCTTGATGGAATTCAGATTAGTATAATCATAGCGGTTTCAAATACATAACCCCAAAACAAACAACGGAAGATCTTTGACTTAGTCATCCAATTAACCATATCCAATAAGGTTCTTATACTTCCATGCAGACACATCATTTAAAATGATGTTCTTAGTGAAGTTAATTTGTGAAACCATTTCACAATTTTAATGATGACTGTCAAATTCTTGGTTCAATTATTCGTCATTATGATCCAATCAGAATCTTTGAATAGTTTTACCAAGTATAATAAAAAAAAATCTTTTAGCATTGCTTCTTAATGCACCATACACATCAAAATGTATTAGGTCAATTAAGATATTAGCCTTTTACCAATCATAGTAAAGGATGTCTTGGTCCAAGTAAATAAGATTTGCATAAATCATGTGATTCCAAATCATATGACTTAAAACTCCGTCCCATGGAATTTTAGATATGCATCTTTTATTTATTTGATCAAAACAATAATGCATAAAGAGTTTTAATTATTTATGTTATAGCCTTTATTACTTTGTTCTTCAAGATTTAGGATATAAGATTTATTTATATGATAACACAATGAAGTAAATCATAATAAATAAAGCACTTTTCTTATTCCAAACAAGAAATTAATATCCTTCATTATCTTTTAACAAAATAATGTTTTCTACTTCATCAGTAAAGTCACTTTACAAGTGTTCTATGAACAATGTTACCATTGCATCATTACCGTTTGTAGATAAAACTTTACTATAAGTAGTCTTTCATTTTACTAATTATTCTGGTATCCAATACCCAATAATTAAATTTATAAAGAATAATTTATAACATAAAATTCCCAAGTGGTAGTCCCACTACCATTCCTTTTATTGATCATCCAGAATTTTAACTACAATTCTAAATGGTCAATCCAATTGCCATTTTTACCAAATTGCATCAATTAGAGTTATTATTTTAACCATAATTATTTCTTTTAGGTTTGACAACTCTTGTCTTACCTTTCTTTTGGCACTTGGCCCTTTTCCTTATGAACCATGAGCTCTGGAGAACCATTCTCCAATATCTTCATCTTCGCAGTTTTTCAGCATGTTAATGCAACTCGAAGAAATTCTTATTCATTCTAAGCATGTTATAGTCCATCACAAAGTGATTATAACTCTTAGGCAATGAATCAAGAATAATATCCATGGCTAGCTCCAATCCAATTGGACTCCCAAGTTTCTCAAGATACTCTACGTAGTCATTATCTTAAGCGTGTGAGGTTCCACTTATTGCCTTTTACTCCTTTTGCAAGAAGTGAATGCAATAATGATTTTATACCTCTCTTGCTTAGATTGCTCTTTGAAACATGTAACTCAACTCCACGCCTATTTAATAGGCTTCCAAAAGTTCCAAACTTTGTTGGAGTTTAAGAGCACATAATCGTGAGCATAAGACAACTCACATTCCTAGAATCATACTCATGATTCTTGTGATTGTCTATTCCGGCATTAGGTTCTTTAGGAATAGGCCCATCAAGAATGTACAACCCATCTTCTTTCTTTAGAACAATTTTTAGGCTCAGGATCCAATCCATGAAGTTTGTACCATTCTCTATGAAGCTCATCCTTCTAAAGGATTGATCGCAACGAAGTTAGTTGTCATCTACAACTAATGCAAAATTTCCAAAATTTTACAAGTACCAATCTCATTAAAGAGATAAATAATGTATTTTCCAAAAATACTCCCACTAAATTATATAACCTTCTTACACATCCAATGTATAATATAATTTAAATGGGGTAAGATCCAACTTTAATTTAATTCTGAGTCCACGGAGGCGGACCGCTCAAAACTAAATTAATTAGGTAGACAACCCTGTCAATCATATCTCATATGACTTTTAGATCCTTTCATGAGACTCTTTTGATAGTGGGCTAAGATCCAACTTTAATTTAACTTTGAGTCCACGGAGGCGGACCGCTCAAAATCAAATTAATTAGGTAGACAATTTCTTGTCAATCATATCTCATATGATTCTTAGGGATCCAATTTCGAAAGCATGTTTAATCTCATCTTTTGCCTAGGCCCAAAACTGTTTTGACGCCTTATTAAGTCCAACCATTTTAAACGTATAGGAACCATTCAATTTAATGCACCTCGCGGAGGCGAACCCACATTAAATTAATGAACCTCATCTTGCTCATTCATGAATAAAATTAATGCACCTCGCGGAGGCGAACCCACATTAAAGTCACCCATGTATTAACAAGTGTCTTAATCATGGCGTGGCAAGAGGACTTAAAACCTTTTCGAAGGTTCATCACCATATAGCATACAACACATTTATGAGCACACAAGATAAACATGTTACGCATCAAGTTTAGCCACTAAATTAATTTCCATTAATTTAAGCACAATATTTATGTGTCATTAGTTATAATTATGAGGATGAGACCTTTTCAACTTTGGTCGTTATTTCCAAATCAAGACAACAAGAAGTGTGGTCGAACTAAGCCGTTAGGCAACCACAATCCCGCACTAATTCATGAGACCAAGAAAGTAGTCCATGTGTCCGAAACTAAGCAATAGATGGTCTCGATTAACGTAGGCCAATTGCATTCACAATTCCACATGGATCTCCAAACTTTGAATCAAGAACTTTGTTTCTCAATTTTAGCAATTATGAACTCTTCATAATTCTAACTTCGTTTTATCTTTGAAACTTTGATTTTGATCAATTTTGGGAAACACAATCTCGATGAACGCAGATTAGCCATCCAAAACTTGAACCAATCTAGGAATCACAAGACTAAAACAAATAGGAAAATCAAACCCCAAAATCCACACACAAACCAACTACCCAAAACCCATTCCAGATCAGCAAGTCTGGACTGGTTCTGTTACTGGTTTTGTTGAATTTTTTCGAAAAATTCCAGATTCTGTTTTTGACCAAAATCAGACCTTCTGATCCCCTTGTGCGGCCGCCCAAAATCCTTGTGCGGTCGCCCAAAACCGTGCGGCCGCCCAAGCCGTTTTGTGCGGTCGCCCGGTGCCATCAGAATGTGCAGAATTTTCAAAGTTCGAAAATTTTGTCTCAAAATCGTTTTTCCTCGATTATTAAAACTTTGATCCAATAAAAAATTAATAATTAACAATTCTGAATCCACCATAATTTATTTATTGCGATTTAATCGTGCGATTAAAGTTGCAAAATAATAAACCACATAAAATCACATAACACATAAACATCATATAATCCAATATTCATATCATGTTAGGCACATAAACAATTTATATACACACAACATGATCCAGTATTGAAATAATCAACATGAACCGGGCTCTGATACCACTGTTGGGTTTCGTAGTCACATGCGCAGCGGAATATAAGCATTTAAAATTTTATGAAACCCAAAGCCCATAGATCTGTTTATATGATTAAGTCAAATACAACATAATGAATAGTAGAATACTAACCCTTGATGCCTTTGATTTTTGCAACCTTGAATTCGATAGAGGCTTGAAACCTTGATCATGAACATAGTAAGAGTCACGAACTTTGAAGATGATAAGTTTCACCCTCTAGCGGTATTCACACGCGAACGAATATCAAGAACACTTGATCTTGGTTGCTAGACCAAATTATGAAACACGTTTTCATAATTAAACATGAACTATATTGAATATTATTTGTGTATTATTTTGTTCTTCAATCTAGGATCTCTTAGAACAAAATAATTCTCTCAAAACTCTTTTGAAAAACTTACACAAACATTAGGTCTGAGTTATGGCCGAATTCTGATGTTTATACACAAGTAAGACCTATTCCAAATAGGAAACTTGTGTTAAAACCCGTCCAAAATTCGATTCCGAGTCAAATTAGGAATCTACCCCCGACAGCACTGTGCGGCCGCCCAAACTGAGGTGTGCGGCCGCCCAAGTTCTTGTGCGGTCGCCCAGCCCATTTGGGCGGTCGACCAAAGGCCCAGAAAAATCCAATTTTTCCAAATTTCCAATATAGTCCTTATTTAAGATTCGTTCTATTGTGTGTGACCCTCTAGGATTATACTAAGTTGGCAATGGTTTCAAACATGAAACCATAAGATATGATTAGGTTCTAGCAAACCGTCATACCTACCCAAATAGTATAACTAGATACAAGTTCGCATTCCCTTTTAGAACATGTCATAATCACTTTGTCCACGATGTCATTGAACACAAGTCATGGTCAACAAGTCAACTTGTATTGTTCAATACTTTCTCGATTCCGAATATGTTGATAATCCAAATGACATTGATCCAATCAATCCATTTGAGTTTGGCCAAACATTTCATCAACATCATTCCTTCGAGGGGCCCAAGCTTGACATCTCTCCGAAGAGGGACAAATCCATTTGGCTTATTATTTTTCCCTACGTGAATCCGATTATGCCAATCATACCCTTTATAACTACCGTGTTAAGGTAGCGTTTGAATATGTCAAACATAATGTTCATCAAGTGGAAGACTATAATAACTTCATGTCTAAGGATTCAAATGACATAACTAATATGAGATTTATATATGACATCGACCATGACATAAATATCATACCGCGGGTCATGTCCAGTACCTTGTTCCAAACAAGTACCTATAAATCTAACATGATCATCCCATGATCATTTAGCCTTTATACTAGTGCTTAACAAGCTCTAGGGACGGAGATTATTATAAGCAAACACGAGCCATAATAATAATCTTATTATCTCTTTATCATTATTAATAAATGATAACTTATACAACGTTTAACAAACGTACCTAAGGCACCAACACCAACAGTGCTATCACAGTAGATAAGGCAGTTCTTTTCAAATACTTCATCGTCTTCCAACTGCTGTTTCATCCAGAGAATTTGAGAGCAATAGCTTCTAGCCACAATGTATTCAGCTTCAGCGGTTGAGACAGAAACTGAAGCTTGTTTCTTGCTGGACCATGATACGAGCCGAGATCCAAGGAACTGACATGTACCACTAGTGCTCTTTCTATCAATCTTACAAGCTGCAAAGTCAGCATCTGAATAACCTAATAAATCAAATGAAGATTCTTTGGAGTACCAAAGTCCAAGGTTAACAGAGCCACATAAATATCTAATAATACGTTTAACAGCAATAAAATGAGATTCTCTAGGGTCAGCTTGAAATCTAGCACAAACACTGAACATGATATCTGGCCTACTTGCAGTTAAGTTAAGAAGAGAACCAATCATACCTCGGTAGAGTGTCTGATTCACTTTCTTACCTTGTTCATCTCGATCCAAACTGCAGGCCTTTGTCATTGGGGTATCAACTGGTTTTGCGGTTTCAAGCCCAAATTTCTTGATCAAGTCTTTGGTGTATTTGGCTTGGTTGATAAAGATTCTATCATGACACTGCTTTATTTGGAGTCCAAGAAAGAATGTCAACTCTCCCATCATACTCATCTCAAATTTACCTTTCATTAGCTTCTCAAACTTAACACACATAGTTTCATTAGTAGAACCCAAAATAATATCATCAACATAAATTTGAACTAATAATGATTGACATTTGTATTTAGCAATAAATAAAGTTGTATAAATTTTACCTCAAGAGAAGCCTTGTTCAATAAGAAATTTAGATAGAGTGTCATACCATGCTCTTGGAGCTTGCTTGAGTCCATACAAGGCCTTCTTGAGCTTGAAGACATGATTATTGTCTTCAAATCTTGGCGGTTGGGCTACATAGACTTCTTCTTGTAGTTCACCATTCAGAAATGCACTCTTCACACCCATTTGATATAATTTGAATTTCTTGAAGGAGGCATATGCCAGGAACAATCTAATGGCTTCAAGTCTGGCTACAGGGGCAAAGGTTTCATCAATCCCTTCTTCTTGCCTATAACCTTGAGCAACCAACCTAGCTTTGTTTCTTGTTATAGTACCATTTTCATCCATCTTGTTTCTGTATACCCATTTTGTTCCAATTACAATGTGATCTCTGGGTCTTAGAACTAGAGTCCAAACTCTGCATCTTTTAATCTGATTAAGCTCTTCTTGCATTGCAGCTACTTAACTTGGGTCACTTAGAGCTTCATCAACCTTCTTTGGTTCCATTTGAGACAATAGTGAAGTTGAGAACAAACTGTGGTCATCTCTAAGAGTTAAGCTTCCTCTTGTTTGAACACCAGAATTGATAGGACCGATAACATTAGTAGTTGGATGGTCTCTATGCTCATTAATTTCTGGAGGATGGTCTTCATGAACCACTATTTCTTGAAGATTTTCTAGAGGACGCTCTTCTTGATAATCATTGAAATCTTCATTGAAGGTGATAATTGGAACTGGTTCAACGGTTTGAATGAGATCAGATGACAGCGGTTCTACAGCAACACCACCTGCGGTTTGATTGGGCGCGGCTGGAGAACCTGATGGAGCGGTTTGAGTAGGTTGGTCATTTGCGGCTGTATGATTAGGATAATTTCTTCCTGTCTCAAAATCACTAAAATCATCAGCAACATTTAGAGCCATATGTGGCTCAAGAAGATCATGTTCATCAAATGTAACATGGATAGACTCTAAAATTTTAAGTGAAGTCTTATTGAAACAAAGAAAAGCTTTGGAATGTTTAGAATAACCAACAAAAATACCTTCATCGGCCTTAGCATCAAATTTTCCACGATGCTCTCTGCCATTGTATAAGATATAATATTTGCATCGAAATATCTTGAAGAAGGCAATGTTGGGTGATCTGCCTCTCCACAATTCATATGGAGTTTTGTTGTGAACTTTGATGATGAGGGAGTGGTTCTGAGTGAAACAAGCTATATTAACTGCTTCAGCCCAGAAGTACTTGGGAAGCTTGGCTTCTGCAATCATAGTTTTCCCGGCTTCAATCAAAGTCCTATTCTTTCTTTCCACTACTCCATTTTGTTGTGGGACCCCAGCGGCAGAGAAGTTATGATCAATCCCATGATCATCACAATATTGGGCGACACCATTGTTTGTAAACTCGGTTCCATTATCTGAATGTACACTAACAATGTCATCCAATTTTTGAGTTTGGAGCTGTCTAAAGAGAGCGGTTACGATGCCATAAGTATCATCTTTTGAGGCCATCATTTCCACCCATGTATATCTTGAATAATCATCAACAACCACCAAGGTATAGCGGTTTCCTCTTATACTTACGGTTGAGATAGGTCCAAATAGATCCATGTGAAGGAGTTGTAAGCAGCGGTTCGTTGAAAGTTTAGTTTTGCTGGGGAATGACTGTTTGGGTTTCTTACCAAGCTGGCATGCTTTACATTTTTTATCATGATGGTCAGCCACTTTGGGAAGTCCTTTGACGAGACCGTCCCTTTACAGTTTTGCTAGATACTTGAAGTTCAAGTGGCTGAGCCGCTTATTCCAAAACCAGCTGCTTTCACTTACATTTTTGGCTACAAAACAGAGGTCAGCAATAGAAACAACATTACTCAAATCTATCATATATACATCACCTGTTCTATTGCCAATCAGTAGTGTAACTCCAGAAGTTACATCTTTAATGAAATAGTTCATTGAAGTAAAGTTGCAGTTCATTCCTTTGTCACAAAACTGAGATATGGAGAGAAGGTTGTGCTTGAGTCCATCTACTAGTGACACATTTTCAATTGTCACCTTTCCTCGTTTTATTGCTCCATATCCTACGGTTTCTCCTTTTTTATTGTTACCAAACACTACTAGGGGGCCTTTCATATGATGGTATCACAAAGAAATTCATTATCTCCGGTCATGTGTCGTGAGTATCCACTGTCCAAGTACCAAAGATCCTTCTTCTTATTTTCTGCATTACCAGCCATAAAGCATGAAATCTGAAAAATGAAACATGAAAGATTTGGTCCCCCTTATTCCTTGGGTCCTAGGGTTAGCAGCTTTTGGGACCCACACCTGTTTGACCTTAGGATTTTTACGTCCCTTGGCATTGGATGTGAACCTTAAAAGACAATGACCAGCACCTGTAGATACCCCGGGGGGCCACGGCTTGGCTAGAGCACGTGTATTACCCTAGGATGTCTATTTGTGTTTTAGAGTCGCCACCTATGTTTTAGAGGAACATAAGAAAAACCTAATGTTTATAGCCTAGTTTGACTTCGAAAACAGAGATTCTTTGTTATGAGGTTCGGGGGTTAGGTTACGAGATGGGAAGTACTTAAACACCCATCCCGGCCAACTAAAGTTGGTCTTGCTTGATCAAAATCTACATAAATGATGAAATGTTCTTATTGTTCTTGATGATAAAAAGAGGGGTAAAAAAGGGGTGTTTGGAATGTAGGGAGATAACTTCGTGACTAGCTTCAATGAAGTGAAGTAGTCTTTGATGTCATGTCCCAAAATGTTTGGGTGATTGCACTTTTGATTTAAAGCAAAAAGAAAGAGAAAAGGGATAAAGTAGAAAAGGGGATAAAAGAGTAGTCTTTTACCTATACTTCAAATAACTTCAAGGACTCCTTCAAAAGGTTCTTAGAAAATGCCTTGTAAGTATTTGTGTATAGTTTTTGCTTAGTGATTAAAATCTTCCTTCTATTCAATGGTGAATTAGAGGTGTTTATATAGGTGAAGAATGTGAGTTTTTGGTGCCAAAACCAAGTCAACAACATCAGTTTCCCGGGCAAATCCTGTTAAAAGGAGCAAGGGAGGGATTCTTGGACAGTGCGCGCGCCTCCTGCCTTGGTGGCGGGATGCGCGCGCCTCTGGCCCCAAAGGATGGAAGCGCGCGACTTGGAGATGGCAAAAATGACAGAATGGACTAGAAAGTCAGCATTTTTATTCAGTTTGGTCCCTGGACTTAACAAATTCAGTCGGGAACATAACAGAAGTAACAGAAACTAACGAGAAACACTTAAAATAGGGAGAAACACAAAATCAAATGTGCAATCGGGGTGAGCGGTCCAGGGCGGGGTGTCTACAGAGCCCCTCGGCGTCGTGGATTGCAAAGCAAAACGCGTCGACAAAAGAACAAAACATCCGCCGAGGACATCACCAAGAAAAAAGCAAAGACTCGATGAAAACAAGAATCTTGAAATTACGAGAGATAGAGGCGCGCTCCCTGTGTAAGCGACTTTTGCTGATAGAAGGAGCGCGGTGATAGAAATCGGCCCACCGTGGCCAATGTTTTGAGTCCGTATAGGGGACTAGCGAGATCCGAGAATCCGTCTGCTGATTTAGAGTCCGTATAGGGGACTAGTAAGATTCGAGAATCCGTCTGCTGATTTAGAGTCCGTATAGGGGACTAGCAAGATCCAAGAATCCGTCTGCTGATTTAGAGTCCGTATAGGGGACTAGCGAGATCCGAGAATCCGTCTGCTGGTTTAGAGTCCGTATAGGGGACTAGCGAGATCCGAGAATCCGTCTGCTGATTTAGAGTCCGTATAGGGGACTAGCGAGATCCGAGAATCCGTCTGCTGATTTAGAGTCCGTATAAGGGACTAGCGAGATCCGAGAATCCTTCTGCTGGTTTAGAGTCCTTATAGGGGACTAGCGAGATCTGAGAATCCGTCTGCTGATTTAGAGTCCGTATATTGGACTAGCGGGATCCGAGAATCCGTCTGCTGATTTAGAGAGTCCGTATAGGGGACTTGAGATGAATGTGGATTTTTTTGGATAGACTTTGCTGATAAAGAGGTGGTGATTCCGGTGGTTCACCGCGGACCAAATTGCTGTTTTGAAGCTGTTACCGAAAGAATGCTTTCTCTTTAGCGAGGAAAATGTCAAGATTGACTTTGAATTTTGTAAGAAAGACACACCCTACTTTAAGTCTAGTGGGAGTTTCTATCTAATTTTAATTCTGACATGCCTTAGGGGTGGACCAAATTAATGTGCGCCCATCTGTGTCTCCGAGGGCAGAGCTGTCATGACTTTGACAAAGAATGTAGATCCTGCTGATTTTGGGAGTGCCCAGACTTTGTTCCTGCTTGATTTCTTCTTTTGGCAAGGGCCGGCTGAGGCACTTCTGAAGTAGGAGGCGGGCGCCTCAGATGGTGGCTTCGGGACGTGCGCGCTTCCCAAGTGGGTGTCAGGAGGCGCGCGCTTTTGGGGAGCGAATTTTGGGGCTTGACATTTGCTGGACAAAAGATCCCCAACAGCTACAATATCAGCCTCTATTCGAACACCTTCTTCCAACAGCTCTTTTCTGCCATTATTGAACATCTTTTCTTTGCTCAATTTAGCTTGTAATCCACTTTTGCCATGGCCTCCAATTCTTTCACCCTTGATACCAAGGTTATTGGTGAATATAAGAAGGATTTGTGCACTTTTGTGTACTCTTTCAAGACCCACCCCAAGAAGGATTTTGTCAAAGACTTTGGATTCCGCATTCTCTTCACGTTACGGACGTTGAAGCCAGACTGGGATTTGTTAAAGGCAGCTGTAACTTTTTGGGATTGTGACAGTCACACCTTTAATTTTTTGGCAAATGAAATGGTGTCGATCGTTGATGACTTTGGTGCCATTCTTGGTATGCCGCTGGTGGGTCAAATTGCCGTCCCCAAATACCATCATGGAGTGATCGATTCTTGGTCTGACTTGTTGAAGATGTGAGGAAGATGTTACATGGTACCGTGGTAGATATAACTGAGTTGCCAATGTTCTTCAGTTTGCATTCGGAGGACATGGCGGTTCAGTCTTTCAAGAGGAGTTCCATGGCGGCTTGCCTTTTTAGTGAAGTTCTTCTCGTTACACCCTTCGGGACAGTGGATGCGCAGTTGGATGAGATTATCTTGTAGGCCAAGGAGCAACAATTCAGTATAATCCCTCTTATAGTAGGGGAGACCCTGCACGGCCTTGATGAGTTGCATCGAACGGGCGAGATGTGTTGGGGAAGCCCCTTGCTTTTGACCATATGGCTCCGGGAACACTTCAGGATTTATTCTCCGGAGGGTGATCTGTCTCCTTTTGCTGTTCACAGGAGAAAACTGTTGATCCGGGATTTGGCTGAAGATGGTCGGAAGAAATTTTTTGCTTCCCGGTCGTCGACTGACATTGAGTGGTGCCCTCCCTTTTGGGGTCTTCGTCCTTTTATAGAATGGGTTCTGGGTTTTGAACATGTGGTCCTGCCCGACCTGAGAGATTCTTCATTTTACCAGCCGGAGCGAGTTCTGAGGCAGTTCGGCCGTCAGCAGATAATTCCCTTCCCTAGGAGTGGGGTGTTTTGCCCTGTCTCGTATATGGGTCCGGATTTTTTAAAGGAGCTCCAATTGGCTTGGGGAGATGACCATCATCGGTGGGCTTCCGCCCCCATTCATCGGGGTAGTATCTTTCTTCCTGAGAGTTATTTGGACTATCTGTTTGGCACTCTTTACCGCGGCATCACTTGGGTTGACGTGCTTCGCGCTGAGTTGTTAGGAAAGGACCTTGAGCCTAACAGTGCTTTGAGGTATAAGGAAGCTGCTGCTGATTCGCACAATATTTTGGCTGACCCTTTCGGTACTCCTTTGGATAGCTTCTATGCTCGGAGGCGCGTTACTGCGCAGAAGGTTTCAGTCCGCCTCAGTGTTCCTTGGCCTCCCAAGAAGAATAGGATTGAGAGTCATTCGGGTGGCCCTTCAAAGGTTAAGAGAAAATTAGATTTTTCCTAGCACCCAAAGATTGCAATTAAGTAGACCACTTGTTTAGGATTTAATTTTTTTTTATGTCTTTTATTGCTCAACATATCCGTTGTAATGGTTGAAATAGTTCAAGAGATGAATAAAAGTTGCATTTTGTTATGACATGATTGGGAAAAAATTATTGTTTTAGACCGCACCCGAAGGTTGCCTACGTTCCTCTTGTAGAGAGGCTCAAGTCTCCGTAGTTCAAACAAATGAAGACCATTTTTTTTGTGTGTGCACCCTGTTTTTTGCCTAGACCGCCTTTTCGGGTTTTCAATCTAGCGGGCTTTTTTTTGCACGTGCTCTAATTTTTTCCTAGGCCGCCCTTGCGGGTTTTCAACCTAGCGAGCATTTTTTTTTAATGGTCTTTATTTGTTAAGCGTAGAACTTCTTAAGCTTGTCGAGGTTGACCTCCTTTGGCAATTGATCACCATCCAAGTCTACGAGTCGGAATGCACTGCCGCTTAGTATCTTCTTGACCACGTAAGGACCGATCCATCAAGATCCCTATTTCCTAAGGGGATTCATGGCATTGGGAGGATGTTGTCTTAGGACTAGATCTCCCACTTTGATATTTCGAGGCTTCACCTTCTTGTTGAAAGCCCTTGCCATTCTTTATTGATAGGGCTTTGTGCGTTCGAACGCTCTTAACCTCTTTTCGTCGAGTAGTGCTAGTTGCTCGTATCGACTTTGCATCCAATCAACCTTGTTGACTTGGTTCTCGAGTAAGACCCGTAGAGAAGGAACCTCGAGTTTGACCGGGAGTACGGCTTCAGAACCATAAACCAATGAGTACGGAGTTTCTCCCGTCACTGACCGTATTGATGTGCGGTAGCCCCACAATGCCAGTGGTAATTTCTCGGGCCAATCCCTTCCTGTTGAAGCCATTTTTCGTATGATGACCTCGATTGTCTTATTTGCTGATTCGACCGCTCCATTGGCTTGGGGATGGTACGGGGATGACTTGTGCTTGGTAATTTTGTAGTTAACCAAAAGCGCATCCATTTCTTACTCGAAGTGAGAACCATTGTCAGAGATGATCTCGTGAGGAATACCATATTGGCACATGATGTTGTTCTTCACGAATTCGGCCACTTTCTTGGCATTGAGAACTTGGTAAGCTAGTGCTTCAACCCATTTTGTGAAATAGTCCACGGCAACAAGGATGAATGACTGTATGTTGCTCCCCGTAGGATGGACATTGCCGATGATATCTATGCTCCAAAAAGAGAATGACCAAGGTGTGGTCATGTTGTACAGTTGTGAAGGTGGAGCATGTTGTAGATTAGCATGGAACTGGCACTTGGCGCATTTCTTGACTTTCTCGATGCAGTCTTTTTCCATTGTAGTCCAATAGTAGCCAATACGGAGTATCTTCTTGGCTAACATAATCCCATTTATGTGGGGTCCACACTCGCCTTCATGGATTTCGTGCATGATTTCTTAAGCTTCGAACTCGTTTGCACATAAAAGGTTGATCCCTTGATGATGTCTCTTGTAGACTCGGTTTCCAATCAACACATATCTAGCGCCTAGCTTTTGTAGTGCTATTCGGGTTCTCCCATTGCTGTTCTCGGGGAAGGTGCCGTTGTTGAGAAAATTCATGATGTCAATGTACCACGGGGGGTTATCTTGGACTTCATTGATCTCAATGTCCATGCAGTATGCCGGACTGGTCCTTCTTGAATTTTTGAAGGGTTTCACCATTTTTCCTTTGGGCATCTCAACCAGTGAGGCTATAGTAGCCAAAGCATCGGCAAAGCGGTTCTTGCCTCTTGGCAAATAATTGAACGTGATGTCTTGAAACTGTTCAACCAATTCCTCGAGGTGTCGACCATACTGTTGGAGGGTCGGGTCTTGGATTCACCATTTACCCGATGTCTGATTGATAAGGAGCAGGGAATCACCGAATACTTCTAGCTCTGTGACATTTCTTTCTAGGGCCGCTTCTAGCCCCACTATGCATGCCTCATACTCTGCAATGTTGTTGGTAGCTTCGAATTCAAGACGGATGGCGATTCGAGTGTAGATGTCCTTTGGATCGACCAGCAACATTCCTATCCCATAACCATGCTTATTGGCGGCGCCATCGAAAAAAAGTTGCCACTTATTTTCCTCGGTTGTAGTGCAAACCAAGTGCTCATCGGGAAACTGTAAGTCCTCCCCCTTCACTTTGTCACACGAAAATTCAGCAAGCTGATCACTGAACACTTTGCCCCTGATGGATTTGAGTGTGACGTAAGTGATATCATAGCCGGCGAGCATGAAGTACCATTTGGCTATCCTTGTCGACATGAAAGGCTTCTCGAAGATGTAGCGGAGCGGGTCCACTTTTGCTACTAGCTTGATCAAAAAGGCTTCCATGTAATGTTTGAGCATTTAAGTGACCCAAACCAGTGCTGCACATGACTTCTCTAAGACAGAGTAGTTCTTTTCGCTTGAAATCGGCGACTGATAAATTAAATGGCATTGTCCTTTGTGGAGTCTCATTGCTCTTGTGCTAGCATAGCCCCAAGGGCTCCATCGTTCACTGTGAGGTAGAGCAAGAGAGGCTTCTCCTTGTGAGGTGGAACCAAGACTGGAGGGTATGTCAAGTAATTCTTCACTTGGTCAAAAGCTTCTTGGCAAGCGTCGGTCCATTCTAGACCCACATTCTTTTTGAGTAGCTTGAAGATTGGCTCACACATGAAAGTAAGCTGGTGCACAAACCAATTAATGTACTGAAGTCTGCCCATGAAACCTTTGATTTCTTTTTGTGTCTTGGGAGGAGGCATGTCAATGATTGCCTTGATTTTTGAGGGATCTGCTTCAATACCCCTTTCTATGACCATGTAGCCAAGAACTTTGCCTCGGATGACCCCGAACGTGCACTTTTCGGGATTGAGCCTCATCTTGTGTTGACGGAGCCTTTTAAAGAATTTTCGGAGATCGATCAAATGTTGACCATTGGTCCCCTTCGAGTGGATGATCATGTCATCCACGTAGACCTCGATCCCTTTATGAATCACGTCATGGAACAAGTCTGTAACAGCCCTTTGATAAGTAGCCCCAGCGTTCCTTAACCCAAACGGCATAACTATGTAGCAAAAGGTGCCCCACGGTGTTGTCAAAGAAGTCTTGTGTTGATCCTCTTCGGCCATGAGAATCTGATTACACCCAGCAAACCCGTCCACAAACGAGCGGACCTCTTAGGCAGCAGTGGAGTCGACTAGCATGTCAATGTTGGGTAGTGGAAAGTCATCCTTTGGAGAAGCTTTGTTCAGATCCCGGAAGTCCACACAAACACGAACCTTGCCATTAGCCTTTTTGACTGTCACGACGTTCGCAAGACCATTCTGGCTTGATCTTTCTGAGCTTCTGCTTTGTCGGCTTAGCATCGTCTCTGATCGGAAATCTGTGCTCAGTGACCTTTCTGTCTAAACCCAGCATGTCTTTGTACGACCATGCAAATACATCCACGAACTCTTTGAGCAGTGCAGTCAATCTGTCTTTCTCGTCTCCCTTGAAGAAGCTTTCGATCTTGGTTTCTTTCGGCTCTTTGTTGGTACCCAGATTAACAACATGCAATTCTTCGTCAGCCCCTGGACCATTTTCACCACGACTACGAACCTGTTGAGCAAGTTCATTTAAGTATGTTGTGTTTTCGTGGTCTATTTCATCATTATTTGAATCGTTATTAACTAGTTCATTAAATTCGTTATTAGTTAATTCATCATTCATGATGTTTGCAGGCTCGGGGTACTCAGAAAGATTAAATTTTTCATTAACAAAGAAAGGGAACACACGCTCGGCTATGGCTGTAGATACCCCGGGGGGACACCACGGCTTGGCTAGAGCGCGTGGGTTACCTAGGATGTCTAATTGATTTTAGAGTCGCCACCCACGTTTTTGAGGAACATAAGAAAACCTAATGTTTATGAGCCTAAGTTTGATTTACGAAAATAGAGATTCTTGAGATGAGGGGTTCGGGGGTTAGGTTACGAAATGGGAAGTACTTAAACACCCATTTCGCCCGAGCAAAGTCGGTCTTGTTTGTTCATAATTCAATTTTAAAGATAAATGTGTTCTTCCTATTAAAATGATGATGAAAAGGGGTTTTAGAGTTAAAATGTAGGGAGATGACTCCTAGGCCAATTCAATGTAATGAAAGGACCATTGGGGTCATGTCCCAAATGGTTTTGGGTGATTGCACATTTGATTGTAGAAGAAGAAGAAGAAGAAGAAGAAGAAGAAGAAGAAGAAGAAGAAGAAGAAGAAGAAGAAGAAGAAGATAAGTGCTTAAGACATTTACCTATAGTATCCTTCAAAAGAGAACATCTTATAAATCCTTGAAGAAGAGGTTGAGTACTTTTGTTGAAGAAATCCCAAGGGAAAGGTCTAGGCAAAGAGTGAGTAAAAGTATAAAGTGATGATTTTTCAAGGTCCTTCCCAATGATGGATTGGAGGGGTTTTTATAGTTAAAAAGTGACTGTTTTTGGAGCCAAACGGAGTCTCCAAGAAATCTTTCCCGGGCAAAATCATGTATAATGAGCAAGGGAGAGATTCTTGGGCAGAATCTGTAACTGACACGCCCCAGAAGCGCGCGCATCCCACCTAGGCGGCGGAAGGCGCGCGCGTGTGGCCTCAAGGGGCGAAGGCGCGCGACTCTGAGAAGTAATTTTTGACAGAATGGACTAGATAGTTAGAACTGTTATTCAGCTTAGTCCCGGGGCTTAACGGAGTCCATCTGGAACTTAACCAAAGTAACAGAAACTAACAGAAAACACTTAGAAGAGGGAGAAACACAAAACCAAGTGTGCAATCGGGGTGAGCGGTCTGAGGTGGGGTGTCTACAGAGCCCCTCGGTGGCGTGAATTGCAAAGCAAACGCGCCGACGAAAGACAGACATCCGCCTAGGACATCACCAAGAAAAGGAAAAGACTCGATAAAAGTAGGAATTTGAAATTGCCGAGGATAGAGGTGCGCTCCCTGTGTGAGCGGCTTTGAGAGATAAGGGTGCTCTCCCTGTGTGAGCGGCTTTGCCAATAGCGGGATCCGTTGGCTGAGAGCAGGATCCGTTTGCTGGAAGCGGGACCTGTTTGCTGATAGCGAGATCCGTTTGCTGGAAGCGGGACCTGTTTGCTGATAGCGAGATCCGTCTGCTGGAAGCGGGATCCAGAGGACCGTTAGCTGAAGTGCGGGGCCCGGAGGACCGTTTGCTGAAGTGCGGGACCCGGAGGACCGTTTGCTGAAGTGCGGGACCCGGAGGACCGTTTGCTGAAGTGCGGGACCTAGAGGACCGTTTGCTGAAGTGCGGGACTTAGAGGACCGTTTGCTTTGGATGGATGTAGATTTTGTTAGATGAAGAAGCGGTGATTATGTGGCCCATCCCAGACCAAATTGTTGTCGTGAGTCGTGCACTGACTGTTTGACTTTGACTCTTGACGGGGTGCGGGCACAGTTGACTGCGGAGTGCTTTGTGCTGGGGATGAATTGTAAAAAACTGATCTTTGAGAAAATAAAAGATGCCCTACTTTGAATGGGAGTTTCTATCTTATTTCAGTTTTTAGACATGCCTTAAGGGCGGACCAAACTAATGTGTGCCCAGCTGGGTGTTTGCTGTCGTCATTTGAGCTTCCCTTGTTGCTGGGATTGTTCTTTTCTGCAGGTTGAAGGTGCTGGAATACCCGAGTTCTGTTCTGAACTGACAAGGGCTATTTCTGGTGCCTTTCTTCTTCATGGGACGCGGGTGCTTCCTCTCTTGGAGACGGGATGCGCGCGCCTTGTAAAATGGTGTCGGGAGGTGCGCGCCTCTGGGAGGCGGAATTCAGGGCCTGATATTTACTGACCAAAAGATCCCCCAACAGCTATAATATCAGCTCCTGGTCGATAATTCGACTCCAACAGCCTTTTTATGCCATTTTGAACACCATTTTATTGCTCAATTTTGCTTGTGATCTTCTTTCCCATGGTTTCCAACCTTTTTAGTCTTGGTGCCGAGATCGTCAAGAGTTACGAGAAGGATTTGTCGACATTTGTTTATTCTTTCAAGACCCATCCCAAGAATGCTTTCATCAAAGATTTCGGATTTCGAATTCTTTTTACTTTGCGGCCATTGAAGCCGAATTGGGATTTGTTGAAGGCTGCTGCATCCTTCTGGGATTGTGATAGCCATGCTTTCAACTTTTCGGCTAATGAAATGGTGCCGACTATCGATGATTTTGGGGCCATTTTTGGCATGCCTTTGGCCGGTCGGATTGGCGTCCCTAAGTATCATCGCGGTGTTATTGATTCTTGGGTTGACCTCCTGAATCTCCCTGTTGGAGAGGTGAAGAAGATGATGCACGGGACAGTTGTTGACATAACTGAGCTTCCGATGTTTTTCAGTTTGCATTCGGAAGATGTCGTGGTTCAGTCCTTTAAGAGAAATGCCATGGCTGTCTGCCTTTTCAGCGAGGTTTTGTTTGTCACTCCTCTGGGTACTGCGGATGCGCAGTTGGCTGAGATCGTGTGGCAGGCGAAAGGACAATGATTTAGCATAGTTCCGCTCATCGTAGGAGAGACCTTGCATGGTTTGGACTAGTTGCACCGTACGGGCGAGATGCGACAGGGGAGCCCTTTGCTTTTGACCATATGGCTTCAGGAGCATTTCAGGCTTTATGCGTTGGATGGCGACCTTTCTCCTTTTGCTGTCCATAGGCGACGGTTGCTGATTAGAGATTTGACCGAAGAGGGTTGGAGGAGATTTTTTGCTTCTCGTCTTACAGCTGACATCGAGTGGTGCCCTTGGGGTCTTCGTCATTTTGTGGAGTGGACCCTCGGTTTTCAGCATGTTGTTTTACCCGATTGAGGGACTCTTCGTTTTATCAGACAGAACGGGTTTTGAGACAGTTTGGTCGTCAGCAAATAATTCCTTTCCCGAAGAATGGGGTACTTCGTCCAGTTTCTTATATGGGTCCGGACTTCTCGAATGAGCTTCAGTTGTCTTGGGGAGATGATCGTGACCGTTGGGTTTCCGCTCCATTGCACCGGGGCAGCATTTTTCTTCCCGAGAGTTACTTGGATCATTTGCTTGGTACCGTCTACCGTGGAATTACTTGGGTAGATGCTCTTCGGGCTGAGTTGCTAGGAAGGGATTTTGAGCCCAGCAGTGCTTTGAGGTACAAGGAAGCTGCTGCTGATGTGAACAACATCCTGACCGACCCTTTCGGTACCCCTTTGGATGACTTTTATGCTCGGAGGCGCTTGGTTACGCAGAAGATATCGGTCCGTATCAGTGTCCCTAGGCCTCCCAAGAAGAGTAGGATTGATGGTCGTTCGGGTGGTCCTTCAAAGGCCAAGAGAAAATTAGATTTTTCCTAGTACCCCCAAAAGATTGCAATTAAAATAGACCACTTGTTTAGGATTTAAAGTTTTAAGTCTTTTAGTAGCTCAACATTTCTGTTGTAATGATAAGAATGATTCAAGAAATGAATAAAAATTGCATCTCGTTAATTTGAAATGGTTTGGGTATTTGTTTATGTTTTAGACCGCACCCGAAGGTTGCCTACGTTCCTCCAGTGTAGAGGCTCAGGTCTCCGTAGTTCAAATAAACGAAGACCTTTTTTTTTTTTTTTTTTTGTGCACCCTGTTTTTTGCCTAGACCGCCCTTTCGAGTTTTCAATCTAGCGGGCTTCTTTTTTGCACGTGCTCTAATTTTTTCCTAGGCCGCCTCTGCGGGTTTTCAACCTAGCGAGCTCTTTTTTATTTTTTTGGTCTTCGTTTATTAGACGTAAAATCTCTTCAATTTATCGAGGTTGACTTCCTTTGGCAGCTGATCTCCGTCTAAGCCCACAAGTCGGACTGCACCGCCGCTTAGTATCTTCTTGACTACGTACGGACCAATCCATCGGGGTCCCCATTTTCTAAGGGGGTTCATGGCATTAGGAGGGTGTTGTCTTAGGACTAAATCTCCCACACTGATGTTTCGGGGCTTCACCCTTTTGTTGAAAGCCTTAGCCATTCTTTGTTGATAGGCCCTCGTACGCTCGATTGCCCTTAGCCTTTTCTCGTCGAGTAGGGCTAGCTGTTCATATCGACTTTGCATCCAGTCGACTTCGTTGACTTGGTTCTCGAGGAGGACCCGTAGGGATGGAACTTCGAGCTCTATTGGCAGTACAGCTTCGGAACCATATACCAGTGCATAAGGAGTTTCTCCAGTCGCTGTCCGTATCGATGTGCGGTAGCCCCACAATGCTAGAGGTAGCTTTTCGGGCCAATCCCTTCCAGTGGAGGCCATTTTCTACACAATGGTCTCGATTGTCTTATTAGCTGCCTCGACCGTGCCGTTTGCTTGAGGGCGGTATGGAGATGACTTGTGCTTAGTGATCTTGTATCCTACCAGGAGTGTGTCCATCTCTTTCTCGAAGTGAGATCCGTTGTCTGAGATGATCTCATGAGGAACGCCGTATCGGCACATGATGTGGGTTTTCACGAATTCGGCCACTTTCTTGGCGTTGAGAACTCGGTAAGCCTGTGCTTCGACCCATTTTGTAAAATAGTCCACGGCTACTAGGACGAAAGATTGTCCGTTGCTTCCAGTAGGGTGAACTTTGCCGATGATGTCTATGCCCCAACAAGAGAAAGGCCAAGGCGTAGTCATATTGTAAAGCTGTGAGGGTGGAGCGTGCTGTAGATTGGCATGGAATTGGCATTTGGCGCACATCTTGACTTTCTCGATGCAGTCCCTTTCCATGGTACTCCAATAATAACCCATGCAGAGTATCTTCTTGGCCAACATAAACCCGTTCATGTGGGGCCCACATTCACCTTCGTGGATCTCATGCATTATTTCTTGAGCTTCGGTCTCATTTGCGCATAGGAGATTGATCCCTTCGTAATGCGTTTTGTAGACTTGGTCCCCAATCAGTACATATCGGGAGGCTAGTCTTTGCAATGCCATTTGAGACTTCTTATTGCTATTCTCGGGATAAGCACCATCCTTGAGGAAATTCATGATATCCGCATACCACGGGGAGTTTGTTTGGACCTCGTTGATCTCGATTTCTTCGGGAAATTTTGAAGGGCTTCACCATTTTACCCTCAGGTATTTCAACCAGTGAAGCTATGGTGGCTAGTGCATCAGCAAAACGGTTTATGTCCCTTGGCAGGTAATTGAAGGTGATTTCTTGAAACTGTTCAACCAACTCCTCGAGATGTTGACCATACCGTTGCAGAGTCGAGTCTTGAATCTTCCACTTTCCGGATGTCTAGTGATGATGAGCAAGGAATCACCGAATACTTCTAAACTTGTGACATTTCTTTCGAGGGCTGCTTCGAGCCCCGTTTTGCAAGCTTCATACTCAGCGGTGTTATTAGTGGCTTCAAATTCAAGGCGGATAGCGATTGGAGTATACATGTCTTTTGGATCAACAAGTAACATCCCTATACCATATCCATGCTTATTGGTTGCGCCATCGAAAAAAAGTTGCCACTTGTTTTCTTCTGTTGTAGCACAAATTAAATGCTCGTCGGGGAACTGTACATCTTCCCCCTTCACTTCGTCACACGGAAATTCAGCAAGCTGATCACTGAACACTTTCCCCCTAATGGATTTGAGTGTGACGTAAGTGATATCGTAGCCGGCGAGCATGAAATACCATTTGGCTATTCTTTTTGACATGAAAGGCTTTTCGAAGATGTAGCGGAGCGGGTCCACTTTTGCTACTAACTTTATTGGGAAGGCTTCCATGTAATGCTTGATCTTTTGAGTAACCCAAACCAATGCAGCACAAGACTTCTCTAAGACAGAGTAGTTCTTTTCAGCTCCTTGAAACCGTCGGCTGACAAAGTAGATAGCATTCTCTTTTGTGGAGTCTCGCTGTTCTTGTGCTAACATAGCCCCTAGGGCTTCATCATTGACGGTGAGATAGAGCAAGAGAGGCTTCTCTTTGTGTGGTGGGACTAAAACTGGAGGGCATGTCAAGTAATGCTTCACTTGGTCGAAGGCTTCTTGGCACGCATCGGTCCATTCTAGAGCCACATTCTTTTTTAGTAGCTTGAAGATTGGCTCACACATGGAAGTGAGTTGGTGCACAAACCGACTGATGTATTGAAGTCTGCCCATGAAACCTTTGATTTCTTTCTGCTTCTTTGGGGGAGGCATGTCAATGATTGCCTTGATCTTGGAGGGATCGGCTTCAATTCCTCTTTCAGTGACCATGTAACCTAGAACCTTTCCTCTGATGACTCCAAAAGTGCACTTTGCGGGATTGAGTCTCATCTTGTGTTGTCGAAGTCTTTCAAAGAATTTGCGAAGGTCGATTAAATGTTGACCATTGGTTCCCTTTGAATGGATGATCATGTCGTCTACATAGACCTCGATCTCTTTAGGAATCATGTCATGGAACAGATCAGTAACAGCCCTTTGGTAAGTAGCCCTAGCATTCCTTAGGCCGAATGGCATGACTGTGTAGCAGAAAGTGCCCCACGGAGTTGTGAAAGCTGTCTTGTGTTGATCCTCTTCGGACATGAGAATCTGATTATAACCAGCAAAACCGTCCACAAATGAGCGGACTTCATAGTTGACAGTTGAATCGACGAGCATGTCGATGTTTGGTAGTGGAAAATCATCTTTCGGGGAAGCTTTGTTCAAATCCCGGAAGTCCACACAAACTCGAACCTTGCCGTTTGCCTTTCTGACTGTCACAATGTTGGCTAACCAAGTCGGATACTCAATGACTTTGATGAAACCCAAACTGAGGAGCTTTTCAATTTCTTCTTTGACTTGTAGAGACCATTCTGGCTTGATCTTTCTGAGCTTCTGCTTTACTGGCTTGGCGTCCTCTCTGATCGGAATTCTGTGCTCCGCGACCTTTCTATCCAAACCCGGCATGTCTTTGTATGACCATGCGAATACATCCACAAATTCTCTAAGCAGTGCAGTCAATTTGTCTTTGTCTTCCCCTTTGAAGAAACTGCCAATCTTCGTTTCTTTCGGCTCTTTGTCGGTAACCAGATTAACAACATGCAATTCCTCATCGGCCCCTGGACCATTTTCACCACGACAACGGACCTGTTGAGCTAGTTCATTTAGGTATGTTATGTTTTCGTGGTCTATTTCATCATAATTTGAATCGTTATTAACTTGTTCATTAAGTTCGTAATTAGTTAATTCATCATTTATGATGTTTGCAATCTCGGGGTACTCAGAAATATCGAATTTTTCATTAGCAAAGAAAGGAAACACACGCTCGGCTATTTCCTCCATATCCTCTTGGGTGAGGGCATTAGAAACACTATCGGACTCGAAAGTAAGTGTGAGCCGCTCTTCCTTTATTGTTGTACGGGGTATGCAACCCATTTCTCGGACCAAGAAATCTTCGGACACTAAGGGCCCCTTCGTTGAATACCAGTTGTTGATTGGCTCAGAGCTTGGCGGGATCTCACTGATGGTTTCCTTTTTGACAATGGTGTCGTAGATAGCGTTGACTTGACAATCGTCCATGATGGCAAATTCTTCGAACATGGAGGCTAGATCGGATAATTCTTCCCCCACGGTAATCTCTACCTCAGACTCTATAGTCACTTTCTTGCCCCACCACTCTCGGGGTGACATTAGAGCAGGCTCCGTTTCTTGTGTCGGTATTTCACAATCAGTGAAGATCTCGAGACCGGGCTTTCTGACGCCCTTGTCGTTAACCCACGGTTCGGGAAAGATCATGTACGGGACATCTTCCCCTTGGCGAACAAAGTAACCATTTAGCGTGTAGCGGTAAGGTCTCAAGTCAGGGATTTCATATTGTCGACCTTCTTTGCGAGCTTGGGTCTTTTGATTCTTGACTGCTTGCTCGTATTTCAAGTCATCTTCAGTGGGCTCGTACCCCAGACCAAACCTGTTCTTAACAAAAGGAATTTCTACGGGGTGTAATATCCCTTGTTGATGCTTCCCTAGGCCTAGACCAGGAAAGTGATTCATGTTCCTCATCATGCGGAGGATTTTAGGATTGTCGAGGGTCCATTGTCTGTTTCCCCCTTCTTTGTCGATGGTGTTGACGCCGGAGAGAGTGGCATCTTCTATCCCGTGTTGGACTTGGTGAATGGATTGTCTCCCACTTCTGTGGATGGTGACATTCTCGGCCATGATGGTGACTATCTCATCCCTATTTCTGATCTTGACACACTGATGGAGAGTGGAAGGTACCGCATTGGAACTGTGGATCCAAGGTCGGCCCAGAAGTAAGTTGAATGAAGCAGGGGCATCAAGTACTTGGAATGGGACGGGCATGATCATGCTTCCAAATTCGATATCAACTTCTATCATTCCCATGACTGTACGGGCAGTGCTGTCGTACCCTCTAATGACTTGCGCGGAGGGTTGTAAATCGGAGCTTTTGAGCCCCAGTATGCCTATGACTCGGCTCGGCATTAATTTGAGAGCAGAACCACCGTCTACTAGAACCCTTGAGATGGGTCTTCCCCTTGCCCTTACTTTGAGGTAGATGGCTTCATTATGTTCGGACCCAAATGGCGGGAGGTCCATGTCGGCAAAAGTGATGACATTGCCGAAGTGAATGTGACCTATCATTGCTGTGAGGTCTTCAGGAGTCGTGTCGGGAGAGACTGATGTGTCATCCAAGTTCTTGATGACGAGATCTCGGTGTTTCTTTGATGATGCAATAAGGTCCCAGATGGATATGTTAGCTTGCTTCTTGCTTCTTCTTGAGTTGTGTTAACAAAGGATCTTCGGGTATGTCGCGTGTTTGTGATTTTTGAGAAGAGGTGTTGGTTGCTGCGGTATTGGGAGGGATTGCGCTCGTTGTTACTCGGCCACTGCGAGTGAGCACGTTCACGGTCCCTTGTAGCTTCTTCTTCCTATTCTCTAAGACTTCCCTCATAACCTCATTATAAGTCACAACATAACAATAATTATCAAGTTTATTCATATCATCGGAGCCCTCATTCACAATTGGGATCGAATGAGTGGTTCCTTCAAACTCTCCTACCTCTATTACATTGACACCACCCTCATTAGGGATTATGAATTCCTTCTTGTCTATGAGGTCTTGGATGGTGTTGCGGATGGAGAAGCAATCCTCGGTGAGGTGGCCTGTGCATTGATGGTAGTCACACCATTTGTGGTGAGCATGATTGGCACGGAGCGGTTGTGGTTGCTTGTACCCTGAAGAGGGGTGATTTGTCCCTTGGCCTTTAGAGCTTCATAGGCCTCGGTGATGGTAATGCCGTTGAGAGGAGTGTAGACGCGGTCGTTTTGGAACCGCTTGCCTTGTGGTGGGGGAACCTTCTTGTGATTCCCCTTGTCAGTAGTAACGGCATTGACAGAAGCCTCTTTGTTTGAACTAGAGGCGGCCTTGTATCGGTAAGTAGGAGTGGTCTTTTTAATCTCCTTGAGCAAGTCATCCATGCGTACCCCCACCTCATACATTTGGGAGAAGTCGGAGTAGCAAGCCCCACTTAGGTGGGTGCGGAGATCATTCTTGAGACACTTGAGAAAGATGTCCATTTGCTCTTTTGTGTTTGGCCTCTCAACAATTTCAGAGAGCTTGTCATTCCATCTCCTTGTGAAGTCAATGAAGGACTCGTTGTCTCTTTGAGTGGTGTTCTCGAGCTCTTTCCTTGTGGGCCGGTGAGTGGTGTTGCCTTGATATTGATTTTTGAAGGCAAGCATAGCGGCATCCCAATCAAGACGGACGGTGAGCGGGAGAGTTGCATACCAATCCTTTTCCGCCCCCTCGAGAGTGAGAGGAAAGCATTGAGCCATAACTTTTGGGGAGACCTTCTTCGGAACCATAGCCCAAATGTAAGTCTCGATGTGAGCCATCAGGCATGAGTTGCCCTTAAACTTGCTAATGTCGGGCATCTTGAATTTGTCGGGGAGATCGGCCATCGTGCTCATGAGGATGGATGACTGATAAAGGCTTGTGTTGGAGCCTTTTCCCATGTTGAGGCCGTCGAATTTCTGATCAATGTAGGCCATGATGGAATCGACCATTTTGGGGTCGCTGTTGTCGGTGCTTGGTTTCCCCATTTTTTTAGTGTGGGTGCTGACATATGGGCTTTCAAACAAACCCTCGGTCCACTCGGATTCCTCATTGTCATTAACCCCCTTGTTCTTGGAGAGCTTGAGGAGCTTGTCTTTCAGTTGGTCAACCTCGGCCTCGTGGGCCTCCCTTTGACTGTCGACATGAGCTTGCCACAAGGCTTCTTTGGTTTGAGCCTCTTGGTTAAGGGTAGATACTTGTTGTTGGAGTGTTTGAACCATGGCAGAAAGCTGTTCGAGAGTCATGGCGTTGTTGGTGCTGGAGTCGCCGGCCATTGATGATGTAGAAGCTGTTGGAGTGATTGGTTCACGGACAAGCCTGTTGGATGAATCCCTGTAGATACGGAGAGTACCAATCGGACCTATAATTGGGGAAGTAGCCCTTGTCAGTCTCGGTTCACACTTTCGGTCCATGAAGAGGTTGAGAACACACAGTTGGGCACACGACTCGAACCACATAAGAAAAAAGACTCTTTTTTTATTTTTTATTTTATAAGTCGGAGGGAATGGGTCCCTTTTGGGGTTTCTAAGAAGATAATGGAATCTTCACACTAGTATATAGACCATCTCGCGGTCCCATATACTCATCGGATTCCATCGCGCTTGTGAATCCTACATGTGTCGGGATTAAACTAAATTAATGTAGTAAAGCATACATGCGGGGACGGATTTTTTATTTTCGTCCAAGATAACCACTTTTGGGGATGGATTTTTATTGCGTCCGTTTCAACAAGTTGGCATGTATGATTTGAAAACATTAGTTTAGGGAAATCTCAGTACATGGAAACCGACTTGAGTCACGGAGTGTTAGACCCTAGACTAGAATTGTGTGGTTTGTGCTCGGCTTGAATATGAGGCTTAAAGATCACCCCCGGCATGTAGTCATGAACTACGCCACGGGCTGAGGTTTACCGCTTCGAAAGAGCCAAGGTCGAGTGGAGCTTGAAACTTTCTAAGACGGGCCTCGACGGGTCTCGACGGGTTTGGGGTTGGACTTGTGCGACTCGATAGTGAGCAGTTGATAAGAATTGTGCGCGTAGTGTGAGGTCCATCACGTGACAAAATTTTTTATTTTTTTATTTTTTTTTTGAAAAGAAAAGATAAAAAAACATATACGCACGTAAATTACAACTCCCGAATCACCCGTGTGACCTGTAAATAAAACATAAAATTAAATAGTCCAAGGGTTCAATTCTGTCCTAATGCAGGCAACGGTGCCCACACCCCACTGTTCTGTCCAGTCATTGAAACCTGTTCTTGCCCTGGAAATTGACCCAGAAGCGCGCGCCTCTAGCTAGTGTTGTGGGAAGCGCGCTCCTGGCGCATTGTACCTGGGAGGCGCCCGCTTCTGGGCTCACCTGTCAGATTATCAAAAACTTATGGACTCAGGGGATTGCCCTGGTCCTGATTGTGTGATGAAACCCCTGCAATGTTTGTCAGCACGAAATAGTAGGAAGAATAGGAATAACACATGGAAGGCGGGCGATTCTGGAATTTGACGCGGGACGCACGCGCTTTGGACCATGAAGGTCCGAGGTGCGCGCTTCCCATGTCAATTTCCAGAATGCCCAGAAAAGTGAATTATGAACAGAAACACAAGTTTAACCCTCAAGCGTCCCCAGCGGAGTCGCCACTGTAGATATCCCGGGGGGACACCACGGCTTGGCTAGAGCGCGTGGGTTACCTAGGATGTCTAATTGATTTTAGAGTCGCCACCCACGTTTTTGAGGAACGTAAGAAAACCTAATGTTTATGAGCCTATGTTTGATTTACGAAAACAGAGATTCTTGAGATGAGGGGTTCGGGGGTTAGGTTACGAAATGGGAAGTACTTAAACACCCATTTCGCCCGAGCAAAGTCGGTCTTGTTTGTTCATAATTCACTTTTAAAGATAAATGTGTTCTTCCTATTAAAATGATGATGAAAAGGGGTTTTAGAGTTAAAATGTAGGGAGATGACTCCTAGGCCAATTCAATGTGCAGTGCTGACACGGACTAGTGGTAGTGTGTGGCAAGAAACTAATTCGTTTTAGGGAGAAAAGAGAGAAGTTTTTGAATGCTTGAATGATGCAATGCAATGCAAGAGAGAGAGAAGAGGGAGAGGATAAGAATGTACAAGGGAGCATAGCAAAGTCTCGTTTGACCTTAGTACTATAGGGAAAGTACAAAAAATACATGTATTGAAAAAATACAAGGTACACATATTAACATGGAAAAAATACAAGGTGCATGTGCAAACATGGCAAAGTGTGAGGTGCATGTGTAAACATGGCAAAGTGTGAGGTGCATGTGCAAACATGGCAAAGTGTGAGGTGCATGTGCAAACATGGCAAAGTGTGAGGTGCATGTGCAAACATGGAAAAGTGTGAGGTGTATCTGTAAACATGGCAAAGTGTGAGGTGCATGTGCAAACATGGCAAACATCATGACGTAAACGAAAGTTAGACCCACTAAGTTTGAAAAAGTTTCAAAGCAGTCCCCAGCAGAGTCGCCACTGTGAATACGTGTGTTTGAATTTGGGATATTCATAGCGACATTAAATTTATGAGAGTCGCCACGCCGTTTTAATTATAGCCAAAACATTGAAAAAAGCATGTTAATGGGTTCGGGGGTCAAATTACAACAAGAGAAGAATATTTACGTTATCACTCCTATTGCCCGAATTATCAGTCTTTCTATCATGATGAATGTGTTAGTAGTGTGTTAGTGTTTGAGACCGGATCCGAAGATTGCCTACGTTCCTCTCAATGTGAGAAGCTCAGGTCAGCGTAGTTCGAGAAGAATTTAGAATAGCCAGAAGAATCGGGATCATGCATAATGATGGGGGAAATTACCTAAAGATTAGGGTTTAGAAGTAGTTCCTAGATCATGTTCGGGTTGATGAACCCTAGATCATCATCGGCTATGAAATAACATGTAAACATGAAGATCGCAACCCTAAATATAGCATAAATAAGGTTTTAATCTATGAACATGAAGAACATGCGAAGAACATCTTATGAACATATGAATGTCATGAAGAAAATATGAATAAAGATGTTAGGAACATGAATATTATGAAGAACACATGAATAAACATATTAAGAATATGAATATTATGGATCTAAACTAATAATATGACAAGAACATGAAGAAAAAGTTAGAAAACTTACCTTTGTTGGCAAGAAATAACCTTGGATCTTCTTGGGATTCTTGAGAGTGTTTTTGGAGGCTTGAATGACTTGATTTGGGAGCAAAATCGTCACTTGTGAGCTCTAAAATTCGGCCCCCTAAACCAATAGGCTGAGATTGGTTTATATAGTAAACAAAGGGGCAAATCCAACGGCTGAGATCTGAAGGAGCGAGGTTGGCCGCGTGGCCAAGATGGCTAGGTACGAAAGTGGCCGCGTGGCCAAGATGGCTAGGTACGAAAGTGGCCGCGTGGCCATCATTGCGCGCTGACGTGAAATTCAAGCTAGGGTTTTACTGTTCATACAAGGCAACCCTAAATGTCCATATTTAATGTATTCTAGAACATTGAGCTATTTTTGTGAATCCGGGACAAGTCTTTGCAAGGTTTTTTAATTCCTATAAAGTCCTCATAATTTGGGAAAACCCTAATAAACTCATTTTCAGGATCGGGTACTAACAGTAGCCCCTCGGCGACGCTTCTTGCAAGGCAAGGGAGGGTCAAAGATAAAAATAGGAACCGTTCTGAAACATGAGTTTCAAAACAGAGGAAAGGTAAGGGAACGGCTGAACCTTGGCAGGCGACCTACGTATCCGCGGGGGAATCAAGCCAAACGTAGTTTAAATCTGATGGGGAAATTGAGAATGATTGTCCTCTGATGGGAACAATGCCTTCCGCTTGGGGAGAAATTGTGACTTGCTGGGGAGACATGTACCGGGGAAAATGTAATTGCTGGGGATAAGAGATGACTATGTCGGTCGGGTGGCTGAACCTTTTCAGGTTTCCTACGTATCCTCGGAGGAATCAAGCCGGTCGTAGTTCGGAGGGGATAGGAAATGACCAAGGCGGCCGGGTGGCTGAACCTTTTCAGGCTTCCTACGTATCCTCGGAGGAATCAAGCCGGTCGTAGTTCGAAGATACTGGGGATAAAACGAGACATCAAACTTCTGCTGCGGATAACAAAACTACGGACCCTATCCTGTATGAAGACTGAACATTCGTTAGGGAAACGAGACATCAGACTCCTGCTGGGGATAACAATCCTATGGATACTATCTTGTATGAAGAACGAACATTCGTAAGCAATGAAATCATTTGGGAAAAGGAGGTAAGAGGCATAATGGGACAATAAAGACTACGGCGTCTAAATAATCCCAAGATGGAAATAATAAATGCTGGAACTTTCGCAACGGCCGCGATCGTTCTAGGATGAACATGACGTAGAGGCTGACGGGTTTCTACAATCATATGAACCCTAAGCAAATATTGGGGGATAATGAGTCAATAAAGACTACGGCGTCTAAATGGCCTCAAGGTGGAAGTGGTAACTGCCGGGGTAAACGCAATCAGAAACGAACGGGTTCCTGCCGATCGCGCTAAAATAATAGGTGCTGGATCTCTCGCAATTAGAGACGAACAGGTCTCTGCTAATCACGATCGATCTAGGATGCGCATGACATAGAGGCGAACGGGTCTCTGCAATCATACGAATCCTAAGCAAATATTTGGGGATAATGAGACAATAAAGACTACGGCGTCTAAATGGCCTCACGGTGGAAGTGGTGACTACCGGGGTAAACGCAATCAGAAACAGACGGGTTCCTGCCGATCGCGCTAAAATAATAGATGCTGGATCTCTCGCAATTAGAGACGAACGAGTCTCTGCCAATCACGATCGATCTAGGATGCGCATGACATAAGAGGCGAACGGGTCTCTGCAATCATACGAATCCTAAACAAATATTTGGGGATAATGAGACAATAAAGACTACGGCGTCTAAATGGCCTCACGGTGGAAATGTCAAAATAATAGATGCTGGATCTCTCGCAATTAGAGACGAACGGGTCTCTGCCAATCACGATCGATCTAGGATGCGCATGACATAGAGGCGAACGGGTCTCTGCAATCATACGAATCCTAAGCAAATATTTGGGGCTAATGAGACAATAAAGACTACGGCGTCTAAATGGCCTCACGGTGGAAGTGGTAAAATAATATATGCGGGATCTCTCGCAATTAGAGACGAACGGGTCTCTGCCAATCACGATCGATCTAGGATGTGCATGACATAGAGGCGAATGAGTCTCTGCAATCATACGAATCCTAAACAAATATTGGGGGATAATGAGGTAGAAACGGACAAGTTCCGATAATCGCGGTGAAGATGGGATAGAAATTTTAAGGGTCTTTCCAGACCCAAAGGTAACGAATATCGGTCAAAATAGTGCTAAGGGCACCTAAAATGAACAAATGGGAATGTAATAGGGGTTAAACTGAAATTTTACATGTGGAGGCAAAGATGATGGATTGTTATGAAGTCGCAAACGGGATGAACTCTCGGGGAGTCACAAAGGTGATAGACTCTCGGGGAGTCACAAGGGTGACGGACTCTCGGGGAGTCATAAAGGTGATAGACTCTCGGGGAGTCACAAAGGACTCTTTGGTGAGTCATAAGGGCAAAGGACCTTTAGGGAGACGCGAAGGAGATGGACTCTCGGGGAGTTGCTAATATGGGAAACATGATCTGGGTTCCGCTTATCCTAATTTAGGAGGGAATGAGGCTACGAGCCATTGAGGCCAAGGTGTTAGGTAAGGGACATTTTTCTTGGTTGCCTAGAGGTAGGACCTAAGGCTTTTTAAGGAAAGGGAATAAGGAAGATGGTGATCTCCTAATCTTGAGATAGGGATGCCAAAGATGTCACGGCTTCTTGGGCTTTAGATTATGTCTTGGAGATAATGTGGGTTTCCTAGGCTTACGGGCTAGGGATTGGAGTTCATTTAAGCATGAAGAGAGTATTCTATCCTAGGCTTAGTGCTAGGGCTTGGAAAGGTTGAGGTTTGGGAACTTCCTAGATGTTAGGGTTTCGAACAAGGGTTTGGAAACTGGTGTTTAAGGACCATGACTCTCCTAGGTTTGGGACTAGGGTTTAGGAATTTCCTAGGTCTAGGAGGCTAGGGCTTGGAGTTGTGGTAGGCTCAGAGGTTGCAAAGGCATTGGCTTTTAGACATAAGGCTGGGAGTTGGAAAGGTTGTGACTTCCTAGGCTTGAGACCATGGACCGTTGGGAAGAGGGATTGCTTTTGTGTAAGGTCCACTAAGCTTGATGTTAGGGTTCACCATTTTCCGGGATTGGTGACTATGGCTTGGAAATGTTCGTGGTAACCTAGGCTTTAGGCTAGATTTTAAGGCTAAGGACTGTAAACTTCCTATATTTTGAGACTAAGGTGAAGGAATTTCCTAGGTCTAGGACTAGGGTTTGAAGGGAATGTTGAATCCTAGGCTCGATGATAGAGTTTAGTGAGGATATAGTCTCCTAGGCCCTGTGGCTAGGGTTTAGAAAGAGTGCGACTACCTAGGCTTGAGGCTAGGGTTTGGAGCGAATGCGAGTACCTAGGCTCGAGGCTAGGGTTTAGAGCGAATGCGACTACCTAGGTGCGAGGCTAGGGTTTAAAGCGAATGCGGCTTCTTAGGCCTGAGGCTAGGGTTGATTAAGTTTTGGACATGGCATTGTATCCTAGGTTTTGGGTTAGGGTTCAATAAGACGGGGGATTAAGATTGTAAATTTCCTAGGTTTCGAGACTAGGGTTTCGGGAATTTGGAAATGATGTTGCATGCGGGGCTTTGGAAATTCCCTAGAACTTGGGCTAGGGTTAAAGAGGATGTTGCCACCTAGGCTTGAGGCTGGGGTTGAGAGAATGTGATTGCCTAGGTTTAAGGCTAGGCTTCGGATAGAAGGTGACTACCTAGGCTTGTAGCTAGGGTTTAGAGAGAAGGCGATTACCTAGGTTTGGGACTAGGGTTTGGAGGGAATGCGATTACCTAGGTTTAAGGCTAGGCTTTAAATAGAAGGTGACTACCTAGGCTTGAGGCTAGGGTTTGGAGAGAATGTGACTACTTAGGCTTAAGGCTAGGGTTTGGAGACCGAAAGCATTTAAAGGTTTGTCTTGGTTTAGACCGAGCAAGTTAGAGGTCTAAGAGTGTTGCGGTTTAGGGCAGGTGAGCTTGATACCTTATGGCTGGATAGGCTTGATAGGTTAGACCTAGGCTAGAGTGCTAGGGTTTAGCTAGGGTAAGACTCAGACATGTGTTAAGGAGACCGGGGCCTAATGGAATGGTAGGCGTGAGATCTAGGAGATCGAAGGCTAGGCAGGGTAGCGTTGGGACATAAGGCTTTCAAGCGGGCAAGTCTTTTGTCCTAGAGAAACCGCGTTATGGGTTAGGACCAAGCAGGCTTGAGGTCGGCCAAGGAGCAACGGATTGGGATTGGATGATCCTAGTACCTAATACGCATGTTGGGCTTGGATCCTAGAGTGTTTGAAAGGTTAGGCTAGGTGCGAACCATAGGTGCGGGAAATGGTTTTGGATATATGACCATGTTGGCGCTTTAGGTAAAGGGATTGAGTGTCCAAGACTTTTCTTGAGTACAATAGGTACCTATGTTGGATTGGGTATGCTTAGGTCCTAAGTTTGTCTCAGAGGTCATTGCCCGTGACCAAGCTCGTTCGGCGATTGCGAAGGTGGGTTTGGTATGGGACTAAAGGTGTTAAGCGCACGATTTTTGACTGGACGGGTTTTGATATCTTTATGGCCTATCACGGTACGCGGGAGGTCCTATGCGTTCGAGCACGTTTGAGGTTTGGACTCGTGGGGAAGAAAGGTTTGAGATCCATGGAGTTCAAGGGTGGACCTTGTAGGTGGCGAGGTTTGGACTCGGCTCGGATTAACTAGGTTAGAGACCTAAGGGGTTGAAGGTCAGACTAGGAAGTCTTTTGAAGCTAAGGAGTGACACTAGGTTTAAGAGTGGCAGGGCCATGGTTTGGGTATGACGGTAGGCGTAGATGGCATTGTTTTGGTTGGACTGAGCAGGCTTTGGAACTAAAGATTTCTAAGGGTCGACATCTAAGGTTATAGACAGAGAGGGTAGACATTTTTGTGATCTAAAGGGTTTAGGAGTTGAGACCTAAAGTGTGGATCGGATATGCTAGAGACCTACAAGGTAGGCGCTTGGTAGACTTGAATGGACTTGGGATCTAAGGGATCGTTCAATAGGTTAGACTGGGTAGACCTAAGAGGTTGTACCTAAGAGGATAAGGGAGACATAGTCTGGACAAGGTAAGGATGAATATATATTGGTAGGTTTGGGATCTAAGAGATCAGGTAGACTCGAGACCAGTAGGTTCGGGACCTAATGGGTCATTCTAAGGATTTGGATTCGGTAGACTGGTTTAAGGCTTGAGGTTTTGGATAAGACTGGTTTGAAGCTTTAGGAGTCCCGCTACTAACTTGTGGAGGGTCGAGCTAAGGGGTTATGGTGTAACCTACGTAAGACTGACCGGGTAGGTGCGGGACCTAAGGTTTTGAATCAAGTCAGATTGGGACGTAGAGAGTTGAGGGTTTAGGCCTAGGGGTTCCCTAAAGTGTAGGAGATAGGGTAAAGGACCGAGTCAACTCAAGAATCACGGAGATGGGTCTCAGATGGATCGAGGATGTTTTTACAATTTTGTGGAGACCGAGAGTGCGGGTTTATAAACAAAGTGTCAGGGAAGAGAATACTTTTGAAAGTGTTATGATTTTATAAAGATGCCTTATAATTAGTTACGATTCTAACAAATTCAAAGTGTTCGTCATGTGTAGAGTTTGACGATGAGGGGTACATCCTTGTTGAAGCCTCGATATTCTCTGAGAAACCACATAGTCGACCCATTCTGTTGGGGAAGCCCTAGTTCGATAAGGGTGTAGAGCGGGGTATCCTACCTCCTTTAAGACGCACCCTTTTTTCTTCCTAGACCGCCCTTGTGGGTTTTCAATCTAGCGGGCATCACTTTTACGTCATCATTTTTTTTTTTATTTATTTTTTTTATTTTTTTTTTGAAATCATTCAGTCGACTCAAAAAAGGAAAAAAGAATTGTTTGAAAACATGCGGGGGCATTTTGAGGAGAGTAAGAGAGAGAGAGATAGTACTCACATTTTGACTCTTTGGGCAACTGAGTGTATATATGTACAAAAGGGAGGAAGCCCCTGCTTGACAGAAAGTAAGTATTTAGCTCTTTCCTAGATTGTAGAACGGAAGACTTGTCGAGACATTTGAAAATTGTTTTATTCAAGATTCTCATTTGATTGCTCGAGAATGGACCTCGTTGATTAGTTATGCATCTTATGATTATGTTTTAGACAAGTAGTCTCGAAATAATAAATGTTTTGATCAATTGTGAGTGAAGAAGTCAGGAGTAGAAATATGGGGCAAGAGAGAAGAGAAGGAAAATTGGCTACGAGGTGGGTTGTGTATATTTTGGACCGGACCCTAAGGTTGCCTACGATCTCCTCAAGGTGAGAAGCTCAGGTCTGCGTACTTCGGGGATATCCTGGCTGATGATGGAGTTGGGTTTGAGTATGAGGTTCATTTGTCGCGATAGGTTACTCCGTTGTAGCTTGTTGCTTTGGATTGCTTCATTGCAGCTCATTGCGGTGGATTGCTCCATTGTAGTTGTCATGGCTGCTGCTACCGCGTTAATCTTCTTTGTAGGGAAAGAAAGAAAAATAGAACATTTGAAGTGAAAATAAAATGGGACTTTTACTTTTCTATGGTGATAGCCCCTTCTATTTTTCTTTATTTTTTTTATTTTATCTCTTTGTGCACACCCTTTTTTTTTGCCTAGGCCGCCCTTTCGGGTTTTCAACCTAGCGGGCTTCTTTTTGGTGCAATGCTCTAAGTTTTGCCTAGGTTGCCCTTTTGGGTTTCAACCTAGCGAGCCTTTTTTATATATTTGTACATGAAGCATTGGGCAAGACGAGCCCCTAGTTTGCTTTCGCCTCTCTCGATTGCGAGGTAGCCTCTTTATAGTTCAAGCGGCCTTTTGCTGGCGGCGGGCATCCTAGCCCCTTGATTTATACCGGTAGAGCTCCACCAGATTATCACGTGGCACCTATTAATGGCATGAACAACTTCGTGCATTTCTTTTATATTTGCGATGGAATACGGACAGCCCCGGTGTATCGGCATGTAGTACTTATGAAGGGAACAAACAACCCCTTAAATTGTGGCAGCATGGATGTCTATTTGATGATGAGCAACCGCAGTCCATTTCTTTGTCATGACCGTATGGAAAAGGGGTCTAATGGTGGGATGAGAGGCGTATGAGGACAGTGTATGGGAGAAGGTGTATAGGGGTAGAATGTAGATAGAAGAGAAAGTGATTCGTTCATCCCAATTGGTCAAAGCATTTGTTATCTTGAGACTAATTATGTATTTAGTTATGTGAATGGTTCATGGGTCCATTTACCTTTTAATGAGTCGTCATTAATGAGTAAGATTAAGATTAATTCATCATATAAAGATATAGCAATCAAGTGAAGATGGTGAATAAGACAATTTTCATGGAATTGATTTATGTAAGATTATGTCTCAAGTCTAGAGAGAAAAGAAATAAAGACTCTTTTATTATTTGAAAGAAAAACGACTAATCCGGGGTGGACTTTTACTAAAGAAACAAAAATAGTCTAAGGTGGACTTTTGACTAAAGACACTCTAGAACCTACGAAGACTGAATGACCCTTTTTATTTATTATTTAAAAGAGGTAGCCCCAGTTTGCTCTTTCTTGTTTGGACTTTCCTCACGCCCATGCATTCCTATCGCGGGTGATGGCCCCGCTATCAATGAGGCTTTGGATCTTCCTTTTCAATTGGAGGCAACCTTCAGCGTCATGCCCAATGTACTGGTGGTATTTGCAGTATTTGGAGGGATCCAAGTCGGGTCTTACCCTGTTTGGTTCATAGTTGAGTAGAGGAGCCAACTTGCCGGCTCGAACAAAACCTTTGAAGAATTTGGCTAACGGCATACCTAAGTCGTCGAATTCGCGCTCGTCCTTCCTTTCACGAAATGTCTTTGAGGGTGATTTAGGTACCGGTACCCCTTGTTGATGAGTAGTCATAGGAGGCATCCCGACGGGGAAAGTTTGTGGCGGCCCGTACATTTGAGGAGCGTACGGGTGTTGAAATTGAAGAGGGAGAACTTGGCTGAGGTAATCATAAACGCCACGAATGTCAGACAAATGGCGCCTCTAAATATTTCTTAGGGTCTTATGCATCTCCTTCTAAAAGTGTGTTGCTTGCTCGTTGAGAATGGCCTTAAAGTGGATTGCTTGTTCATCGAGGATGGCTTCGAAGTGGGATGCTTGCTTACTGAGAGCAGTACCGGTGTAGAGGATTGTCTCGGGATCTTGGGTAGCAGCTTCAGTTGCAACTTCGATGTTCCTTGCAGCCGACATGATGCAGGATTCTGTAATGGTTGTAGATGAATTAGGTCGTTGGATTTAAATTAGATTCATATTTAATGATAAGGCATCGTTATACAATCGCTTTTGGAAAAGAGTCGGTCTCCACGTTTTGAAATGCATTTTGGACAAAAATTTGAAAGTTTGACCGGGCCGAAGTTGCCTACGTTCCCCTTACCATGAGGGAGAGGTCCCACACAATAGGAGGCTCAGGTCGCTGTAGTTCGAGTCAAGTTAGACTTTTAAAAAGAGGTGAGAGATGACCATAGGGGTCAAAAAGAGGGAGATGACTCGGTCCTTGGTCAAGCATGGGTGAGGAAGACCTATAGGAGTTGGTTTTGATTGAGTCGGGTATGGTTTGACCTAAGGTTTGACCTAAATTTGACCTAAGGTTTGACTTAAGGTTTGAGACAAGAAGTGGTTCAAGCTAGAATGCGATAATAATGGTGGTTTGACCTAGATGGGTGTAGGATAGGTCGATCTAATTGAGAAAAGGTTGGATTGACCTATATGGTGAATGGATCAAGATAGCGGGTTGTAACGGGTTGCCTATGGGATGATCTAAATGGGATAGGCATGGTTTGACCTAAGTGGGTCAAAGGTTGACCTATTCGGGTTGGTGGACTAAGGAAGGTTGGAGATTGACCTAGATGGATCCAAGATAGGTAAGTCGGACTAAGCGGGTCACGGGTTGACCTTGACGGGTCAAAGGTGAAGGGGTAGTTTTAACCTAAGACGGACAAGTTGGACCTAAACGGGTTGACCTAGGTTGGTCTGGACAATGGTGGGTCAAATAATGACCTAGGTGGGTCAAGAAGACGGTTCGACCTAAGCGGGTTAAGACCAAAGGTAATTGGGTTCACCAATGGAATCAAAGATTGACCTAAGAGGTCGAAAACGGATAAGGTTGACCTAGGAGTCCAAGTTTGACCTAAGAGGTCAAAGGTGATTGGGGTTGACCTAGGAGGTCAAAGGTTGACCTAAGAGGTCAACGGGTGATAATGTTGACCGAGGGGGTCAAAGGTTGACCTAAGAGGTCAAGGGTTGGCCTAAGAGATCGGAGGTGATAAGGTTGACCTAGGAGGTCAAGGGTTGACCTAAGGGGTCTGAGGTGATAAGGTTGACCTAGGTGGTCAAGGGTTGACCTAAGAGGTCGGAGGTTGATAAAGTTGACCTAGGGGGTCAAAGGTGATAAGGTTGACCTAGGAGGTCAAGGGTTGACTTAAGAGGTCGGAGGCAGATAAAGTTGACCTAGGCGGTCAAGGGTAGACCTAAGAGGTGAAAGGCGGATAAGGTTGACCTAAAGGGTTAAAGGTTGACTTAGGAGGTCAAAGGTAGATAAGGTTGACCTAGGAGGTCAAAGGTTAGGAAGGTTGACCTAGGCGGTCAAGGGTAGACCTAAGAGGTCAAAGGCGGAGAAAGTTGACCTATAGGGTCAAAGGTTGACCTAGGAGGTCGAAAGTGATAGGGTTGAACAAGGAGGTCAAGGGTAGACCTAAGAGGTCAAAGGCGGATAAAGTTGACCTATGGGGTCAAAGGTTGACCTAGGAGGTCGAAGGTGATAGGGTTGACCAAGGAGGTCAAAGGTTGACCTAAGAGGTCAAAGGGTGATAATGTTGACTGAGGGGGTCAAAGGTGATAAGGTTGACCTAGGAGGTCAAGGGTTGACCTAGGAGGATGAGGTTGACCTAGGGGGTCAAAGGTTGACCTAAGAGGTCAAAGATGATTAATTTGACCTAGGGGTCAAAGGTTGACCTAAGAGGTCAAAGGCGGATGAGGTTGACCTAGGGGGTCAAGGGTAGACCTAAGAGGTCAAAGATGATAAAGTTGACCTAGGGGTTAAAGGTGATAAGGTTGTCCTAGGAGGTCAGGGGTTGACCTAGGAGGTCGAAGGTTTGACCTAAGAGGTCAAAGGCGGATGAGGTTGACCTATGGGGTCAAAGGTTGACCTAAGAGGTCAAAGGCGGATGAGGTGGACCTATGGGGTCAAAAGTTGACCTAAGAATTCGAGGGGTGATCTAAGAGGTCGAAGGTGATAGGGTTGACCTAGGAGGTCAAGGGTAGACCTAAGAGGTTAAAGGTAGATAAGGTTGACTTAGGGGGTCAAAGGTTGACCTAGGATGTCAAAGGTAGATAAAGTTGTCCTAAGAGGCCAAAGGATGGTGGGATTTTGACCAAAGCGGGTCGAGATGAAGGGTAGACCCAAATGGATCGCAATGATGGGTAGGTAACCTAGATAGGCCAAGATGAGGAGTTTTGATAGATGGCCCAAGGGGTGAGCGATGGACCTTAGAGGTCGCCTAGATGCAATGCACATTTTATTTAACGAAAAGTTTTGCATTTATTTACATCCTAAATGGTTGGTCCAAGGAGTGTCCTAATCTCTATGTGTGGGTTGACACGGGTAGGATAAAGGTTCCCACCGCTCGTGGAACGTACACGGTGAGTGGAGTAGACGAGTGACTCGAAAAGAGTGCGACAGTAGCGCACAAATTCCTGCACATCGAATACTCCGGGTAATGGGGACCTGTGCAGTGCTGACACGGACTAGTGGTAGTGTGTGGCAAGAAACTAATTCTTTTTAGGGAGAAAAGAGAGAAGTTTTTGAATGCTTGAATGATGCAATGCAATGCAAGAGAGAGAGAAGAGGGAGAGGATAAGAATGTACAAGGGAGCATAGCAAAGTCTCGTTTGACCTTAGTACTATAGGGAAAGTACAAAAAATACATGTATTGAAAAAATACAAGGTACACATATTAACATGGCAAAAATACAAGGTGCATGTGCAAACATGGCAAAGTGTGAGGTGCATGTGTAAACATGGCAAAGTGTGAGGTGCATGTGCAAATATGGCAAAGTGTGAGGTGCATGTGCAAACATGGCAAAGTGTGAGGTGCATGTGTAAACATGGAAAAGTGTGAGGTGTATGTGTAAACATGGCAAAGTGTGAGGTGCATGTGCAAACATGGCAAACATTATGATGTAAACGAAAGTTAGACCCACTAAGTTTGAAAAAGTTTCAAAGCAGTCCCCAGCAGAGTCGCCACTGTGAATACGTGTGTTTGAATTTGGGATATTCATAGCGACATTAAATTTATGAGAGTCGCCACGCCGTTTTAATTATAGCCAAAACATTGAAAAAAGCATGTTAATGGGTTCGGGGGTCAAATTACAACAAGAGAAGAATATTTACGTTATCACTCCTATTGCCCGAATGATCGGTCTTTCTATCATGATGAATGTGTTAGTAGTGTGTTAGTGTTTGAGACCGGATCCGAAGATTGCCTACGTTCCTCTCAATGTTAGAAGCTCAGGTCAGCGTAGTTCGAGAAGAATTTAGAATAGCCAGAAGAATCGGGATCATGCATAATGATGGGGGAAATTACCTAAATATTAGGGTTTAGAAGTAGTTCCTAGATCATGTTTGGGTTGATGAACCCTAGATCATCATCGGCTATGAAATAACATGTAAACATGAAGATCGCAACCCTAAATATAGCATAAATAAGGTTTTAATCTATGAACATGAAGAACATGCGAAGAACATCTTATGAACATATGAATGTCATGAAGAAAATATGAATAAAGATGTTAGGAACATGAATATTATGAAGAACACATGAATAAACATATTAAGAATATGAATATTATGGATCTAAACTAATAATATGACAAGAACATGAAGAAAAAGTTAGAAAACTTACCTTTGTTGGCAAGAAATAACCTTGGATCTTCTTGGGATTCTTGAGAGTGTTTTTGGAGGCTTGAATGACTTGATTTGGGAGCAAAATCGTCACTTGTGAGCTCTAAAATTCGGCCCCCTAAACCAATAGGCTGAGATTGGTTTATATAGTAAACAAAGGGGGAAATCCAACGGCTGAGATCTGAAGGAGCGAGGTTGGCCGCGTGGCCAAGATGGCTAGGTACGAAAGTGGCCGCGTGGCCATCATTGCGCGCTGACGTGAAATTCAAGCTAGGGTTTTACTGTTCATACAAGGCAACCCTAAATGTCCATATTTAATGTTTTCTAGAACATTGAGCTATTTTTGTGAATCCGGGACAAGTCTTTGCAAGGTTTTTTAATTCCTATAAAGTCCTCGTAATTTGGGAAAACCCTAATAAACTCATTTTCAAGATCGGGTACTAACAATCCCACCTAGGCGGCGGAAGGCGCGCGCGTCTGGCCTCAAGAAGCGGAGGCGCGCGACTCTGAGAAGCAATTTTTGACAGAATGGACTAGAAAGTTAGAACTGTTATTCAGCTTAGTCCCGGGACTTAACGGAGTCCGTCTGGAACTTAACCAAAGTAACAGAAACTAACAGAAAACACTTAGAAGAGGGAGAAACACAAAACCAAGTGTTCAATCGGGGTGAACGGTCCGAGGCGGGGTGTCTACAATGGCCTCCATATCCTCTTGGGTGAGGGTATCGGAAACACTCTCGGACTCGAAAGTGAATGTGAACATGTCTTCCTTTGTGACCTTGCGCGGAATGCAACCCATCTTCTTGACCAAGAATTCTTCGGATACCACGGGTCCCTTCATAGAATACCAGTTGTTGATCGGCTCGGAGTTCGGCTGGATCTCACTGATAGTCTCTTTTCTCGTGTCGGTGTCGTAGATGGCATTGACTTGGCACTCATCCATGATGGCAAGTTCTTCGAACATGGAGGCTAAATCCGTCAATTCTTCCCCCACGGTAATCTCTATCTCGGACTCTATGGTTAATTTCTTCCCCCACCATTCTCGGGGTGACATGGGAGTTGGTTCCCTTTCGGATTTCTGAATTTCACAGTCGGCGAAGATTTCAAGACCAGGCTTTCTGATGCCCTTGCTGTTAACCCATGGTTTAGGAAAGATTACGTGTGGAACCTCTTCCCCTTGACGGACAAAGTAGCCATTCAGTGTCTTGCGGTAAGGCCTCAGATTGGGAATCTCATAATGACGGCCTTCTCTCCGAGCTCGGGCCTTTTCATTCTTGACAGCTTGCTCATACTTTAATTCGTCTTTGGAAGGCTCATATCCTAAACCGAACTTGTTCTTAACAAAAGGAACCTCAATAGGTTGCATTCTTCCTTGTTGATATTTCCCTAGGCCTAAACCAGGGAAGTAATTCATATTCCTCATTATGCGGAGGACTTTGCGATTGCCAAGGGTCCATGACCCGCTTCCCCCTTCTTTGTCAATAGCGTTGATTGAGACGCCGGAGAGGGTAGAGTCTGCTAAACCATGCTGAATTTGGTGAATGGGTTCTCCCTTTCTGTGGATAGTGATGTTTTCTGCCATAACGGTCACTAAACCATGTGCGCGTAACTAAGAAGAATCAAGAAACTAACAAGAAATAGGAATAATACCTGCTAGAATCAAACTGACATGATGTATATACTCTAGAGTAAGGAGCTAAAATAGCTCACAACACAAGTTCTAGATAAGAAAATTAAAACCAAACTTGGTTACATACAGCAGAAGACATGCCTAGCACATAAGCTGGCATTACAAGATGTCTAGAGACAACAAGTACTATACAAGACTGTCTACCCCAAAATAAAGAGTTATACAACCCATACAAAATCGTCCTCACAAAAGTGTAAAAGGACACAAGCCCCAAAAGAATAACAACCTGCGTAGTAAGCTCCCAACTATGTCGAGCCTCACTGCGCACTATCACTAGCCTTCCTTTGATCTAAGGAAAACAAATAAACAAGGAACGGGGTGAGATAAATCTCAGTAAGCTATTAGATGCAACTACATGACATGTTATCATGCAATTCAAGTAGATACTCAAGCAATCATGTATCAAGTATCATCAAGTAACAAGTATATGAGAGGCTAAGCCAACTCATCAAGTAGCACATAAGGCTAAGTTATCACGTTATAAAGGATATTGCTTCCTTCCTTATCCCTCCCAAGAATACCATTGTTGTCGTAGCTTGTATTACTTTTGACAATCATGATCAATATCAAGAAACTGCTTATGCAGTATATATAAGAAGACCCGGTAACCAGTGTCATTCCCAAGATCAAGATTCACAAGGTGTTCACGAGTTTAGCATTAACTTTTATCAGGCGTATTGCTCTAATAAAGGAATCTATGCCCTTACTATGGCCTGTAGTAAGGGGTCAACCGCAGATACATAGATCCCCGATTATCAATTTAGCCCCAGCCTTGCGATAAGCGTAAACCTATATACCTCCGAACAAGCAAGGACCAGCTGGACTCACACAAGAATGCATAAGTAGATGTTTACTTGAACTACAAGAGTATAACTAATCCAAAAGTAGTGGACTAGCTCATCAAGGAACATGCTTCAAGTAATCAAGAAGTCACATTGTTATCAAGCAACTATATGTAATGTTTGCACATACATATCAAGAACATTTCTCATACACGTTAGTGCTTATTCATAGCACTTTCAAATTCCTTACCATACACATGTATTGGTGTCAAGTCATGTACAAGATTTTATCATCTTATATTCAAGTCTTAATCCAATTCTTTGGATGTTCAAGTCATGTACAAGATTTTATTGTCTTATACTTCAAGTTATAATTCCAATCTTTGGACATTCAAGCATGTATAAGAGTTATACATTTTACTCTTACAAGTTCTTGATCCTATTCTTAGGATGTTCAAGTCCAAGACTTGTTCTAATGCCCCTAAGGTGCACAAACATTGGTATCAAGACACATTTAACACATTAGTGCTTGTTCATAGCACTTTCAAGACAATTAAAAGAGTTCTTACTCTTAGGCTCAGGTTCTCATTTTAATTCTATGAGTACTCATGTTCAAGACCAAGTTCTAATGCTCCAAAAGGTACATATACACTTGCTAGGACATCTTATACTAAGGCTCTATGCCTTAGGAGGGGTAAGGTTTCATTTCATTTCTTTTACCGTCCCACAAATAATAGGATAATTTTCTTTTATTCCATTTAAATATTTCACTGTCCCAAAAGTATATGTATAATTTTCTAATATACTTGTATAAACATTTAATCAAGTTAATATTTCACCGTCCCAAAATTATAAGTATAATTTTCTAATATACTAATATACTCATTTAGGGATACTTTCATTTATTTCACCGTCCCACAAGTATAAGTATAATTTTTCTAATATACTTGTATAAACATTTAATCAAGTTAATATTTCACCGTCCCACGAATAGGAGTATACTTTCTACTAACAAACTAACAACTAGGCAATGCCCAGGAGTGCATAACAAGTTCAAAACAACTATTTCAAGTTTACTCTTTCGTTCCTACACAGAGGGTTAATACTCCCTTTGTCCCAAAATTATAAGTATCACAAAAATCACCCCAAACACGAAATTGACAAGCACAAGTATCAGGAATAACATATATGCATGTTATTACAAGCAAGGGGGAGCTAATAACTTACCTACTCCGGAATCAAAGTTACCCAAACAAATTTCTGTTCGGCAGGAAACGCTCTATTCAACGCCACAAATATTTATCCGGGATCGGAATCAAGAACAGAGGGATAATTAAACTCGAGGAGTCGAGAATAGGGTAAACCCTAAACCTAGCTTTCTGAGACAGAGGAAGAACGTAAACAATTTGGGAATAATGCTTTCTCAGAGAAGGCAAACAGCAAGATATACTTAACAAGTTTCCAGAAATGACACTTAGGCCCCTCAAGTTTCACTTTTAACAAAAAGGCCCCTAAAGTCATATTTTTACAAATGACCCAAAAGTCAAAACTAGACATTTAACCACCTTAATATTCTAAAGCACTTAAGAAATTAACCCAAGTAAAACTAGCACATAATATGCAAGTTCAAGAATTTAACAAGAAAGTCAAATATATAACAAGAATAAGGATAGGCGTTATATGCTTGCTATGACTCGTCCGAATCTAGTTAGCATGTTGACATTCCCATCTTGCCTCTTTTTCCTATTCTCTAGTACTTCCCTCATTACCTCATCGTAAGTCACAACATAACAAGAATTATCAATCTTATTCATAATATTGGAGCCCTCATTCACAATTGGGATTGAATGAGTGGTCTCTTCAAATTCTCCTACCTCTATTACATTGACACCACCCTCATTAGGAACTATGAATTCCTTTTTGTCTATGAGATCTTGGATGACGTTGCGGAGAATGAAGCATTCCTCGGTGGTGTGGCCGCTATGTTGGTGGTAGTCACAATGCTTGTTGTGAGCATGGTTGGGACGCAATGCCTTGGGTTTGTACCCTTGGAGAGGAGCAACTTGCCCTTTAGCTTTGAGAGCTTTAAAGGGTTCGGTGATAGTCATGCCATGGAGAGGAGTGTAGACACGATCATCTTGAAACTTCTTGCCTTGTGGTGGAGGAACCCTTTTGTAATTCCCCTTGTCGGTAGTGACGGCATTAACTGAAGCCTCTTTTGTGGAGCTAGAGGAGGCCTTGTAACGGAGGGTAGGACAACTTTTATTGATTTCTCTAAGCAACTCATCCATTCGGATCCCCCACCTCATACATTTGAGAGAAATCAGCATAGCAAGCCCCACTTAGGTGGGTGCGGAGATCAATCTTTAGACACTTAAGAAAGATGTCCATTTTCTCTTTAGTGTTAGGCCTCTTGACAATCTCAGTAAGCTTGTCATTCCACCTTCTCGTGAAGTCAATGAAGGACTCATTATCCTTATGAGTTGTGTTCTCGAGCTCTTTCTTGGTTGGCTGGTGGGTGGTGTTGCCTTGGTATTGACTTTTGAAGGCAAGGATAGCGGCGTCCCAATCAAGACGGACTGTGAGCGGGAGAGTCGCATACCAATCCTTTTCTGCCCCTCGAGAGTAAGAGGGAAGCATTATGCCATAACCTTGGGAGAGACCTTCTTCGGTACCATAGCCCAAATGTAAGTCTCGATGTGTGCCATGGGACAAGAGTTGCCCTTGAACTTGCTGATGTCAGGCATTTTGAACTTGTCGGGGAGAGCGGCCATTGTGCTCATGAGAATGGAGGACTGATAAAGGCTCGTGTCGGGACTTTTCCCCACGTTGAGGCCGTTGAAGCATTGATCTATGTAAGCCATAATTGAATCAACCATCTTGTGTTCATTGTTCTCGGTGCTTGGTTCCCCCACTTTCTTGGTACGGGCACTAACATAAGGACTTTGAAACAAGCCCTTAGTCCATTCAGACTCTTCATTGTTCTATTTGTCTTTACCACTCGAAAGCTTGGTGAGCTTCTCTTTCATTTGCTCCATCTCGGCCTCGTGGGCCTCCCTTTGATTGTCGAGGTGGGATTGCCAAAGATCATCCTTATTTTGGGCCTCCTTATTAAGGGTGGAGACTTGATCTTGGAGCACTTGAACCATAGCTGAAAGTTGTTCGAGAGACATGGTGTTGCTGCTGCCGGTCATGGTTGCTGTTGGAGCTGTTGGAGTAATCTCTTCACGGACTAACCGATTCGCCAAATCCCAGTAGACTTTGTAAGTACCAATTGAACCTATATTGCAGAAGAGGCCCTTGTCAGTCTTGAGTAACACTTTCGGTCCATGAAGAGGCTTAGAGCACACATTGGTCACACGACTCGAACCACGTAAGAAAAGATTCTTTTTTTTTATAAGTCGGAGGGACGGGGTCCCTTTTGAGTTTCTAAGAAAATAATGGAATCGTCACACTAGTAAATAGACCATCTCGCGGTCCCATATACTCATCGGATTCCATCACGCTTGTGAATCCTACACATGTCGGGATTAAACTAAATTAATGTAGTAAAGCATACTTGCGGGGAAGGATTTTTATTTTCGTCCATAATAACCACTTGGGGACGGAGTTTTATTTCGTCCATGATAACCACTTGGCATGTATGTTTTGAAGACATTAGTTTAGGAAAATCTCGGCACATGAAAACCGACTTCAGTCACGGAGTGTTAGACCCTAACAAGAATTGTGTTGGCTTGTGCTCGGCTAATGAGAGGCTTAAGGTCACCCCCGGCATGTAGTCATGAACTACGCCACGGGTTGAGGTTTACTACTTCGAAAGAGTTAAGGTCGGGTGGAGCTTGAAACTTCCTATGACGGGCCTCGACGGGTTTGGGGTTATAAACTTGTGCGACTCGACAGTGTGAAATTCATAGGAGATTGTGCACGTAGTGTGAGGTCCAACATGTGACAAAACATTTTTTACTTTTTTTTTTGAAAGAAAAGCAAGTAAGCACATAATTACAACTCTCGAATCACCCGTGTGACTGATAAAACAAAACACAAAATGAAACAGTTAAGAAGTCTAAATCAGTCCATGATTGCCCACACCCCAATCATTCTATTCTGTTCTGAAACTGTCCCTGTTCTGGAAAACCACCCAGAAGTGCGCGCCTCTAGCCTGTGTTGTGGGAAGCGCGCGCATGGCGCAATGTCTATGGGAGGCGCCCGCTTCTGGGCAAACCTGTCAGACTTTGGACTCAGGGGATTGCCCTGGTCCTGAATATGCATTGTAACCCCTGCAGAAATGATTAGTGTAGAAAAAAGAAGAAGACCAGGAAGAACATCAGGAAGTGGGTGACTCTGGTCCTTGATGTGGGCCGCGCGCGCCTTAGGTCAAGAAGGCCAGAGGCGCACGCTTCCCCCATCAGGAACCAGAATGCCCAGAAAAGATGTAGACTTTGATCAAGAACGCAAGTTTAACCCTCAAACATCCCCAGCAGAGTCGCCACTGTAGATACCCTGGGGGGCCACGGCTTGGCTAAAACACGTGTGTTACCCTAGGATGTCTATTTGTGTTTTAGAGTCGCCACCTATGTTTTAGAGGAACATAAGAAAAACCTAATGTTTATAGCCTAGTTTGATTTCGAAAACAGAGATTCTTTGTTATGAGGTTCGGGGGTTAGGTTACGAGATGAGAAGTACTTAAACACCCATCTCGCCCAACTAAAGTTGGCCTTGCTTGATCAAAATCTACATAAATGATGAAATGTTCTTCTTGTTCTTGTTGATAAAAAGAGGGGTAAAAAAGGGGTGTTTGGAATGTAGGGAGATAACTTCGTGACTAGCTTCAATGAAGTGAAGTAGTCTTTGATGTCATGTCTCAAAATATTTGGGTGATTGCACTTTTGATTTAAAGCAAAAATAAAGAGAAAAGGGATGAAGTAGAAAAGGGGATAAAAGAGTAGTCTTTTACCTATACTTCAAAGAACTTCAAGGACTCCTTCAAAAGGTTCTTAGAAAATGCCTTGTAAGTATTTGTGTATAGTTTTTGCTTAGTGATTAAAATATTCCTTCTATTCAATGGTGAATTAGAGGTGTTTATATAGGTGAAGAATGTGAGTTTTTGGTGCCAAAACCAAGTCAACAACATCAGTTTCCCAGGCAAATCCTGTTAAAAGGAGCAAGAGAGGGATTCTTGGACAGAAATCTGTAACTGACGCCCAGGTGCGCGCGCCTCGTGCCTTGGTTGTGGGATGCGCGCGCCTCTGGCCCCAAAGGATGGAAGTGCGCAACTTGGAGATGGCAAAAATGACAGAATGGACTAGAAAGTCAGCATTGTTATTCAGTTTGGTCCCTGGGCTTAACGAAGTCAGTCAGGAACTTAACGAAAGTAACAGAAACTAACGAGAAACACTTAAAATAGGGAGAAACACAAAATCAAACGTGCAATCGGCGTGAGCAGTCCAAGGCGGGGTGTCTACAGCACCATGACCATAATCGGCACAAATAGCACAATGAATAAATCCTGGTTTAGGTTGCGATTTTACAAACCCTTTACTAATCTTCGGTTTCTCATGTTTTACTGGGTCATCGGTTTTGGCTTTGTCAAACACCACTTTTTTTAGCTAAACCTTCCTCTTAGGTGCGGATTTAGAAATATGATAGGAATTTCCTTGAACCGACTAGGAGCGGTTTCATCACTCAATACTACCTTGTCAGCCTCAGCCGCTATGGATTTTTCTTTCCACTTAGAATCTCTCCCAGTCTGGTTTTTAGGATACTCAAAGAAATAATTTTTCTTCTTAATTTCTTTCTTAGAGCCCTTTTTACCAGCATGATTCACCTTAGAGGTTTCATTGGTTTTTTTTGGGGGGTAACACACCACCTTCGGTACAGAGGCAAGGACACTTGCACCCATCACTGGTTTTGAATCCCAATCCACTTTTATAGGAATTTGTGAATTTAGGATTTGTTCCACAATGACACCAGACTTAGTCCACACATCGGTCACTTTTTGAAGTTCATCCCTTTGTGCAGTAAGCTCATGGATTTGGGATAAGAGTTCCTCGGCTCTATCCTTCAGATAGCGGTTTTCTTCCACAATAGAAGATATCCCAGCAATTTGGAACTTGAGGCCTTCAATTTCCTCCTTATGGGACTTGCATTCTTTTTAGGAATCTTCAAGTTCCGTAGCCATTAATTTATATGCTCTTTTAAGCACTGTGTGTTGTTAACAAATAATATTAGCACGTTCAAGTACCTGGTCATCATGGTTTTGATCTTCTTGAACCTCAGGAAAGCGGTTTGGTGTTGTAGGAGCCTTTCTTGATCTAGCCTCGGGAGTTTTAGGAGAAACTGACTTCATTTGTTGATTTGGCAGTGGAAGGCTTTCGTCAATTTCAAACTTTTCTTCCAATCCCATGAGACATAGATTTACCATCTCATCTTCATCATCACTTTCATCTGAATCAGATCCCATCCATGTCAGCGGTTGATCCCTTTGGTCAGCTAGCATTCCTCTTCTCTTGACAAACTTCTTGTTGAATGGTTTCTTTGTTGGTGGTGCGGCTTCATATCGTGGTTTGGGACAACTTGAAGCAAAGTGACCTGGTTGTCTGTAATTGTAGCAAACCAAGTCATCCCTTTTCTTAGGATCGGCAATCTTGTTGAATCTGGTTGGAGGGACAAACTTTGCTGGGACTTTGGATGAAAACTGAGCCTTGTTGTTCTTCCTGAACTTGGTGTATTTGTTCACATATAAAGCAAATTCTTCATCATCCATGTCATCAAAATCAACTTGACTAGAGCATGAAGATTGAGATGCTAGGAACTTTGAGGACTAGTGTAGGATTGATGAGACTGCTGGTAAGATTGATGAGATTGAGGATAGGGTTGATAATACTGTTGATAATAATCAGATGGTGCGGTTTGAGGATTGTATCTGGGTACATTCTGATCAGGAGGTGCGGTTTTCAAGTGGAGGTGAGGTGCAGCTTGATGATGGTCTGGATTGAAGGTTGGAGATGAGGTATTGTTGAATGCGGCTAGAGAGAGAGTCTTGAATCTGTTTTCGGTTTCATGAACCTCCTCAAGCTTGAATTCAAAAACCTTTAACATGACATATAAATGACGAAGATCAAGAGATTCCAGGTCTTCGTTGTCTTCGATATTTGTTGTTTTAATCAACCATTTGCTACCAAGGGCTTGCATGAATCTCATGTTCAATTCTGTATTTATGTATGCATGTCCAAGAGAAAAACATACATTAACAATATCAATGAACCTCTTATAGCATTGACGAAGAGATTCATTTGGATCCTTGACAAAATAATCAAAGAGTCTTCTCTGTTGGTAGAGACGGTTCTTCTTGGTATCAGTATCTCCTTCCAGAAAGTCAACTATTGCATCCCACGTTGCCTTTGCGGTTTTGCAATGTAGCACTTTTGAGCGGGTCCTCAAGTCAATAGCTGTAGACACCCCGCCTTGGACCTCTCACCCCGATTGCATACATAGTATTTTTATTTAACTTATTTTTGTTAATTTCTGTTACTTCGGTTAAGTTCCTAACTGATTCCGTTAGTTTTAGACTAAACTGCATAACATAATTAACTTTAGAGTCATTTCTATCATTCTATCTTTTCTACCCGTGGGTGCCTCCGGCACTGCTTGTGGGCTGCGCGCGCGTCTCGCCCCTAAAGCCGGACTGCAGTCTTTTCCCTCCATTTTCTTGATCACAAAAACCTCTTTTCACCACATGTTTTATTCTAACATTAAACCCTTTTTATTTGTAACCTCCCAATCCCATATTTCTAGCCCTTTTCATAAAAAAACAAAATATTTCCTTTTTATGTTATTTGATTTGATTTTATTTATCTTATTTTTGATTGGTCAATTCCATTTTATATGGATGATCATCATTTCCCTCCAATCTTTCCCTCGTATTTTTACCTATAAAAAGGACCTTATCGATTCATTTCAGACGACCGGACTTCAACTTTCTCTATAGTTTTACTATACACAAATCCTCCCTACAAGAGTTTTAGCAACAAAACTCTACACAAATTTCTACACAACAATTTCTCTACAACAACTCCATCTTCAAGTCAAGTTTGAAGTTCTTCCTTTCTAAAGGTACTTAATTCTTCTTCTTTTATTTTACTTGTCTTAGTCAATGTATGCAATCCCCATCAAATGGGACATGACCAACTAATCACTTTATTACATTAAAGTTGGTTAAGGTTATCTCCTTACATTCCAATTCTACATTAATTTCCCCATTTCATATTAATGTAATTGTTAGAATAGTTTGACATGTAATCTTTAGCATTGATATAATAAAACAATTTATCTTTTATTTCCCTTTTCTTTCCCTTACAATTGTTATCACATTTCTCGTATTATTTGAAGGACATTTAGCATTAGAACACCAATAGTAGCAAGACCCACGTAACCGGGGCGGAGTGGGTGTTTAAGTACTTCCCACTCCGTCACCTAACCCCCGAACCCTTCTCTTCCCGAATTTCTGGTTTTGTACATAAAATAAGCTTTTTCTTTAGGTTTTTCTTATGTTCCCTCAATAACATAGGTGGCGACTCTACAATTAAAACAAGTTAGACATCCTAGGATCCTTCCACCGCTCTAGCCAAGTAGTAGGCTTTCCCGGGGAATCTACAATGGCGACTCTGTTGGGGATGATTTAGAGGCTTAAACTTGTGTTTCTGCTTTTGGTGGTCTTTTATTCTGTTTTCTGGGCATTCTGGTAAAAAGGGTTGGTGTTGGTCCCAAAGGGCAACAAGGGTATAGAACCGCTAGAGGGGGGGGTGAATAGCGGTCCAAACTTTTTCGTAAAATACCCTTAAAAATCAACCGAGTACTTATCAGTTTGGTCAACTGCGGTTTAAAGCACTTAAACCGAACTGATAAAATGCACAGCGGAGTTTTGCGGTTTTGGCCAAACTGATAGTTAAAGAGTTGGGCGGATTGACTCGGGTTGAAAACACTATGATGCAACTGAATAGTTAAACTTAAAGTTCAAAGGAAAACACAATTCATCTTTCAAGTCATTTCGTATATGGAGACAAGTTAAAGACCACAAACAAGAAAGATAAATAACAAGACAGAAACTAAAGATTAAACACACAAATGGAAGAGGTTCGTTCTTAAATGAACTACGTCCTCTACCTAGATGGTTAGTCTAGGATTTTCTAATAGCTATGAGACTTGTATTAATATAGAGGAGGTTTTACAAGATGAATCTAAACTCTAAACAGTAAGTCTAACCTAAGCTATAATAACAACCGGTGTTTTCGAAGTATATAATCTATGTGATCATATAAATCGGGTGTGTGTGTGGAAAGAAATCAAATGCTCTAAGTATCTAAATGATGGTTGAGCAAATGGAAATCTTTCGGTGTAAAGGCTGAGTATGAAAGGTTGTTAGGCTTGAAGCTTTGATGAAGAAAACTGGGTTTGCTAAGGAGATGATTTTGAAGATATGAATATCTGGGTTTGAATCTTCAAAGCAAACTTGAATACTTGGGAATGAATCTCTTGAAGCTCAGCAACCTTCATTGATGAGGAATGAAGGCTATTAATAGGCAATGCACCCTTGTGACCGTTGGGTAAAGATTTGATTCAAATCTCCGGGTACAATTTGCTGTCGAAATCCCATTGGATGAGCTATCATTTTCGTCCTTTGATTTGTCTTGTAGTCCTAGGTAGTTGTAGCACCACTACCTGACATCCGTCCTTTGTTACAGAAAGGACTAATGGTAAACAATTCAAATTGCTTGGACAAGACCGACATTCCTTGCAGTAACTCCAAGTTTAACTTAGAGTTATTTTGACATGACATAAAATATTCCTTTACGGTTGAAAAGAGAATATTTGTCTAAGGGATAAATGACATTTCTTTAATTCTTCAATAACTGCACTGCGGTTCCACCAGGCATAGGAGAGGATTGAAGGATGAACTTGATGTGCGGTTTCATCAAAGCCACATACTGCGGTTTGATGAAGGACTTAAGGTTCCATGCTGGCGGCTCGAAGATGACTGTCGCGACCCCGAACCCCGCGGGCCCGAGATCGCGAGCTGGACGTCGACTTAAACAATAAACTCTAAAATAGTGGAGATAAAATTTTCCTTTTATACCAAAAGAGGATAACACAAAGTTTTGGGGAAAACAATTTAACAACGACAATGTACTAGTGTAAGACCCATAAGCTCACACTACAAAATAATAAAATATACAAATCTTAGTGACGTCAAAGTGTGGTACAACTATCCCCAAAAGAGTTACACATTTATATAATGTAAACCCACCAATATACACTTGCCCCAAAAGCTCAACCCTCGTGACGTCCTATCTCGTGATCAGCGAGTCTAATCCTTTCCACCTGGGGGGGGGGGGGTTAAGGAAAAACAAAGACAAAGGTAAAGGGGTCGAGAGAGAAGGTGAGTTTGTGAAAGAGTAGGGAGGTGAGGGAGAAGAGAGGGAGTAGGGAGAATTGTTACACTAAGACCCCTCCCCTACTACCCCTTTACTAATAAACTCCCCACTAACAAATAAGACTCAACTCTTCTACACTAGTACAAATGGCCCAAATAAAATGCTAGGCATAAATTAATATAACGCATAAAATGCACACATAAATTATTAATTAAATAATAATTTAAATAAATAAATAAGCAAATAAATAAATAATAATTATTTATTACTAATAAAATAGAGCCTAGTTTTTGGGTCGTGACATTCACTCCCCCTTAAAGAAAATTCGACCCGAATTTTAACGAGACTTACCCGAATTAAAAAGCCACGGAAATTTCCTCTCTATCTCATCACGAAGCTCCCACGTCGACTCCTCGATATGATGATTCCTCCAAAGAACTCTAACCAACGCAATGCTTTTGTTTCTCAATTCTTGGACTTTGGAATCTAAAATCCGAACCGGTCGTTCCTCGTAGGTCATATCCGGCTCTATATCCTCCGGTACCCTCGGTAAAACGTGAGATGGATCATGAACATACTTCCGAAGCATAGAAACGTGGAAAACATTATGTAATCGGTCCAAAGATGGTGGTAACGGAAGTCGATACGCAAGAAGTCCCACTTTCCCCAAAATCTCAAACGGACCTATAAACCTCGGAGCCAATTTACCTTTCTTCCCGAACCTTCGAATACCCACCTTCGGAGATACTTTCAAGAACACAAAATCACCGGTCTGAAAACTAAGATCTCGCCTTTGGTTATCTGCATTGCTCTTATGTCGACTCTGGGCTGTTTTCAATCGATCCCGGATAACTCTAACCTTTTCAACTGAATCCTGAAGCAAATCAATACCCATGATCTTCGCTTCACCGACCTCATCCCAATAAATAGGCGATCTACACTTTCTTCCATACAAGGCCTCATACGGTGCCATCTCGATACTAGCCTGATAACTGTTATTGTAAGAGAACTCCACTAACGGTAAATGTCTATCCCAAGAATCGGAAAAGTCTATCGAACAAGCTCGCAACATATCCTCCAAAATTTGAATGGTCCTCTCGGATTGACCATCGGTCTGAGGGTGAAAAGATGTGCGGAATCGCAAATCTGTACCCAAAGCTTCCTGAAACGCCTTCCAGAATCTAGAAGTAAACCTCGGGTCTCGATCTGACACAATGCTAACCGGAACCCCATGCAATCTCACAATCTCATCAATGTAAAGGGTCGCAAGCTTCTCCATCGAATATCTGATGTCAATAGGCAAGAAATGGGCACTCTTGGTCAATCTATCCACTATTACCCAAACATTGTCATACTTCTTACGGGTACGAGGTAGTCCCGTAACGAAATCCATAGTCACATGCTCCCATTTCCACTCGGGAATCTCTAACGGCTGAAGTAGTACCGCTGGTCTCTGATGCTCGGCTTTGACCTGCTGATAAGTTAAACATTTCGAAACATACTCAGCTATTTCCCTTTTCATATTATTCCACCAAAAATGTTGCTTCAGATTCTGGTACATCTTCGTGCTACCCGAATGAATAGTATATCTCGATTTGTGACCCTCATCTAAAACTTGACTCTTTATTCCACCAACGTCGGGTACACACAAACGATCACGAAAAGTCAAAACTGCACTCGAACTCAAAGAAAAATCCTCGAAGTTCTTTTCCTTCAATTTACCCATTATCTTCACCAACTCGGGATCTTCTTTCTGAGCTTCCTTTATCCTCTGAATTAGGGTCGGAGATACCCTAATATTCGCAAAAATAGCCCCATGTCTCGATTCACGAGGACACCAATCTCGAACATCCTCAAGCATTTTCCATTCACGGACCATCATCGAAGCCACATAAGACTTCCTACTAATCGCATCGGCGACCACATTCGCCTTTCCCGGGTGATAGGAAATCGTACAATCATAATCCTTCAACAATTCCATCCATCGGCGTTGCCTATTGTTCAACTCTTTCTGGGAGAAAAGGTATTTCAAACTCTTGTGATCGGTAAAAATTTCAAACTTTGCCCCATAAAGGTAGTGCTTCCATTTGTGCAACGCAAAGACTATCGCAGCCAACTCCATATCATGAGTAGGATAATTCTGTTCACTCGGGCTCAACTTCCTCGAAGCATACGCAATCACCTTCCTGTTCTGCATCAAAACACAACCCAAACCCTCTTTCGAAGCATCACTGTAAATTACTAAATCATCATTTCCATTCGGTAACGCAAGAATAGGAGCCGTAGTTAATCTCTTCTATAATTCATCGAAGCTACTTTGACATTTTTCACTCCACACAAACGGCACATCCTTCCGGGTCAACTGAGTCATCGGAGTAGCAATCCTCGAAAACCCTTCTATAAATCTTCTGTAATACCCGGCCAACCCTAGAAAGCTTCTGATCTCGGTCTCTGACTCGGGTCTCTTCCAATCCACTATGGCTTCTATCTTTGAAGGATCTACAGAAATCCCATCTTTAGAAATCACATGACCCAGAAATGACACCTTCTCGAGCCAAAATTCGCATTTACTAAACTTCGCAAACAACTGCTCCCTCGCAAGAACGGATAAAACGGTCCTCAAGTGTTGCTCGTACTCCTCTCTAGATTTAGAGTAGACGAGAATATCATCAATAAAGACCACCACGAACGAATCAAGATAAGGATGGAAAATCCGGTTCATCAAATCCATAAACACTGCAGGTGCGTTGGTCAACCCAAACGCCATAACCAAGAACTCATAATGACCATAACGGGTGCGAAAGGCAGTCTTCGGAATATCCTCCGATCGAATCTTCAACTGATGGTACCCACTCCTCAAATCAAGCTTAGAGAACACAACTGAGCCTTGAAGATGATCAAACAAATCATCAATGTGAGGTAGAGGATACTTGTTCTTCACTGTAACCTGATTCAACTTTCGGTAGTCAATACACAATCTCAACGAACCATCTTTCTTCCGCACGAACAAAACCGGTGCTCCCCACGGGGAAACACTAGGGCGGATAAACCCTCGATAAAGCAACTCTTGCAGCTGAACCTTTAACTCCTTCAACTCTGCGGGAGCCAACCTATACGGTGCTTTCGAAATCGGAGCCGTACCCGGTAAAAGATCTATACAAAATTCTATCTCACGGTCTGGAGGCATATCATATTCAGAAGAGAAAACATCGGGAAATTCTCTAACTACCCGAACACTCTCTAAACTAGGGGGTTCTTTACTAGTATCAAGAACACTAGCTAAATACCCCTCACAACCACGGTGCAATAATTTTCTCGCTTTCACATAAGAAATGATACGAAAATTTCTACCAAAAGGCATAGCCTCAAAAGTAAACTTAGGCACATCAGGGATGGAAAAATTAACGACCTTTCTACGACAGTCAACAGAAGCATGAAACTTGCTCAACCAATCCATACCTAAAATAACATCAAAGTCTTGAATCGGAAGGACTACCAAGTCCGCACACAAGATATGACCACATATAAGCACATCACAAGCACGAAAGACTTTATCAGTCACCAAGCATTCTCCTATAGGGGTCGACACCTCTAGCACATAAGGTAAAGACTCAAATGCAGCATTTAGCATAGAAGCAAATTGTACAGAAATGTATGAATGAGATGATCCTGGATCTACTAACGCTCGTGCACTCACACTAGAGATAGAAATAATACCTCCAATAACTGTGGGATCATCTGTGGCTTGTTGTTGATTCATTGCAAACACTTTCCCTTGGACCTTGGGCTTTCCGTAGCGTCCCTTTTCTGACCCTGAGGAGCCCCAGCTCCTACCCCAGTCGGTTGAATTCTATTCCTTGGACAATCCCTCACATAATGCCCCATTTAACCACAATTGGTACACCTTCCCTATTTCTTCCAACACCGGTCCTCTGAATGGCCTTCCTTTTGACAATACGAACAAAGTCTCTTGTTTTGGTTCCCTTGGTTCCCGGAAGTAGTACCCGGGTTCCTTGGGATTGGTTGCCCTCGGAACTGAGATTGTCTCCCAAAGTTACCTCGGTTATCAGAACGGGATTGTGGCTTGCTTTGCCCTCCCAGCTTGCTCGGGTTAGCTACCTCGGTCTTCCTCTTATGTTCCCCAATATCTTGCTCTATAAGATAGGCACGGTCCACCGCATCCTGGAACGTCACAATCCTCTAGGCTATGAGCTGAGTACGGATACAAGTTTTCAAACCCCGGATGAATCTCATAGCTTTTTGTTCTTCGGTCCTCACAAGATAGGCACAATACCGGGCTAATTCTGTGAACTTAGCCGAGTACTGAGCTATAGACAACGAACCTTGCTCCAAGTTGAGTAGCTCGATCTCCTTTTGGTTCTGATCCACTACCGGAATGAAATGCTCTTTGAACTTCCGCACAAACAATTCCCATGCATAGACGGTGTGAGAGTCATCCCAACTCGCCTTAACTCCTTTCCACCAATGCTCGGCGGCACCCACAAGCTTATAAGAAGCAAATCGGACTCTATCTTCATCCGAACACCCAAATACATCATAAATTTTCTCCATAGACTCGATCCACATCTCAACCTTCTTTACATCCGGCTCACCGTCAAACTCTTTTGGCTTCAATTTCAGAAATTGCTCTAGCCCATATCTCGGTGGTGCCACATGCTCTTCTCGTGGCCCTTGATCATGAATGGCCTTCATAGCGGCCTCAAACATTCCTTGGAGCATTGTCCGGTTCTCTTCCCTTAAGTCATTCTGATTCTGTGCTCCACTAGAGCCTTCGCCTGCTCTCCTTCTAGCCATTTCAAACAATTACCTGCATAAGACATCAACCGTTACTCACTCCGAACACAACTACCCACCTAGGTCATACTAGTCCACCTAGACTTACACTTAGAGCCAAACCATAGCTCTGATACCAACTGTCGTGACTCCGAACCCCGCGGGCCCGAGATCGCGAGCTGGACGTCGACTTCAACAATAAACTCTAAAATAGTGGAGATAAAATTTTCCTTTTATACCAAAAGAGGATAACACAAAGTTTTGGGGAAAACAATTTAACAACGACAATGTACTAGTGTAAGACCCATAAGCTCACACTACAAAATAATAAAATATACAAATCTTAGTGACGTCAAAGTGTGGTACAACTATCCCCAAAAGAGTTACACATTTATATAATGTAAACCCACCAATATACACTTGCCCCAAAAGCTCAACCCTCGCGACGTCCTATCTCGTGATCAGCGAGTCTAATCCTTTCCACTTGTGGGGAGGGGGTTAAGGAAAAACAAAGACAAAGGTAAAGGGGGTGAGAGAGAAGGTGAGGGTGAAAGAGTAGGGAGGTGAGGGAGAAGAGAGGGAGTAGGGAGAATTATTTGAAATGTTACACTAAGACCCCTCCCCTACTACCCCCTTTACTAATAAACTCCCCACTAACAAATAAGACTCAACTCTTCTACACTAGCACAAATGGCCCAAATAAAATGCTAGGCATAAATTAATATAACGCATAAAATGCACACATAAATTATTAATTAAATAATAATTTAAATAAATAAATAAGCAAATAAATAAATAATAATTATTTATTACTAATAAAATAGAGCCTAGTTTTCGGGTCGTGACAATGACGGCTTGAGACACTAAACCGCGAGGAGTAAAACCGAATTATACTCAGCCTAGACAAACAAAAATCTAGAAATGGACTTATCTAAAAATTGAAGTAAAACTTCATTACATGCGGTCCTAAAGTCCATAAAAATACATGTGGCATGGATCAATCAAATTAAGGTGGGTGTACTAACAATGAATCCTAACAATCTCCCTCTATTTGATTGATGCCATTACCATACTATGATAATAGAAAAACATTGTACTTGGTAAAAACATGTCCGAAATAAATTTCATGAAATTGCATGTCCCAAGTCAATGCACACACTATGCTAGTCATAGATTTCTAATCTATCAAAAGAAGTAAAAAAATAGGAATAGATAGAAGAGAAATTCATTCAGATGCATATAAAACGAAGTGATTTTGAAAATCATATATTCATGTTTAAACTGAATGTTTAAAACAAAATGCACTTAAAAATATTTTCATGATGAAATGTAGTGCATGAGGTTTTGAAGATGCAAGCATTGTTTCACAAACAAGCAGTTTGAATAAACAAAGTTTTTGAAACAGAATGCTATGCAATCATTCTCATTATAATTCAATCATAAAGGTTTTGAACTTAAAATGTAGTGAATTATAAGGAAATCAGAAAGACTAAGAAAATGAAATCTAGTCTATTTCATCACCGGCGGCAGGAGCTATCACTTCTTCATTTTCTTCAACATTTGCCTGCGCGGCTTGATTATCAACAGCAGCTTGATCTGGGGCGGCTTGATCAACATTGGCATTGTCAGTTGGAACAGCATTTTTTGAACCCGAGGCATGAGCGGTTTCAACAACCAAATCTGCTACACGAAGCCGAACCACAGTAGGTTCGTTGATTCTAGTTTCAATAGCAGCAGTTTGTCTGACTAATCTATCGGTTCTAAGCATTGAGTGCTCAGTGCTGTCAAAAGAATGTTGAGCCAGAATGTCAAGCTTTCCTTCTATAGAGTCCATCCTGGTTTCAACTTCTTGCTTATTTAGGGAGTAGATCGCATGGTTGGTTTTGACCATGTCTTGAAGTACAAATTGATTTTCCAAAACTCCTTTCAGCATCTTTTTTATCTCAAAAATATCATTTACTCTCTCCCCCTTAATGGCATCAAGATCAGACTGAATAGTGAGGAGATGAGTGTCAAACTGAGAAGTGGCGGCTTGCAGATGAAACTGAATGTTCCTAACCGCATCTATCAAATCGGCGGTTTAGGCACGAAGTGGTAAAACAGGATAGGAAGAAACTGAAGGAGGAGGTTCATCAGAAGGAATGTAGTCAGGCATAGGCTCATCATCATCATCATCATCATCATCATCATCAGAGATGGAGATGGCATCATCAGATGAAGGCATTTTGGCTTTGCCTTTGACCTTAGTACAAGCCTCCTCAAAAGAATCACCCATTGAAACTCTAAGGGCAATCTCAAATTCAATAGGATCAAACTGATCAGCAGAATGAATAGGAATAATGGCAGTTTGAGAGGGAGGTGAAGGAACAGGATACCTCATGAAATCATTATAAAGAAAAATGTAAGGGGAAGGAACAATGAATAGGCGGTATAGGTTTGGAATGCAATGACAGTTAAAGTATAGAAAGAATTGAGAGGCAAGAGAATGATCCATGAGAACCTGATAAGCAATCTCAGCCATTATCTGATCTGCAGCTGAAAGAATGGTTTGATCAACAACAGCCTCCATTTCTTCTTTTGGAAAGATGGCATAAGGATTAGGGCGGCCAGCCTTCAAAAATCTGTCTTCGGCTTTGGCGGCGGCACGGGCACGAGCTCCAACCCTTTGTTCCCTAGAAGTTTCAGCCTTGAACCTCTTCAGATAAGATGCCAGTTCTGTGGCACTCTTCCTTTTTTGTGGTGTCGGTTTTATGAAGGAAACTGAAGTCTGAACCGAAGTCATAACCAGTTGTTGAACTGAAGGAAGAGGCAGAGGTTGAACCGACAAAGAAGTAGATGGAAAAACCGGAGTTGGAGCATATGGTAAATCAGGAGATGAAGATGGAGTATGCTCTGGTGAATCAAAGTTCAGTTTTCTTTTAAGTGAAGGAGGGGAAACTTCAACCATCATTGGGTCAATACCTGCCTTTCTCATCTCAGCTCTTTCTCTTAATTCTTTTGCAAATGCGCCTTCAAGAGGTGAGTGATCCTTCTTGTCATGAGCCTCACTGAAGTCTACTTCACCCGGTGGCCTTGTCTGCCAGTGTTCCACAAACTCATATTTCTTTATCAACTTTCTTCTCTTCTTTGGCGGTTGAACCTCAAGAATTTCAACATCTTGCTCAGGTTCATTTGCCTCAGACATATCAGTCTGCTTAGGCATAACTGCAGCCTTAGACACTGTGGTCTGCTCAGGCCGAACCGCAGCCTCAGACTCTTCGGTCTGCTCAGGCTCGGTTTGAGTAGAAGGTTTAAGGTTGGGAAAGACTATATAAATCTCAGCCAACTGTTCTTCAGAGAACTGAACAGATGACGGTTTAGAAGTTGAAGGTTTAGGAGGAGAGGAGATATAGAGGAAAAGATGAGGTGAAGGAATGAGTTCTGGAATAGATTTAGCTTTGGCAGCTTTGAGAGAGGAGGCATCCATTGCAAAGCTAAGGGATTTCTCCACATTCTGATGTAATGGAGATAGAGGTTTAATTTGAGGTTTGGGAATTGGAGGTTTTGAAAAGGTAGGGGAAAGTTTGATTGGTGGGAATGAAGATGAAGAAGATGAAGGTTTAGAGAACGGTTTGGATGAGGGTTTGGAGGGAGGTTTAGCTAGGTCTGCCTTTGTAATAACTGAGGGAATTTGGACGGTTCCCTTCCTTTTCCTTGGAGCAGCGGTTTCCTTGGGACGAACCGCAGGTCTAGACCGAACTGCAGGCTCCCCCTCAATCATAGGCTCCCCCTCAGACTGTACCGCAGTTTGAGCTAACTGACTCAACCCCAATCTGTTTAAAGTAGCAGTCTGACCTTCATTCCTTAACATCGTAGCATGGGCCTGATCAGCAATGGCACCAGCATACGGTTTGTTTGACTTGTTGAGCTGAGCTTCAGGGAAAGAGCCACGTTTGGCTTCAGGCAAGGGATCCTCATTCCATACTGCCTGTACATACCGCCATCCAAATGCGGTTCTGAATGCATCAAACTTCGACGATCCAAAAATATACTTCTCAATTGGATCCAACCAATAGTCCTTGTTTTCTGTAGAAAACTTGAAGATGTCGGTGTCTTGGTGCAAAAACTTAGTCAGAAGCCTGCAATGAGTTCTGATCTTGGACTTCCCAGCAGCTTTAGCAGCATGAAGGCGGTTCAGGGCATTGATCATCTCCTTCATTACAACCTTAGGCCAGTGCAATTTCTTCCCTTTGAAAATGGCCACACAGTAGGCATACTGCTCACTGATGAAGTTGTTATGGTTTCCATTTTTGCACATAACCCCAGTATCTACTAAATCACATAGCAGTGACATAACCTCTCCAAAATCCTTTTTGGAGGAATTCTTGGTGGAGAAAGAATTAACTCCAATTAACTCCATTGTAGTAGTGCTCAGAAATTCTGGTTTGATCCCCATAACTCCAGAGTTCTCAAGACCAGCTAGAACTGCGATCTTGGAAGCGGTTAAGACCACAGGCTTGCCACAAACCGTGGACTTGATAGCATCGTCATATTTCACTTCTCCGGTTTCCAGATCCCTTATCGGTTCTCATTTTACATCCAGCAAGGCAGCATTTGTGGAGATCCCATTCTCAAAAAATTCAGCACAGATAATTGTCACAAATTAGGGTTCATCCATTAGGAACAAGGGCAGAAGCTTAGCATCTCCAAGCAGTTTGAGTAGCTTCCTCCCAACTGCTTCTTGCTTGAATTCCTCTTCTAGAATTCTAGAACTGGGGACAAAGTTTGATGGATCCTAAAAAAAAATATTCAAAGTTAGAAATAATTTGAAGACTAACAGTTGAAATCTTAAGCAAACAGCGGTTCATACCATTTAGTCAAACCGAGTGGTTCAATGAAATGGATAAACAAAGAGGTTTGAGAGAGACTTACAAACTGTAGCAAGTAATCCTAACAAGGAAAATATGCGGTCTAAGAAAAGTAAGGGTAAAAGAGTAAAAACAAAAAGTAAATGAACAATAAAAATAAAAAGGATCAAAGAGGGAAAATTTTGAAAAAGAGTTTGAATGCACGAAGAACACAAAGAACAGAGTATAAACATGCAAAACAAAATCTTAACCAAAATATGAAAGAATTGTACCAAAACGATCACAAAGGGAAGATTCTAACAAAGTTCTAAATAAGCTAAGGCAAATAACAACACTAGAACCCAGAATCTGCAAATATGCGCAAGAACACCAAAAGACCCAAAAAAATTGATTTTGCTCAAAATTGAACACAAATCATGAAATAAAGTAAACAATCAGTATGAATAAATAAATGCGAGTGCAACCCAACCAAAAACATGAAGAAAAAGCATAAAATGACTAAGGAAGATGAACAAGTTTTTTCAAGCAACAATGGCGGAAAAAAAAATACTGAGTTAGGGTTCAGAAATTAATACCATATCGGGCTTAGATGGTTTGGACGATGTAGAAGTAGAAGCCAGATCAATGGTTTTCTTTGGTGCCATTTCGAAAATTGTTTAAGTATAAAATTTTTAGAGTGAGAACAAAAAGAGTGCAGAGAGAGTGCAGAGGAGAAAGAAAGAGATTTTGCTAAAAAGAGTAAGAAGGTAAAATGTTAAATTAAAATTTAGTTTGTCTTTTATACTCAATTAACCACCTCGGGTAGTGGAGCGGCCATGACGGCTGAGGAAAACTTAACCGTCAGCGTACCTGTCGATTCGCATTAAATGCAGCAGAGATAATTGCACAAAGGTCCTTAAAGAATGAAGTGACATAAAGTAGGGATTAAACTGCAATTAACCATACCTGAGCGGTTTGAGTAAACCGACATACCTTTTCCTCATTATCGGTTTTGATGAAACCGATACCTCTCAGATTCGTCTTCGGTTTCAGTAGATCAAAACGAGTCTTTTCTTTCACGCTCCGGTTTGGATCAAACTGAAGAAATTCTTCTTGACTACTTGGTTTGAGTGGAATCTTCAGCCGAACCTTTATAGTTGCGGTTTAATGTTTGATGGAACCGCAAGCTATTTGCTTTTTCTTAGAAGAGCCAAAATACTTAACAGATATTATTAGAACAAGAAATAGGCATGAAATATATTAAGTAAGTTTCAGCAAACCCATTTCTCCTCGTAAGTGAAAGAACCTTGAATTTTCAAGCGGTTTGGTGAGGATATCAGCAATTTGATCATCGGTTCCTACATTTGCTAGAAAAATATTCTTCTTTTCAACATGATCTTTGAGGAAATGATATCTTATGTCAATATGCTTGGTTTTTGAGTGTTGAACTGGATTGTTGGAGATAAAAATTACTGCAGTACTATCACAGTAGATAGGGCAGTTCTTTTCAAATACTTCATAGTCTTCCAACTACTGTTTGATCCAGAGAATTTGAGAGCAACAGCTTCCAGCCGCAATATATTCAGCTTCAGCGGTTGAGACTGAAACCGATGCTTGTTTCTTGCTGGACCATGATACAAGCTGAGATCCAAGGAATTGACATGTACCACTAGTGCTCTTTCTGTCAATCTTACAGGCTGCAAAGTCAGCATCTGAATAACCTAATAGATCAAATGAAGATTCTTTGGAGTACCAAAGTCCAAGGTTAACAGAGCCACATAAATATCTAATAATACGTTTAACAGCTATAAGATGAGATTCTCTAGGGTCAGCTTGAAATCTAGCACAAACACACATACTGAACATTATATCTGGCCTACTTGCAGTTAAGTAAAGAAGAGAGCCAATCATACCTCGGTAGAGTCTCTGATTCACTTTCTTACCTTGTTCATCTCGATCCAAACTGCAAGCCTTTTGCATTGGGGTATCAACTGGCTTAGCGGTTTCAAGCCCAAATTTCTTGATCAAGTCTTTGGTGTATTTGGTTTGGTTGATAAAGATTCCATAATGACATTGCTTGATTTGGAGTTCAAGAAAGAATGTCAACTCTCCCATCATACTCATCACAAATTTACCTTTCATAAGCTTCTCAAACTTAACACACATAGTTTCATTAGTAGAACCAAAAATAATATCATCAACATATATTTGAACTAATAATGAATGACCTTTGTGTTTAGCAATAAATAAGGTTGCATCAATTTTACCTCGAGAGAAGGCTTGCTCAATAAGAAATTTAGATAGAGTGTCATACTATGCTCTTGGAGCTTGTTTGAATCCATACAAGGCCTTCTTGAGCTTGAAGACATGATTAGGATATTTGTTGTCTTCAAATCCTGGCGGTTGAGCTACATAAACTTCTTCTTGTAGTTCACCATTCAGAAATGCACTCTTCACGATATAACTTGAATTTCTTGAAGGAGGCATAGGCTAGGAACAATCTAATGGATTCAAGTCTGGCTATAGGGGCAAAGCTTTCATCATAATCAATCCCTTCTTCTTGCCTATAACCTTGAGCAACCAACCTTGCTTTGTTTCTTGTTATAGTACCATTTTCATCCATCTTGTTTCTGTAAACCCATTTTGTTCCAATTACAGTGTGATCTCTGGGCCTTGGAACTAGAGTCCAAACTCTACATCTTTCAAACTGATTGATCTCTTCTTGCATTGCAGCTACCCAAATTGGATCACTTAGAGCTTCATCTGCCTTCTTCGGTTCCATCTGAGATAACAGTGCGGTTGAGAACAAACTGTGGTTATCTCTATGGGTTAAGCTTCCTCTTGGTTGAACACCAGAACTGATAGGACCTATAACATTGGTTGTTGGATGGTCTCTATGCTCATTAATTTCTGGAGGGAGGTCTTCATGAACCACTATTTCTTGAAGGTTTTCTAGAGGAGGCTCTTCTTGATAATCATTGAAATCTTCATTGAAGGTGATGATTGGAACTGGATCAACGGTTTGAATGGGATCGGAAGAGTGCGGTTCTACAGCAACACCTTCGGTTTGATTTGGAGCGGCTGGAGAACCTGATGGAGCGGTTTGAGTAGGTTGGTCATTTGCGGTTGCATGATTAGGGTAAGATGTACCTGTCTCAAAACCACTAAAATCATTAGCAACATTTGGAGCCATATGTGGCTCAAGAAGATCATGTTCATCAAATGTAACATGGACTGACTCTACAATTTTTAATGAAGTCTTATTGAAACAACGAAAAGCTTTAGAGTGTTTTGAATAACAAACAAAAATACCTTCATCGGCCTTAGCATCAAATTTACCTCGATGCTCTCTGCCATTGTATAATATGTAGCATTTGCATCCAAATATCTTAAAGAAGGCAATTTCATAAGGAGTCTTGTTGTGAACTTTGATGATGAGGGAGCGGTTCTAGGTGAAACATGCGGTATTGACAGATTCGACCCAGAAGTACTTGGGAAGCTTGGCTTCTGCAATCATGGTCTTCCCTGCTTCAATCAAAGTTCTGTTCTTCCTTTCCACTACTTCATTCTGTTATGGAACCCCAGCGGAAGAGAAATTATGATCAATACCATGATCATCACAATATTGGGCAACACCATTGTTTGTAAATTCGGTTCCATTATCTGAACGCACAGCAACGATGTCATCCAATTTCTGAGTTTGGAGCTGTCTAAAGAGAGCAGTTACGATGCCATAGGTATCATCTTTAGAGGCCATCATTTCCACCCATGTATATCTTGAATAATCATCAACCACCACTAGTGTATAGCGGTTTCCTCCTATACTGTTGGTTGGGACAGGTCCAAATAAATCCATGTAAAGCAGTTGTAAGCAGCGGTTCGTTGAAGGCGCGGTTTTACTTGGAAATGACTGTTTGGGCTGCTTACCAAGCTGGCATGCTTTACATTTCTTATCATGGTGATCAGCCACTTTGGGTAGTCCTTTGATGAGACCATCCCTTTGCAGTTTCGCTAGATACTTGAAGTTCAAGTGGCTGAGCCGCTTATGCCATAACCAGCTGCTTTCACTTATATTTTTGGCTACAAAACAGAGGTCAGCAATAGAAACAATATTACTCAAATCTATCATATATACATCACCTGTTTTGTTGCCTGTCAGCAGAGTAACTCCAGAAGTTGCATCTTTGATGAAACAATTAGTTGAAGTAAAGTTGCAGTTCATTCCTTTGTCACAAAACTGAGATATGGAGAGAAGGTTGTGCTTGATTCCTTCTACTAGTGACACATTTTCAATGGTCACCTTTCCACGTTTGATTGCTCCATATCCTATTGTTTCTCCTTTCTTGTTATTTCCAAACACTACTGGGGGGCCTCTCATACTAATGAAATCACAAAGAAGTTCATTATCTCCGGTCATGTGTCGTGAGCAACCACTATCCAAGTACCAAAGATCCTTACTTTTTTTTGTGGTTCCAGCCATAAAGCATAAGATCTGAAAAATAAACATTAAAGATTTTGGTCCCCCTTATTCTTTTGGGCCCTAGGGTTAGCAGCTTTTTGGGACCCACACCTGTTTGACCTTAGGATTTTTACGTCCCTTGGCATTGGGTGTGAACCTTAAAAGACAATGACCAGCACCATGACCATAATCAGCATAAATAGCACAATGAATAAATCCAGGTTTTGGTTGCGGTTTTACAAACCCTTTACTAACCTTCGGTTTCTCATGTTTTACTGGGTCAGCGGTTTTGGCTTTAACAAAGATTACCTTCTTGAGCTCAACCTTCCTCTTAGGTGCGGTTTTAGGGAAAATGATAGGAATTTCCTTATACCGACTAGGAGCAGTTTCATCACTCAATACTTCCTTAGTAGCCTCAGCAGCTGTGGATTTCTCTTTCCACTTGGAATCTCTCCCAGTCTGGTTTTTAGGATACTCAAAGAAATAATTTTGCCTTATAATTTCTTGTTTTGAGCCCTTTTTACCAGCATGATTAACCTTAGAAATTTCTTTGGTTTGTTCAGTTGGTTTCACACCACCTTCGGCACAGAGATAAGGACACTTACACCCATCATCGGTTTTAAACCCCAATCTACTTTTATCCGAAGTAGGAATTTGTGAATTTAGGATTTGTTCCACGGTGACACCAGACTTAGTCCATACATCGGTCACTTTTTGAAGGTCATCCCTTTGTACAGTAAGCTCATGGATTTGGGTGAGAAGTACCTCAGTTCTGTCCTTCAGATAGCGGTTTTCATCCACAATAGTAGATATCCCAGCAATTTGGAGCTTGAGGTTTTCAATTTCCTCCTTGTGGGATTTACATTCACGTTGGGATTCTTCAAGTTCCGCAGCCATTAGTTTATATGCCTTTTTAAGCACAGTGTGTTGTTGACATATAATATTAGCACGTTCTAGTACCTGGTCATCATGGCTTTGGTCTGCTTGACCTCAGGAGTGTAGTTTGGTGTTGTAGGAGCTTTGCTTAATCTAGCCTCAGGAGTCTTAGGTGAAACTGACTTCATTTGTTGATTTAGCAGTGGAAGGCTTTCGTCAATTTCAATTCTTTCTTCAAATCCCATAAGACAGAGATTAGCAGTTTCTTCATCATCACTTCCATCTGAGTCTGAACCCATCCATGTCATCGGTTGATCTCCTTGGTCAGCTACCATTCCTCTTCTTTTCACGAACTTCTTGTTGAATGGTTTCTTTGCTGGCGCGGCTTCATAACGCGGTTTGGGACAACTTGAAGCAAAGTGACCTGGCTGTCTGCAGTTATAACAGACCAAGTCACCCCTTGTCTTGGGATCTGCAGTTTTGTTTAATCTGGTTGGAGGGACAAACTTTGCTGGGCCTTTGGATGGAAATTGAGATCTATTGTTTTTCCTGAACTTGGTATATTTCTTCACATACAAAGCAAATTCTTCATCATCCATTTCATCAAAATCAACTTGAGTAGAACTTGAGGATTGTGATACTACACTCTGAGCATAAGAACTTTGAGGAGGAGTGTAGGGTTAATGAGACTGCTGATAAGATTGATAAGGTTGAGGATATGGTTGATGTGATTGAGGATAGGATTGATGAGACTGCTGGTAATACTCAGGAGGTGCGGTTTGAGGATTGTATCTAGGAACATTTTGGTCAGGAGGAGAGGTTTGCAAGTGGAGATGAGGAGCGGTTTGATGATGGTCTGGATTGTAGACAGGAGATGAGGTATTGTTGAATGCAGCTATAGAGAGTGTCTTAAATCTGCTTTCGGTTTCATGGACCTCTTCAAGCTTGAATTCAAAAACCTTCAGCATGGCATACAAGTGTCGAAGATCAAGAGCTTCCAAGTCCTTGTTGTCTTCAATGTTAGTAGTTTTGTTCAGCCATTTGCTACTAAGTGCTTGCATGAATCTCATGTTTAAATCTGTATTAGAATAGACATGTCCAAGAGAAAAACACACATTAACAATATCAATAAACCTCTCATAGCATTGTCTAAGAGATTCCTTAGGATCTTTAACAAAATAGTCAAAGAGTCTTCTCTGTTGATAGAGGCGGTTCTTCTTGGTATCTGAATCTCCTTCCAGAAAGTCAACTATAGCATCCCAGGTAGCCTTTGCGGTTGTGCAGTGAGGCACCTTAGAATGAGTCCTCAAGTCAATAGCTGACACTAGCATGGACATAGCTCTTCCATCAAAATCCACATTGATGCGGTCTGCATCAGTCCACTCACTTTCTAACTTCTTAACTTCAGCTTCTTCTCCTGCGGTTCCTGCACGTGGATTAGCTTTCATAGGAATATATGGTCCATCAGTAACCGCGGTCCACAGTCTACGATCACATGAAATCATGTGTTTCATCATCCTATCTTTCCAAAAGATAAAACTATCTTCATCCAAAATCGGTAAGTGATTTGAGTTGGATGTCTGCATCATATGGGTGTTTGTGTTTGCCATTGGATCAGCACCCAAGATGTTAAGCTTGTAAAAACAAGTTTGGTGGATATGCTCTGATACCACTTGTTGGTCCCAGAGGGCAACAAGGGTATAGAACCGCTAGAGGGGGGGGGTGAATAGCGGTCCAAACTTTTTCGTAAAATACCCTTAAAAATCAACCGAGTACTTATCAGTTTGGTCACCTGCGGTTTAAAGCACTTAAACCGAACTGATAAAATGCACAGCGGAGTTTTGCAGTTTTGGCCAAACTGATATTTAAAGAGTTGGGCGGATTGACTCGGGTTGAAAGCACTATGATGCAACTGAATAGTTAAACTTAAAGTGGAAAACACAATTCATAATAAGAAAGATAAATAACAAGACAGAAAATAAAGATCAAACACACAAATGGAAGAGGTTCGTTCTTAAATGAACTACGTCCTCTACCTAGATGGTTAGTCTAGGATTGTCTAATAGCTATGAGACTTGTATTAATTTAGAGGAGGTTTTGCAAGATGAATCTAAACTCTAAACAATAAGTCTAACCTAAGCTATAATAACAACCGGTGTTTTCGAAGTATATAATCTATGTGATCATATAAATCGGGTGTGTGTGTGGAAAGAAATCAAATGCTCTAAGTATCTAAATGATGGTTGAGCAAATGGAAGTCTTTCGGTGTAAAGGCTGAGTATGAAAGGTTGTTAGGCTTGAAGCTTTGATGAAGAAAACTGGGTTTGCTAAGGAGATGATTTGAAGATATGAATATCTAGGTTTGAATCTTCAAAGCAAACTTGAATACTTGGGAATGAATCTCTTGAAGCTCAGCAACCTTCATTGATGAGGAATAAAGGCTATTAATAGGCAATGCACCCTTGTGACCGTTGGGTAAAGATTTGATTCAAATCTCCGGGTACAATTTGTTGTCGAAATCCCATTGAATGAGCTGTCATTTTCGTCCTTTGATTTGTCTTGTAGTCCTAGGTAGTTGTAGCACCACTACCTGACATCTGTCCTTTGTTGCAGAAAGGACTAACGGTAAACAATTCAAATTGCTTGGACAAGACCGACATTCCTTGCAGTAACTCCAAGTTTAACTTAGAGTTATTTTGACATGACATAAAATATTCCTTTACGGTTGAAAAGAGAATATTTGTCTAAGGAATAAATGACATTTCTTTAATTCTTCAATAACTGCACTGCGGTTCCACCAGGCATAGGAGCGGATTGAAGGATGAACTTGATGTGCGGTTTCATCAAAGCCACATACTGCGGTTTGATGAAGGACTTAAGGTTCCATGCTGGCGGCTCGAAGATGACGGCTTGAGACACTAAACCGCGAGGAGTAAAACCGAATTATACTCAGCCTAGACAAACAAAAATCTAGAAATGGGCTTATCTAAAAATTGAAGTAAAACTTCATTACATGCGGTCCTAAAGTCCATAAAAAGACATGTGGCATGGATCAATCAAATTAAGATGGGTATACTAACAATGAATCCTAACAGTTGGAAGCGCGCGCCTCTGGACTTCTTGGCCTATAGCGCGCGCGTCCGACCCCAATTACCAGAATCGCCCGCCTTTCATCTTGTCCTTCAATTCCATGTTTCTGTGCTAAGAATTACTGCAGGGGAAAGTTTTCTTATTTAGGGTCAAGGCAATCCCTTGAACCCACTGATTTGCAGGTTTTCACCCAGAAGCGGGCGCCTCTGCCCCTCTTCCTCTAACGCGCGCGCCTCCCGAGTAGGTAGCCCAATGCGCGCACTTCTGGGCGCATTTCCAGAATAGAACAATGCACAGAAACAAAACATTTTGGACAGTGTGTGGGCACCGGGCCTGCAGATAAATTGTTTTACTTACTGTTTATTTTATCGGTCACACGGGTGATTCGAAAGTTGTAAATATGTGCTTATTTTTTTTTCTTTTCTTTTAAAAAAAATATTTTGTCACTTGGGTTGACCTCACACTACATGCACATATTCTTATAAATTGCTCACTATCGAGTCACACAAGTTCATAACCCGTCGAGGCCCGTCCTAGAGAGTTTCAAGCTCCACCCGACCTTGACTCTCTCGAAGCAGTAAACCTCAACCCGTGGCGTAGTTCACGACTACACGCCAGGGGTGACCTTAAGCCTCTCTTTAGCCGAGCACAAGCCAACACAATTCTAGTTAGGGCCTAACACTCCGTGACCAAGTCGGTTTTCATGTGTCGAGATTTCGCTAAACTAATGTCATCAAATCATACATGCCGTTTCCAAAAGAAACAAGTAGTTATTATGGACGAAATAAAAATACGTCCCCAAGTGGTTATTGTTGGATATTATGCCCTAGGCCCTTGAGAAAGACCTATGCGTTATATCATAGCTTCATTGTTATAGAGATAACAAACCCGATTATTATATCTTTTGCATGTTTATTATAATAATCATTATCCCTAGCACTTATGAAGGGATAGCATGAGTTTAATGGATAATCATATGATGATTATAGCGCATAGGATGCGGATTAAACTTGTGGGTACATGTTGGAGAACAAGTACTGGATAGACCCGTTATGAGATTTATGTCATGGTCAAATGTCATAATTAAATCTCATAATAGTTATATCATTTATCCTTAGACCTGAGATTATCATAGTCTTCCACGTGATGAACATTATGTTTGACGTACTCAAACGCTACTCCTAACCGGGTGGTTATAAAGGCTACGATTGGCATAATCAGATTCCTGTAAGGAAGAATGATAAGTCAAGATGGGATTTGTCCCTCTCTCAAAAGAGATATCTGCTTGGCCACTCGATGAGTGAGATTGATAATAGTGTACGGCCGTACCCAAATGAATTGAAGCGTTCAATGTTATTTGCTCATATCAATCTACTCGAGATCGAGAATGTCACGACCCAAAATATAGGCTCTATTTTATTAGTAATTAAATGATTTTTATTTAATTATTTGCTTATTTATTTATTTAAATTATTATTTATTTAATTATTATGTGTGCATTTTATGTTTCATAATGATTATGCCTAGCATTTATTTTGGTCATTTGTGCTAGTGTTGAAGTGTTGAGTCTTATTAGTTAGTGGGGAGTTTAATTAAAAAGGTAGTTTTGAGGGAGGGGCCTTTTTGTAACATTTCAAATATTTCTTCATCTCCTCCCTACTTCCCTCACCTCCTCCCTCACCCTCACCACTCTTCCAGCCCATTTCTCTCTCTCTCCATTGATTTTGGTAAGTTTTCTTTCTCTATCTTCTCTCTTCATTTTCTCCATTTTCTTCTTGTTATCTCTCATTTCTTAAAACTTGAACATTGTTTAGATCGTCGTTAGGATCGCGTAGAATCAAAAAGAATCGAAATCCATCAACTTTGAGAATTTGCAAGTAAGTTACTTTTCCCCCATTTTGATGCTAAAATGTTCATATCATGTTTATATGATGCTTAATGTGCCATATTTGAAGTTTGGTTGTATTTTGAATTTGTTTGGAATTTTATTTGAGTTTTGGGTAAAAATGGTGAAAACTTGAATGTTTGTTTTGATTCTTGGTTTTGGTTAATAAATGGTGTTGTTAAGGTCCCTTTGTTGGTTAGTTATGGTTTGGGTGCCTTGAGGATTCTATTGGTTGTGTTTGATTAAGAGATTGGTGAAAATGGTAAGGAAACTTGATGAACCCAGCTGGGAATTTTCCCCAGCCCGTAGACCAGGCGCCCGCCTGGGTTGGACCAGGCGCCCGCTTACATACCCGTTTCTTAATGCCAGACCTTCTGGTCATTCAGGCGCCCGCCTGCCCCATGCCAGGCGCCCGCCCGCCCCCTGTTCCAGGACTTTGACCTTTTTGCTTGGTTTAAGGATAATGGCTTAACTAGTTTAGGTTTAATCCTTCTAATTAACTTAAGTTAACACCGTGGAACACTGTATTGTGTGGATTTGATTCTTTTGCGAATAAATATGATGTGAAATTTATTTAAGTACCGTTTTGGTAATGATTGGGCATCTTTGGTGTGCTGTTATATTGGTTTACCTTTGTGGTGATTTAATTGGAATGGTTCCCTACTTTGGAACTTTAAGTTGTTCATTCATGCTAAATTATTATTACTTAGCATTTATTTGAAAGTCCAGCTGGTATTTTGTGTGTGTTTGGGCGATGGGAAAGATTATAATGGCAAAGCCAAGTCCATTATAATGTTGACCATTGTTTTGCCCCCTTCTATACCCCTTCTCCAGATTGGCCTTGGAAAGGATAAGTCAGCGTTCCTTTGTGAATGTATCTGGCTAACGGGCATGACTTTGTGTCATGGTCCTTGTCCCTTGTGACACTTTTATGCTATTGGTTCCGGTACCGGGGTTTTCTCTTCGGCTTTCATGCTATTATGAAGATGATGATTTGTTGATTATTGAAGCTGCGCAGCGATCCTTTATTTGGATGTTCCGGTTTGGAAAACCTTGGCTATATCCTTTGTTATGTGTTTATTTCCGCTGCTATCTGTTATGTGATAAATGCTATGTGCTATGTGATATTTCTTATTGATTATTGCTTCTTGCATCATAGCATGTCATGTAGTTGCATTAGTAACTTATTGAGATTTATCTCACCCCCTTTTCTTTTATCTCTGTTTTTCCTTAACCCCCCCCCCAGGTGCTAAGGATTAGTCTCGCTGATCATGAGAACGAGGACGTCGAGTGTGGATCCGTTCTTTTGGGGAAAGTTGTATAGGTTGGTTTACATTATATCAATGTGTAACCTTTTGGGGATATTTGTACCAAACATTGACGTCATTAGGATTTTGTACATTTGTATTTTGTTGGGCATAAACTTGTGGAAGTTTATGATAGTTGTAATTGATTTTATCAAACTCGGTTTTGTAAAACTTTGGATCATCACCTTTTTGGTATTAAATGGAATTTTTAACTTCGGTATTTCACCGTTTTGGTTTTAGAGTCGACGTCCAGATCGCGGTCTCGGGCCCGCGGGGTCCGGGGTCGCGACAGTTGGTATCAGAGCTATGGCATTAGCTCTAAGTATAAGTCTAGGTGGATTAGTATGACCTAGGTGGGTAGTAGTGTGCGGAGTGATTAACGGTTGATGTCTTATGTAGGTAATTACTCAAAATGTCTGGAAGAAGAAACAGAGGAGGTACTAGTGGTGCACAGAATCAGAATGATACAAGGGAAGAAGCACGTGCCATGTTTCAAGGCATGTTCGAGGCGGCCATGAAGGCCATACATGATCAAGGTCCGAGGGTAGAACAAGCACCACCCCGCTATGGATTGGAGCAATTTCTGAAGTTGAAACCTGTTGAATTCAATGGGGAGCCCGATGTAAGGAAAGCTGAGTTGTGGATCGAGTCGATGGAGAAGATTTATGATGTGTTTGGGTGTTCGGATGAGGACAAGGTCCGGTTCGCGGCTTACAAACTTGTGGGTGCCGCCGAGCATTGGTGGAAGGGTGTTAAAGCCACTTGGGATGATACTCACACGGTTTATGCGTGGGAGTTGTTCGTGCGCAAATTCAAGGAGCATTTCATTCCGGTTGTTGATCAAAACCGAAAGGAGATCGAGCTACTCAATCTAGAGCAAGGTGTGTTGTCTATAGCACAATACTCGGCCAAGTTCATAGAATTAGCCCGGTATTGCGACTATTTGGTGAGGACCGAGGAACAAAAGGCTATGAGGTTTATTCGGGGATTGAAGACCTCCATCCGTACTCAACTTATTGCTCAACGGATTGTGACATTCCAAGATGCGGTGGACCGAGCCTATTTGATAGAGCAAGATATTGGGGAACATAAGAGGAAGACCGAGGTGGCCAACCCGAGTAAGCAAGGAGCGCAGAGCAAGCCACAACCAAGGATTGATAATCGAGGTAACTTTGGGGGACAATCTCAGTCCCGAGGGCAACAAAACCCAAGGAACCCGGGTACCACTTCCGGGAACCAAGGGAGCCAAATTAGGAAGCCTTGTACCTTTTGTCAAAAGGTAGGCCATTCGGAGGATAGGTGTTGGAAAAAGCAAGGCAAGTGTATCAATTGTGGTGAAATGGGGCATTTTGCGAGGGAATGCACGAGGTACCGAGGTCAAGCATCCGGGTCAGGAGTTGGTATTAATCAGGGTCAGAAAAGGGATGCCGCAGGGAAGCCCAAAGTTCAAGGGAAGGTTTATGCCATGAATCAACAACAAGCTACCGATGATCCATCCGTTATTGGAGGTATTGTTTCTGTGTCTAATGTGAGCGCGCGAGCGTTAGTAGATCCAGGATCATCTCATTCATACATTTCTGTGCAATTTGCTTCCATGATAAATGCTGCATTCGAGTCTTTACCGTACGTGCTAGAGGTGTCGACCCCTATAGGAGAATGCTTGATTTTCGATCGAGTCTTTCGTGCTTGTGATGTGGTTATTTGTGGTCGAGTCCTTTGTGCGGATTTGGTAGTTCTTCCTATCCAAGACTTTGATGTCATTTTGGGTATGGATTGGTTGAGCAAGTTTTATGCATCCGTTGATTGCCGTAAGAAAACTGTTACTTTTTCTATTCCCGATGTGCCTAAATTTGTTTTTGAGGCTAGTCCTCTGAGTAGAAGGGTTCGCTTAATTTCTTTTATGAAAGCGAGAAAATTTTTGCATAGTGGTTGTGAGGGGTATTTGGCTAGTGTTCTTGATACTATAAAGGAATCCCCTAGTTTTGATAGTGTTCGGGTAGTTCGGGAATTTCCCGATGTTTTCTCTACCGAGTATGATATGCCTCCCGATCGTGAGATTGAGTTTTGTATAGATCTTTTGCCGGGTACGGCTCCGATTTCGAAAGCGCCTTATAGGTTAGCTCCCGCAGAGTTGAAGGAATTAAAGGTTCAGTTGCAAGAGTTGCTTGATCGAGGGTTTATCCACCCTAGTGTTTCCCCGTGGGGAGCACCGGTTTTATTTGTGCGGAAGAAAGACGGTTCCTTGAGATTGTGCATAGATTACCGGAAGTTGAATCAGGTTACGGTGAAGAACAAGTATCCTCTACTGCATATTGATGATTTATTTGATCAACTTCAAGGGTCCGTTGTGTTTTCCAAACATGATTTGAGGAGTGGGTACCATCAGTTGAAGGTTCGATCGGAGGATATTCCGAACACTGCGTTTCGCACTCGTTATGGTCATTATGAGTTCTTGGTTATGCCGTTTGGGTTGACCAACACGCCGGCCGTGTTTATGGATTTGATGAACCGAGTTTTCTATCCCTATCTTGATTCGTTCGTGGTAGTCTTCATCGACGACATTCTTGTTTATTCGAAATCTCGAGAGGAGCACGAGCAACATTTGAGGACAGTTTTATCCGTTCTTGCGAGGGAGAAATTATTTGCGAAATTTAGTAAATGCGAATTTTGGCTGTCATTTCTGGGTCATGTGATTTCTAAAGATGGGATTTCGGTGGATCCTTCGAAGATTGAAGCCATAGTGGATTGGAAGAGACCCGAGTCAGTGACCGAGATTCGTAGTTTTTTGGGTTTAGCCGGTTATTACAGAAGATTTATTGAGGGGTTTTCGAGGATTGCTACTCCGATGACTCAGTTGACCCGGAAGAATGTTCCGTTTGTGTGGACCGAGAAATGTGACAAGAGTTTCGGGGAATTGAAGAAGAGGTTGACTACCGCACCGATCTTGACTTTGCCTAATGGGAGCGATGGCCTAGTGATTTTCAGTGATGCTTCGAAAGAGGGTTTGGGTTGTGTGTTGATGCAGAATGGGAAAGTGATTGCTTATGCTTCGAGGAAGTTGACCCCGAGTGAACAGAATTACCCGACTCATGATATGGAGTTAGCGGCTATTGTATTTGCGTTGCACAAATGGAAGCACTATCTTTATGGAGCGAAGTTTGAGATATTTACGGATCACAAGAGTTTGAAGTACCTTTTCTCCCAGAAAGAGTTGAATAATAGACAGCGCCGATGGATGGAATTGTTGAAGGATTATGACTGTACGATTTCTTATCACCCGGGAAAGGCGAATGTGGTAGCCGATGCAATAAGTAGAAAATCTTATGTGGCTTCGATGATGGTCCGTGAATGGAAAATTCTTGAGGATGTTCGAGATTGGTCTCCTCGTGAATCGAGACATGGGGATATTTTTGCGAATATTAGGGTGTCTCCGACCCTAATTCAGAGGATAAAGGAAGCTCAGAAAGATTATCCCGAGTTGGTGAAGATAATGGGTAAACTGAAGGAAAAGAACTTCGAGGATTTTTCTTTGAGTTCGAGTGGAGTTTTGACTTTCCGTGGTCGATTGTGTGTTCCGGATGTTGATGGAATTAAACAGAGAGTTCTTGACGAGGGTCACAAATCGAGGTATACTATTCATCCGGGCAGTACGAAGATGTATCAGGATTTGAAGCAACAATTTTGGTGGATTAATATGAAAAGGGAAATAGCGGAGTATGTTTCGAAGTGTTTAACGTGTCAGCAGGTCAAAGCCGAGCATCAGAGACCCGCGGGATTACTTCAGCCGTTAGAGATTCCCGAGTGGAAATGAGAGCATGTGACTATGGATTTCGTTACGGGACTACCTCGTACCCGTAGGAAGTATGATAGTGTTTGGGTAATAGTGGATAGATTGACCAAGAGTGCCCATTTCTTGCCTATTGACATCAGATATTCGATGGAGAAGCTTGCGACCCTTTATGTCGATGAGATCGTTAGATTGCATGGAGTTCCGGTTAGCATTGTGTCAGATCGAGACCCGAGGTTTACTTCTAGATTCTGGAAGGCATTTCAGGAAGCTTTGGGTTCAGAGTTGCGATTCAGTACGGCTTTTCATCCTCAGACCGACGGTCAATCCGAGAGGACTATTCAGATTCTTGAGGATATGTTGCGAGCGTGTTCGATAGACTTCTCCGATTCTTGGGATTCGCACCTACCGTTAGTGGAATTCTCTTACAACAACAGTTATCAGGCTAGTATCGAGATGGCACCGTATGAGGCCTTGTATGGAAGGAAATGTAGATCGCCTATTTGTTGGGATGAGGTCGGTGAAGCGAAAGTTTTGGGTATCGATTTGCTTTGGGATTCGGTTGAGAAAGTTAGAATTATCCGGGATAGGTTGAAGACAGCCCAGAGTCGACATAAGAGCTACGCAGACAACCGAAGGCGAGATCTTATTTTTTAGATTGGTGATTTGGTGTTCTTGAAAGTATCTCCGAAGGTGGGTATTCGTAGATTTGGGAAGAAAGGTAAATTGGCTCCGAGGTTTATAGGTCCGTTTGAGATTTTGGGAAAGGTTGAACTTCTAGCGTATCGTCTCGTGTTACCGTCATCCTTAGACCGGTTGCACAACGTGTTCCACGTTTCTATGCTTCGGAAGTATGTTCATGATCCGTCTCACGTGTTACCGAGGGTACCGGAGGATATTGAGCCCGATATGACTTATGAGGAACGACCGGTTCGGATCTTAGATTCCAAAGTCCAAGAGTTGAGGAGCAAGAGCATTGCGATGGTTCGAGTTCTTTGGAGGAATCATAACATCGAGGAGTCGACGTGGGAGCTCCGAGGTGAGATCGAGAGGAAATTTCCGTGGCTTTTTGTTTAAGGTGAGTCTCGTTAAAATTCGGGTCGAATTTTCTTTAAGGGGGAGTGAATGTCACGACCCGAAATATAGGCTCTATTTTATTAGTAATTAAATGATTTTTATTTAATTATTTGCTTATTTATTTATTTAAATTATTATTTATTTAATTATTATGTGTGCATTTTATGTTTCATAATGATTATGCCTAGCATTTATTTTGGTCATTTGTGCTAGTGTTGAAGTGTTGAGTCTTATTAGTTAGTGGGGAGTTTAATTAAAAAGGTAGTTTTGAGGGAGGGGCCTTTTTGTAACATTTCAAATATTTCTTCATCTCCTCCCTACTTCCCTCACCTCCTCCCTCACCCTCACCACTCTTCCAGCCCATTTCTCTCTCTCTCCATTGATTTTGGTAAGTTTTCTTTCTCTATCTTCTCTCTTCATTTTCTCCATTTTCTTCTTGTTATCTCTCATTTCTTAAAACTTGAACATTGTTTAGATCGTCGTTAGGATCGCGTAGAATCAAAAAGAATCGAAATCCATCAACTTTGAGAATTTGCAAGTAAGTTACTTTTCCCCCATTTTGATGCTAAAATGTTCATATCATGTTTATATGATGCTTAATGTGCCATATTTGAAGTTTGGTTGTATTTTGAATTTGTTTGGAATTTTATTTGAGTTTTGGGTAAAAATGGTGAAAACTTGAATGTTTGTTTTGATTCTTGGTTTTGGTTAATAAATGGTGTTGTTAAGGTCCCTTTGTTGGTTAGTTATGGTTTGGGTGCCTTGAGGATTCTATTGGTTGTGTTTGATTAAGAGATTGGTGAAAATGGTAAGGAAACTTGATGAACCCAGCTGGGAATTTTCCCCAGCCCGTAGACCAGGCGCCCGCCTGGGTTGGACCAGGCGCCCGTCTACATACCCGTTTCTTAATGCCAGACCTTCTGGTCATTCAGGCGCCCGCCTGCCCCATGCCAAGCGCCCGCCCGCCCTCTGTTCCAGGACTTTGACCTTTTTGCTTGGTTTAAGGCTAATGGCTTAACTAGTTTAGGTTTAATCCTTCTAATTAACTTAAGTTAACACCGTGGAACACTGTATTGTGTGGATTTGATTCTTTTGCGAATAAATATGATGTGAAATTTATTTAAGTACCGTTTTGGTAATGATTGGGCATCTTTGGTGTGCTGTTATATTGGTTTACCTTTGTGGTGATTTAATTGGAATGGTTCCCTACTTTGGAACCTTAAGTTGTTCATTCATGCTAAATTATTATTACTTAGCATTTATTTGAAAGTCCAGCTAGTATTTTGTGTGTGTTTGGGCGATGGGAAAGATTATAATGGCAAAGCCAAGTCCATTATAATGTTGACCATTGTTTTGCCCCCTTCTATACCCCTTCTCCAGATTGGCCTTGGAAAGGATAAGTCAGCGTTCCTTTGTGAATGTATCTGGCTAACGGGCATGACTTTGTGTCATGGTCCTTGTCCCTTGTGACACTTTTATGCTATTGGTTCCGGTACCGGGGTTTTCTCTTCGGCTTTCATGCTATTATGAAGATGATGATTTGTTGATTATTGAAGCTGCGCATCGATCCTTTATTTGGATGTTCCGGTTTGGAAAACCTTGGCTATATCCTTTGTTATGTGTTTATTTCCGCTGCTATCTGTTATGTGATAAATGCTATGTGCTATGTGATATTTCTTATTGATTATTGCTTCTTGCATCATAGCATGTCATGTAGTTGCATTAGTAACTTATTGAGATTTATCTCACCCCCTTTTCTTTTATCTCTGTTTTTCCTTAACCCCCCCCAGGTGCTAAGGATTAGTCTCGCTGATCACGAGAACGAGGACGTCGAGTGTGGATCCGTTCTTTTGGGGAAAGTTGTATAGGTTGGTTTGCATTATATCAATGTGTAACCTTTTGGGGATATTTGTACCAAACATTGACGTCATTAGGATTTTGTACATTTGTATTTTGTTGGGCATAAACTTGTGGAAGTTTATGATAGTTGTAATTGATTTTATCAAACTCGGTTTTGTAAAACTTTGGATCATCACCTTTTTGGTATTAAATGGAATTTTTAACTTCGGTATTTCACCGTTTTGGTTTTAGAGTCGACGTCCAGATCGCGGTCTCGGGCCCGCGGGGTCCGGGGTCGCGACAGAGAAAGCATTGGACAACATAAGTTGACGTGGACCATGACTTATGTCCAATATGATATCATGTGACAAAGGGATTGTGATATGTTCTATAAGGTTACTTTGGGCTTTCAAAGTTATACTAATTGGGTAGTCATAATGGCTTGCTAGAGTCCGCTTATGACTTACGGGTTCTGACTCGTTCGGACTAGTTGCCAACTTAGTATAATCCTATTGGGTCACACACAATAGAACGGATTGAATAAGGCACAGAAAATGGGAATAACTGGATCCTGCTGGAAGGATCCATACGGATTGTTTGGGAGCCACCCAACCAATCCGTATGGATGGTTTGTCCGGCCGAAAACAGTTTGTTCAAGACTTCTTGTTTGACAAGGAATTCTGATCCCAAAAGGAATTAGGTTTATACCCTATTATATATGTGTGCAGTCGGGTTTGAGAATGCTAATGGTTGATTTTAGAAATCATAACATGTTGTTTGAGAAACAATTACACACATATAGAGGGGATTATTAGTTTTGAGATTTAGAATCATCATAACTCAATAATCAATGGAGCAAAATAATTCCTATGAAGAAATTGTTTCTTCATCAAGCCTTGGGTCTAGCAATCCAGATCAAGAAGGTGTTCTTGATATCCGTTCGACGTGTGGATACCGATAGAGGGTGTTTGCTTTAACACCTTAAAGTCCGTGTTCATGGATTCGGTCATCAAGGGTATGTTTCTTTCATCTTGTATTTAATTTAATCAACATGCACGGATTCGGGCTCTTGGGTGTTTGATTTTATCTGTTTATTCTGCTGCGCATGATGCATCAAAACCCAACAGTGGTATCAGAGCCCCGTTCGTTGTTGATTATTTTAGTATATCATGTTGAAATTGTTTAATTCAATTATATGATATCTACATGATAATAAGATGAATGCGTGATTTGAGTTTTATATATGAGATATAAAGGTTTATGAGCATGAACATGGGGATTATGTGATTATTATATTGATTTGATCTATATGAATAATTGCATGTTGGGATTATCAATAAATAATTGGATTATGTGTATTGATAATTTAGATCTAATTTATATATATAATAAATTGTTTATTCATGATATTGATTAGATCTAATTAAATTCGTAATCTGTAAATTAATGTTTCTGTAATCTGATTATGTATAAACATGATATTGGATTTGGTCAAATTTCTGAAATTCTGAAAAAACCTGGAAATCTGGGATCCTACCAATGGATCCGTACGGATGGTTTGGATGATGCCAAACTGATCCGTACGGATAGTTTGGAAATTCTCAGATTTTATTTTGTTTTCTGGTGTTCAGATTGTTCTGTAAATTGTTTACAGAATTCGAATCTGGAAACTGCTTTCAGACGGCTGGTTTCGAAACCGTGTTTCCTGAAACAGTTTTCGGCCGAAGAATTCAAAACGAATTGCAGAAATCAGAGTTCTAATGAGTTTAGAACTGCTGTAATCTGTGAGATTTAGAAACAATGAAAGATCTTGAAACAAGTATCCAATCTATACGGGAATGTGGATGCCTTTTGACTTAGTTTCGACCGTATAGAGAAGTTTCTTGGTTTCTTGATCTTAGCACGGAAATGTGGATGCCTTTTGGCTTAGTTTCGGTCGTGCGGTTTGTGCTTTCAATTTCAAGATGCTCTGCGGATACAGTTTCAGAATTCTGAAGAGTTCAGAGTTTATGTGACGTGTATGAAAGAGCTGTACGGATAAATCTGGATGCTTCCAAAAACATCCGTAAGGATGGTATGGGCATTACTGATTCTGATCTGTTTCAGACGGCAGGTTTTGGAAACCGTGTTTCCTGAAACACATTTCAGTTCATAAGTCCAGACAGTTACTGAGATCATAATCTTAAAGGAGTTTAAGGTTAGTGTAATCTCAAAGTTTCAGAATTTATCCCTATACAAAGTACAAATAGTTTGCAGAGAATGAAACTATATTTGGTTAATTCATTGCATGGACCAATGGCAGGCTTACGTCTTGTTTCTGGGAATGCGAATGAAATATCCCATCTGTAAATCGTTTACATATAATTTAGATTCCGTCCCCACAATGTTGCTTCATAATTGAATCACAAGATTTTGCTTCTGTTAATTAATTTGATTGGTTAACCTTGATTATGGAAAGACTATATTATATTATGACATAATTAAATATATGATGCATATCTCTAAGCAAATAAACCTTCTTAAAACTTAAGTCATGTGCCAATCCATTATTAAAACACTTGTGAGTACACCGGGCATTTTTATGTGGGCTCTGCCAAAGCGAGGTGCATTAATTCTATCAGTGTATGAGCAAGATGAGGAATGAGAGTTTTCTATACGTTTAACGTGGTTTGACTTAATTAGGCTATCAAAAGACAATGTTTTGGGCCTAAGTGTAGACACCCCGCCTTGGACCGCTCACCCTGATTGCACACTTGATTTTGTGTTTCTCCCTCTTTTAAGTGTTTTCTGTTAGTTTATGTTACTTTGGTTAAGTTCCAGACGGACTCCGTTAAGTCCCGGGACTAAACTGAATAACAGTTCTAACTTTCTAGTCCATTCTGTCAAAAATTGCTTTTCAGAGTCGCGCGCTTCCGCCTCTTGAGGCCAGACGCGCGCGCCTTCCGCCGCCTAGGTAGGATGCGCGCGCTTCTGGGGTGTGTCAGTTACATATTCTGCCCAAGAATCTCTCCCTTGCTCATTATACATGATTTTTCCCGGGAAAGATTTCTTGGAGACTCCGTTTGGCTCCAAAAACTCCCCTCTTTCAACTATAAAAACCCCTCCAATCCATCATTGGAAGGGACCTTTTCCTTGACCTTTTCCTCAACCTTTTTCCTCACTTCTTTTCTAGACTCTTCTTTTAGACCTTTTCAACTAAGAAGTATTCTCTCCAAGTATTCAACCTCTTCTTCAAGGCTTTTCAAGATGTTCTCTTTAAAGGATACTATAGGTAAATGTCTTAAACTTTCTTCTTCTTCTTCTTCTTCTTCTTCTTCTTCTTCTTCTTCTTCTTCTTCAATCAAATGTGCAATCACCCCAAAACCACTTGGGACATGACACCAATGGTCCTTTCATTACATTGAATTGGCCTAGGAGTCATCTTCCTACATTTTAAACCTTAAAACCCCTTTTTTATCATCATTCAAATAGGAAGAACACATTTATCTTTAAAGTGAATTATGAACAAACAAGACCGACTTTGCTCGGGCGAAATGGGTATTTAAGTACTTCCCATTTCGTAACCTAACCCCCGAACCCCTCATCCCAAAGAATCTCTGTTTTCGTAAATCAAACTTAGGCTCATAAACATTAGGTTTTCTTACGTTCCTCAAAAATGTGGGTGGCGACTCTAAAACACAATTAGACATCCTTGGACGGGCTCGCGCGCTCTGGCCTAAAGCCGCGGCCTCCGCCCCCGGGGTATCTACAGTGGCAACTCTGTTGGGGATGGCTTGAGGGTTAAACTTGTGTTTCTGTTCATAATTCACTTTTCTGGGCATTCTGGAAATTGATGTGGGAAGCGCGCGCCTCGGACCTTCATGGTCCAAAGCGCGCGCGTCCCGCGTCAAATTCCAGTATCGCCCGCCTTCCATGTGTTCTTCCCATTCTTCCTATTATTTCGTGCTAACAAACATTGCAAGGGTTTCATCACACAATCAGGACCAGGGCAATCCCCTAAGTCCATAAGTTTCTGACAATCTGACAGGTTAGCCCAGAAGCGGGCGCCTCCCAGATACAATGCACCAGGCGCGCGCTTCCCACAACACCAACCCGAGGCGCGCGCTTCTGGGCCAATTTCCAGGGCAAGAACAGCTTTCAGTGATCGAACAGAACTGTGGGGTGTGGGCACAGTTGCCTGCATCAGAGCAGAATTGAACCCTTGGACTGTTTAATTTTGTGTTTTATTTTAGCGGTCACACGGGTGATTCGGGAGTTCTAATTTACGTGCTTATGTGTTTTTTTATCTTTTCTTTTCAAAAAAAAAAAAAAAAAAAAAAAAAAAATTGTCATGTGATAGACCTCACACTACATGCACATTACTCCTATAAATTGCTCACTATCGAGTCGCACAAGTCCAACCCCAAACCCGTCGAGGCCCGTCCTAGAAAGTTTCAAGCTCCACTCGACCTTGGCTCTTTCGAAGTGGTAAACCTCAGCCCATGGCGTAGTTCATGACTACATGCCGGGGGTGACCTTTAAGCCTCTCTTTAGCCGAGCACAAACCACACAATTCTAGTTAGGGTCTAACACTCCGTGACCAAGTCGGTTTCCATGTACCGAGATTTCCCTAAACTAATGTTTTCAAATCATACATGCCAACTTGTTGAAACGGACGCAATAAAAATCCGTCCCAAAAAGTGGTTATTTTGGACGAAAATAAAAAATCTGTCCCCGCATGTATACTTTACTACATTAATTTAGTTTAATCCCGACACATGTAGGATTCACAAACGTGATGGAATCCGATGAGTATATGGGACCGCGAGATGGTCTATATACTAGTGTGATGATTCCATTATCTTCTTAGAAACCCCAAAAGGGACCCATTCCCTCCGACTTATAAAAAAAAGAGTCTTTTTCTTATGTGGTTCGAGTCGTGTGCCCAACTGTGTGTTCTCAACCTCTTCATGGACCGAAAGTGTGAACCGAGACTGACAAGGGCTACTTCTCCAATTATAGGTCCGATTGGTACTCTCCGCATCTACAGGAATTCATCCAACCGGCTTGTTCGTGAACCAATCACCCCTACAGCTTCTGCATCATCAATGGCCGGCGACTCCAGCACCAACAACGCCATGACTCTCGAGCAACTCTCTGCCATGGTCCAAACTCTTCAACAAAAAGTCACCACTCTCCACAACGAGGCTCAAACCAAAGAAGCCTTGTGGCAAGCTCATGTCGACAGTCAAAGGGAGGCCCACGAGGCCGAGGTTGACCAATTGAAAGCCAAACTCCTCAAGCTCTCCAAGAACAAGGGGGTTAATGAAAATGAGGAATCCGAGTGGACCGAGGGTTTGTTTGAAAGCCCATATGTCAGTGCCCGTACCAAAAAAGTGGGGGGACCAAGCACCGACAACAACGACCCCAAAATGGTCGATTCCATCATGGCCTACATTGATCAGAAATTTGACGGCCTCAACATGGGAAAAGGCTCCAACACAAGCCTTTATCAGTCATCCATCCTCATGAGCACGATGGCCGCTCTCCCCGAAAAATTCAAGATGCCCGACATTAGCAAGTTTAAGGGCAACTCATGCCCAATGGCTCACATCAAGACTTACATTTGGGCTATGGTTCCGAAAAAGGTCTCCCCAAAATTTATGGCTCAATGCTTTCCTCTCACCCTCGAGGGGGCGGCAAAAGATTGGTACGCAACTCTCCCGCTCACTGTCCGTCTTGATTGGGATGCCGCTATGCTTGCCTTCAAAAATCAATATCAAGGCAACACCATTCACCAGCCCACAAGGAAAGAGCTCGAGAACACCACCCAAAGAGACAACGAGTCGTTCATTGACTTCACAAGGAGATGGAATGACAAGCTCTCTGAAATTGTTGAGAGGCCAGACACAAAAGAGCAAATGGACATCTTTCTCAAGTGTCTCAAGATTGATCTCCGCACCCACCTAAGTGGGCCTTGCTACTCCGACTTCTCCCAAATGTATGAGGCGGGGGTACGCATGGATGACTTGCTCAAGGAGATTAAGAAGGCCACTCCTACCTATCGTTACAAGGCCGCCTCTAATTCAAACAAAGAGGCTTTTGTCAATGTCGTTACTACCGACAAGGGGAATTTCAAGAAGGTCCCTCTACCACAAGGCAAGCGGTTCCAAAACGACCGCGTCTACACTCCTCTCAATGGAATGACCATCACCGAGGCCTATGAAGCTCTAAAGGCCAAGGGACAAATCACTCCTCTTCAAGGGTACAAGCAACCACAACCGCTCCGTCCTAATCATGCCCACCACAAATGGTGTGACTACCATCAATGCACCGGCCACCTCACCGAGGATTGCTTCTCCATCTGCAACACCATCCAAGACCTCATAGACAAGAAGGAATTCATAATCCCTAATGAGGGTGGTGTCAATGTAATAGAGGTAGGAGAGTTTGAAGGAACCACTCATTCGATCCCAATTGTGAATGAGGGCTCCGATGATATGAATAAACTTGATAACTCTTGTTATGTTGTGACTTGTGATGAGATTATGAGGGAAGTCTTAGAGAATAGGAAGAAGAAGCTACACGGGACCATGAACGTGCTCACTCGCAGTGACCGAGTAACAACGAGCACAATCCCTCCCAATACCGCAGCAACCAACACCTCTTCTCAAAGATCGCAAGCACGCGACGTACCCGAAGATCCTTTGTTAACACAACTCAAGAAGACGCAAGCCAACAAATCCATCTGGGACCTTATTGCATCATCAAAGAAACACCGAGACCTCGTCATCAAGAACTTGGATGACACATCAGTCTCTCCCGACACGACTCCCGAGGACCTCACAGCAATGATAGGTCACATTCACTTCGGCAATGTCATCACTTTTGCCGACATGGACCTCCCGCCATTTGGGTCCGAACACAATGAAGCCATCTACCTCAAAGTAAGGGCAAAGGGGAGACCCATCTCAAGAGTTCTAGTAGACGGTGGTTCTGCACTCAACTTAATGCCTAGCCGAATCGTGGGCATACTGAGGCTCAAAAGCTCGGATTTACGACCCTCCGCCCAAGTCATTAGAGGGTACGATAGCACTGCCCGTACAGTCATGGGAATGCTAGAAGTTGATATCGAATTTGGAAGCATGATCATGTCCGTCCTATTCCAAGTACTTGATGTCCCTGCTTCATTTAACTTGCTTTTGGGCCGACCATGGATCCACAGTTCCAATGCGGTCCCTTCCACCCTCCATCAATGTGTGAAGATCAGAAATGGGGATGAGATAGTCACCGTCATGGCCGAGAATGTCACCATCCACAGAAATGGGGGACAACCCGTTCACCAAGTTCAACACGGGATAGAAGATGCCACTCTCTCTGGTGTCAACACCGTCGACAAAGAAGGGGGAACAGACAATGGACCCTCGACAATCCTAAAATCCTCCGCATGATGAGGAACATGAATCACTTTCCCGGTCTAGGCCTAGGGAAGCATCAACAAGAGATATTGCACCCCGTAGAAGTTCCTTTTGTCAAGAACAAGTTTGGTTTGGGATACGAGCCTACTGAAGATGACTTGAAATACGAGCAAGCAGTCAAGAGTCAAAAGACCCGAGCTCGCAAAGAAGGTCGAAAATATGAAATCCCTAACTTGAGGCCTTACCGCAACACACTAAATGGTTATTTTGTTCACCAAGGGGAAGATGTTACGTACATGATCTTTCCCGAACCATGGGTTAACAACAAGGGCGTCAGAAAGCCCGGTCTCGAGATCTTCACTGATTGTGAAATTCCGACACAAGAAAGGGAGCCTACTCAAATGTCACCCCGAGAGTGGTGGGGAAAGAAAGTGACTATAGAGTCCGAGGTAGAGATTACTGTGGGGGAAGAACTATCCGATCTAGCCTCCATGTTCGAAGAATTTACCATCATGGACGATTGTCAAGTCAACGCCGTCTACGACACCGTCGTCAGAAAGGAAACCATCAGTGAGATCTTGCCAAGCTCCGAGCCAATCAACAACTGGTATTCAACGAAGGGGCCCATAGTATCCGAGGATTTCTTGATCCGAGAAACGGGTTGCATACCCCGTACAGCAACAAAGGAAGAGCTGCTCACACTTACTTTCGAGTCCGAGAGTGTTTCTAATACCCTCACCCAAGAGGATAGGGAGGCAATAGCCGAGCATGTGTTTCCTTTCTTTGCTAATGAAAAATTTGATATTTCTGAGTACCCCGAGATTGCAAACATCATAAATGATGAATTAACTAATAACGAACTTAATGAACAAGTTAATAACGATTCAAATTATGATGAAATAGACCACGAAAACATAACATACCTAAATGAACTAGCTCAACAGGTCGTTGTCGTGGTGAAAATGGTCCAGGGGCTGATGAGGAATTGCATGTTGTTAATTTGGGTACCGACGAAGAGCCGAAAGAAACGAAGATTGGCAGCTTCTTCAAGGGGGAAGACAGAGACAGATTGACTGCACTGCTCAAAGAGTTTATGGATGTATTCGCATGGTCGTACAAAGACATGCCGGGTTTGGACAGAAAGGTCACAGAACACAGAATTCCGATCAGAGAGGACGCCAAGCTAGTAAAGCAGAAGCTCAGAAAGATCAAGCTAGAATGGTCTCTACAAGTGAAAGAAGAAATTGAAAAGCTCCTCAGTGTGGGTTTCATCAAAGTCATTGAGTATCCGACTTGGCTAGCCAACATTATGACAGTCAGAAAGGCAAACGGAAAGGTTCGAGTTTGTGTGGACTTCCGGGATTTGAACAAAGCTTCCCCGAAAGATGATTTTCCACTACCAAACATCGACATGCTCGTCGATTCGACTGCCAACTATGAAGTTCGCTCATTTGTGGACGGTTTTTCCGGTTACAATCAGATTCTCATGTCCGAAGAGGACCAATACAAGACAGTTTTCACAACACCGTGGGGCACTTTCTGCTACACAGTCATGCCGTTCGGACTAAGGAACGCTGGGGCTACCTACCAGAGGGCTGTTACGGATCTATTCCATGACATGATTCATAAAGAGATCGAGGTCTATGTAGACGACATGATCATCCATTCGAAGGGAACCAATGGTCAACATTTGATCGATCTTCGCAAATTCTTTGAAAGACTTCGACAACACAAAATGAGACTCAATCCCGCAAAGTGCACTTTTGGGGTCGTCAGAGGAAAGGTTCTCGGTTACATGGTCACTGAGAGGGGAATTGAAGCCGATCCCTCCAAGATCAAGGCAATCATTGACATGCCTCCTCCAAAGACGCAGAAGGAAATCAAAGGTTTCATGGGCAGACTTTAATACATCAGTCGATTTGTGCACCAACTCACTTCCATGTGTGAGACGATCTTCAAACTACTCAAAAAGAATGTGGCTCTAGAATGGACCGATGCTTGCCATGAAGCCTTCGACCAATTGAAACATTACTTGACATGCCCTCCAGTTTTGGTTCCACCGCACAAGGAGAAGCCTCTCTTGCTCTATCTCACTGTCAATGATAAAGCCTTAGGGGCTATGTTAGCACAAGAACAGCGAGACTCCACAAAAGAGAATGCTATCTACTTTGTCAACCGTCGGTTTCAAGGAGCTGAAAAGAACTACTCTGTCTTAGAGAAGTCTTGTGCTGCATTGGTTTGGGTTACTCAAAAGCTCAAGCATTACATGGAGGCCTTCCCAATCAAATTGGTAGCAAAAGTGGACCCGCTCCGCTACATCTTCGAGAAGCCTTTCATGTCAACAAGAATAGCCAAATGGTATTTCAAGCTCGCCGGCTACGATATCACTTACGTCACACTCAAATCCATCAGGGGGGAAAGTGTTCAGTGATCAGCTTGCTGAATTTCCGTGTGACGAAGTGAAGGGGGAAGATGTACAGTTCCCCGACGAGCATTTAATTTGCGCTACAACAGAAGAAAATAAGTGGCAACTTTTTTTTCGATGGTGCAGCCAATAAGCATGGATATGGCATAGGGATGTTACTTGTTGATCCAAAGGACATGTATACCCAATCGCTATCCGCCTCGAATTTGAAGCCACCAACAACACCACTGAGTACGAAGCATGCATAGCGGGGCTCGAAGCAGGCCTCGAGAGAAATGTCACAAGTTTAGAAGTATTTGGTGATTCCTTGCTCATCATCAATCAGACATCTGGAAAGTGGAAGATTCAAGACTCGACTCTGCAACAGTATGGTCAACATCTCGAGGAGTTGGTTGAACAGTTTCAAGAAATCACCTTCAACTACCTGCCAAGGGACAAAAACCGTTTTGCTGATGCACTCGCCACCATCGCTTCACTGGTCAAAATACCTGAGGGTAAAATGGTGAAGCCCTTCAAAATTTCCCGAAGGAACAGTCCGGCATACTGCATGAGTATCGAGATCAACGAGGTCCAAGCAAACTCCCCGTGGTATGTGGATATCATGAATTTCCTCAAGGATGGTACTTATCCCGAGAATAGCAATAAGAAGTCCCAAATGGCAGCGCAAAGACTAGCCTCCCGATATGTACTAATTGGGGACCGAGTCTACAAAAGGCACCACGAAGGGATCAATCTCCTATGTGCAAATGAGACCGAAGCTCAAGAAATAATGCATGAGATCCACGAAGGCGAATGTGGGCCCCACATGAACGGTTTTAATGTTGACCAAGAAAATACTCCGCATGGGTTATTATTGGAGTACCATGGAAAGGGACTGCATCGAGAAAGTCAAGAAGTGCGCCAAATGCCAATTCCATGCCAATCTACAGGACGCTCCACCCTCACAGCTTTACAATATGACCACGCCTTGGCCTTTCTCTTGTTGGGGCATAGACATCATCGGCAAAGTTCACCCTACTGGCAGCAACGGACAATCTTTCGTCCTAGTGGCCGTGGACTATTTTACAAAATGGGTCGAAGCACAGGCTTACCGAGTTCTCAACGACAAGAAAGTGGCCGAATTCGTAAAAACACACATCATGTGCCGGTATGGCGTTACTCATGAAATCATCTCAGACAACGGTTCTCACTTTGAGAAAGAGATGGACGCGCTCCTGGTAGAATACAAGATTACTAAGCACAAGTCATCTCCATACCGCCCTCAAGCAAACGGCACGGTCGAGGCAGCTAATAAGACAATCGAGACCATTGTGAAGAAAATGGCCTCTACCGGAAGGGATTGGCCCGAAAAACTACCTCTAGCATTATGGGGCTACCGCACGTCAATACGGACAGCGACTGGAGAAACTCCTTATGCACTGGTATATGGTTCCGAAGCTGTACTCCCAATAGAGCTCGAAGTCCCATCCCTACGGGTCCTCCTCGAGAACCAATTCAATGAAGTCGATTGGATGCAAAGTCGATATGAACAGCTAGCCCTACTCGACGAGAAAAGGCTAAAGGCAATCGAACGTATGAGGGCCTATCAACAAAGAATGGCTAGGGCTTTCAACAAAAAGGTGAAGCCCCGAAACATCAGTGTAGGAGATTTGGTCCTAAGACAACACCCTCCTAATGCCATAAACCCCTTGGAAAATGGGACCCCGATGGATCGGTCCGTACGTAGTCAAGAAGATACTAAGAGGCGGTGTAGTCCGACTCGTGGATTTAGATGGAGATCAGCTGCCAAAGGAAGTCAACCTCGACAAGTTGAAGAGATTTTACGTCTAATAAACGAAGACCATCAAAAAAAAAAAAGGCTCGCTAGGGTGAAAACCCGCAAGGGCGGCCTAGGCAAAAATTAGAGCACGTGCAAAAAAAGAAGCCCACTAGATTGAAACCCGAAAGGGCGGTCTAGGCAAAAAACTGGGTGCACACAAAAAAAAAAAAAAAAATGGTCTTCGTTTTTTGAACTACGGAGACCTGAGCCTCTACACTGGAGGAACGTAGGCAACCTTCAGGTGCAGTCTAAAATATAAACAAATACCCAAATCATCTCAAATTAACAAGATGCAATTTTTATTCAAATCTCAAATCATTCAAACCATTACAACGGATTTTTTTGAGATACTAAAAGACATAAAACATTAAAATCCTAACAAGTGGTCTATTTTAATTGCAATCTCTTGGGGATACTAGGAAAAATCTAATTTTCTCTTGGCCTTCGAAGGACCACCCGAACGACCATCAATCCTACCCTTCTTGGGAGGTCTAGGAACATTGATGCGACCGATACCTTCTGCGCAACAGAGCGCCTCCGAGCATAAAAGTCATCCAAAGGGGTACCGCAAGGGTCAGTTAGAATGTTGTTCACATCAGCAGCAGCTTCCTTGTACCTCAAAGCACTGCTAGGCTCAAAGTCCTTCCCTAACAACTCAGCCCGAAAAGCATCTACCCAAGTAATGCCGCGGTAGACGGTACCAAGCAAGTGATCCATGTAACTCTCAGGAAGAAAAATACTACCCCGGTGCAATGGAGTGGAAGCCCAATGGTTACGATCATCTCCCCAAGCCGACTGAAGCTCATTCGAGAAGTCCGGACCCATATAAGAAACTGGACGAAGCCTCCCGCTCCTCGGAAAAAGAATTATCTGTTGACGGCCAAATTGCCTCAGAACCCGTTCTGGTTGGTAAAACGAAGAATCTCTCAACCCGGATAAAACCACATACTGAAAATCAGAGGTCCACTCCACAAAAGGGTGAAGACCCCAAGGGCACCACTCAACGTCAGCTGAAAGACGAGAAGCAAAAAATCTCCTCCAACCCTCTTCAGTCAAATCTCTAATCAGCAACCGTCGCCTATAAACAGCAAAAGGAGAAAGGTCGCCTTCTGACGCATAAAGCCTGAAATGCTCCCGAAGCCATATGGTCAAAAGCAAGGGGCTTCCTCGTCGCATCTCGCCCGTACGGTGAAATTCGTCCAAACCATGAAAGGTCTCTCCTACAACGAGCGGAATTATACTGAGTCGTTGTCCTTTCGCCTGCAACACGATTTCAGCGAACTGCGCATCCGCAGTACCCAGAGGAGTGACAAATAAAACCTCGCTGAAAAGGCAGACAGCCATGGCATTTCTCTTTAAGGACTGAACCGCGACATCTTCCGAATGCAATCTAAAAAACATCGGAAGCTCATTATGTCAACAACGGTCCCGTGCATCATCTTCTTCACCTTTCCAACAGGGAGATTCAGAAGGTCAACCCAAGAATCAACAACACCGTCGGTGATACCTAGGGACGGCAATCAACAAGTCCCAATCCGGCTTCAATGTTCGCAAAGTAAAAAGAATTCGAAATCCGAAATCTTTGACGAAAGCATTTTTGGGATGGGTCTTGAAAGAATAAACGAATGTCGATAAATCCTTCTCGTACTCTTGACAACATCGGCACCAAGACTAAAAAGGTTAAAGGCCATGGGAAAGAAGGTTATAAGCAAAATTGGGCAATAAAATGGTGTTCTAAAATGGCAGAAGAAAGCTATTGGAATCAAATTACAGACCAGAAGCTGATATTATAGCTGTTGGGGATCTTTTGGTCAGCAAATGTCAGGCCCTGAATTTCGCCTCCCAGAGGCGCGCGCCTCCCGACACCGGTCTACAAGGCGCGCGCGTCCCGTCTCCAAGAGAGGAAGCGCACGCGTCCCAAGTAGAAAATTCTCCAGAAATAGCCTTTGTCAGTTCAGAACAGAACCCAAGCGTTCCAACGCCTTCACCTGCAGAAAAGATCAATCCCAGCAACAAAAGAAGCTCAAACGACGATAACAAACACTCAGCTGGGCACACATTAATTTGGTCCACCCTTAAGGCATGTCTAAAAACTAAAATAAGATAAAACTCCCACTCAAAGTAGGGTGTCTTTTATTTTCTCAAAAAATCAGTTTTTACAATTCATCCCCAGCACAAAGCACTCCGCAGTCAACTATGCCCGCACCCCATCGAAAGTCAAAGTCAAACAGTCAACATCAAAGTACGACTCACGACAACAACTTGGTCCGGGTGAGCCACAGAATCACCGCTTCCTCATCAAGCAAAATCTACATCCATTCAAAGCAAACAGTCTTCCGGGTCCCTCACTTCAGCAAACGGTCCTCTGGGTCCCGTACTTCAGCAAACGGTCCTCAGGGTCCTGCATTCCAACAAACGGATCTCGCTATCAGCAAACATGTCCCGCTTCCAGCAAACGGATCTCGCTATCAGCAAACAGGTCCCGCTTCCAGCAAACGGATCTCGCTATCAGCAAACAGGTCCCGCTTCCAAGAAAGAAGATCCTGCCTTCAGCAAACGGATCCCGCTATTGGCAAAGCCGCTCACACAGGGAGTGCACCTTTATCTCTCAAAGCCGCTCACACAGGGAGTGCACCTCTATCCCCTGCAATTTCAAATTCCTGCTTTTATCGAGTCTTTTCTTTTTCTTGGTGATGTCCTAGGCGGATGTCTGTCTTTCGTTGGCGCATTTGCTTCGAAATCCATGCCACCGAGGGGCTCTGTAGACACCCCGCCTTAGACCGCTCACCCCGATTGCACACTTGATTTTGTGTTTCTCCCTCTTTTAAGTGTTTTCTGTTAGATTCTGTTACTTTGGTTAAGTTCCAGACGGAATCCGTTAAGTCCCGGGACTAAACTGAATAACAGTTCTAACTTTCTAGTCCATTCTGTCAAAAATTGCTTTTCAGAGTCGCGCGCCTCCGCCTCTTGAGGCCAGACGCGCGCGCCTTCTGCCGCCTAGGTGGGATGCGCGCGCTTCTAGGGTCTGTCAGTTACAGATTCTGCCCAAGAATCTCTCCCTTGCTCATTATACATGATTTTGCCTGGGAAATATTTCTTAGAGACTCCGTTTGGCTCCAAAAACTCCCCTCTTTCAACTATAAAAACCCCTCCAATCCATCATTGGAAGGGACCTTTTCCTCGACTTTTCCTCAACCTTTTTCCTCACTTCTTTTCTAGACTCTTCTTTTAGACCTTTTTCAACTAAGAAGTATTCTCTCCAAGTATTCAACCTCTTATTCAAGGCTTTTCAAGAGGATTCTCTTTGAAGGATACTATAGGTAAATGTCTTAAACTTTCTTCTTCTCTTAAATCAAATGTGCAATCACCCCAAAACCACTTGGGACATGACACCAATGGTCCTTTCATTACATTGAATTGGCCTAGGAGTCATCTCCCTAAATTTTAAACCTTAAAACCCCTTTGTTATCATCATTCAAATAGGAAGAACACATTTATCTTTAAAGTGAATTATGAACAAACAAGACCGACTTTGCTCGGGCGAAATGGGTGTTTAAGTACTTCCCATTTCGTAACCTAACCCCCGAGCCCCTCATCCCAAAGAATCTCTTTTTTCATAAATCAAACTTAGGCTCATAAACATTAGGTTTCTTACGTTCCTCAAAAACGTGGGTGGCGACTCTAAAACACAATTAGACATCCTAGGACAGGCTCGCGAGCTCTGGCCTAAAGCCGCGGCCTCCCCCCCCGGGTATCTACACTAAGGCACAAGATGAGATAAAACATGTCTGACATAAGATGTCCTACCAAATCTCATAAAGGATCTAAGAATCATATATGATATGATTGACAAAGAGTTGTCTACCTAATTAATTTAATTTTGAGCAGTATCGCCAAAGCGGACTTGAAATTAATTAAAGTTGGATCTTAGCCTACTTAAATTATATTATACAATTGTTGTATTTGAAGGTGTATAATTTAGTGGGAGTATTATGAAATACATTAAATGTTTCAATGATAATGGTATGAAATATATGTGTATATTTATTTGCATATTTCGTAGAATGTCTTAAACTATAATCATGTATAATTACTGCGATTGACCCCACTTTAAGAAGAATAAGATTAACTTCCATGACCTAGTCATGAGCTTAAGAATTGTTCTAAAGCAAGATCGGAAGTTATGAATTCTTAATAAATCCTATTTCTAAGAAACCTAATGCTTAAGGATGGACAAAGACATTTATTAGAAACATGTGGATGATTCTATAGATGTCAATTGTCTTTATGACTTGCTACCATATGTTTAGAACTTTAGAAGTATCTGAAACACATGGATGCTTATTTGATAAGCAATCACGTAGAAAGCGTTCCTACAAGCAAGAAAGGCAAGTAAAGTTTGAGATGATTAGAGCCTAACATTCATGTGATGAATGAAAGGTATGTTAATAAGTTCTCATGTTTTTAACATAGAGAAATGTATTAATTACTTTAGTTGGCTTGGTTATCATGTTAGTTTGAACTCACAAACGGATTTGATATCAATTCATAAGCGACATTTGATGTTTAAAATGCTATGTCTTAATATCATATGGAAACATTCTCAAACTCTAAAGGTTAATAAAGGACAGGATTTAAGATAAAGCAAGACAAAAGTTGTCAAGTCTAAAAAGAAATATTTGTGGCAAAACCTAAAATCCAAAGAATGTAATTTGTACCTTGGCAATAGGATTGACCGTTGGTGAAATTAACAATTTGAATTAAAAGATCAAAAGGAAGGGTAGTTGGACTACCACTTCAAGTATTTATGTTAAAATTTTCTACTTGTAAGGGTAAAGATTAACCTATGTGGCAATAATGATGCAATGGTTGCAACATTATCATAGGAACTTGCGAAGTGTCTTTACCTAATAAGTTCATATTTGTTTTGAACAAATGGTGCTATGTTCTTATTTTAAGTAGAAATATTATTTTGGTTTTCTTCATTAGAGATTATGGATATTTATTATTTCGAATAAAAACGTGTTCCATTAAATATGATTTGCCTTATTGTATTGCTAATCATATAATGTGACTTAATATCCTTATCTTGGAAGAACAAAATAATGAGCATAACGTAAATAATGGAAATCTGAATATAAGGATGTAATCGTTACATTCTTAAAAAGCATTAATGTCTATATCAAATGATAAGAAACACATATCTAAAATTCCATGGGACGGGACTTTTAAATTCATATGATTTCAAATCATGTGATAGATGTGAATCTTAGAAATTGATCAAGACATCTTTTTTAATAGTAGTAAGAGGAAGTACTCTTTAACTTATACATTTTGATGTATGTAGTTTATTTAAGTAACAATGCTAGAAATGATTTCAACACCTCATGGCAAAAGTATTGGTGTACTCTGATTATATCAAAGTAATGAATATTTGAGCCCTGGACTCGATGAGAATTCTGCATAAAGTCTGCAATTTAAGAAAAACAAAATCTGGAAACAGCAGGCCGTACGGATGATGTTCCAGAAGTTTTCAGATTGTCTGTAAAACACAATTTTTCAGCTCATAATAAGTCAAAATGATCTTTAATTATCCTTCTGGATTATGTGCTGGAAACAGCTGCGATTACACTAATTGAGATTCGTCTAAGGAGGTCGTTATACCATATAAGATATGGAATGAAAGAAAATTGGTTTGTCTTTCATAAAGATTTGTGATATGATACTTTTGAGAAAAGTTTTTCTTGGAAAAAATCACACTTAAATCTAATAAATGTATTTTATGGGATATCTTAATAATATTAATTTTACACCCTTTAGAATACAAAATCGTTTGTCACTCCAAATAGCACTTTCTAGATAAATCGTTTATCTCTAAAGAACTAGTGTGAGTAAAATGTATCTCGAAGAGTTTTGAGACCCAAAAATGACATGGAACCTAAGATGGAAGTTGAACAAATATTCACAAGGAGTTGTGGAAATTCGTTCAAGTATACACAAGAAATTTGCATAACTGATAGGATACTACTATAACAAGAAATATTGATTTCTCGTAATAGAAAGTAATAGGGAAGATATTATTGCGAATGATTGACCTGTTACCTATCAAGATGCAAAGTCCGCTCCGGATTTAGATCAATGACTTGGAGTCCATAAAAAATAAAAGTGTATATTGATTAAGCAAGACTAATTGGAGAAAAGTTAATTCATAATGTCGATTATGATGAAACTTTATCACCCGTAGTCATGCTTAATGTTATTAGAATCCTAATTGTCATGACTTCATATTTCGAATATATAATATGACAAATGATGTCAAAACTATATTCCTTAACAGGAACTTACATTAGGATGTGTTTGATACAACCTAAAAGTTTTGATTGATCCATAAAATTCTAATAAAATATGCAAGTTGCAGAAATTCATGAGATGGATTGAAGCAAACTACTTGGAGTGAAATTTCATTTTGATGAAGTATTCAAAGAGTTTTAAATTCATCAAGGATGAGACTTGTGATTACAATAAATTTAGTGGGAGCAAATTTTATTCATAGTCTAATATATATATGGTTGATATATAATCATTTTGAAAGAGTTTCTAAATGAAAGACTTGGATGAAGCCGCCTACATCCTTGGACTGATTTATGGAGATAAATCTAAAACGTTGTTTGGTTAAAGTCAAAGTACTAGTAAAATACAAGATAGTGAAAAGTTCACTATGTAAGACTCTGGGAGAGGTTACTTGTGAACAGTCTAACGGCATTAATCTTTGCAAGATTTAGTCATACTGGAAGACTAATGAGCAAGAGTACATGATTAGGATTCCATATGCTTCGTCAATTGGGTCTATCATTTAAGCCATGTAAATGTAATAAGACCGTATGTCTCATATACTTAAAAGTATGATGAGATGATACCAATCGGATCCTAGTGAGAGTCACTAGTTAAGAAACACTTTTATGTTCTCTAAAAGGAACTAAAGGATGCGTTCTTGATCTTTGATGAATAAAAGATGACTTGTAATAGTTACATAGATGCATTCTTACAAACCAACAAAGATAAATATTGCAGTATAAATACATGTTTACGTCTAATAATGGTGTTAGAAGAGTTCTAAATAGACCATTACTATTCTACAAAAGGTTGAGTATCTAGTGGCATGAGATGCACTAGAAAAATGTTAAGATTAAGATTCTAATTAGTAAACTAGAAATCGTTTCTAGTGTTACTAATTTAATGTACTTCATTGTATCAATAATCGTTATTACACAAGTCAAGGGACTAATATCTTATCTAGACATATACTCAGACATTTCTATCTTACTCGAGAAATCGTCAAAGATGGGAGATGTCAAAATATGCAAAATACCTCATGATAATAACAAGGATAATTATCCTACATAAGCTCGTTTGCAATTATGATGGAGATCATAACTAAGCTCAATGGTTATTGGATACGCGTTGATTGGGCCTAGTACAAGTGGGAGATTGTTGGATATTATGCCCTAGGCCCTTGAGAAAGGCCTATGCGTTATATCATAGCTTCATTGTTATAGAGATAACATGTGAGAGCCCGCGCCCGAGATGATCGGATCACCGCGAAATGACCGCCGTGAAAGCGGTTCGCGCCCGTCTCGTGCTGATGCGCTTTTGGAAATGCGCTCGGTTCTCACACAATGGTTTCCTCTTGATGCTGTGATTTGATTGCAAGAGTCGCCACCTCATTTTGATTTTAGGAAAAATGAAGAAAAAAACTTTTTTGAGAAATATGGTTTCGGGGGCTAAGTTACGAGAAGAGAAGAGGTTAGGCACTCTTTTCGCCTGTGATGGTCTCTATATGCGTGCCACGTAAGTTCTTTTTATTCCTTTTGCCTTGGTTTATGCCCTAACAAAATGGTGATTTAATGAATGGGGAGTCTTCCTATTCTAGGAAGGTTTGTTTTAATTCACAAATGAGAGTCGGTTTGAGTGGACTCACACTTTGTTTTGAAAATGGTTTTAATCATTTATGTACATCAAATTAAACACATAAAGGGGTGGGGGATTAATATTTACATTTCGTACAAAAAGGGAAACAATTCCCAAATGAATAAATGTCCAAAACTCCGTCCCCAAGCATTTTCAGGGACTGCTGCTCACTCTTCTTTGGTGTACCTGTTCTTGTACTCATCCAATCTGGAAAGTAAAGGTCAAGAAAACTTCCTAACACATTAAACATCTACCCTGATTTTTTCCTTGATTTTAGGGGCATGTTATGGTGTCCAAACAAAGCATGCAAGGAAATTCTTTTCACAGCCCAGTCTGACAGAATTTCATACATCCCTAAAGTATCCACTTTTTTCATCATGAAAACAAAGGAATAAGGGAAAAAACAAAACATGAAAGTTGTTCCTAACATGTTAAAGTTATTATCTGGAGAGTTTCAAGTCCATAAAACAAGTTTAGATCACCCAAATCACTTCTGACATTTCATGTCCAAACAAGAACATGCTGATTCTGAGAACAGAGAGCTTAAACAAAAACTAGAAAGAGCCTTTCCACTGAGGCTAAAAATACTATATTTACATTTTATTCTTCCTTGTTCTGCGTAGAAAAAGTTCTATTTTTTGGTCTAAGACCCAAACCCACGTTTTCTAGGAGTAAAAATAGCAACAGGCAGTAAGGTACCATATGGACAGATTATTGGCATCTCACTCATGTCATGAAAACACCTATCAAAAACTAACTCAAATGAAAAGCTATGAACATGAAAGTTTGTACATGCATATATATACATGTTAACAACATGAAAACAACAACCATCCAAGCATTTAGATTTGGTTTCATGATGTTCTATGCTAAGATAATACAAAGCATGGCAGATTCAAGGTTTATAAGATAAAAACAAGTTTGTTCTGTGGAAAACTTCTTGAATCCACCACAAACAAAGATATGACACTCAATACATACATGGATATATAACACAAGATCAAAAGCTTAGCATGATCAAGAGCTCAAAACATCATTATATATCATCATTTAATAAGAAGAACAACAAGAGTAACAATATTGTATTATTGAATATAAACTGGAGGTTTAGCCTAACAAGGTGGCTAAACCCCTCATGAAATTACATAAACATTACATCTTACCCTTTTAGATGATTACAAGGGGGAAATGATGCCTAGGTTGTGCTCCCTTTGCTTCCAAGGGAAGACTTTTTTGGGTTGTTTTCTCAAGGTTTTGGCCTTGTGTTTGAAGAGTTTGAGTTTGTGTTTAGTGTTTGTGTGGTGGTTTTATGGTGGCGTGGTGGTGGTGATATGGTGGTGTGGTGGTGGTGTTGCTTGGAGAGAGCAAGGGAAGGTGGTGGATGAGTTTGTGTGTATTTCTCTCTTTTTAGTCAAGTTTTTGTCACCCTTTGTGAAATGGATGAGAGGGGTGTATATAGGAGGAGGGAGGTGGTAGATTGGTTGTAACTTGGAGGGGGGAGGTTGTAAATTGGTGGATTCATCATCTATCCTTCTTGACTAAGGCTTAAAGTCATCTTACTTATCTCTGTTCCGGCTTTCCTCTCCGCAACTGCTCCGTTGTGCGCGCCTCGATGTCCCGGTGTCCGCGAGTCCAACATGAAAGTTGCTCGGAATATTTTTCTGGTCAGGCCGGTATATCTGAAAATTTTTTATGAGCAAGGAACGACAATAATATA